>OX458996.1:15947698-17147698 GCA_949774965.1 Diarsia brunnea
CTTCTATAATTCTGATGTTTTCGTTGTAAATTAATCATTAAAAACCCTAATTTACTTTTAATTGGAAGTAGGTAATTAAATTATGTAATGTGAGATCTAATCTCCTAAATAAATAACCTCTGCTAAACAATGTTGTGGAAATTATATTTCATACATTGTGATGTTAATTAACTTCCTCTTGATTTTGACTTTAATTACCTTAAGAGGTAGTATCACTTAACCTGGCCCTTCAGTTACATTAAATGAGAAAACTGTACCTGATTAACGAGCAACTTATCGAGGATGGTATTTATTATTATATACACGTAAACCATCGTTCCTTCGCAGAATTTGCTGTAAAACCTGCCAAGTTGTTTAAAATTACCTACTAATTGAATTCCCAGACAAACGACTCTGTTTTATCGTATTTATTTAGCGGTTCGAAATATAAACCAAGAGAAGCTCATCGCAATACCTCCGTTGTATTAAAACAGGTTGTGTATTTAATCCTATAAGCCATTAATAATCTCGCTGGAAGGAATTTGTCAAGACGGACGAAGAGCTTCGGTCCGATATCTAACAAAGAGCTCTAAATCCACTCTGTTATAGGCCAAATGAATGGATCTCTTACGAAGAATTTCAGCATTCAACTTAATACCTCTGGAGGAGGGACACCGACGACCACTGATGATTTAACCTGTGAAGCTGAAAGGGCTGCGCTACTCAGTACTCTGTTAATTTGTTAGACAAATGATGTCTCTAGTAAGCTCTGTATCTTAGCTCTAATACGCCTCCGTTTGAACGACATTATTTAGTTATACAATCTCGATAAGTCAACTCAGAGCTAACATAACCTAGCTAGCTATAAGATAAGTTAATGCGTTTATTGCATTGCGCGTCTGTGTGTTAACCTTCCCTTGAGATAACTTGTGGCTGAAGACATTATTGAACTACATATTATGAGACGGTAATATAGTGCCAGCTCGCTGCTGACTCAATTTGAACGTTGGAAATAGAAACTATACGGCAATATCGCACTTCCCTGGTAATAGGAAGCTAACGAAGACTAGGTATCTAGAACTGAAAAGCAATTTACAGTATAATTATCCGGAGAACACACAAAGCAATTAAAACACAAGTAATTCTTAATTATGCACCTATACCTCTATACAAATAAATAAAATGTAAAGTGTATGTTTGTAATTTCAAAATAAAAGCTTTATACTGAATACGTATATAATAAATCTGTAGAGAAATCGTTTTTGTACATCGAAAATATTTAAAAAAAAAATTGTCAGGGTATTAAAGTATAACCAACAGAACACGTTTCCAGCATTTTTGGAATTTTTGTCTGTTTGTCTGTTTATCTGTTTGTCTGTTTGTCTGTTTCGATGACTAAGCATCACGTCAAATTTACGAAACGAATGTAGGTAACTTTTATACATAAATATTGTGCGTAACTTGGGCTATTACTAAGTCTTTGTTTCATCGTAATCGGTGCTCTCTATCAAAAGATATATGAATTTATAGTTTACAAGAAGAACTTATCGTTATGGTCAAGAATGAGACAAGCAACGACATCTATTGAACGAATATGGTACTTATTACTAAATGCCTTCACAAGATAACTTTAAAAAAGTTATGATAGCAAAAGGAACGTAGATATAAGTCTAAATGACTCTGCTTTCAAAATCTACATAGCCTAAACCTTATAGTGTTTGATCGTTCTTTTTTAGCAGTTTATCTTCGTCTTCGACAGATGGCGTTATTCATTTGATGTCATTTTCTGAACCGCGATGATAGTAAACATACACACATTATGTTTCGTGAATAGTCAATAAATAAAAATTTACCAATTACACCGTATTAAAATACTATTTTTTTTTAAACTAAATTAAAATTAGATAAAACCCACGACATATTTTTTATGTACCGTGTGGGAATCGAACCTGCGACACGCAGTGCTACTGTTAATCGTCCAGCCATTGCGCCAACCATGTCGTCATATAGATGTGGTGTGTTGTTAGCCCTATGTGTCAAGGCCGCGGTATCTCTTTCAAACAGCCCGCAGCCCCAACGGGTGTCGGTCCTTGGGGGCCCCTTCAATGTTGCTGACATCTCTTTGAGACGCGCGTGGAACACGAACGCGCCTCCATCGTCATAGGACGGACGAACGATTAACTAGCCCGTTACTCACCGTTCACAGGCCTGCGCCTACGGTGGCCGGAAGCCATCACGTGGCCCCCGATGCCCGGAGCGTCTCCCGCGGCGGCTGGGACGAGAGGTTGTCTCCCTCTCACGTTCCGCCACCTCTTTCGCTAGCATTACTGCTTCGCAGAAGGAGGTGGCGGCCATTTCAGATTCGATGTCCCAGATTCGGTACAGGTACCCTCTCGAAACACCCTCTAATCCCCCCTTTTTTTTGTGGTTCGTAAATTATCAAATGACTCATCCCGCTCTGGGCGGAGCGGAAGAAAGTGTCAGACTTCTACTGACTAAAAACCACCCACGTTCCTTATTAGCCCTTTGTGTTTCGGGGCCGTGGTATCTCTTGCGGACAACCCTCAGCCCCGGCAGACGTCCCTTTGGGGCCCCTTAATTGTTGCTGACATATCTTTGAGGCGCGCGTGGAACACGAACGTGCCAACGACAATCTGTCTGCCTGTCAACTATAATGTACCTGTTTCAAATTTCTTCAAGATCCGTTCGGCCGTTCTGACGTGGTTGATTAACAAACACCCATCCATCTAAACTTTAGTATGAGACATAGTCAGTACTTTGCATTACTCTCTTCTTATTTTCTACAGCGTCAGTAAGTAAGTTAACGCAGGGCAATGATTAAATGTACTTTTATCTAAGCGACGCATTTTAGTTTCCGACAAGCACGCGAACGAAGTCGCGGGCACAGCTAGTACTGAATACGTATGAAAGTACGGTACGGACTTATCACATTTTTTTTTATTTTTTGTCTCTCTGTTTGAAACGGCTAATCTCTGTAGCTGGACCGAATTTGACGGGACATTAATAAATGTTTTATGTCCTTAATAAATAAATAAATTAACTGGCAACTTTTATTTTAGAAAACGTTTCCAGTTCCGTTAAAAAACATAAAACCCTTGTAGTTAACAAAATCCGATTCAAATACCGAACTTATAACAAAAGTAGTTAGGGAAAACGCTAGTCATAAATGTAAACGCTAAATAAGCAGCCGGACCGCTGCCGCTGGTGTGAAGGTACTTGAGATCCACCAAACGTGATGTTTTTTAAATTTCATAGACTGCTTTTGGGTAGTTTTTTAGGAATATCAAGTTAATCGACTGGAGTCCGGAATTATTTAGTTTTCAATAAAAAAGGTAAAAATATGGTTCTATCAACGGATTTGATTTTTAATTTATTTAAAAATCAAATCCGTTGATAGAACCATAGCTTTTTTATTTGATTTTTAAATAAATATGTTCTGTAAGATTCTCTCACTAATCAAAAGAGCTTTTTGTTAGTAAGTATACTGTTTAACTACTGCAGTTTCGTTAGGCTAATATCGAAAGCGACTCTATACGGGGCATGGGCCGGTCGTCGCGTAGCCGTGCGGACTCGTACGAGTTCGTACGCAGTCGTCCGGCCGCGACTTCTCGTGACCCACATTAGCACGGCACGGGATACGAAACGGTTGTTTTATTCTCCTTTTTCTTTACAAATGGGAAATCGGACCCACATTACTACATGTCTGTGGAGGCGTAGATACACCGAGAACTTCTTACGATACCCTCTTGTTTAAGATTTATGTTAGTGCTGAAACTCTTTTAAACATCTGCGCCAAAAAATTAAAATTACCACGTTTAACGGCGCAGGAGACATTAAACAAGTATCGAGACAATTTGCTAGCATGTATGAATTAGCTTACAGATGAAAAACACAAATGGAACTTTTATAACACATTACGAGTCATCAATTTTGTTCAATACTTCCAAGGAAAGAAAGAAAACATTTTTATTTAGCACATGACACAAGTGCACACAACAAACAATAAAAAGAAACTAAAAAACCGGTCAAATGCGAGTTGGACTTACTCATGAAGGGTTCCGTACCATTATATATAAAAACGGCAAAAAAATCATGTCTGTTGTATGGGAGCCCCCCTTAAATATTTCTATTATTTTAATTTTATTATTAAAGTAAAAATACAACTGAGTATATCAAGTGCCTACCTGTTGCCATTATTGATATCGAGCAAAAACGGGCAAAAAAATCGTATTTGTTGTATGTGATCCCTCCTCTAACATTTATTTTATTTTGTTTTTAGTATTTGTTGTCAGAGCGGCAATAAAAATACATAATTTGTAAAAATTTCAACTGTCTAGCTGTCGCGGTTCTTGAGATACAGCCTGGTGACAGACAGACGGACGGACAGAGAAGTCTTAGTAATAGGGTCCCGTTTTTTCCCTTTTGGGTACGGAACCCTTAAAATTAACAGATAAAAGAGTGTTTGCATCTCACGGCTGCGCCAAATAGGACCAGTTCAGCAAACTGCCAAGCAACTATGTAGTTCCCGATGCACTACAAACTCTATTTTTTTTTTAATGTCTGTATTCGATTGGACTGCTGCGCTGCGTGTCGCGGGTTCGATCCCCCCACGGAACAAATATTTGTATGACCTGCAGATAGTTGTTTCGGGTCTGGGTATTTGTGTATGTGAGTTTAAATGTTTGTAAACGCACCCACGATACTGGAGAAAATCTTAGTGTGGGGCAACGTTTTTAAAAAAAAAATAAGGAATATCTGCCCCGTACCTGAAGCAAGAACAATTTAATGGTCTTTAGCAACGAAGTACAAACTATTTACCTTTCTTCTCAAAGCGGAGCAGGTTCATCCATTTCATAATTAAGGCAATTCCGTTCCCCCTTTTTCCCCTATTTATTAGCTATGTACCTACCTGAGGGCAAACTTCAGAGGTATGCGGTTTAATGTTAAAGTACTTTTTTCTTTTTCACGGTAACGGTGTTAGTGTACCTCCCACCCCCGCACCGCAAGAAAATATTAGAAGCAAAACTTTTAAACGTTAATAAGCCGAGCGGTTCTGCAACAAACGTAACGGCTCGACAAACATAATGAAAGTAATAAACATGGCCCGAACGAGTGCGACGAGAACCTCTCGATTTGTACGGAAATGAAAATAACGTTAATAAATGGGAATAGTTTGCGACAGTTTGTTAAGCCGCGGATCACCAAACTGTGCCTGCTTCAGAATTAAGCCCGAGACTTGTACAGTTCGCTGTAAAAGTGTACTGCTATTGACCTACATCCACTTCAAAGGAGAGACAGGGTTAATTTGTTACCCTTGTCCAATTGTCCAAGCGCTCCGTTTACAGAGAGGTTAGTCAAAGATGTTTTCACGTAATGTCTAAACATTGAAGGTAAATGGATGCGCCTCCGTCAGGGGCCATATCTAGAAACATTAGTAGTAAGTGCCATTATAAGATGCTCCGCTATTTGTGAAGTTCAGTGGCACCGAGTGAACTGGATTAATTGTGAACTCTAGTTGAAATATTAACAAGCGTTATTGAACGTCACAAGCTCGCGACTTCGTCGGCCAGTGTTCCAGCAATGTATACTATTCTTCTCCATACATATTGTCGTGGCCAATAACAATATATTCTTTGGTAAGTGAAAATGGCTTCCCGTTGTTCCAAATTCCCAAAGGCGCGTTGCGGGAATCCGTTTCACCGTTCAGTGTATTTAAGAACTTAAACGTGTTAATTAAGTTATGGATATTATGATACCTGTGAAAGTAGATCGACATGGCATCCGCAAATGTATGCCCGTCTGCCTACCAAACAATGATTAGCTACATGAAATTCAATTTCCATTTTATGCGCTGTTGACCTGTTACATTGTTCACAACTGCTGCACTTCATTGTAAAAATATTTCAGGGCCTTTATCTGACGACTCGTTATTTTGAAATTGAACGTCAGAAGTGCAAGAACACCTTTAAAATCCTTTAGGTATCGGAAAGGAATATACTCGTATAGATGCCAACTTGCAGTAAGGGCGCAAAGTGCTGGAATCCTGATGCACTTCAAGAAGCACTCAGCACTCAGTGTAGCGAGGAGGTCGATAATGGCGAGCGGTCAAGCGTTCTTCAGCATAACTTTATCCTTTATTTGAAACGTTTTCAACAAAGTAGACAGCGGTCGAAACCAACATTTTTGGAAAAGCCCGAAAAACTGAGTGCGTCTGTCAGTGAAGTGCATTACTGCTGGCGAGCCGACAGTGTGCTGGCAAAGCCTTTGACATGAGAAAGAATTTATTTCGGAGTTTTTTATAAGACCTAGTTTGTGCATGCGCCATGTCACTTTTTTTTTAGATAGTTTGTTGAAAATATTAATTTAAGCAGAATTCATTTTCTGAAAAGTGGTACGAGTATTCAGTGTCTTACGATTAGTAGGTTCTTACCCTTAAATTCTACCCCTACCCGTAATTAAACTCCTTAATTACAACCCATCGTATACCTACAAATAAACTATGTATGTATGTACAGTGCCCTTTCCAAAACGTCCTCCAACATTTCAGACATCAAGATAATAAACAAATATAATATCATATAGGTATATCGTGTTCGTAATATCACATTCGATTAGTCGAATGCTTATTTCATCAGAACCCGACGTTAGGGGCTCTCTCTCCCGAGAATAGCAAATTATATGCAGATACTACTAAAAAACCTTAGGGAGCTAAAGTGGCTGGTAAATGTAAATAGCTTTATTCCCTAAAAATCTGAGACAACAGCTAGCCGTTTGTGCCGTCTGTATCTTACGTTATTCACAAACTCCAAGGCGTAAGTGGTGCGGCGCGGCGCGGCGTCTCTGAACAAAGTTTGGCGTCCCTCCATTAAGGTAGCTACACTATGCGATTTACACAAGTTTCTTTCCAGCGAGTTGATACGAGTAGCGGCCGAGGGCATCATTATATCCAGATCTTTAGCTTAGGGACCTACTTCCTCCGACAACAAGAAAAATTCAAACTCTTGACAACGACCTGTATTTTTCCGCCGCCTTTGTTTAATTTCACCCTCAGCTTGGGCCCTCAGCTTGGGCTGTTTTTAAACAGTTCCATAGATTTGAGAGCTCGTAAACTTTTTTAAGAACATTTGAATAATTTGATTAGCGTTTGAGCTCGTATCAGTTCGGAGAATCTTAAATACCGATTCAGCCGGACTTACTCACAACTTATTTAAGCAATCTTTAAAACGAGAAGTTTTTCAATTAAGCTATTTCGAACTGAGTTTAATAAAGCGGGGTATCAATTCGTCTGAGTATATTTGGATACATCATGATGGATCAGTATGGAAAGTTTGAAACTGTTGCAGGTAGAAAGAACTACATTAAAATGTTCAACATGTCATATTTAATATGAAAACATATCAAAGATGCTATCATGACAAGAATACAATCTACGTAGCTATAAAAAGATAAACCACAAAAGAAAATCATTCTTCAAAATAAATATACCTTCCACGTTTGATACAATAACACAATCTAATCGCACAAAAGAAACATCAAGAAGACAATGTCTTTTATTTCACCAAAATTGAACGCAGATAGTTTTATGAATCGTAGCGTAGTGCGTATAAAACGTTCATTGATCACCCCTTCATGTGCGTACGCCATGGTTCCTCCGCCATGGCCGCGGGGTGCGACTTTAGGGGTGACAGATAGCAGGGGTCCTTTAATACCCCTCTATGATTCGACACGAAAGAAACCAATCAATATTTTCGACAGATTCGCGCGTCCAAAATTCAAGGTTTATGTTTATATTTTTGTTGTATCGCTGACAGTTTTAGAACTTTCGTTATTTTATACGTGGTAACCTTATTACTGCCTTCAGATACGGCCTCTTCTGTAACTTTATGCGCTTGCATAATTTTTCTTTCAACTGCTCGATCATAATATTATTATTGCGATCCAATCTCAGAAAATATTGCTACTTTAATGAGTTGAAAATCCTTGAAACGTCTAAATCTTTTAAGTCGCCTAACAAGACACCTTCCTGATAGAATGGTTGCGATAGTTAGTGTTGAACTTATAACTTTCCAACAAACGCGAAGTTATCGCCCCTGCCCTTTAAAATAAAAATACTAGTCGATAATGGCTAGTACATGTTCGGTTGCTTTTGACCAATTACGTACCAAACTAGTGTATCTAGAAAACTGGACTGAAATTGCAATATATTTTAGTTGTTCCTTGATTTATACAATAAACACTAATAGTTTTCTAAATTTGAAGCTTCTATGTCTGCTAGAAGTGTCTTAGAGTTTTGATGATCGGTCAGTCAGTCAGTAAGTGACAAAATTAAGAAACTTTGACTAGTTATAATTCTTAAACTATAGGTTTAAATTGAATGAAATTTGAAATATACTGTGTTTATACAATGCCTAATTGTTTACTGAAAATTCAGGTTTCTAGTTTTATCCACAACGAAGTTATAGGAGGTCGAAAATGGCCTGTACTGTTTCTAGAAAAGGATGGTACGGCCGTGCCGCTTTATTGCTCGACTTGGCGGGGGCACTGCCGTGCCCCCAGATGTTACAAACAAAGATAGGCGCGAAAAAGAAACCGTTTCCTAGCAGTTGGGTGATAAAAATACAGTCTTAATTTTATTAATACGTGTTTCAATTTAATGTGAACTTGAAACTTCCAGAGATCCAAAATTTTTTAACTGTCTTTTCTGGTTTTTCTTTGAAAACTGTTGAGGTTTCATTAAAAATCGTGAATTGTTTGTTTACTACATATTATAATATGAAAAGCGGTGAATTTTGGTACGTATCGCTAATATAAATTGCTCGCAATATTATTTATTTTATATTCAAGTGCAGATCGCGCCTGCTTCTATTTTGCCATAAAAGCAGACGCTGCCGGCATTCACTTACTTAATGTTTACGATTGCATATTACTTCTTCTTTTAACTACCTAATAAGATTATGAGAATTTGAGTTGTGGAGTATAAAGACATAAAACTGGTAATAAAGCCAGTCACAATAATACGACTATACGGTACAGTGCCAATAGAGATTGGTTAATGATAAAATCTAATACAGCCAGTCTCACCCCTGAATTAGTGTTCGGGCAAAGGCGCACTTTGGATACTGCCAGCCGGATTGCAGATACAGCTAAATGGATTACAAATTGCTATTAAAAATGCAGGGTGTTCTATCCCAGCCTGCCAACCAGCTTGGTGATCAATAACGCAGCGCCGCCGTCAAATCCTGGTATGCAGATTGAAACCGAGTGTTAGTAGAAATGCCCAAATTTATGTATGAAGGTCGATTGGTAGTTACGTCCCGGCTGGTAAACTGTAGAGTGTCGGTACGATAAAGACAATTCAGAAAGGACGGAGGTAGCGCAGGCCAACGATAAGTGGGATCATAATGGTTGTACAATTTGTGACACCCGAACCCGGGACAAACTTTGTAGTTTACGCTACACTTTTAAAGTTTTCTTTTCAAACGTCGATTTTATTTGGGAGTAGTTAAGGTTAAACATTACGGTTAAACGGTTTTGACGTAATAAAATATTTAAAATTACACTGATCCATACGTAGTTTTCATTTATTCAATAAAGTCAATTTATCCAACGACCGCGCGACCGACACAACCCCGCCTGATTTTTAAACCATCAAAATGACCAGGTCGATTCCATTCAGTGTTTGTGACTGGCAATTCTGAAATACGTCGAGTCATACGTCGCTGTCGTGATGCGAGTTTCAGTAGATCCGAAGTTGACTATCACGTTACTTTTGCCAATATTTCATACTAGGATATCGCAATCAACACTTGAATATTTAGAGACCTCATCCTACGCATAATCGATAGGCACCAGACGGCTAACGCTTCTCGCGTGTAGTTTTTGTATATATTTATTAGCTTTTATCATCGAAAACTTCCTTACCGGTACTACTTTTCCTTCATTAAACCAACATTTTCCCTTGTCCGAGCCCAACTTTTAAAACATCCCAGTTAACCAATTATATGCAGGATGCAAAAGGAATATTTAAAATTTTAGGTGTTCGAACAACGCGGGGGCAATGTTGGTTTTTTTTTTAACTTCTATAGTGATAAAAAAAACAATACAGGTAACAGTGCTTTGTTGTATCCACGAGATGATGATTTCTTGATATTTTTCTAATATAATATTTTATTACAATTAACAATGCGCACCCCAGTAATGAAATCGCTAGCATTATAACGAGTTGTAAAATTCTTTTGTCCTTATAATAAATTGTTTCAAAATTGTGTAACAAACTTTGTTGCGATAAAGATCCAGTAACTTCAGATGGCGCGCCGTAAGACGTGTCCCCTTTGTTATTTCTGTTGTGTGGTAACATTGTTTGGTGGATTGAGAGCGCTGGGTGGCAACACCGGCAACATATTCAACAATGTAATAATACGCTTACGTGCCCAGACTGTCCGCCGGAGCAGACGAGGGCAGTGGCAGACACCGTGGGAATGTACAGTCTCAAACCTGCACCTGAACCTCGCTGTGTGAACCATCACCCCGACTGTTCGTTGCTACATTTTGAAAGCTGCCCAGTTGCTTTTTAAACAGAGAAATCAAAATTAGACCCACTCTGCTGATTTTATCAGCTTTTCTGTACTCTATTATAAAACAGAATTAATATTTATTAGGTTCTAATCTAATATTTGTTGCTTGTAAATCCCGGAACAGTCGTGAAAATAAACATTAGCTGTTACAATATTTGAAATCGGAAATTCTATTTTCGACACGACGACGTCTTGTCTCATGGGTCTCGTAAGAAGCAAGGTAGTAATCATAAGGAAAGTACCTAACGTAAAAATAGAGCCTTCACCACGCCTTATAGATTTGTATTAAAAGACATGTTTTAATATATTGCTTACAAGAACAAGTGATAAAAAGTTTTGCAATTTACTAATCAGAATGTCATCATAAACTTTAAGGTGAAGGAACATCGTGAGGCTTGTCTTAGAACCAAAAATTCTAAGACATGAGGCCAACCCGCTCTGGGCCTGGTGGTGTATTACAACCCATTCCCTCTTTAAGAGAAGAGGCCTTTGTCCCAGTGGGAACGTTTTAGGCACATTATGCTATGTACTTGTATATCATCATAGTCTGGCAGATTTACCCAATATCTTTACTAAAGTCAATATTCCAGTCCTTTTTTTATGGTGGGTGGAAAATCATCAAATAACCCCTCCCGCTCTTGGGCAGAGCGAAAGGGAGTGTCAGACTTCTACTGACTAAAAACCACCCATGTTCCTTATTAGCCATTCATGTCGAGGCCGCTTTATCTCTTGCGAACAACCCGCAGCCCCGACGGGAATATTCCAGTCTTTAAGCTTCCTTAGATAGACAACGTTCAGTCCCTGGATGGCTGATCCATGAGCGCCATCTTGCCAGACAGGTGCACTCACAGCTCTTAGCTTACCTTTGAGTGAACCTGCAAAGCCTTTAAAGGTCATTTCAGCCTGGTCGCATGAAGGATCATCGTCAAAAACTCCTAATAGACAATCCACGGTCGTGAAGTATATTACCATAAGCTCTTGCACTACGTTAACGGATAAGCTAACCAAAAGAGAGCACTGACTACCAAAGCTCTTGCTCCCTCACTCCAATTAATCGCTACAAGGTGAAAGGACCGTAGTATTTAATTTCAATAGCTATCAGGTACTAGGTATTTTATCATTAAAGAGTAGTCAATTATTCCGAACATTTTAATCCCTTCATTCCTAATTTCTGTTGCCATTTCATTTTTTGGGGAGACATTAAAATAATCTACCGAATCTGGTTCCTTATTTTCTTGAATTATTTAATCGCTAGTTTGAAGAGTTCAAAACTTAATGCCTGTAGCTTGTGCTTTTATCATTTTGTTCTACAGCTTCTTCATTCCTACGTTATCCGATTTCGAAGTTAAGATTATAATATAATATTGTTTTGCCACGGAATACAAAAAACCGACGAGTGGAGATAAGCTAACAATACGATATCTTCGATTTCTCATTATTTTTTAAATTATCTATTTCACAAACCAATCGTACATGAGATAATGAGTGTAATCTGTTAATCTTTTGGCTGAAAACAATAATCTGATCTACACAAATGAATAAAATTACAAACAGACACTTGTCTGTTTGTAATTTAAAAAGAACAGACAAGGTAATTTGGCTACTTTTATTTCAGACAAAAAGATTAGAGTTATGTGCAAAAAAAAAACTCTGAAATTGTTACCAAAATCCGTATCATCTATATACATATAATAAATCTGTAGAAAAATCTTTTTTGTACATCGAAAATATTTAAAAAAAAAAATTGTCAGGGTATTAAAGTATAACCAACAGAACACATTTCCAGCATTTTTGGAATTTTTGTCTGTTTGTCTGTTTGTCTGTTTATCTGTTTGTCTGTTTGTCTGTTTCGATGACTAAGCATCACGTCAAATTTACGAAACGAATGTAGATAACTTTTATACATAAATATTGTGCGTAACTTGGGCTATTACTTAGTCTTTGTTTCATCGTAATCGGTGCTCTCTATCAAAAGATATATGCATTTATAGTTTTCAAGAAGAACTTATCATTATGGTCAAGAATGAGACAAGCAACGACATCTATTGAACGAATATGGTACTTATTACTAAATGCTTTCACAAGATAACTTTAAATAAGTAATGATAGCAAAAGGTACGTAGATATTAGTCTAAATGACGCTGTTTTCAAAATCTACATAGCCTAAACCCTATAGTGTGTTTGATCGCTCTTTTTTAGCAGTTTATCTTCGTCTTCGACAGATGGCGTTATTCATTTGATGTCATTTTCTAAACCGCGGTGTTATTAAATAAACATATGTTTCATGAATAGTCAACAAATAAAGATTTACCAATTACACAGTATAAAAATACAATTTTTTTTAAACTAAATTAAAATTGGATAAAACCCACGGCATATTTTGTTTGTACCGTGTGGGAATCGAACCTGCGACACGCAGTGCTACTGTTAATCGTCCAGCCACTGCACCAAACATGTCTTTATATAGATGTGGTGTGTTGTTAGCCCTATGTGTCGAGGCCGCGGTATTTCTTTCGAACAACCCGCAGCCCCGACGGGCGTCGGTCCTTGGGAGCCCCTTCAATGTTGCTGATATCCCTTTGAGACGCGCGTGGAACACGAACGCGCCTCCATCGTCATAGGACTGACGAACGATTAACTAGCCCGTTACTCACCGTTCACAAGCCCGCGCCTACGGTGGCCGGAAGCCATCACGTGGCCCCCGATGCCCGGAGAGTCTCCCGCGGCGGCTGGGAAGAGGGGTTGTGTCCCTCTTACGTTCACCTCTTTCGCTAGCATTACTGCTTCGCAGAAGGAGGTGACGGCGTTCCATTTCTGATTCGATGTCCCAGACTCGGTACAGGTACCTCTCGAAACAGCCTTTAATCCCCCCTTTTTTGTGGTTCGTAAATTATCAAATGACTCATCCCGCTCTGGGCGGAGCGGAAGAAAGTGTCAGACTTCTACTGACTAAAAACCACCCACGTTTCTTCTTAGCTCTTTGTGTTTCGGGGCCGTGGTATCTCTTGCGGACAACCGTCAGCCCCGGCAGACGACGGCAGCAACAATTAAGGGGCCTCAAAGGACCCCTCAATTGTTGCTGACATATCTTTGAGGCGCGCGTGGAACACGAACGCGCCAACGACAGTACCTGTCGACTATAATGTACCTGTTTCAAATTTCTTCAAGATCCGTTCGGCCGTTCTGACGTGGTTGATTAACAAACACCCATCCATCTAGACTTTAGTATTAGTATTAGACATAGTCAGTACTTTGCATTACCCTCTTCTTATTTTCTACAGCGGCAGTAAGTTAACGCAGGGCAATGATTTAACGTACTTTTATCTAAGCGACGCATTTTAGTTTCCGACAAGCACGCGAACGAAGTCGCGGGCACAGCTAGTACATAATATAATAACATTTAGTGAGCCTAGGGTTCGAACCCAGGCACGCGCATTACTTTGTGTAATTTATTTCAAAACGGTGAAGGAAAACATCGTAAAGAAACCGGCTACCTTGGAACCAAAATGTTCGAAGACATGTGTCATCTACCAACCCGCACTGGGCCCGCATGGTTAATTATAGCCCATCCCTCTCCTAGAGAGGAGGCCTGTGTCCCTGCAGTGGGAACATTATAGGCTGCTGATAATGATGACAATTACTTTACTTTACCCGCCGCAACTGGCTCGTTGTTGTTGCAACTACTAAGCGTCTTCGATTCCCGGATCGGGCTGTTTCCTGTAAGTTTGGATATGTACTCGATTCGTGATAATAAACTCACCCCTTCTGCCTATCACGTCGGCGATTTTATGCGTAATGATAAATGTTTTTAAACTGTAATGTAGTTAAAAGCAGTCGCATTTGACCACATTACAGTTGAAAAGCAATAAAAAAATAGTGTTTTTATCGCTTCCGAGGTAGCTCTAATTATTTTTTGAATCCCTAATTAAATACCGTTGCCCATAAGCAGCGTGACAAAAATTAGGCAATTAGAAACTATTACAGTCAATTAGCCCAAACGATAATGATATATTAAAAACTTCCAGACACGAAGGAGCTAAGTAGATATCAACCAATCATTAACTGAAGCTTACCTTTTTATAACAGACTGAAACCGTTTTTTTTGCTGTCTCCTTCGGTCCCGCTTTCGTTTTTTTTCATGACGTATCATCATGTCTACGATCCCGGAGGATCAGGCAGGATTGCCTAATAGTACACCCACATTTCCCCAGTAAATGTTAAAGTCCCAACTACCTATTAATACCTAATGCCATCAACCGGGCACAAACGCAGACTCCGTGGTTGCTACTGAGAAATTCCTGGGAGAGTAACTCAATAACACTTTGCCCGCACTTTGCCCAGGACCTCGGCTTTCGAATAACACTTTGCCCAGGGCATCGGCTTTCGACCACTGGACCAACGATGCAGAACCTAATGTTTTTACAATTTAGCATAATCTGAGGTTCCAATTGCTAAGTCTCCTATGAGAGAAGTCATAATTATGTCTTCATATTTTTTATTCTAAAGCATGGTGATTTCCTCACGATGTTTTCCTTCACCGTTAGAGAGCAGTGGTGATGGAAAAAACTACCCAAAATAAAGTGCTTGTCTGTGATCGAACCCATGACCACTGGGTCACAGATTAATAATAATTAAACTAAAAATAAATTAAGTGGGTTTCTACAGATTACACTCATTTTACGTAAATTAAACCCTAAGATCTTACTAATCAGAAATTGTTCCTATTGAGAACTAATTTAATACGTAATTGTTGAGAACATATTTAATTTACAATTGTCATTATATATTCGATTATTTATGTTTTATTTTACACAATTCACAAGAATTTCTTATCTATAAGGTGCGTAACGATTATTATTTAATTTTGAGTTTGGTTAAACGAAGTATAATTTCCTCAATGAGATTAGTACTTCCTATAAATCGAAATCATCTATCAAACACTTGGGGCGAAATCGTACCTTGCTTTTGATCTTCATAACTCATATTTAGACTTACGAAAAACTCCTAAAACAACTCTATAAGTCGGTAGGTACCATGTCGATTAAAAAGTTTACTGTACCGAATTTCCTCGTAAGATGTTATAAACGATCCCTCTTCACTCTCATTACGTCCTAAGTTAAGTTGAAACACATTCATAATTTTATAAACAAGCTATGAGCCGATTTAATATACAATGGACTTTCATAAGCTGGATTTAAGGAGAGAGCAAGCAAAAGCACCAGATGCCGTCAAGTATTCCCCGGTGCAAAACCTCGCTGAGTCCCAAAAAAGCGCTGACGACAAACAATCAGACGTTGCTTGTCTATTGAAAATGTTCAAGATTCGGCGAAGCGAAAGAAATTTAACAATAGTTGAGATTAACGGAGTACTCAAGAAACATTCAGGTAGGGAGATTGCATTTCTTGCATGTGTACTTACAACACGACTTGTTTCCTTTTCGATGATAAAGATGGTTTATCCGAAATAAAACCCTAAATCCTGAAGCTCATATTCTGTTCAAATACATGTCTATGAGAACACATCCGATCACCATCAAAGTAATACCGTTAATATAGAAAAACTGAAACACCTGGTTACGCTCCGTAAAGAAAGATTTTGAGTAATAGACATTATTACCACAATGGGGAACACTACGAGACGAACGGCTTCACAAAAAGGCTGTAGAAACTAATCAATCATTTTCCTATCAGAAAATATGAAGCGACCGCCTTATTCTTTCAATAAAAGTCCGATTACATACTTGATTAACAAATCACAAGGGAGATGTAATAGTTGGTTCTATTCTTGCTGTTTATAAGGATCATTATATATATGAGAACATTTTTCTAACAATTCTTCTTGTCCAATCACAAGCGTAGAGGAAACGGCTCGTAAATAATGTAAATCCGTGTTGAAATCGGATCTAGCCCGGTTTATAACTGGGACTAGTCGCTTTTAAATTGCATATCTTCAAGACTCTCTGTTATGATTGCAGCTTCTTGATAAATAGGTTATGGCCGTCGGCCAGCGTCTCCAGCAAAGACACCTAATAGTTCATCCGAGATAAGTAGTACCACGAGTTTCTCCTGAATAAATCCTTCCAACTTTTTTCATGACTCCTCAACTTTTACATGGATACCTAAATTTTATTGAGGTAAGTGAATTTATTTAGTGGAACCTTAATCAAATAGATTCTCTATTTTTAGTACAGAACACGTAGGTACCTACTCGTACGTGTTAATCTACGCACTTTCTTCTCGGGAGAACCAATCATTTCCGCCAAATAAGTTATCAATTTAGAATTTAAACTAATACGTGTTGTAATTAATTTCCCTTTGAGGAATTTGGGCCTTTCATTGTTTGCAGTTCCAAAATAATTATTATTTGTACCAAACATCACCTAAATAAGTGTTCCCCGTGCATCATAAAAGCCGTAAATCAGACGGAAAGTTTGGAAGGAGTAGACGAAAATAAATAATGTTAATACAAAATATTAATAATAAATTATTTATTTATTAGCTCCGACGGACTCTTATGATTCCGACGGAGCTCCTCGTCCAGGAAACTGATTTATTTTCAAATTTCAATTTGTAGTTCTTTGTTTCCTTAGCGCCTTTCAGCTGGAAACGATTGACGAAGATTTAGGAACATAAAAACAAAATCGCGGAAAAACAGAAAACAAAAATGTATCGCGCCTTCAACCCCTCATACCAAACCGAAAATTACAACAAAAATAAGTAAAAATAAAGTGTTAGCCGTTAAAAGTTTTAATTTCCCTATTACTAGCCGCTCCATTTTATTTTATTGTTTCCTGAATCACTATTGTCGTCTTTAACGTTCTACACCAAAAGTTATGTTATTGCCAATAATAACAGTAACAAAAAAAAATATAAAAGAAATTCGCGAAAAATAATATGAACTTAAAAAAAATAGTTTTCTATGACTGCACACGCACAGGCAGGAATAATATCGCCGGGCTATATCAATAAGAATTCGCTAATAGCAAATTCCCTATGTTCGGAGCCGGAACTAATACCGAATTATGGAAATTCTGAAAAAAGTTTTTTTCGATCCGAAATAGTGCTTACCTTATAAATTGCGATTCTGGTTTCCCGCTGGGCCAGTTCTGCTTCTTCATTTTGCACAATTAATTTATTAGAAATGTGAAATAAACTTTGTCCGAACACATTGCTTGCGCGCTGCGCTGTACGGAGGAGCGTCAGACAGCGCGGCAGTATCGCGAGCGGCCCGTTCGTGACTGAGTGCTG
This sequence comes from Diarsia brunnea, assembly GCA_949774965.1. Classification (NCBI taxonomy): domain Eukaryota; kingdom Metazoa; phylum Arthropoda; class Insecta; order Lepidoptera; family Noctuidae; genus Diarsia; species Diarsia brunnea. The sequence goes on from OX458996.1 coordinate 15,965,520, forward strand.
TGAGCAGCCGGCAGCGGCTCGCGAACAGGGTGGCTGTCGGCAATCGGCATCCCTCTCCCTCGCCGCGCTGCGCCGCGCCGCCCGACTCGCCTCCAATACCGAGTCTGCCCTCGAAAGCATTATTCTACGCCGGACACTACATTTAAGCAAAAAACAAAGTCTACTTTGGTTTTTAAGTCCCCGAAATTGCTTGCAATTACATGAATCTACCCCACTTAAGGCAAAAAGTTTTATTTTTCAAACAGTTATAGTAGAGAGATGGTTGATTATAATAATCTTTATTTTCATTGGAGATATTTCTCGTTTACGGAACTATTTAACTTTCGTTTTGGCGCGAATCGTTACAGTACTATTGCTGCGATAGATGAATAGAATATACTTTATTGTACACCAAAATTGATACGGAATATAAAAAATCTATGGGCACAATGGCCCTCTTATCGCTGATAGCGATCTCTTCCAGACAACCTTTGCAAGAAAGAAGTGGTGCGCTAATAATAAATAGCTAACAAATATAACAAAACCACGAGTTGCACAAAGGGGAGAAGCGAACTATGCCCGGCATAACTCTGCTAGACCGAGTGCGCAACACTAAGATCTGGAGTCTTACGAAAGAGTTCGTCGTTGGTACCAACAGGGCGATTCCGGGCTGAAATGAACCACCTTAGAAATATGAATGTACTAACGGGTACACCTCTGTTTAGCCCTTTGAGGATTACAGGCATGATGTTATGTTAACCACGTCAGACAATTCGGTTAAGGCTTGGGAAGAAACTTGCATATCGACAGCATAAAGGCGGTAGGATGAGAGGAAAAACCAAGTAGTATAGTTGTGACTGTGCAATTATATTTTTAACTGGATTAAGATATACACCAAAGTAAGCAGCACGATCACCAAAATGGAACTAGCTGAGTTATTTACGACACTTTATTACCATAAAGTAACGGACGTTGAACAAAATAATTATTGTATAACGTAATGTCTTTTTCATGGCTGTGGAAATTAGGCAGAGCCATATTTCTCAGGTACCTATCAGTAAATGTAGGTTATACTCGTATAACAGGAAATAATTTTCCGAGTAGCTATTTGTTGTTATATGTTTTCCTCATTCAATCAAAAGCCTCTCTCATAAGAAAAGCTGACCAAAATATACGTGGTTGTGGTATATTTTTTATTATCTCATTAGTTCTCGGCACCGTGTAATGTTGGCGTAATCTTCTTCAATCTATAGTAATAGCGGCTCTACTTAGAAGACGATTTAAAAGCACTTCAATTAGTTAACTTTGATAAAGTTTGGCCGAATCTCAAGTAGGTTTAGCATCACTTGACATGCAAGTGCTCGGAAAATGAAAACTGAAGTAAGTTATTTAATGTTTATTTATTCATTAAACACTACTATGAAAACACTACTACAAACTCGTGGATACCAGTATAGTAGTCTGCGCATCAGTAACAATACCTACGTAACATAACATCACGCCTTTAATCCCCGAAGAGTTAGGCAGAGGTGTACCCTTTAGTACACTTATATCGCCAGTTATATTGAAGTCGCCCCATGTAATAAGGGGCGACCCGTGGTAATACCTACTTTTACCTTAAATAGCATAGCCGTATAGTACGGAGTTTCAATAAGCTGCCAGGTTACTGGTATTGTTTCCGACGTCCTGTACTTACACATTCTGTTTCAGGCCATAAATCAACTTTACCTTTTTCTGGAAATAACAATGATCTAGCTGTTTAACATTTCTTAAAGCAAATGTTTTCCAGATGATAATAAAGTGCGGATCTCTTTTAAGAGCGAATATCTCAAAAAAAATTGAACGCGATCAGTTCATCTGAGCTGCGTTCGCCAAAAGCTGCCAGTGTCTTTTGCATGAATATGGACCCTGACAATTCATGAACGCGATTTAACTTTAACTTAAAACTCGCCCTAAGAATCTTAACATAGCAATTAAACTCTCCACTTGGCAGTACTACGAGTATGTCCACACTTGGAACAACAGTTACTACAGACAAAACCTACTTAAAGATTTATAATCCTTAATCCGTTATGTTTACGGGTACAGACCCGAACCCATCTTTGGATACATGTCAACCCGTTAAACTGTACATACATGTGCTTTATAGTGTTACGTCTTGCCTTAGGCCACTCAGGATAATGGCCTAATACCACTTTGTTTACAGCCTACAGACCCAACTTATATTACCGATTAGTCTTTAATTGGGACCCAGACTTTATTACAGATCTGCAGCACAAAGGAAGGGTGGGCCTTTGGGCTTTTTGCGTGAAATGTGGTCTAACTTACAAGCTTCTTGCAGTTTTGTGAATTTTGCAAGCAAGATTTATCCTAGCCTTGCTGAAACCGTTTACACGCGAACTCCGGGTGGCACGCAACGCGAAAGTGTTGATTAAAATAGGTTTTTTTTATGGCACGTCTCCAGTAAATCTAAAGGACTGTGCTATGTAGAATAAGTTTCAATAATGAGTATATATTTCTGGCTTCATTATATAATTATAAAAATAAAAAGAACCCTAATCTATAAATTCCCTTGAATATAAAGCAAGCGGACACCGGGGAAGGCAGGAGCAGAAGAGCATTTTATCTTTATTTTATCATTACCCAACGTAAATTCATATTCGTATCTAGCGGTAAACAGATACACATTCCAATGATTAGCGATCGACCCGAAGGCATCAATGGGATTTCCCTTCGCGGAATTAAAGCGCACACATGAAGATGCCGCCTGGATGCGATGGTATGCGACGGGACGCGACGGAAGGTAACGGCACGTTGCATCGGCATGCCAAGACATCCGACGCTATGCACTGGATTCCGCTAATTTACGATCACGTGGTGAGGCAGTGCACTTAACTTTCGCGACCGCGCCGCCGAACCCTGTCGTTCTGGTGTGCGCTGGCCCCCGTCATGCCGTGGGTTATCTCATATGCCACGGTATCTAATGTACACTGGCATTATCTAGCCGGTGGCAACATCCCCTACCCTATCGCCCCTGTAGCGCGCTGCTGACCTTAACGCACTTCACTATTCATGTCCACATTTTTAATTCAGTTGCCCCATAAATTGTTTACTTTTACCTAGTAAGTCCTCCAGGAATTACTTTACTACCACTGACTAGTTCTACAATATGACTAAAACATTTTTGTAATAGACTAGCGTCCTGCCCCTGCTTTGCCTGGCGCCACCTATCGGGCTCTCAACAATGTTTTAAGTAGAAACCAATCAAACAGTAGAAGCCGGCTAAATGCTTTTGGAGATAAAGTGAGTGGATCCCGGGAACCCACGCTCAGCAGACGTGCTGGCGACCACCAGCCAACGTGCAACGGGGCAGTTACATAACTATGTAACGATATTTTAATTAGCCATGCAATATCAACAGAGCACGTACAAACCTTCCATTCTATTACGAAACTTTAGTGTTCGTCTTAGTGAGTTTCATAACTTCAACAGAGGAAAACGGAGTAGATAGTCGCAGACCGAGTAATTAATAAAATTTTGATTAAACTACAGATATAAAATATTTGTCTGAGAACTGAATTTAAAAGATTTATCTGCATTGATGATTTACTAGTCGAAAGCTTACCTAAAGGGAGAGAATTCCAGGCCGGCTGAAGTGTTTCTACATTTTCCGCCGTTTCCCAGCAGCAGTCCGCAGTATGTATTTGTAAACGGTAAATAAATCAACCCACCGTTTGCAAGCCCACCATAGACGATAGCACAGGTACAGAGGTCAGAATAACTGTACAGTTCTCTCTAACACGTCCTCATGCGTGACAGTACAGTATGAGTGTACAGGAAAAACTGCACATGCATAACCTATCATTTACTAACACCTCAGCCTATCCCCAAGCGAACAAAGGCGTTATTTATGAATGTAAGTTAGAATTATTATGAAATTTTGTGCATAACATTATCATAGGTTGATTAACTGTCGCTTAGTGGTGAGTTTCGGGCCATTCTGGCGCCATTCCAGCGCGCTGAAAAGTCCCTTTGCAGACTAAGGGTGCTTGCAGAACGACATAGGTTTCCAGTAAAAACCAACCGCAGATAAAATAGTCACATACTTTTTCCATGAGATCGCACTTAAAGAAACTGGAGGATTATCATGGCGCGGCGTTTTAAAGCAGTATGGTTTTCATCTATTATTGGAAAAGGAAGGAGACACCACGTGCAGAAAAATATAAACACAAGTGACCCATTAAAAGTGTCTTTTTCAAAACGTTGTTTCACGAGATGACATGAATATAAAATTAATTATTTGCTAGACTTGATGAAATGACTAACAATATTTTTGCCAACTTGTAAATTGATTTTTAGGGATATGCATGACACAACACAATTTCCAGCTCGTTCAAACTGGTATTGTTGAGCTTGTTCTACTATTATGACAATGAAGAATATCGCAGAATCAAGCAATCAGCAGTTTGAGTACAATTCATTGTGGAAACAATAGGCATCAGATGGCGAATACTTCAATTAGATGCGGTTGTCCATATTTTCACCCCACTCCAATAAAAAAATAAGATATTTGGGGATTACTGTGATGTACTTGTTTATTTAATATATTTTGTTCTGTATATAAGTTACTGAAACACATACCTAATTTTAAACGTCTTTAGATTACCTACTCTGGTTCGTGTTACGAAGGATAGTCAAAATGCTTTCTAAAACCACCTCCCCAAGAAGCCAATAATTTTAAACCAGTCTAAAAATCCCTTAGGTACGTAATGTTTACACCAAGAACTATGTCAATGGGGTAATTTCCACTTCCTATAAAGAACCTCTATTTTTTCGTCCAGCTGGCATAAAATGCATCGGACGACCGACCATTGAATAAACCTATATTTTCTGAAAGTAAATTCCATAAATGAAAAGTGAAAAAGTGTTAGGTGCTTAAACCAGTTTCTCTGTGGAACGGAAAGGTAAACCTTATTGGTACTTGAACTATTTATAAAAGGACAGTTTATTGCAGCTAACAGAATATTTGACCAAAATGCCCTCCTCGTTTATTGACGGCTAGGTGCTGACTTCCAGGGATTCAATAAAATTAATGAAGGAAAAATATTTTCATGACACTAGGTCAATCACTCAAATATATTGATTGATGCGGCACTTTCCCGAAGATGTTTTTAGTGCGTCTCCGCACTTCGTCCTTGGGGAATAGAAGCTCACGTGAACTTCTCACAATTAAATGCCTTTTTCTCGTCACAAAAGAAACTGTCACGTTTTTCTCACACAATTTCTTTACAGATTAAAGCAAATCGAGTAGACAGTGGACGTGGTAAAAGTGGAAAATTGCCAAAGTAGAGCGTCATTTATCAACGCCATTTGGTGACATTTCGCGCCTTAGGTGAATCTTAATGGAATAGACACCACAACTCCATGTGGCAGAAACCATGGACCCAAAGGAAATCAAGTCAATATCGACTAATTTCTGTGTAGAGTCGTCAATGTTTACGAACTAACGAACTTAATAACGTACAACGAGCATGTTTTTGAACTACTTGTCTTTTAACTTTTTTATACCTTTGAAGTCGGAAATAAATTATTGAATATTTTATAACAGAGGTAAAAATAAAATGAACACCAAGCAAAGAAATAAACTTTTGAAAACAGCTTCCAACTAGCAACTCTACCGTGATACCGTCATGGCAATCTCTCAATGCGCCCATATGCACTTGAAATTCTTTCACTCTGAACAAGGTGCAATGTCATCAAATTCTGAAAGCTTTCCTTTGAAAAACAACGTCACAAAGCCTGTGGAAATAGCAGTAAATAAAAGTCTTCAGTTGGCAGCAATTCAAAAATCTGCAAAGCTCTTTTAAGCACTAAAACTAAAGCATTTGATGGACACGTAGACCCAGTAGTGTGTATTTCTATAAACTATTGGTAATGTATTAACAGTGACCTTATTCGCAATTTGTATAATCTCTACCGGACGGTAGTCAACGTTATTGAATATGATAATTAAAGTATTTGCATTTATTGATAGAATACAGTTAGCGGTAAAGTTGAGCGGAAATCAGCGACGGCATATGCATCGACAGCGCAGCGCTTCGCCGGGCCATGGAAATGTGCAACCGTGCCAATCTGTGACGAACTCATGCTAATGCTTTGCTTATGGAAATACTTTAAGTACGACTACTTTTTATAAAACCTAAGCCTACCTATTTTTCTATGAAAACGAAAATCATATTCCATCATCGCTACGTTACGTATTCGTTGATAATCATGGGCTACAAAGTTTTCTATAAGAAATCATTCGTTAAAGATGAAATTAAGCAACAAAACTTCTTCTTAATCTGAAATACGTACTTCAAAACAATCTAATGACGAGAATTATCTCCCAACGTAATCAAAGCTTAACAATACAGGCTTCGCCAGCCTGATAGGTCAAATTAGGAATAAGAACAAAAGAAGTCTATTTTTAGCACTGGCTCGAAATCATTGGCCTTTCAATTATAACTGTATCAGTAATTCTTCACAAGTACTTAGTACCAATCAATTTACAAAAAAATACGCTATATAAACGTTCAGCGTGTATGAGCCAGGCATCACGTTGCAACTTTCATTCCGAACAAGCAAACAACTGTAATTTTAGGCAGATGCGATGCTTAGGGCCTGTTTCACCACCTAAGTTCCCATTAACTTACTAAATAAATAACTTAAAAATAAACAATTAATATCATATTTAATAACTTAACATTAACTTAGATAAATTCATAAACACACCTTTTTTGAGTTTATTCAGTAAATAGTGGCTATTCGGACATCGTGAAATAGGCCCCTTGAAACATGAAACGGTGAATCCAGATTTGTCTTGCCAACGATAACCAATATTGTGTTTTGCATGTGACTACCAACATGTCATATTTAACGCTACGATCCGTTACTGTCGCTGTATTCGAACTGCTATCCATTTAGGGATGTCCGTTCCGAATATGCGAATGGCCATCTCAAAGCACCGCATCAATGTACCAATATCCAATGATCAATCAATTAAAGTATATTGATTGATTACACCATTGGCGACATCGATGTGAATTTAACATTTTTCTTCTACTTTGTGTCGCTTACACTACTATTATTATCACTACATATTATAAAAAAAGTCGCTCGCCGCGTCTGTCTGTCTGTTCGCGATAATCTCAAAAACTACTGCACCGATTTTCATGCTGTTTTAACCAATGAATAGATTGATTCTCGAGGAAGGTTTTAGCATATAATTTGACGCGGGCGAAGTCGTGGGCATCAACTAGTATATTTCATAAACCCACCCACAAACATCGCCATTTCCAATCGTGGAGTGCCGTAAGGCGTAAATATTGTAAAATCTCGGAAACCAGGGCCGGTCAATGAATCTACATAAAAACTGTTGGACTACATTATTAAACGCCTAAATAAAAAGGTTAAAAAAACATGCGCGTTCTTCTTTTTTTTTTAATTATCTACGAAAAAATACTGAAAAATTAGATGGCCATGGGATAAAAATGTAGTGTTAGAGCTAATAAATAATATTTGCATAGTAACTTTAATGTAAATGAATATTACGCAAAAGTTATTAAGTTGCTTAACAAAATTAAAAACGATAATCCAGCTAATTCCTTAATACGAGCAATTCTTGTATAAATATAATCTGAATCTCGGATACGGCTCCAACGATTATCATGAAATTTAGTATGCAGGGGGTTTCGGGGTTGATAAATCGATCAAGCTAGGTTTCATTTCCAAAAAAAACGAATTATCAAAACAAAACCGAGAAAATTTCGGTCATCCAGGTACTATACATTATAACATTAGTGTCGATTGTTGGTGAAGGATTAGTACCGCTGTCACCAAACCATTTTCAATTTTAAAAAACCTGTCGATTACCTATGTGCAAAATTTCGTCAAAATCCGTTCAGTAGTTTTTGCGCGAAAGAGTAACAAACATCCATTCTCACAAACTTTGACAATTATATAATATTAGTAGAATTTGGCTCAAGGCATCAAACGTTAAAAAGGCGAAGTGAATGAGTTCAAAACACACAGTGACGCGTTGGTGAAAAAATAAAACCTCAGTAGGTACCAGAAGGATGACGTTGTTCAATGTTCACTGCACAAACAAACACTATTGGAGTGTGCGTATTCAAATGCATCTAGGAAAGTTACATTGACTCCACCGTTTTATTATTGTGTGGTTCTAGAATATTACGAGTGGTAACCCTAGTCTAATCAGTTCCCAAATGGCCTGCCACGTACAACAGGTACCTACATAGACTATTTAACATGATTACAGACGGTAATGCTTGTCATTTATAAATATTCATCACATTCTAATTAGGACCAATTGAAATAGTAAATCATTATCAGAAAGCGCATTAACGGCGCTTAGTTCAGTTCTTATGGTTCAGTCATATAACCTACCTACCCTGGATTTCAACAGTATTAACACAAATTAATACTGTTGACGTCCATCCCTGTGGCTTACAAAATAAAATGTTTCCAAATTGTTGCATATAGAGGCACTGTGTTGAATATTAACGAGCTTTAGTTACTCTGCTGGCTCTATTTGATTACAAGCCTTTTGAATAACAATTTATGTCAATCACAAACTAACTCGGCCATTGCACCGCTCTGTAGTGCCAAACAGCAAACAAATATTGGATGAAAGTGACCCCTATATTGCTCAAAAAAAATATTTCATTTAAATAAATTCGTAAAAACAGTAAAAAGTAAAAACGGGTATCTGTACCCGTTGTTACTGCTATTAATGACAACTTTTCATAATTCTGTTTACTCGCGAATTGAAATAAATAATAACTGTGAAACGTTTTATATTAAGTTTACCTTACCTCATCGAATTTCAATATTTTAAAGGTTTCAAACAAAAATAATTGGCAATTACTAGTTTTTAGGTCCCTCTATAACCTACGGCTTATATAAGTTAACCTACCACCAAAAACCCATTACACATTTATACCTACCTGTTCAGTTGGCACTACAATTTTATATTAGTTTCTGTAATCGCAACCTCGGATCACACAAAAACTACGGCAAGTTGGTCGCCGGGGAAATAAATGTCTCTTTTGTGAGCATAACTGCCCTAACTGCCTAATTAGAGACACATTATGTAGCTAGGAAAGTTCTGAACGGTTAGATAGAAATTGTAAAGAGAAATGCCGCTTAGCATCACGGCACGAGCAAGTTTTGGCAAAGGGACTCATTATTCATTCGTGACATCGTGATGTGGCTTCACTAGGAAACAGGAAACCGAGTCGTGTAATGTAAGCCTCACTTGACTAGATTTTTTTAGTCTGAAATACAAATTAGGTGGTTTACCACGAGATGAAAAAAAAATGAAAGTTGAAAACTTTTTATTTTTAAACTACATAGCTGATTTTGTATAACTTAGTATTACACCAGTACATTAGATAGCTAATAATAAGCGAGCTATTAACTCGTTTAAAAACGAAACCCCTTTTCTATCCCCCAAAACGAAACGAATTACAACATTTAATTACTGAAAAAGAAACCTCTCTCATAAACAGCGATAACTTTGTCGAAAAGTCACAAACAGGAGTTTACCGACCTCACGACAGTTAAATACAGGAGGAGAACAGGAAGTTATAAGAGGCGAAAGTAAAAGTTGTTCGTTAATTTCACCGAGACGTTTTACTCCTTACGTTTTCGCAAAATAAGGCGAAACAGTAGATAGCTATAAAAGGATACTACGAACATTATCGTCATACATTGCCGTCGTGAATGAATAGGTTCGAATCACTTCTTCATAAACAGTACATGGTTCAATGTTTCATATTTACGTGTGACTACGCTCCCCACTGCATATAAATTAATCTATGGCCTTTGTTGTGAGCGCGGGTCCCTCGCGCTGACAACAAGGCCAATCAAATGCAAATTGAAAATCGACCTCTATCGTTCCTTCTTCAAAGATTTCTCTTTCTTAATTATACTTAACTTCACGCATACCATTAAAACTTGTCAATGTACTTTAATTTCTATGTCAAACCCCAGACACAACTAAACCCGAGCTGTTACACTCTAAAGCCTGATCTGAGTGCCTGTGGCAGACTAACGGGGAGTGCAAAGGGCGGCCGGTCCCGGGCCTCTGGTACTGGGGGGCCTCCAAACTCTCCAAGTTTCCTTAATCAAATCCTAAATAAGGCTTTAAAATATGCTCACTATCTATATAAGAGGTGGATTGGAGTTGGGATGCCCCATATATATTATATGTAGAAAAATACAATTGATCAAGAGCGACTCGATAATATTTTCGTGATGTCAACGGGAAAACAAACAAAAGGTTTTTAGTAAAAGGAAGTTTAGTAAGATGTAACATAATTTTGTAATAATAATTTTCTGTAAAATTTTGTGTGTGTCTGTGTGTGTGTTTTCTGTAGTAGTAATAAGTAGTTTCCAAAAATAAAAATTAACCTATTAAGTATTTTATTTTTACTAATAATTGTACTTTTTGCCAATCCATACGGTTTTTTTTAGGCTTCCGTAGTCAATATGGAACCCTTATACTTTCGCCATGTCCGTCTGTCTGTCTGTCTGTCCGTCCGTCCGCACTATATCTCAAAGACTCCTAGTACTAGAAAGCTGTCATTTGGCATGAATATACAAATGGCTTACGCCAACAAAGTGGAAATACAAAATTTTGAAAACAATTTTTTTTACGTTACCTCCAGTATACATTAAAGTGGGGATGTTTATTTTTTCTCGTGAAGTCAATTATGTGGGATGTCATGATATTGCGAGTATGCTCAAACACTTTTTCGATTATGGGTTTCGTATGTGAAATATAAGCTCTAAAGTGCAAATTATTGTTAGACTCAAGTGTGGCTACCTAAACCACCTAAACGGGTTGTGTAAAAATCGTGGTATTAGCATATATAACGAAAATTCAAGAAAAACTATCACAGTTAAGTAGGCTTTACAAGTTTACGAGTAATAGTCGATCAACTTATGAAATGTACTTGTATGAAATATTTTCCTATACATAATGTATGGAAGCGCAGGTCTCAAAACTGCAAATGTAAGTTTGTTTTATTTTTACAATAAAAGCATCGTTCGGAGGCAGTTAAGCAGTTTAGTTAGTTCACATATTTTGATGGGCAACTATGGAACCAAATAATGGAATTTAGGGGAAATTATGAAATTGCACAGAATAATCAGCTGTTAGTATAAAAGAGAAATGTCGATAGGTTTCTAAGTTTCAGCTTATGTTATGTCATATTGTAAGACATTTTTCATTACTCATACTCTAAAAGTAGGTCTGAAAGTTAAGAATATATAATAGGACTTTGATATTTATATACTTTCAACTATTTCTCTAAAATACCATAGATTTCGGCACAATTTTTGGCATTCGTTTTAATGATGAACATAAAAAATTTGCGGGAAAGCGACAATCTGATCAACACTAATTTTTTCTTTAGCTAATCATTTATGTTCTAATTTTTACTTTCCTCGTATTCGTAATGAAAAGCATTCACCCCTTGGATAACAATGTACTATTTTACCGGCGAGTGACGTCACAAGTCCCCACGTAAATCTTTGACGTGTTTTATCTTCGTCAATTTTTATTGATTTGATAAAACAAAAAATACGTATTCAATATTTTTCGATAATCTAACAGATGTACTAATTAGAATAATATTTTTTTTAGTCAGGAAAACATCCCTAATCCAGGAAGTTTTTTCGACATAGAGATACTGTTCCTTTCAAAATATTTTTTATCAAAAGACTAATAGGGTAGTTGACTAAAAAAATCTAATTAGTCCGTCAGATAGATTTCCAAAAAATATTGGACACGTATTTTTTCTTTTTTTACGTAAACAAACAATGAAGACGATATTACAGTGCTTTGAAAACTCGTGTCACGTCATATTCTAAGACATTAGTATGACATTCTTTACCGGTGGGTGACGTCACGACCCGGGGACTCAAATCTTTGACGCGTTTTATCTTCGTGAATTTTTAATGATTTGATAAAACAAAAAATATGTACCTATCCAATATTTTTCGATAATCTAACAGACGGACGAATTAGAATCATATTTTTTATAGTCAGTAAACATCCCTATTATACGATACCAGTAAGAACTTTATGAACGTCCTGCAAAAGCATTCGTAAAGTTTTCAAAGACAATAAAACTTTTTCCTGAAATATTAAATTCCTCGTATATTAAGTTCATATGACAAGGCCCATGAAAAACTGTACGAAATAAAGCGATTTTTTTTCCGTTGTGATTCAAAAACTCATTTTGCAAAATATCTTAATGATTTTCAGAACAAATAAAAGAAGTCATGTGCAATACCGTCGATGTCTTTGGAGTTTTACTTGTAGTAGGTATTTGTTAAGCAACAAACTACTATTGGTTTTCATGAGCAACTTTCTCCAAGAGATCAAAAATACTAATAAAAAGAATCATTGGATGTCTCGCTAGATTGTTTTACCTTAAAGAAATCCTGAGACCCTGCCTAGCAAGAGTATGCATGCGGAGTTTAGTCCACACGTCATGTCGAAAATGGGTAAGGTAACACGAGAGTATTCCGAAGTTAATGCAACTTGAACTTCTTTGTGAGTACACTAGGAAGACTATCCTTAGTTCTCGACTTTGAGGACCCTGTGCCCCGGTACCCTAAACTTTTACTGACATTTTTTCAGTTTTACGATTATATCTCATAAGCTATGAACACTTGCAAAGTTCAATCTTAACGCTATCTATTACCATCAATTCTGTGTTAATCATCTTGACCAGTCATCCATATCAAAGTCTTGGGAATGCTCTGCATAGCCTCCAAACGAGACGATGTCCTATTGTATATTAGGTACAAGTAACCCAGCCCATCTAAAACCAAAAACCCTAAAATTGTACACACAATGTGTTGTGAATTGTTGGGGTCCACTAACCGAGAGCTTGTTGTACTAAAACCCTCACCAGTGTTCCCTTCCCGCACTTGCACTGGTGATCCTGACCATGGGAACTATTGCACCTTCCACGATCCCCGGTTAGGTCACAGTTCAAACCTTACCAAACCCTATTATTGTATTTATGGCTTTTGGCCTAGAACAAACTTATTTGGCTCAAGACTATAATATGTTACCGGTCAAACCGGTTATTCACAAATAACGGAAATTTCGTTGTGTCCTTTTGTTACGTACACCAGAAGCATTAAATGTATCCATATAAATAATAATATTTACGCACTCCCACATGTAGGAAAACAAAAAGTGGGAGATCCAATTTATTTCTATTTGTAAATCCTTGCTATCGCTACAACATGGGTACAACGTTACTTGAAAAGCTGTTTGTAAACTAGACAAAACTGTTTGTCTTTAATTAACGTTTACTTACAGTAATAAATTAAAGCTACAACTACCTAAATTCCGACGTGTTAAATCAACATTTTCTACATAGAACAATTCAGTTAGGAGTTAGATAATGACGAATCAACCTTTGACTAGAGACGACACGACGGAGGCAGAAACAGTGCGCACACATTGAGACAGAGAAGTGGAAATTTCTTGTACGAAGTATTTGTATTTCTGCAGCACTTTTAAACAAGATGAAAATAAGCTTTCTTATATGACTTTTCATTTTCTTTATTGCCAATTAAAAGTTACAAACGTCTAACGTCCGCGGTGGCGACCTCTGATGATTACATATAAGCTGCTAATGTCGCCTGGTATATTAAAAAAATAACATTTATTTCAAGTATCCTATACATAACCCATATTAGAGACATGTTTAAATCATTCAACAAATTCACATAAAATAAATAGTAATCGTATCTTCGTTGTGTCTATAATCGTCAAAAAATCGACATGAAAGCAACAAAAGTTTCAGCTTCCTTCGCGCGTCGCGAACGCGCCTCTTTTCATTGGTAAAATGTCAACTTTGTTCATTGGAAGACAACTGCACAGGAGACTTAGATTGTTTTGGGTTCCTCCATAATTCCGTATCTACATGGAAAGAAAGATTCATGGTGGATTCTAGATATGCTGCAAAAGTGTTATCAGAGAATGATCATTATTAAATAATTTTACCAAAAATATCTAATACCTAATAACATTCAGTATTTTTAATAAGTATTTATTGTTAGAACCATAGATTTCTCATGACGATTGCATACCTTTTCGCAAATGCATCTCGGCTGACTACCAGACGACAGAATTTGAAAAGTTTTTAAGATAAAAGAAATTGATAGGAACATAACATAGACAACTCTATCTTAAAATTTTAATGTCAAAAATAAATCGGCTCAGTTTCCGAGGAGAAAAAAAGGGGAATATGAAACGTCGATCTCGTCAATTGTTTTGTGATGTAATCCGCCTGAGCTGCAACTGTCCCTATCGCACTCTACGGGCGCAAGCCTAACGCGTTGCGACGGCAATAGTTTCTTCAAATATCTACTTTTTCAAATTCCCGCAGGCCTTCTTAGTCTAGGCCTTCAGAGTCAAAGTAATTCCTGATGATTTTCGACAATTTTGACTGTAGGATTGTTATTCTGTGAGTGTGAGCGCCCTCTCTGATTTATAAAGCGAAACACAACAGAGAAGGATTCAACCAAAAACGGTCATAGAAAATAGCACTAGACGCACTGAACAGATCACAGCCAGATGGTCATATAAATTATGGTTGGACTTCGCATAAAAACTTTAAACACAGATATAGGTAGGTACCCGACAAAGATTTTGCTTCAACTGCCACACAATTAAACGGTTGGTACCCACATCCAGCGCTAGCGATGCGCCTCAGGCAAAATATTTTCAGCGCCCCTTTTTTACCGCCTAAAAAGTAGTTTGTCTATGTTATCCCTATCTGCTACCGCATATTTTCCGGATTTCAAACCAAGTTGAATTTATTTTTTAGTTTGTTTTCTAGTCTACCGCGTATTCGGAAATACAATATACTACTTCTATTTAGTTCTTTTTCATGTCCATAAAAAAACAATCAATGTACGGGATACGGATAGATAGTTATCAAAAGCAAAAAATCACTCGACTTTTAAGGATTTAAATAAAACGTTATTCAGTCAGAATCATGTAACAATCGATATTATGTAACGTCTAATAGGGAGTTTTATTGTTTAATTTTATGGAAGATAGAGAAAGAAGGTTGTTTTTTTTGTTTTCTTTTCTTTTACTGTTTGAAATTTTAAAAGAGTTTATTGTTTGACGGCACGGTTGGCGCAGTGACTCCAGCAGTTGACTGCTGCGCTACGTGTCGCGGGTTCGATCCTCGCACGGAACAAATATTTGTATGGCCTACAGATGGTTGTTTCGGGTCTGGGTATTTGTGTATGTGAGTTTAAATGTTTGTGAACGCACCCACGATACAGGAGAAATTCCTAGTGTGCCCCCACACTCACGTGCCAACGTTGAAAAAAAAATTGTTTCTATTTAATATTAGATTAGAAAGGAGGTTGTGTTTGAAAAATAACTGGTGGATGTACATGCCGTAGTGATATTTTGACAGTTAGGCGGATTTGATTGTTTCGATCATTCCGATATTGACGTCTGGTAATAATAGTACATTTTGATACAAGTGCGGGAAGTTTGCTCTTGCATTCGAGGCGGACTCGATTTTTCGGTTCGACCTATACGTATGGGGTGTCTATAGACAGGTCTTAAAAAATTACATTGAGGTTCCTAAAACCATTTTTTCTCGAAGTCAATCGTTTGAAAGATAAACACTTCCAAAGTGGTAAAATGTGCCCCCCCCCCCTCCCCTCTAACCTTTAAACTAAGAGAGTGAAAAAACCTCAAAAAGTATTTTTATCACAATAAAAACTTTCAACCAAAATGTATTTGAACAATAAACAGGGAGTAAATCAACCCATCACACAACCGTCAACCAAGCATTCTGTGCATTAAACTACCTATGAAAAAAATTTTGATGGGAACCGACTAATTCTTTTTTTGGGGTCAAAAATCACATTTTACGGTAAAACTCAATGTAGCACTCTTAAAACATTGTGCTAGT
Source organism: Diarsia brunnea (assembly GCA_949774965.1). Lineage (NCBI taxonomy): Eukaryota > Metazoa > Arthropoda > Insecta > Lepidoptera > Noctuidae > Diarsia > Diarsia brunnea. Next base: position 15,981,536 of record OX458996.1, read on the forward strand.
GGCTGCTTTGAATAATAAACGAGTCATGGGGGTAATTTAATTAAAGTAATAACCTGAAAAACTAGTATTTACAAAAAAAAAATTGGTACTTTGACCCCCAATATCTCCGCAACTAGGGGGTTCCCAGGTATGGTCTAGAACACAAACATGATCGCAGTGGTGGAGAGAACAAGTGCCCTTCGTTTGCGTTAAGGGTACTTTTACACCCTATATAGTTAAAAGTTTTTGAGAATTAGCCCATTTAAAAAACCACACATATAACTTTCTCATTCATACAAACACTATGAAACAAAATTATCACAAAAATTATGTTTTCTGTTGCCGTTTTAACAAGAAATAATACAAATTAAAGGGGGCTTCCCTACTACCCCCCGTGCGCACGTGAAGGGTATGGAACCCTTCACGTGCAAGTCCCACTTGCACTTGGCAAATTTTTTATTAGTATTCTATTAGGTTATAATTTTGGTTAGGACTCCGTATGGTGTCGGACGTAAAGAATAGCACCATCCCATATCTTTCCGTGGGTGTCGTAAGAGGCTACTAAGGAAGTTGCCAGAGAATGGGCAGCAGCGTTCTTTGTGCTTTCGTAACAACCATACTGCCAGCGTGGCGATTATGGCAAATCCCCCCCTTCTGGGGGCCTATGTCCAGCAGTGGACGTGAACCGATGGCTGAAATGATGATGATGATGATGAGGTTATAATATAGTACCTACGCTACTTGGTGCACTACAATTCCTATAAAAAAAAGATCATTTTACAACAGCTTTGTTAAAATTCATAACATCTAAAAGGTCGCCGCGATCTGAATAACGAAGCTCTACTTAGTTTTATTAAAACATCGACAGTCTAGAACGGTACTTGATAAGGTGAATCTTAAGAATGTCAAATAGTTAATCCCTCGAGTTGTTAATAAAGTAATAGTTTAGTGGTTTCTGGCAACCCTGACCGGAATGAGTGCCAGCTGAGGTGCAGAAACTGGTGCCAGTTCGCCGAGTGAATATAAATCAGAGTTTAGGTTCGAACTTCGCTCTCGTTGCGACGATAAGCACGCGTTCATTCGACTGTACTTTTGTTACTATCAGAGTTTGTGTTCTGTAGACTGTACGTACCTCCCCATCTACCTATACCCACTGCCACTGCGATGTCCTATACCGCTGAGAATTCTTGCATCTCGGTATTTTGTGGTTGCACGTCCAGTTTATTTTATTAAGTATCTGTCTGCATTTTCAACTTCACTATACAAAGTTACTGAAGAACGGTATAAGAAAACACCATATTTTTAAGTAGTTAAACCTATTAATATATTTAATTTCTATATTTTCATTTTTTTCTTCTTCCTTCTTTTTTATCTCCTATATTATATTGATACAATAAAATATGGCAGGTGCCCAATTAACATTAAATCCGAAATTACTTTAGGAACACGATCAAATAAAATCTTTAATTAACACATAAATCGACTTTTATGGGGACGAGAATCAGGTGATTAGCGAAAGACACTGTAATTGCTTACAATTTGAACTGAACACACCTTAATGATGGGGGGATTAGAATTGTGGATTTGGTACATTCTACACAAATTCTAATTAAATGGGTTCCTATTTGACAAACGCTTGGTAAAATATAATCTCGGCTCTCTCTTACAGTTCGCGTACGGCCGCACCTATTGAACACTGTTTTTTTTTAAATGGAACAAGCCCGCTACACTTTTCCCAAAACCAGTGTAACTCCTGAAAATCAGAATCAACAGTGGCGACCACCAGAAAATTTCAGCACGAGATAGAACAAAACAAAGGACAAAAGATTTTTACAACTGGGATAGTAAGGGCTGGTCAAAGGCCCTCCGCAGACTTAAATATGTATACTGAAAACATTAAGGCCAGTGGTATACATGCAGGCAGGGATTACCTGCACAGAGGATTATCTTCAAATCCAACTAAATGCTGGCTCTGCAGGGTGTACCTAACAAACACGATACAATATCTTGTGTGGTATATTTTGACAATGAAACTGAACCACTTTTTTTTCTCTCTGGGCAGAGCGGTAGGGAAGTGTCAGACTTCTGTCTGACTAAAAACCACTCATGTTCACTTTGTATCGAGGCCGCGGTATCTCTTTCGAACAACCCACAGCCCCAACGGGCGTCGGCCCTTGCGGGCCCCTTACATGTTGCTGACATCTCTTTGAGGCGCGCGTGGATCACGAACGCACCGTCGACACGGCCTGTCATCGTCATAAGACGGACGGACGGCGAGCTAGCCCATTACTCACGGTCCACAGGCCCGTGCCTAAGCATCGCGTGAACCCCGACGCCCGGACCGTCTCCCGCGGCGGCTGGGACGAGAGGTGTTCTCCCTCTCACATTCCGCCACCTCCTTCGCTAGCATCACTGCGTCGCAGAAGGAGGCGACGGCGTCCCATTCCCTCTCGCCCTCTCGCGATTTGCCGTGGCAGCGGAGTTACTCCCCGGTGCAACGCCTCCGCGCGGCTTACGCGTAGGCGCGCCAGGACTATCGCTTCCAGTTCCCAAGGCGGCAATCTGGCAAGGATGCTGGCCGCCTCGCCAGAGATCGTGCGGTACCCCCGGACTAGCCTTCCGCTACCACCTTTTGGGGCGCGTTCAGGTAGTGGACGGCTCGCCGCCTCAAAGAACGCGCCCACACCGAGGCCCCGTAAAGGGCCATGGACTGCACGATCCCCGCATAGAGCCTTTGGCCCCGCAGGTTGAGCAAGAGCCACCTAAAAAGTAAAGGCACAACAGGTTTGGGTAAAAAACTTCTATGTGTTAAAATTTAAACATTTTCACGTTACGGGTTTCCAGCCAGTTTGGGAGCCAAACGTCGGAAGTAAACTGAACCACTTTGGTTCTGGTTGTTTTGTAAACAAACTACGATCTTTTTTTTAATTTACCATAGGTACATGTTGGCCAGATAATGGCGTCAGTTTTTATAAAAAAGTCCTTTTTTCAAATTTCAAGATATTTAAAAAAAGTGGTTCAGTTTTATTATCCGAGAGACCACACGAAAAGCGTTTATTATGTTACACCTTAATCTTAATATTATAATTCTACTGTACGTGTGTATGCGGTCACTGAACTCCTCCTAAACCGCTGGACCGATTTGGATGAAACTTTCTGGGGATTTTTCAATGGGATGGTTTAAACACAAACCCACCTACCGGTGGCGCTGCTGTCCGGGCAGGACGACGTCTGCCAGGTCCACTAGTATTATAATTATGTTGACAGAATGTTTTGAAGTGAAACATGAATTTCAATACTTAGTTCATTGATCATCATCAAAATGATCTATAAATAATGATAATTATAAATAATTAAATAATATTTTGAAACCTATTTGAATATGGAATATATTATAGATATGTGAATGTGTGTTGTTGTTTTCTACATGCCCACGACAACTAGTTTATAAATATTTAAACAGGGTGGTGCCGGCAATACGACAATAAAAGAAACCACTGTATAGATAAATCCAATCATTAGATTTATCCGTTTAGGATCTCAAACTGCACTAGCCTGTTTAATATAGGTAGGTATAGGCATCTCAATCTAGTTAATTACAGCTGATTATAGCATGTGCATCTAGATCGAGGGCCCGTTTTTTGAACCCTTGCGTAACGAAATAAGACTTACAGAGAAGCTAGTTAAAACTTAAAGCAAAGGGCCATGCATTTCTTAAACGTGAATTAAAACTGTTATGATTAAATAACTTGGGCCCTCAATCCAGACGCGTAGGTATCTGGAACACTTTTATTTCTAGAACCAGTAAATGTCGCTCCTGAAATACCCCATTCATTTAAGTGTTTAGGCTAACGAGATTAGTGTTGTTCTGTGATTCTTTTAAGATGATGTAATTAATAAGTGGACTTGCTGGTTCCTCGTGTTATAATCTCGTGTCTCGTGTCAATGTTAGTACTCTCATGCCCGTACATAAATGAATACCTACTTACCTAAATAAAATGGCCTAAATCGACTGTGGGTTTTCGACATTTCAGTTTCTAGTTAAACGCTCAACTCAGCACTGAGGGTCAATATCGGGTCAATATATGAGGGATAATCCACCCAAAAAAGTTAAACTGTAGCACGCCTTCCACCAATAAAACTATTACTGGGTAAGTAATACTAGGTATTACTTCGGGTCATCCCATTGCATTGCAATGAAAATCCAGCTATAAAGGGTAACCAGAAGGGTTTGTTTAAATACTTTTTTACAACGATGTCAACAAAGTCAGAATATTGGATTGGCATTACCAGCGGCGGTTAAAAATGCAAGCCTGCGTATCCGATTGATACCTATTTATACATACTGGACTGAACCTGACCCAATTGTGATATAATTCGCAACCGCATTGCTTACCTATGCTTACTAAAAAGAGAAATTACATTATAGAAAACGTGTTACATTCTTTCAGCGACCTAATCAAATTTAAGATGCAACATAAGTAACTCAATAATACCAAAGACATTCAAATATTACTAGCTAAATCATACCTACGCTTCTTGTGTTAGACAATAGATCAGATACATTGTAATAGGTACCATGTGAAACACATTACTATTTTAACACCTTCGCACCAGACCGTAGTTCTTTGATTGATTATATCAGCTACAATAAAGACTTTTCGACCGCCCAGACAGTGGGATCGCGGCCACTTTGAACTTAAAAATCCCGGTCACGTTCCAAATAGAACCCAAGTGCCCGCGTGTGTGCATAGTGCATAGTTTGTTTTTTCTAAGTAATACATGATGGAATGTAATGAATCTATCTACTTACCTACTTACTATTAATTTTATGAGGCCCCGACATAACTAGTTTGTTTGCGGTCAAATACATTGTGAAGAGTTAAAAACTTAATGAAGTACGAAACAAGTTTTCGTACAATGGCTAACTTGGCATTACACAACTTAAATTTTTTTTAGACGAGATATTTTAATTAAAATCTTACTTAATTTCGAATTAAATATGAAACATTCTAAAATGTGATCGCTAATCCATGTCCGTGTTTATTAATAATTTTTCGTATGTTCTATTACATATTTTTAGTATAATATATTTGTCATGAACAGTTAAGTACCTACTCAATGTTTCTGGTGAAGTGTAGGTGCACTAATGGGTACTCCTCTGCCTAACCCTTCGGAGATTACAGGTGTAATGTTCATTATGATAATAAAGTTCGCAGTTCAAAAATATTGTTAGCTCATTTTCATAATATTCACATCAGGCAGTTAGGCGCTCATAGGTAAGGTAGAAAATTCTGAAAACTCACGGTCCTCACCCCGTCCTGTCCTGCCATGCTTGACTGCATACTTATAACGACGAAAATCTGACCAAAATAAATTATCGACCAAATATTTCAAATCTTGTCGAATTTGGCGCCCTCAAATAATTCCATAGACACAATTTATTAGATAGACTAAACTGTATCCTCAGGAACTGTCACCTATTGTTTCTGGTACGAATACATCACTTTAATCGACTAAATACTCAAGTAACCGAGAATATCATCCGTATAAAAAAAACTAAGGTTACTTTATGGTTTTAAATTTTAAAGGGAAAAAAGTGTTTTCGTTTAGTCGTTTCTTGCGATAATGCGCATAAATTTTTTAAAATGAATCGGTTGATAATATACAAATATTTATTTATTAATTAATTAGTCTACTCGTTTCATGAAATCACACTGAACACAGTTTTTTACACCGAGTGACAGCTTCTTTTTTTTATAATCGCATCTTTGGATCATGGAGTGTCATGGACTGTCAAATCTATATTTTTAATCTGTGATTTAAAATTTGCCAGCTGGGCGGTTCCGATATTTATTTTTATAATTTTTAAAATCAAAATATATTCCGATAAACAATATTGTAACCGCTGGTAGTTCTTGCCAATAGGAGCCCTAGCCGTGACATGTAAGTACTAAAATAACATTCATTTAATTTTAATTAGGTGCTTGTCGTTTGAAATCAATATCATTGTACCTACGCTACTCAAATTGTTGCGAAAGTAACGAAATGAAATAGTGCAATAACCTTTCGAATTATGGCTATATTCATTGTGCCTTTTGCTTGTAAAAATGGTTAAAATTTGCGGAATACAAAACTACAAGGAATGAGCACTCTGAGTAAAAAATAACTAAAGTTAAAAACCAATATTATATTATTTTCTTACCATATTAATTGTATTGTACGTAACATGTTTCTTTTTACGAATAAGACCGCCTCTAAGACGACCCACTGACCGAAAATTTAACTATTATTACTAGATAAAATTTCTGGACAACACTTTCTGTCTAAGATTGACTCTTAAGCTGACTCTGTCACTGGTCCAATCATCATCATCATCATTCTCTTGCCCTTATCCCAATTCATTTGGGGTCGGCGCAGCTTCCTCTTCCATACATGGCACTTTCAATATAGATGCACTAAATACTTCAGCATTGTGAAGTTAAGTGGCATTTGTTAAATCTAGGCTATTTTGCCACAACCATTTTAAGTTATTTTAGTATTCAATAGGAGTGCTTTGTCTCTATTAGGTGCTGCATATTTAGACATATTTTACTTTAAAAGTTTAGTTATTCAAAAAACTTTCTGTACTTACAGAACTATATTAGACGCGTAATTTTTAGTTCAACAGTACTATAATAAAATTAATAGTATTATTTGACAATGTTCAGAAAAATCAGAATTAATAATTATGATGTAAACTCACCAGGCAAAGAAACCAAGAAATACTTATAGGTTTCCCTATCATTGTAAAGTCAAACCATTGTTTCTATGAATATTGTATTAATAGAATATTTTATTGCTCAATCAATACAATCTTAAAACAGCGGAACGCATAAATGGAAGCACTTCTACTTTATTACTTCAATAATTTGATCAGTAGACAATGTTTGTAGGTACTCTTAAGGGTGGTCCACACCAAACATTTTTTTAGTCACCCATCAAAGTTACCGGGAAGGAAGTTGCGGGCATCAGCTAGTAACTTTATATAAAAATATTTATATCACAAACCCACAACTTCAAAAGAATCTCTCTAAAAATAAATTTACAAGTGTATTTTCAATTAGCATTCATTTTATAAAACAACTGATGAAACAAAGAATCTATCATTATGTTTCGGTTCTAGGAACTACTATATTATTTAAAAAAAATACATTACCATTAAAGATAGAAAAAACTTTAAATTGTGAGTCTTTCCTATTGTAACATGTACAGATTTGGCCTTGAAAAGTAATAGTTAAATCTAATGATTTAACTAAAAACATAATTGTTTTTACAACATTTTAGGGTGGAGTTTTGAAAAATGTTCCATATTTACAATAAACTAGCTGTATGCCTTGCAATGGCTTTTTTCCTACCTACTACCTGCCTACCTACCTAGGTACCAACTACCTACCTACCAACAACCTACCTACATACTACTACTTTCTCACTGTTTAAATGTTCCCTGGACTGCCACAAATATTTCAAAATCAAAATTCGCCAAATCTGTCCACCGTCCCATTGGGATATAAATCGGTATAATGTACTATGTTACCTCTATGAGCCGTCCTCGAGTTTTAGCACGACTAACAAACACCAATTCATTTTTATATTATACGCAAACACATTTGATAAACCGTTTTTCTGTTGGGAAAGAAAGAAAGAAACAGTAATAATAATATTGTATGATTGACATTACAATATTATTATGACGTATGGTCTGTTTGAAGTTGTCATTCGTTCAAGACAACTGAACGTCAATCTGCCTCATTCACACACATTTCTTTAATAAGAGGTTTTATTCAATCTGATTTTAATAAAAAGAAACTTTTATAATATTTTATTTTATTTTTAAAAAACCTTTTCCTAAAAATAACTAACACAAAAAAGAAAGAATCATTCAATTTGGTGCAGCAGTTCGGAAGTTATGCGCGTACATACATTTCAGGGATCCATTTTTATATATAGAATAGATAGATAAGTAGAGAACTAAAAAACTTATTTTGTAACTTATAATATAAAAAGTCCACTTTTAACGTGGCTACATGCTGCTAGAGAGTGATAAATCATTCAAGTAATAACAAAAAGTTAAAATGTATTCATGGGTTGACCTCAATTCAATTATTTTGAAGTAAAATGAAATCATCACAGTTCACAATTTATTTTTTCTAACTTTCACCACATAAACAAGTGAAAATATACAAAGCAACTACTAAATAATGAAAACTCTAAAAACACTGTTGTTGGTGCAATCACTAATCAATCAATTAGGTAAAATATTATTAATATCAGAACCTTGATTATACTAGTTGTATGTTGCATGATTGTTGTTGTTGATATACATAATATGTAGTTTCATGTATTTTACTTAGAGTATTATGTAGTTTCCTTTAATCACTTAAGGTTTATAGGCCACGTTTATACTTCCCGCCGCCTCCCTGATGATACATTGTGAGTTTTCGTCATAGTAATCCTCCGAATATCACATTTATTTTTTGGCATTGAAATGATCAAATGGTTTTAGAATCTACTTCAAATAAAAAAAAAAACAGTTATTGACATAGTCTGACTAGGATTTTTTATATATTTTTTTTTCCTGTTGCCCCACGCTTAGAAGTACTCCTGTATTGCAAACATTTAAACTCACATATACAAACCAAACTCCCAGACCCGAAACCACTATTTGTAGGTATGGGTAAGGTGTACAAATATTTGTTCCGTGCGGGGATCGAACCCGCGCACGCAGCAGTCCAATCGCTCAGCCACTGCGCCATTATGTACCTACATAGTGATGTGCCGTTACCTGTAACTACGAGTATTTTCCCAGTAATGCTACCAGTTACATTCTAAATAAATAGTAAAGAAGAGTAAAATATTTTTTGCTTATAGGTATTTCATATGTGATTATGACTGATCCGGTAAGGCTTCTACCACTTCTAGTTTGCAACCAAAATTTACTTTTAAATATTATTTTCTCAATATTTCTAGTAACTTAAAGAGTAAGTTTCGATAAAATTACCAAGTAACTTCTCATACAGTAACTTTCTGGGTATTTTCTAAAAGTTCCTATCAAGTTACTAAGTAAATTTCTTGACAAGGTGCTGTCTGGGAATATAAATGGTAAGCTCCAAGTTTAGTTTTATAAGTAAAAAATACATTTTACGAATCAACATTTATTAAATTTGGTTTAACGCATCAGTTATATCACAATGTTCAGTATAAGTATAATAATAATTATCTAGGATTTTTGAGATCACAAAAGTATTTTCAGTCATAATCACAGTAAGTCGCCGTATATTTGTTTTAAATCGAAACGTCTATTATAATTAACTATACTTTTTCATAGTTTTATAATTTTCCATAGTTTTCTGTAATGATTTACAACAGTACCTGTTTAGATAACCACAGTCGCATTGTACAACTAGTACAAATGTGAAAAGCGAGCTAGAAACAACTGCGCGTGTACAATATTGTTTTGTTGATTTAATCTATTAAATCAACAAAACAATATTTATACAAGTGTTAGGGAATATTACCGGTAATAATAAAAACTTACTGGTATTTTTTCCGTATAGTAAAATACTGGTAATGGTAAAATGGCAACGACACATCACTGTATTATTAAGTACATCACAAAAAATTTTTTTTGTCCCACAAAGAATACATCTATTTGTCACATTATCCCTATCAACGGTCTTTTTTTACTTTAGCTTGCTCTGTCCGTCTGGTGGGCAAAGGCCTCCCCCATGGCGTTCCAAGTTTGTTTACAGTTTGCCTACTCTGACCAATCCCTTAAGAAAGTGTCCAGATCGTCACGCCAGTGTTTTAGGTCTGCCTCGGTAACGACAGCCGCCTTTAGGCACCCACTGTGTTCTATCTTCGCCCATCTGTCCGACTTCATCCTAGAAACGTGACCCACCTAGTTCCATTTAAACCTTATGCAGAATTAACGCTAATATCGGCGATGCCTGTCTTAGATAGTATCAAGGTGTAGCGCATTCGGTCGGAGAGTCTATTATTTAGAATGCTACATTACATCGCTGTAAGGCAAACAGTGAGTTTGGACTTCTGAGCTTCAGTCAAAGACCAAGTCTGAGCGCCATTGGTTAGGATAGGCAGGATATACACATGTCGACAAGCTTGCGCTTCAATGAGACAAGAAGGTTGCCTTTAATAGACGAGTAGCATGTCCCGGCAATTTTGACTCAACGCTGTTGAAGGAAACTAGCTGGCCACCGTGATTACTAGTGATTGTATTGACCCTTTACCCCCTCGAACCTCACGTGATTACCCCTTTTTTTTTTTAGTTGTACTCAATTCTAAATCACATTCAATCTACTACATCATTTCCCTAGCCTTTTCACAACTATGTTAGGGTCGGCTTCCAGTCTAACTGGTTGCAGCTGAATACTAGAATTTTACATGAAGCGACTGCCTATCTGACCTCCACAACCCAGTTAATAATATAGGTAATATGATACCAATTCAGTCAGGCTGTCAGACTTATAGGCCACTGGCTGCCTGTTACTACTGTTAGACATCTACACGGCAAAATCTCTAAGCGCGGCTTAACTAGAAGATTGTTCCGAGCGGCTGGTATTATCTAGCCACAAGCCCTTTTTTTTTTTTTTGCTGGTGGGAAATCATCAAATAACCCCTCCCGCTCTCGGGCAGAGCGAAAGGGAGTAACAGACTTCTACTGACTAAAAACCACCCATGTTATTTATTTATTTATTTAAACTTCGTGCACAAACGTGGTACGTAGGCGGACTTAATGCCACAAGGCATTCTCTACCAGTCAACCTTAGGGTCAAATAGAACAGCACTGTGGTAGAGTACAAATAAATTAGGAGAATACTATTTTGTTAACATAAATCAATATACCTACATAAATGGTACATACTAATACATATATATTAAGATGGAATAAAATAAACTAATATATATTATAATACATACAAATAATTCAAAAAACGAGAAACCAAACAATAATTCCATGCCATTCCATTTTTTCATTTCTATTTCATGTTCCTTCTTAGCCCTTCATGTCGAGGCCGCGGTATCTTTTGCGAACAACCCGCAGCCCCGACGGGACGTGATTACCCCTTCCTTTCTCCTTATGAATAATATTTATTTTTGAATGCACTGCATAGCACGGCGATTGTATAGTTTTGCTGTAACAAATCATTATAAATGTATTATGTTTTTAGTTTTATGTTGAAGCATGTACTTAGCTGAATATTGATTGTTATTTATAATAGTATCATTCAATACCATACCTTTTTTTTATTGTACTAAAGTTTGCGTGTCTGTGTTTATCACATTTTTATATCAAGTCATGATAAATCCCAAAGTAATGTTTTTCTAAACTTTTATAAAATATTTTGTTCATGCATGTAAGAGACGTCCAAGTAGCATATCTAATTGCATTTTAGATTTTATCTGATACATCAGGAGAAAATGTGATAAACTTAGAAATTTAGCAACATGTTTATTTTTTATTTATCTTTTTCTTATTTATCTAGAAAATACAGGGCTCCTGAAATTGGTTCATCTTCCACAGCTAGATTTCATTTCAATTTAAACCTAATGTGGTTAAAATATTTTATAATTATCAAGTCCTCATGCTTTTTATGTGTTAATTTAATTTGCAACACTTGTTTAATACGCTTTGCACTGCAACTGTAGCGTTTCAACATTGATGTATTGCGAGTTGCGACGTAATGTCGTACAGACGCCAAGACATTAAGCTACTACAATCCGTCAGATTTCTTTAATAGATTTTCAACTTTATCACTAAAGCATTAGGCTCAAGGTTGATTGGGATTTTTTTAGTTTCAGTCAGCTTAATGTACTGGTGTCCGTACGCCCGCGTCGTCTCTTCGTTTTGCTTTGTGTAACCTGTGGTGCATGAGTACAAATAACAGTAGTAACTTGCATTACGTGCCGGAGCGAAACACTCTCCGAGCCGGTACAGATGCACTGAGCATTTAAATTGGATTATGTCTGTGGAGAGCCCGCCGGTTAGCGAGACGGGACACAGTGTTATTACTGCCTCGAAAAACACATCCCCTTTTTATTATCTTATCCGATAGAACAGGTTATTTATTTATTAGAGTAAGAGTAAAATACCCATGTGACAATTTTGTCCCAATCTGGAGATTTTTTTTTTCTATGGTTTCCATAAAAACCATAGAAATCGTAATAACTTTAGATCCAGTCCGTTTTTGTTATGTCTTTGACTGCAATTACTTAATACTTTATATTAGGTAAATTATATAGTGGTGAGTAACATCGAATGTTACATATTTTCGATTATATTTTTTTATGGGCTTGTTTCCTCATATTTGGATTCAATATCGAGACAATTTGTTGCTTTGGCACTAAGAAGTACCGATTTAAAATATCATATCCAAGTCTTATGTTATCTAAAATTTACAGGTCTCTGAAATTTAGTCACTAGGGTTGGCACAACTCGTATATTTTCATGGTTTTCTTTTTTTTTAAATACGTATTAATACGACCCTGTTACTGTAACCTAACCCTAATCCCGAACTTGACCTTATTTAAATATCTGAGCCTATTACCGAACTTGAACCTATTTCTGAAACTGAAACTATTCCAGAGCTTAACCTTATTTCAATATCGGAGCCTGTTACTTAACTTGAACCTAATTCAGAACCTGGGTTTTTTGCAGAGCCAGAAGATATTATCGAACCTGAACTTATGCCTATATCTGAGCCTGGTCACAGTTCAAAGTACAATACTCTGTGTGAAAGACAAAAGCGTAGATTGCGAAGATCTCTTCAAGACTCCCTTGATACCAAACCACAACCAAATCTTGTCAGTTTTTTCAAGTATAGTAGAAGCAGGTGGGCAGAAATCGCAGACTAGTGGATCAAAAATCCTTGAATTTGTGATTAAAACTTGTCTGAAAAGCCCAACAAAGTCGACCAAGATAGCCACTCAAATACGTAACCATAAACCTCAGCCGTAGACTCCTGAAGAAGCATTAGCAATTTATATTGACAGAAAATTCACAGTTGAAACATATCACTTTCTTCAACAAGATTAAAATCAAGAGGGTACCCCGCGTCTCCACCATATGGGCAAGCCCATGAAGCAAATAAAATATGTTACCCTGTTACCTTCAGTACAAGTGACGGAAAGAGAGGCTTTTGTAACGTTAATGGTCTACTCTCCCACACTTTTTCAAGGCTCGTTCTGTCATGTGAAGATGTTATTTCTTTATTCTGTTCCCAAAAAAAAGACACAAACTTTGGAACTGTATTTTCGAAGGATCTTGGGGATTTGATGGGAGTACAGGTCAATCATTTTATAAACAGAGCTTCTCCGAAGATCGAGAAGACGAAAACAGCTTATTTGCCCTCACATTTATTCCATTACGAATAACTATAGAAATCGGTCAGATTTTGTGGATGAACCCTACACCTCAGTCTTACAGATTTTGTCGACCGTTACATATTCAGTACCGTATAAAGAGCAAAGATTTAACACTTGCCGAAAAAAAAAGGGGAAACAGACCAAATAAAAGAAATAGAGAGTATTTGTTTATAGTCATCAAAAAATATACCATTAAAAACAAAAATCCAACTTCACTTGACCGTCATAGACGGTAAAGTGCTCAATATAATCACAAACACCTCATCACAACTAAGATGCCCATTTTGTAAGGTGACTTCCTCTCAATTTAATAAGTTAGACATTATGCTTTCTCAAGCCTCAGATGAATCACTCATGAAGTACGGAATTAGCCCTTTGCACGAGTGGATACGTGTCTCAGAAATCTTGCTTCAACCTCCGATACAAATTGCCAGTAAAAAAAATCCGCGGAGCATTTAATTGTGGAAGAGACTAAAAAAAATGCAACAAGAAGTAAGGGAACTAATGGGGCTTCTGGTGGATGTGGTGCGGCCCAATGTAGGCACCACCAACAATGGTAATACTACTCGCATAGCATAATCTAACAAAAACCGTGGAACGTTTGCAGACATATTAAATATTCCTCAATGGCTAATTGATGATTTATATACAATATTAGTAGTTCTCTTATTGGTTTTTTTTTCATACTTCCGCGTTGAGCCGTTTTCGAGATCTGGGATATCCCGAAACGTTACCGCAGCAAAATCTTGAATAACTTCAGAACCATAACACACACAAATTGCTATTTACACACATTTACTGCGCGACAAGAGCTACTATTCATGTACATATTTGGTTCCGGGGTGAAACTATTTTTGAATAACGATTTTGCTGCGGTATCGTTTAAAACATTACCCCAGCAAAATTTGGTTTTCTCAAATAACTTTAAAACTACTATTCACACAAATTTGGCTATTAGTAAAAAAATTACGCCTCATGACACACTAATTATTTCTTATAGTCTCAGCTCTCTAAAGCACAACATTTTGCTGGGGTAACGCACACAATTAAGCAAGTTATTAAAAAAAAACATGGCCCCACCCTATGAATTTCTCCTTTATCGTGGGTGCGTTTACCAACATTTAATTTCACAAACACAAACGCCCAGACCCGAAACAACTAATTGTTCGTATGTCTAATAGATTTAGGTGGGCGAAAGTAGTTCGTGTGAGATGTGCTTCACCCTGTTCATCTCCGAACTTAGCTTGACATGCAATAGCTATACGTAGATAAGTCAGTATTATTCTATAATAAAATAAAATCCTACATAAAATTAAATCTACCTACAAACAAAAATATTATTTTTGTGAAGTGATGAACCCTAAAATCAGAATGTTCTGAAAGAACTTTAGAAGTGTATAACTCCTAGATAACGCGACAAGATTTGGATCTGTTTTTTTTCCAATGATTGGTTGGGGTATAAATATAGTGTACCATAAATATGGAATTCAACCAAGCAAAAATACAACCCTGAAAAATCTAAATATAAAAACACAAAAAAAGTTTAAAGTGTTAGTACTCGTTATTGTTTTATTACACATCTATCTTCTTCTTCTTATATATAAAAATGAAACCCGTTTTCCGTTGTCACGACTTGGCATGAAAACGGCTTGACCGATTTGGCTGATTTTTTTTTTAAATGTTCGTTGAAGTTCAAGGATGGTTTTTACGGCGAGAAAAATTCGAATAATGGCCGGAAAAGCCCTAAAAACAGCCCTTTTCTTTTTCCCATACAAACGTTTTCTAACTAAAACGTAAAATCAATTTGAGCTTTAATACCGTCCCTATAAAGTTCAAGTGTTAGTGGAGAGGTTCCGGGAAGGCAAAACAATTGAGTGACGTTCAGTTGTTCAGTCAACGAATGACAACTTCAAACAGACCATACGACATTATCACAATAATCACAAATAATTACTGTTTCTTTCCCAATAGAAACACGATTTTTCAAATGGTGTTTGCGTATAATATAAAAATTAATTGCTGTTAGTTAGTCGCGCTAAAACTAGAGAACGGCTAGACCGATTTGTCTAATTTTGGTTTTGAAACATTTGTGGCAGTCCAGAGAAGGTGAGAAATTAGTAGTAGGTAGGTAGGTAATAGGTAGGTGGTAGGTAGTTGTAGACCGATTTGGCTAATTATAGTGTTGAATTATTCGTGGAAGTCCAGGGAAGGTTTAAAAGGTGAGAAAGTGGTAGGTAGGTTGGCAGGGTAGTAGGTAGGGTAGTAAGTAGGATAGTAGAGTAGGTAGGGTAGTCGGTAGAGTAGTAGGTAGGGTAGTAAGTAGGTAGGGTAGTAGGTAGGTCGGGTAGTAGGTAGGTCGGGTAGTAGGTAGGTAGGGTACTAGGTAGGTAGGGTACTAGGTAGGTAGGGTACTAGGTAGGTAGGGTAGTAGGTAGGTAGGGTAGTAGGTAGGTAGGGTAGTAGGTAGGTAGGGTAGTAGGTAGGTAGGGTAGTAGGTAGGTAGGGTAGTAGGTAGGTAGGGTAGTAGGTAGGTAGGGTAGTAGGTAGGTAGGGTAGTAGGTAGGTAGGGTAGTAGGTAGGTAGGGTAGTAGGTAGGTAGGGTAGTAGGTAGGTAGGGTAGGAGGTAGTAGGTAGGTAGGTAGTTGGTACACAGGCAGGTAGTAGGTAGGTAGGTAGTTGGTACACAGGCAGGTAGTAGGTAGGAAAAAGGGCATTGCAACGCATGCCGGGAACAGCTAGTATATATATAAAAATGAAACCCGTTTTCCGTTGTCACGACTTGGCATGAAAACGGCTTGACCGATTTGGCTGATTTTTTTTTTTTAATTTTCGTTGAAGTTCAAGGATGGTTTGGCCGGAAAAGCCCTAAAAACAGCCCTTTTCTTTTTCCCATACAAACGTTTTCTAACTAAAACGTAAAATCAATTTGAGCTTTAATACCGTACTATAAAGTTCAAGTGTTAGTGGAGAGGTTCCGGGAAGGCAAAACAATTGAGTGACGTTCAGTTGTTCAGTCAACGAATGACAACTTCAAACAGACCATACGACATTATCACAATAATCACAAATAATTACTGTTTCTTTCCCAATAGAAAAACGATTTTTCAAATGGTGTTTGCGTATAATATTAAAATTAATTGCTGTTAGTTAGTCGCGCTCAAACTAGAGAACGGCTAGACCGATTTGTCTAATTTTGGTTTTGAAACATTTGTGGCAGTCCAGAGAAGGTGAGAAATTAGTAGTATGTAGGTAGGTAGGTAATAGGTAGGTGGTAGGTAGGCAGGTAAAAGGGCATTGCAACGCACGTGGGGTACAGCCATATTATATAAAAATTAATAGCTGTTCGTTAGTCTCGCTAAAACTCGAGAACGGCTGGACCGATTTGGCTAATTATAGTGTTGAATTATTCGTGGAAGTCCAGGGAAGGTTTAAAAGGTGAGAAAGTGGTAGGTAGGTAGGCAGGGTAGTAGGTAGAGTAGTAGGTAGGGTAGTAAGTAGGATAGTAGAGTAAGTAGGGTAGTCGGTAGAGTAGTAGGTAGGGTAGTAAGTAGGTAGTGTAGTAGGTAGGTCGGATAGTAGGTGGGTAGGTAGGGTAGTAGGTAGGTAGGTAGAGTAGTAGGTAGGTAGGGTAGGAGGTAGTAGGTAGGTAAGTAGTTGGTACACAGGCAGGTAGTAGGTAGGAAAAAGGGCATTGCAACGCATGCCGGGAACAGCTAGTAAGTTATAAAGATAAGTGTAGAATATTGCATTATATATTTTTTTCATATATATTTTGTTATTAATTTATTTAAAAAAAGTTTAAAAAGAACAATTTTTTTTTACTCGTGTATAATTGTCACACGGGTATTTTAGTCTTACTTTTGAAATAACCATATGTAACTTTAACTATCGGATACGTTAATAAAAAGAGGATGTCCGGTTTTTGAGGCAAATAATAACACTGTGCGGGATGAGAGGAGTTAACACTGACTAGATTCTTGTTTATACTCGTATTATTATTCTAATGTCACAATCGTGACGTAAACTATCACGTATCGAATGTGCTTATCCAATACTATCAATACAATGTTAATGTGTTCATGTACGTAAAACACGCACACGATAAGATTTGTTTCCATTTGAAAGTACTTTACTTTTAAAATGATCTACAAGCAACTTGCGCAAACATTTCAAATCAAGAAATATAACGTGTACATTAAAATTTGCTACGTATACAAGTATAAAAGGTGTTCAGTTACCCATAACGGGTATATTGCCATCAGCGATTGCCGTCGCTTCATATTGACAAGCGTGGCACAGGCACAGCTATGCCATGAGTCACGGTTGCCTGCCCACGTGCCGTGCTTGCCCTCGTCACTTCGCGACTAGTTACGTTTTTTGTGTTGTAAACTAGGAAATATGCACAGTGTGTTCGGCCGTTCCATTCATTAAGGTTTTGTGCGACCTGAATACAAGTATTCGGGCTTATTCGTAGAATTAGGACAGTTAAACAGTTCATATGGATGTAACATCGCCGTGCCCTTCAATTAGGCTTAACGATATTAGGGGTGGTGGTCTATTCTATCGCCCCCAAACTAAATTAATTCAAGTATTGGATCTAGGCTTATCGCTTTTGATTTTCCACTAAGATTTTTTTTAATAATGGCGACAAAAAGCATTCAAATCAGCTAGCGACAGTTAACTAAATCGAGTAGGTACTTTAATAGTAATCGGATCTTCTAATAGAACTACGAGTACTCATTCAATGTCGTCTTTTCGTTTTTAAATGATTGAAACATGAGATGGAGAAGTACCTTCTTAGACAGACATCCCCAATCTTAATCGTCTTAGGGTTCTTAACTATTATTATTCAAAAACTGTGAATGCACAGTTTTTAAATAAAACAGAAAAACAATTGTCTTGTCAATGTCACAATACCATGACATGCAATCGATCCTAATAATTGCCACCTTAAGGGTAACTATGCCATAACCTCCAGAGGCTAATTTCAAATCGATGTGAAGGTTTATTTGGCCTGTACTAAAAATATGCACATACAATGGATTACTGATAGCATCTCATTTCTATCGACGTCAAAGCCTTGAATAATCCCTTGATGATGAATCTATTTTAATGGATGTAACAAAGGGTCTACTTCTTTTTCAGTTAATGTTCGTGCCAGTTGGAGCCGAGACGTGTTCTACCCACATATTTAGACATTCTACAGGTACTTGTACAAACCATTACTTAATAAAGTAGTTTACACTAATATGTATCTTAAAACTTACCATGCATTCGTTTGCAATATCAATAATGCAGTTTGTTCTTGAAATTGAACAATTGTGCTTTTGTAACTTAAACACATTCAAGTAGTAAAAACGTATGATTTGAAGAACAAATTGACGTCATATGATTAAGTTGCTGATTTTTAATTACAATCACTGCACGTATCTAAAATGCAGTAAGATAGTTTCCTTTAACGCAACATGACAAATTTAATCAATTAATTAAAAAGAGTGTGGCGTTAAATGGATTCCATATTGCTGCTTGTAGCACGCACAGTCTTAAGCATTTTAGTTCTAATTATAAATACTTTAATTAATTTAATTTTCAAGTATAAAACATACTTGAAAATTAAACCCAAAACTTTGAAATTCTACGATACACCACGGCAATGAGAACAAAAACAAAGTATTAATAATGGAAATAATACCGACTATGTAACCTTTATTAAAATACTACCTTCCTAGTTATCAATACTGACTGATAAATCGAACCTTACACTATTTGTAATTATAGTCGGGTTTTAATGATTTTAATTATTATAAAAATGAATGGGTCAATTCAATAACTGGTACTGCGTAAAAATCTGACTAATAACTAAAACTAGTTTTTCTTCAACTCTACCTTATACTCAACATAAGGTCAAATTTGTCACGGCGCTAAAGTCATTAAATCATCAGCGCTTAGTCATACTTACTTGATGACGTGTAGCTCTTATACGTAGCCCGAATAATGCTACAGAACACTGAAACCTGATTTGTTTGTATACCGACAAAGCAAACAACGGCGAGACAGCATTAGTCTCCCTGAGTGCTTTTTCACTTCTATAAACACAAAATTGACGAGTATCATATTGTAGTCAGCTACCGAACATAAGATAAAAGAAATGCTCTAACTATCAAAGTATAGTCTGACTCTCCGTGGGGGCTAGACTGCAAGGCAGGAGGCTCAAAATACAGCAGCACAAATCGGTCGTGCCTTTGAATATTTTAACCGGGCTAGACTGAGTGGATGCAACAATGTCATGTTTATACAGATCGTAGATTACCGGGTAATATCTTCATAAGATGGCTAGAAATAAAATTAATAGTCGAGCAGAGTTCGCATTCTTTTTTGTATTGTGTTACAGTAAATTTATCGATTTAGGATGTAGGACGATATTGCATAAGCCACTGTTTTATAACGTAAATACTTATCGAATCCAATACCGACACGCATAAATATACCTGTACAAACTTTGAATGTAACTACTCAAACTTCATCATTAAAACGGAAGTTATTAAGTTCGTTCATACACACACACGCACACACACATACCCTACTACTGGTGTACGGTAAAAAAGCATGTACTTGTCTACCATCAAGCATTATACGTATTATATCATGAGTAATGGAGAGATTCATTGTTCAATAAAAGAGTACAAATTTATCTATAATAACTAGTATCCTAGTCTGACTTGTTCTGTCATTCACTCACTGTCACGGAAACAGGTCGAGGCTGGGATTAGTATCCCTAGTTGTGTATAACCGTTCCAATGTTTGAATACTTAATGCGGATGGATCTAGTTTTCTTAAATTTGTCGGAAGCATACGAGACAGTAAGGTTATTTCATTTGCTATGAAATGAAAAACCCTTGACAGAAGATGGTTTACCCGAATTGCTAAAGAACTCCTCAAGAATCGACGATTTGTAGTTGGTCTTCTTGAAAACAAGATTAAACGTAATCGCTGTCTCGAACCAAGTGAATGGTCTGCCTCAAGGTAGTATATTGGCTCCAGTGTTGTTCAATGTATTTTAGTTTTTACTATATAGTGTTATATTTTGTGTGAAGCTACTTAGGGTAACAAACAAATTAATGTTTGAGGTTTATTTTTTAGTTCATAAAAGTAGTAGTAGTACTCGACCGCCTCAGATTTAGCCATGGCTATGAAGTTATCCTTGGAGAACTCACAGAAAAAATGCGATAAGATTTTCTAAATAGCTAATTTGCTAGCTACAATTAACATCACCCAATATTGTTCTCGTTTTTTAGGGTTCCGTAGTCAACATGGATCCCTTATAGTTTCGCCAAGTCCGTCTGTCTGTCTGTCTCTCCGCACTATTGCTCAAAGGCGCTTAGTACTAGAAAGCTGTAGTTTGGCA
Organism: Diarsia brunnea; assembly: GCA_949774965.1. NCBI lineage: Eukaryota > Metazoa > Arthropoda > Insecta > Lepidoptera > Noctuidae > Diarsia > Diarsia brunnea. Next base: position 16,002,345 of record OX458996.1, read on the forward strand.
TGAATATACAGATGAGTTACGTCGACAAAGTGCTGAAATAAAATCACGAAAAAAATTTTTAGGGTATCTCCAGTACCTACACATTAAAGTGGGGATGTTTCTTTGTTACTCGCGACGTCCATAGTGTGGCATGCCGTTGGATATGTCTAAAAAATAATTATTGCGAGTTTGCTCAAACACTTTTTCGATTAAGGGATTCGTTTGTGAAATATTAAGCTTTAAAGTTCAAATTTTCCCATTGTTCTTTGTGTTAAACTCAAGTTTGGCTACCTATACGGGTTGTGTTTGGGTGTGTGAAAAAAATCATGGAAGTAGCATAAATAACGAAAACACAAGTTAAAACGATCACTGCTAAGTAGGCTTTACATGTTTACGAGTAATAGTCGACCAACTTATAAAATGTACTTCTATAAAATATTTTCCTAAACATAATGTATGGGAGCGCAGGTCTTAAAACTGCAAAAGTAAATTTGTTTTATTTTAACAATCAAAATCATCGTTCAGAGGCAGGGAGGCAGTTTAGTAAGTTCACATATTATGATGGGCATGGATGGCCTACGGAACCATAAATTGTGCGTGGTCCCACATGCACTTGGCCGGTTTTAATATTAACAGTATAGCGCATTTAAATATCGAACACAAGCTCTGTTTCGCGCTATCGCAGTTTCCGTGCCAGTGATCCTATTACATATTCAGTGGATATCTAGCCAATAGGATGGTTTCAGTTTCAGCACAATCAAGTCATTTATTTTTCATCTTCATGAATATCCCTATCGCCTTCTTGTGTATGTATTTCGTAAATGTGTCGTGTCACGTGTGTTGCTGTTTGCTTTGCCATAGACGTCTACTGGTCAAGTAGTCCTTCGGTAAACAGTTTCGTCTCGATCCAGTTCCCGTGCAGGCTAGCGTATAATGTCGCCAAATGGGTAACGTGAATTCGAGCTCACTCCGTGTTCTGATTTCTGTTTTACGATTATTCGATATGCGATTAAATGGTTACGCCCACTTCTGTATACTCTATGTAATTGTTATATTCAACAATAGTAGATATTAATTACGGTGAGTGACTCGGAGCAATGTGAACTGGTGCATTTCCATGCCATTACATCGGAACTAGTTTCACGAGTTATTACTACTATTCTAGGAAACGATTCATGGAGTACTACAGCATGAAAAATAATACCATGACCAGCCTAATTTTTCAATTGTTTATTTTTACAATTTTTGTTACAAAATTATATTGGTTTTAATTCTGCGCGAGTCCACTTAGCGCACATCTAGCTCGCGGCATGTTATTCTATTATGATGTGAAGAACGCGAGCGGCCTTCATGCTTAGTGGGCGGATGACCGCGGAGCGCGCGGATCGCCGCGACTTTCACCTGCCTGCCGCTGGTTTCATCAAAACAAAACTTTAAACATTACGACTCCGTCGGTCATTCGTACGTTGTTATTTATTTTAACGCGTTATACACCATTGTAGTAATTACTGAAAGGCGAATAATTACTAGTGCATCTTGCGTGACGCAGTGTTGTGAACGTTAGATTAGAAGTTTTCTTTTAATCATAATTGTATTTCATCCATTAACAGTTTGTGCATGTGTGGTGGAGCTGCGGCTGCAGGCTTTTGTACAAACGTTATGTAAAAGGGTGCTTACATATTTTATACTAAGCTCTTTTGCCCTATTTAGTGTTTTATCATAAAAACATCCTATAATTCAGGTTGACATTTATTTATCAAAAATGCAAATCTATACGAGTTTAAATATTAGATTACTCATTCATGATGTAATTACCCACACATAAGATAAAAATGCGGTGATTACCATTCAAAATTGATGCAGGTATTAGCACGAACTGAATAATTGATTTCCCGTTTTACGCTATTAGAAAAAAGTCTTAAATAATAACTTAGTAACAGAACGTACCGTGTACGTAGTCTGTCGCTCGTGTGACGCTGAAGGCAACTGGCCCTTCGGTTATCTATTTGGAGCTGATGGCGTGACCGCGCGTGTCTGGTGCAGAGAGGAGCGCGCAGTAAGCAGGGGCGAAGGGCGAGGGGAGGGCTCTATATGGCAAAGAGTCACCATGAAGGTGGATGCCGACGCCAGAGAAGCGCCCGCCGCACCGCCCGCTGCTCCCGGAACGCCGAACGCTAGTAATACAGAATCACCTGTATCATCTCTGGACGGTTTGTTGGTTTAACACTACTAACGTTCACTACGAGCACTGTAAATATTGAGCTTGCATTCTATCGCACCGACATCATCTTGAATTATTTCTTTTGCACTAACATGGCTGACGCTGCTTGGATACTAATTTATTATCACCGCTTGTTTAAATAAGTAATTTGTAGTAGTAGCAGTTAACCCGTAGAATAGTGATGACGGACTTGGACTCGAGAAGAAAAAGAATACGTATATCCCTGTGTATCCGGATGTAGAAGATACAATGAATATTAAAAGTGTAAAAACCAAGTATTAGTAGATCGAAAACGGTAAACCTATCTTTTTTGTGCCCTATTGGTTAACAATTATGCGTTCGTAGTCATACAAAAAGTTGTTCTGCTATAACAGCTAGTTCCACCATACAACAAGTCTGATTGTTACAAACATTGGTATGGCTCTTTTCTCGAGAGATCTTTTGTGGTCTGGACTTTAAAAGAAACCTTGACCTCTTCCAGTTTGTTTCAGTATTCCTTACTGACGTATTGCACTCGTAGTTTAGTTTTATGAGTTGTTCTTCTGTTATTCAAAAGTACCAGTAATGGTTTAATTGAAATAAATGCTTTGACTTTGACCTTCTAATGAGATTTATTTAGTTTAGGTACTGAATATACCGGGAATCTGAAATTGATTTCGTATAGTTTCCACATCAGCGTAAATTGAACTCGTCATGACGCAATAATAAAATAAAAAACATTTGTATCATTACTAGCGTAATGAGTGGAAGTCGAGTCGAATTTAAATTTTTTGGAGCCCTGACAGCCGTTAGCTTGAACCCTGTTCCCGATAACGGTGGGATAATATTTTTCAATGTAAAATAATAAGTATGTAAGGAATAAAGGAATCCGTACGCGAATTGCCGCTTTCTTCGCGTATCATATAAACGTGTTAAGACTGAAAAACGGTCACAAACAAAAGTTGTAAACAAAACACTGTTTTTTTTTATTACCCGACTGCGGCGAAGCCCAAAAGGTGGGTTATGTTTGTATGTATGTCCGTATGTCCATTTCTTTGTTCCCTCATAACACCTAAACGGATGAACGGATTTGAATGAAATATACGTCGTTAGATTCGTCTGGGTGGCGCGAGTGTCACTGACTACATTAAAATTAAAAAAACAAAGAAAAATCGTTGATTTTGGGGGTCACATCGCGATATTAAAAATAAAATATGCCATTACCGTCGAGTAGGGTATCAAAGTGAAGGGTTTTAAAGGGAGATAACAATAATATATGCAACTTATATGTTTAAAAGAATTTCATAGTGACAAATCGTATAAAAAAGTCAAATCGTGACCAACTAAAAAAATGGAAATAAAAAAGTAGTTAAAAAACTAAAAAACCCGAATGAAAAGGCTGAAAAGCAAAAAACAACTACATTTTAATTTAAACAAACTTGCAAGCTGGCGTCATTTCATAATTTAATATTCAAATGAACCCCGCCTGCTTCCAAGTTTTGTTTAATTTAAAATGTGCTTGTTTTTTGCTTTTCAGTTTGTTCAGTCGTGTTTTTTATATTTCTGTTTAGTTTTCTTAATAACTATATAACTGTTTAGGAATATCCTGATAGTTACAAAATTCCAGAAAAATAAGGATCCCATTTGAATTGTATTCTATTTCTAGTGCGTTAAAACAAAAAAAGCAATAATTTGAGTAAAAAAATCAAGAGATCCAATTATGAATCAGCATGGATAATTAATTATTAAATAAAATAATTATACTGATATTACGAACCCTGCGGCAAATGTATCCCGTACTAAGACAAAAATAATTAGAAACTAAAAGCCGACTACTAGAATCTTACACTCTAAAAAGTGTGAAGCAAGATAATATGCGCTTGAAATTGTTATACAAACCATTCGATGTTTATCGTCTATTAAATAAGGAATTTACACATCATATTATTATATTATATTATCGTGTGCTCGTATATTTGCCATAAAATATAAGATCCCTTACTACTGTTAAAATGTAGATATGGTTTTTTAGGGTAGGTTGTATTTTGTTTTAGTTCATGTTCTTCTTTCTTACTCTAGGGGGCGCCGTATCTATATTTAATGCGACGTCACATAGCATATATAACAAGCGGACGGTCAAAACGCTTCTAATGATCCTTTTTTTTGTAGTGTGGGAAATCATCAAATGAGTCTGGGCAGACCGGTAGGGAGTGTCAGACTTCAACTGACCAAAGGCTTAGAAAAGAAATCAATGCGCTACCTACATTTCTGTAAATTTTTGCAGTAAGCATATATTTGCCATTTGCCTACTAATTAGTGTCGTTCGAGATGTTCTCGAGACGCCTCAAGACTCATGTAGCGCGTCTATATCTATGTGTCGCCCGTTTCTTTTTAATAAAAAAGAAAAGATAAATATATTTTCATTTTGGATATTATTTATACACCATTATATTCTCGAGGTATTTTTAGTTCTTAAAAAAAATTCATTCCGGAAGCTGCAGTTGGACGACTCTTTTTTTATAATTTTTTATATTAGGTACGTTGGGTGGGACACCAGCGCAGTGAATTGCTATTCCTTCTGCTTCGGTTCCCGAATACGTCAAGTTTTCAGTTCTTTAGTTTCGATTTTATTATCGTTTCGTCGGTGCAACGAACTACATTTTTTAATATTTACTCATCTAGATCTAATTTTGTCGTATACTTGGCGTAAGTCCAATCGATATATTATTATCATTTGAGAATATCAATGATTGAATCTGACCTATACCAATGAATAAACAATCACAATTCACAAAAAATTGATTTAAGCAAAACTAACGAGTAATTAAAACGAAACAGAACGAAAATAATTTTCCACCTGGAAGCCAATGACAAAGTGCTATTAAAAACAAACTTTATCTGCTGTTCGGTACACAAAGTATTTGATTACATAAATAAACAGTTATTTCTGTGTTGTTTCAACTTTCCACTGAAGTGCAAAGGCTTCTCTGTTCCTTTTCGACACACTTTTTACCTCGGCTAATGGTGGGTTAGTACTTTCAAGTCGAGCTTCTCCCTTCAAGTTCGTTTTAGTCTACCGTGTTGACGGTATTTCAGTGATCTGTTAATGAGAAAACTGTCTGTTATCGGCGGCGAAGGATAGCTTTGAAAATATCTCGTCCTCGGATAACTTGGCCTACCCAGATGATTCAAGGATACTTCGTTTTCTAAAAGTGACATAAACTGCTTTTGGGCACAACGGGTCTCCCTGCTTGAGTCTCCTTTTTAATTTAAAAGTGAATTATGATAGATTCTGTCGAAAAACCCTTCGATCATCGACAAACGCCGAATATAGAAGCGTAACAGTAGAGTAGCATTGGTTAAGGGACAAGGTGGTTCGGTTTCGATCAAAAATAGTATTTTATTGAAGCTGATCGGGATACAGTTAAAAGTACGTATGGGCTCAGCTTTCACTGTCATTCTATTGTACATTTCTTGGGATCAGTAATCTATGGTAACTTAACACATTACAAATTAAACATCGGAACAAACTAAAACGGGTACTGACAAGCAATTCTGCGAATCTAACACTAGCACATCGCACAATATTAGCGTAGTACGTTCACCAAGTCGAGCCCTTGGGCACGAGATGTTGCGTGCAGCAGGCTCGTTACAGGTAAATGCAAATATGATGAAGTCTACACTAGCATTCTAAACTCGCAATTGAAACAAGCTGAAGTGGCGGGAATATAGTATGTACATAGAAATACAATGAAAAAACGTTTTCAACAAATTGTTAGCCTTGTTTGTGTACTGTCTCTTATTATTTTTATTGTTGATTCATAGCTTGAGGGCGGAAACATAGTTTGGGTTTTCATGATCATAGTTTGGAGTTATAAATGTATGTTTACGTCGTAGTGAGACTAATATTTTTTTGGTCAGTATCAGCTTCGATTAGAGAATAAATTGTTTTCGTAATGTGCGCAGATTACCGAATACTAGAGCCGCCTACTGAAGCTATCCCGACGCCCGACCGGGCGTTATTAGCCAAACTGGAGGAGGAGAACAGACGAATCGAGGCGGACGCCAAGTGCCCCTCGCTGACTACGGTGCACAGCCGCAAGAGTTCCGATACTTCACAAGTGTCTTTAGCCTCGGGTAAGATCCTGTTATATTACTTTTTTTCAACAAGTCGTAGCTGTCCCACTCCTAAAAAAGAGGACGCCGTCACGAACAATCTCGTGGTACGAATCGAAATCATCGCCGTATCTTTCTGGGCCAGCCTCAACGGTGCCTTCCAACTTTTGGAACCCATTGCGCAGTCTCTCGCCATGCGGTTATTACAAAATAAAAATTATGTTAATTACCGAAGGAATCATCAAAGCAGATGTTTAAAATCTATATCAAAAATTCAAACCCTAAGTGTAGCTGGTTGTTTACAAAAAATCACTGGCAGCAGCTAGTACGAAAAGAAACCATATGTTCAAAACAATAAGGTGTTTCAATCAACAACTAAACTATTTGATTAATGTTTGCATCTTGAGTGTTACACTGTGCACTGTAATGAATGGACATATTTTTGTGACCTACTTCTTTCCTTAGACAATTAATAAAAACTGTTTTACTCTCACGATTTGTAATCCGTCAGTTGCTTAAGTAACAGTAAAATGAGTCAGTATCTTGTTTTGTTTACTGAACGCGACATTATCTGTGGCACTCGTTCAGAAACTAGATTCGTTCAAGTGAGGAGCAAACTAAATCTATTAAAAGTATGTGTGCCTATAACATTTAATAAACAGGTAGGTTTTTTAAATTAATCTCGATAGGTTTTCACCGTTCACGTTTTACATTATTTTCTTTAAAATATTAAACCTATATTTTAAGTTCTAAACTGGTCCACTGACTAGAATGCAGAACTGTCAAAATCTTATCTCTTATCAGTAAGTAACTAGCTGTGATAACACAGATATGTACTATAACTTGTACATCTTGTAAATAAAGTGTTTTACAAAAAAAATGAACGACCCAAACAATTTATATGATGAAACCAAAACTGTGCTCGAATTTTACATAAGAGGTGTTCTAGAAAATTTGTCATTAGGTAGGTTATTATTTTAAATGCAAATGTAGCCTAAATACGTGACGCATTGACTAAGTATAGACATTTTTCTGAAGTAGATTTACTTGTTATTTTTTTAAATATTTAAATTGTTTGAAAAGGTTGTCATCCCGCGTAGTTATTGCAAAGGACAATATCAAAATAAGCAATCATCATTCAATTTCAATAATAGGTTTTTGTTTTCCTTCCATTGTTATATACCATATGTACTACATTCAGTGAACAGTCACATATAGCATTGTATGGTTTTGCACCTGATCTTAACATAAACACTAGGATAAGCTACGATTATGAGAGGCTGTTTTAATTCAACATTATATAAAGATTTAAAACCGGTTGTACCTATTTATTATATAAATACAATTTCTTCCTGATTTTTACTATATTTTGATTTGTCAATTCTGCTCATTAATAGTTAAATATACGAAAGCGGCTTGCATCCAAATACCGTCAGGGAATTTAACTGTTCAGCAAGTTGACAACCAATTATCCATGTTATATCTAACACTGATCAGAAACTACAGTTATGTTTCAATTCATGTAATTTAAATTGGTAGTCAATTTGCTTTCCAACTAATTTCTTACTTAAAAGTGATTTTTAATTACTGTTAACTTTATACCTGTCCTTTTGATATTTACACAAGGTGTTTTTTTGATCTCTTAACTCTGGGGAATGAATGAAGCCATATCATAGAATCAACTGGAATATGAATTATTTTACACATATACCTACTTTTTTTCCGTTTTCATTTTTCATACAAAATAATTCGATAATTTCACTATTCTACATGTAAAACACCCAACCCAACAATATGAATTGGAACACATATCCTAGGAGTTTTCGTATTATTTTCACTTATAGAATATAACCCTTGAGTTACGGTATATTTAAAAAAACACGTTGTACAGAGCGGCAGGAATACTTTAAAGAACATCTTTAAGTAAGTAAGTAACACACATTGTCTACAGCGACAAGTTCAAGCCATGACCCGGAGGCCCGAGTTAGCACTAGCGGCAACGGCGAAGAGGACTTATGGAGTCTGTGGGGCCGTATCGTCAGCAACTGGGAAACCGAGTGGAAACGACGCAACCAGTTCGTACGCGACCTGGTGCGTCAGGGAGTCCCGCATCATTTCAGAGGCATCGTGTGGCAACTCCTGGCTGGAGTCGATACATCCCCTGAAAAGAAACTCTACGCTTCGTATATAAAAGTAAGTTTACATGAAATCGTGTCAAAAAGACTGAAGTAAAAAGATGTGATCTGAAAATCGTATCTCGAACACAATCTATAGCAATATTTTAAGATAGAATCTGAAATAAATCTTAACACTGGTTGTCGGACTTTCGGGCCAAAGACTAAAGACGGTCAAAGATGTACAAATGACAGTCGGGAACTCGGGACCAACGGCACGAAAACATCTTATCGAAATAATTTGTTTGTTTTTGTTCCAGGCGAAATCAGCATGCGAAAAGGTGATCCGTCGTGACATAGCACGAACATACCCTGAACATGATTTCTTCAAAGAAAAGGATGGTCTTGGACAAGAGTCTTTGTTTAACGTAATGAAAGCGTACTCGTTACATGATCGCGAAGTCGGATACTGCCAAGGATCTGGCTTTATCGTTGGCTTATTGCTGATGCAGGTTAGTTTTGTTTGAGATATTTAATAATTTAACTGTATAACTGTGTGAAGTATGGCATGGCTAGAAAGTAGGTGGCTGCTGAGATGACGAGCGATAGAAAAGTATTGAAGAAGACGTGCTGCGCCAATCCTAAATAAATTGAGATAAGGGCAGGTGAATGATGATTTAAGTTTTAATAATATACAGTGAACGTTAAGGCGCACATGTCACTGCCCTCTGCTGAACATAAGGCTCCTGCACTCCGTCCTCTGCCTTTCCCATCCAGGTGGTCAGTCCTTCTAGCAATGCACTCAATAGGGCAGTTGACTGAGTAAAAAAAATAAGATTCTGTTTAGTCCGTCTTTTAGATTATCGAAAAATATTGGATACGTGTTTTTTGTTTTATCAAATTAATAAAAATTGACGAAAATAAAACGTGTCAAAGATCGTGAGTGCGAAAGTCGCGCGACTTTTCGAAGCACTGTATCGTCTTCATTTATTGTTTACGTGAAAAAAGAAAAATACGTGTCCAATATTTTTTAGAAATCTATCTGACGGACTAATTCGATTTTTTTAGTCAACTACCCTATTATCGTACGGGAATGTTTACCTAGATTAAAAGTATCTTAACGACGACATAAACTATGGCTCTAGTTGATCTCAGTAAGAATAAAGGGCTGTGGCTGTGAATGTGACTGTAAGGTACATCAAGCAATTATTATAATCTATACTAATATTTATAAGCTGAAGAGTTTGTTTCTTCGGTTGGACGCAGTAATCTTAGGAACTACCGGTTCGAATTTACAATATATTGTGTTGGATAGCCCATTTATCGAGGAAGGCTATATTACACCACGCTACGACCAAAAGCAGTGCAGCATCAATGAAGAATATTGCAAAGACGGGGAATATTTTGTCATTTTGAGACCTTCCGTGGCATGCACTGGGTAAACGGTCAAAGTTACGCAACAATCATGTATGACGCAATTGTTCCTCTAAAAATGTTATAAAGAGTCCGCGATAGCATCTAGGTATCTATTTTTGTAGGTTGACTCACTATAACCTTTTTTTATGGCAATCGTTCTAAAATAATACATTATTTGCGAAGTTTTTTATAAACATGGTATTAATCCGTATTGTCTCTTTCTCTCTTTTTTCTTTTTTTTTTACTTGGGACAAGCCCGCCACACTATTTCCAAACCACTGCAACTCCTGAAAGCCAGTATCGATAGTGGCGACCAGCAGAAAAGTTTCGTGACAATGAAGGTCGACGAAGTCCCAGAGAAACAATTTAACTGTGTTGTTACCCGCAATGAAATTAATCAGGAAAGAATAGCAGAGGAGTAGGAAAACACTCACTCTCTCTCACTCTTATGTGATGCAGACGGAGCAGCTAGTAAATTATATTTACTAACTAGCTGACCCATGCAACTTTGTCTGCGTCACATAATATAGCTTATAACAAATAATGTCAACATAAATTGAGTTAAATCGTAACAAACAAAAAAACGAATCTTTCCCCTTTATAATATTAGTTTAGATTATATTAAAGTGTAAATTACTATAAGTATTTCTTACTGTTTAATATACAGTAACACCTTGTACCTTGTAAACAGTAAATATTTTGAATTTGAATTTGTCCGGAGTCCCCGGAGGCCAGAATCCCCACTAACCTACCGCACCGGACCGAATGACTGCCGCACGCGTAATTATTTTGTCGCGCGGATATTTTTACATTGCGATATCTTATTTGTTTAAACTGTATAGAGTAAAGGGCACAAATATTTTATATAAAATTTCTGTGCTAGTAAACACATCTATTTAGATATAGATTAATACCATATGGGTTAAATAAGCTTCGCAAAATATCATTCTTTTTAACCTAACATTTTAATAGTAAAAAATGGTTACAGTGAGTCAATCTTAAAAGATAGACATATGCTGTCGCGGACTTTTTTTTAGAACTTTTAAAGAGGAACAATTCCTTGATACATGATATTTGCGTAACTTAAACCGTTTTCGCAGCGCACGCAACGGAAGCTCGCAAAAAGGAATATCTTTTCCCGTTTTTGTAACATTTTTCATTTATGCTCCGCTCCTATTGATCGTAGCGTGATGTTATATAGCCTAAAGCCTTCCTCGATAAATGGACTATCCAACACTAAAAGAATTTTTCAATTCCAACCAGTAGTTCCAGAGTTTACCCCGTTCAAACTAACAAACAATCAAACAAACTCTTCAGCTTTATAATATTAGTATAGATAATGCATATATATGTATGTATGTACTCATCCAGCCAATCAGTGTTTCCTCCTTTTAACTCTCATAATATTTCAAACGATTGCGCCGTCTCTTCTTTGTTGTGCTTATTTTCTTCTAGCTATCCTTAAACCTTTATTGTGTGTATATAGTGCATGTGTATGCACCTCTTTTTAACCGACTTCCCAAAAAGGAGGAGATTCTAAATTCGATTGGTATTTTTTTTCAAGTTACTCTTTTACTTAAAACCCTCTTATTGATAAACCCGGTGAGCCCGGTGTAAATCAATGTGTATCCTCAATAAATGTTTAGTAAAACCGAAGTAAATTCTGATGTAAGTTTCTGTTGTGTGTAGTAAAGATGTCAGTATTAAAAACAAATACATAACATTTGCAATTCTCTCTAAATCAGATGCCGGAAGAAGAAGCCTTCGCCGTGTTGGTAAAGATAATGCAGCAGCATCGCATGCGTGACATGTTCAAACCGAGCATGGCAGAGCTGGGCCTCTGCATGTTTCAGTTGGAGAATCTTGTCCAGGAACTACTACCCGACCTGCATGTGCACTTTCAATCCCAGGTACAAACTGTTACTTTATAATCAAGGTTACTTATTATTAGGTGCAAAAAGAAAGGCCTTTACCCTGCAGTGAGTGAATTCGGACTGTGGATGATGAAAGTAAAATGGTGATCAGATTTTGGGCTAAAATGACATTGTGGCTACATGTTTTGCACACTGTAATGATGATGAACCGGTCTGTTGTTCCAGCAGGTATCATATCCCCCAATAACTGTTCACAAAGTCGTAGAGGTCAGATAGGCAGCTATTTATTATATTATATTTATATTTATCTATTATATTTGGCTGCATTTGGTTAGTTCAACATAGTTGAAAAATATTTAGGTTGATGATAATGATGAGTTTACAAAGATACTTTATTGATAATGAACAATTGTTTACAGAGTTTCAACACATCGCTGTATGCCAGCAGTTGGTTCCTCACCCTGTTCACTACTACACTAACGTTGCCGCTCGCTTGCCGTATCATGGATGTCTTCCTATCCGAAGGAATTGAAATAGTTTTCAAGGTAGCCCTAGCCTTGCTTACCGTGGGCAAGAATGATCTGCTTTCGCTTGATATGGAAAGTATATTGAAGGTAAGTGTAATATTCAAAATTGTCCTAATACTCTGACAACAAATATCATTTGTTGGTCCTCTGGCAAGCACGAGGTTTTGGGTTCGACTAGAAGCTCGGAAAAGTTTATTGGGTTTTTTTCAGTATCTAGATTTATGACTGATTGCTGTCCATACGCCCGCCACCTATTACATGGGACTAAAACCTTTTGCCAATTGTGTGCCTCTGCCTAACCCTTACGCTATTAATTATGTTGTTATGTTATGTTTCTGTTATTTATGTGTTTATTTGACGTTGAAGTAATAAGATTTCAGTACTTTATACATGTTTTTATGTGACCAGGACACTTATAAGTGCGTAAGACGCCATATAAGTCTAGCTTCCGTCGATTGAATAACGCTTTAATGAGATCGACTGATTATAGCTAACCGTCCGTTATTTGATCAACAATCAGTATCCGGTTGATCAACAGTGATCCTGTACTATTGATCGACGTCTAATAATACGGTAGATATCAATGAAAAAAGGTGCAACCAGTCATTCAGCTGTCAAACGACAGCATTAATTATTGTATGTTTGGTGCGGTGGCCATCTTGGCACACGGACCCTTCACAAAGCCCTCCACCAAGCATTCTGTACATCAAACTTAGTATCTTTGCGCAAAAACTATTGCTGGGTAACGACTTCTTTTTGAGTGCAAAATCACGTTTTATGGTAGAACTCAATGTAATATATGCATTTAAAACATGGTCGTGGAGGTATAATAAAACGAACACACACACAACATTAAAAACATGTATAAATTACGTTATTCAGTTCAAATACACCGTGCACCCTACAGATACGACCACGTTCTGATGTATGATGTATAATAATATTTTCACTACAATAATTTAATGGAACTCTCTCACTTACAGTACATACAAAAAGAACTGCCGTCGAAAGCAGAGGCTGATCAAGATGTGTTTATGAACCTCGCGTATTCTATCAAAGTGAACCCAAAAAAGATGAAAAAGCTTGAGAAAGAATACACAGTTATCAAAACTAAAGAGCAAAGTGATATAGCGGTGCTGAGGGTAAGGAAACATTATCTACTTTGAAGGTTTGTGGAATGTCTGCGTGGCCTTCTTTAGGCTTGAGGTTATGGTGTAACAATTACTAATCATACATTTCATTACCGGAAATCCAAGTATTTGCCAATATGTATTTCTCAATTGATTTTAAATAATAAGGATCCGTAATGAAATGTTCAATATTATGCACGTGTTTTTATTAATTTTACCCTTTTAACAACTGAATGTCTATATTCTTGGAAACATGGTATTTATTGTAGTGCCTGCGTCAGGAAAACCGTCTGTTGAAGCAACGAGTAGAACTACTCGAAAAGGAAAGCTCGGGATTGGCTGAGAGACTTGTGAGAGGGCAAGTTGATCGGGCGGAGGGAGAGGAGGAAACTTTTGCCCTTGCCCGAGAAGTGCAGGCTCTGAGGAGGGCCAACGTCGATGCGCAACAACGGCTGGCCGTTGCTCAAGACGAGATTCGGTCGCTTGAAATGACTATTGCTGAGGTGAGTAGCATGGTTTTGAACAGTAAAGTAGTCAATAAATTCAGTTATATTTGTGGTAATTTTATGCCAAAAACGTCGTCTTTTTGTGTTTGGTTTCGGCCATGATAATTGTATCGTTAATGTTAATGCCATGATCCTTTCGTCCAATAATTAGGCCTATAATTTAGCCACTACAAGAATTAACCCTGTTCGGTGTCTATGTATGTTCTTAGTAATTATTATAATTTAAACTGTCTTTTTACAATAAGGAATATTTTGAAAAGGTGCTGACTTACCTTATCACATCATTCACTGACTACTCTCTGTGTAACTGAGTTTAAATTGGCAAAATATTCACATAAGCCATGTTACAAATCTCTACTTATTTACCTCTACCTTGTTAGTGAAAAAAATATGTACATTAACATGTTTCTGATGTGTATATTTCGGCAATCGAAACGCATATCACAGAAAACATACACAACACTAACTTATCCATCCTGGTTCTAGAACAACTCCCGGCAGTCCTCTCTAGAGGGCATAGAGGGCACTGGCACACAGAAAGGCGAAGAGTTGGCCCGTTGTCTTCAAAGGGAGTTGGTTCGCGCAAGACTTCACGCGGCAGAACGAGAGGCAGCTGAGAGGGAACTGACGGCCCGCATCGCTGAACTGGAGAATGAGAACAAGAGTCTCAGGAGGCAGCGCGTTGATAATAATGTGGCTCATTTACAGGTAATGCACATACAGAATATTCTTCTTCTTTGTTTCATATCACTCAAATTTTGACAAATAATTGTCATTGGCATGATTCAAATGCTAGAAGGTCCAGGATGGGCAGAAAAGTAGGTGGAGTAAAGAATGACGTTTCAACACTATATCGAGGATTAAAATTAGCTAGATTATAATCATGAATAACTAGATTGTGCCAGCGGCTTCGCCCGCGTGGAGTTCCATTATTGTCCCACGGGATCATACTACCGAGATAAGAAGTATCCTATGTGTTAATCCAGGTTATAAACTATCTGTGTTCTAAATTTCATTCACATCCGTTCAGTAGTTTTTGTGTGAAAGAGTAACAAACATCTAACCATACATCCTCACAAACTTTCGCATTTATAATAATAAGTAGGATACTCAGGTCTTTAAAACCGGGCTTAAGTTGTCAATCTATCCCCATAAAGTATGGACTAAGCATAGTCCTGGCTTTGTAAGAAAACCGTAAATGTTGTAGGTTTTACAAGTAGGCTTCTTTTAGACCACCCTCCATTATGCCAAACTGAATCGTGTCTAATATGCTCTGTGTAAATAATGCAGTCTTCATGACCTCACGATAAAGTGAGTCACTTTAGAACTTCTTCACACGAAACACATTCACTGATGCGTCACATTTTTGACGTCACCCTTTACATCATGACAAGGTCCTTAGTATGACAAGATTTTCAAATGAAAAGTACTTATTATTATTATTTTTTATTATTATTATAGCTAGCCTATGTTGTCCCACTGCTGAGCAAAGGCCTCCCTCCAAAGTACTTAATACTGTAAATGTTTTCAGGACGAGCTAATTGCTGTGAAGCTACGTGAGGCTGAAGCTAATTTATCGTTGAAAGATCTGCGGCAACGCGTGACGGAGATATCTGAAGCGTGGCAACGGCATCTACAAGTAAAACACACTTATTACTTTTATGTTCGGACTTGTACACGGAAAGAAACGTGTTGAGCCGTGATATATGTATAATTTACGGACACTTTCATAAGTGCAGATCTAATACAGAGATTTGCTAACGGATAATGCGACGTCGTGTTGTGGAAATTTACGATATGATGTCATATTGTAGAACGATTCTCGGGACTTAACGGGAAATACTGTGGTTACCTACCTATTTCTTACCATCATTGGCGCAGGATTGCATCGTTGGCATTCACGATATCGTCATCAACATTTATATACTTTTTTTTTTATGGTGGGTGGAAAATCATCAAATAACCTCTCCCGCTCTTGAGCAGAGCGAAAGGGAGTGTCAGACTTCTACTGACTAAAGGTCGAGGCCGCGGTATCTCTTGCGAACAACCCGCAGCCCCGACGGGAACATTTATATACTTTACTCTTTAACTGCGGTACTCAGAGATACTTAATGATTACTTAAGCCGGTACCAAGTAAAGATTTGACATACTTTTGTATGACAAAACTGTCATAACCTTTACTAAGTGATGGCCTAAGTAATTATTAAACCTCTCTCTTTCTCTCTGAGTGCGGCAGTTACTGCCACACACAGAGAGCTCAGCTTTAATGATTACATACAAAAGTATGTCAAACCTTTACTAAGTGACGGGTTGAGTAATCATCAATTATCTCTGAGTACTGCAGTTAGTCACACTAGATAATATAAGCCAGGAGCACTCATCTTCAGGTCCCACCCATTACATACCGAGTTTCCTCCGTGTGACGTTAAGCCGTTGGTCCCAGCTGACATTTGTAGATCTTCAACAGTCGTAACAGTAGTCTGTGACCCGAAACTAATATTACCCCTACCTGAGTGGTGGAGGTCAGGTAGGCTGTCGCTCCATGTAAAATGCTGGTATTCAGCTGCATCTGGTTAGACTGGAAGCCGATCGCAACATAGTTGGGAAAAGGCTAGGCAGATGATGATGAAAATCAGCCATGGTATGTAACTACATTCAATTCGAAGTGAGAACCTGGGGATCCGACACACAAGATACCTTAGTATGTATTGTTTAAAATGTTATTCTTAACTGGCGAAATCTGAGTGTTCTATTAAGTACACTTGTGCCTCACTCTTTGGGTATTACAGAAATGTCACAGTCCTATTTATTTTATGTATAACCTTTGTGAAAAAAGAAAATAAAGATATGGTTTATATAATTTTAGGAGCACAGGCAAGACGTCCCAGCGACCCCAGTGCAGTCGAACGTGGTGTCTGACATCATGGCGACGCCTAAGAAGTTGCTGCGCGCTTGGGAAGGCCGCTCCGCTGACATGCAGAAGTTGGACGAGGAACTTATGACCACTAGGATAAGGGAGGTCGAGGCACTGACTGAGCTTAAGGAGTTAAGACTGAAGGTACTTGAAGTGTTATTAGGTATTTTGATATAGTCAATAATTGAAAATTCTGGATTATTATATCTTATTAGCATAGATCGTAATAGGTAGAGCTGTTTTATGTACTTGCCATAGGTTAGAATAATATGGATATTCCCCGAGTCCCGGGATTTAGTTTTTAAGTAGTAAAATCATTAAAAAAAACTATTCTCGCCTTCGGGACTAATGAAAGATTACACTTCCTTTCTGACGGGTAAATATAAGAAGGACGGGATTAAGGATAGTATAATAAATAGATAAACTTGATTCATTAAACCACATATTTTTTTTTACGTAACATTTTCTTATTCAAGAATCAACAATCATTTAGATATTTTTATTCTGAAGTTGTACAAAAACATATTAGGTACCAGTGTATCAGTTTTTTTTTGTTTCCATAATGCGGCGACATTATGCGTCTCAACAAAGCGGCAACGTCGCTTGCTTGACAAAAAGTTTTATAGCGTGCTGTTGACGTAAAATTTACAACGTCGCTCATGCGCTTATTGGCTTACATAAACCATTTTAATACATATTGACAAAAATAATGAAATTTAATCAAATCCCGTAGTATCAGTCGGAATCCCGTGGAATATCCATATTCACATCCTAAATAGCTCTACCTATTCCGATAACTGCTTATTAGTTAACTGAATAGTGACTTGAACAATCTGTTCATAACAGATCGTGCGAGCAACGACCACTCCCACTTATGTTCGGCAATTCTTCAAGCTATTTCTGTAACAAAATAATGGACTGCCTACTGGTTTAGTACTATTTGTTTGTCCATCAAAAATTTCGTAGTAGTAAGCCAGGATCTGGACGGTAAAACTCGTGTATTACTGTTAAGTTAAAGCATTGTGCTAGTGGATGCTTTGAATAGTAAACGGGTCCTGGAGGTAATTAAAGTAAAGTTATAACCTGAAAAACTAGTATTTACAAAAACACCTGTGAAAAATTTGGAACTTTGACCCCTAATATCTCCGTAACTAGGAGGTTCCCAGGTATGGTCTAAAACAAAAAAAATATCGCTGTGGTCGGGAGAACAAGTGCCATTCGTTTGCGTTAAGAGTACTTTTTACACCCTATAATTATGTCAAATATGTGTAGAATAATACAAATAAGAATACTTAGTAATTAAAATAAATTAAATATATTAAAGAAAAAATTTACAAAAAGTGCAAGACAGAACAAAACATTAAGTACAACCCTCATCTGGATTACAATCATGATGTTATGTTATCTAGGTGATGGAGCTAGAAACCCAGGTGCAAGTGTCGACGAACCAGCTCCGTCGTCAGGACGAGGAGGCTCGTCTTCTCCGCGAGAACCTCGACACCGCACTGCAACGCGAGAGGGCGCTGCAGACGCGCCAGAGGGAGTTCCAGCACAAATACGCTGACTTGGAGAGCAAGGTGAGCATAAATGTTGGTAGATACAAACTTTTTTTTATTTACATCACTTCATGGTGTCCATGGTATCTCATAACATTTTCGCTTGTGTTTTGTGCTTATTAATGTTTTTTTTGCTGGAATATGCATTTTTTTTAAATGTCGTGTGCTGGTTAGCGACTTTGAAGAAAGAAAAAGGTCGCAGTTAGACCAAAAGCGCGATGACCTTAAAGCTAGACCACCTACAGCTATAACCTATAATGTAATTAATGGTATTCTGACGTGTCCTGTTTGTGCTCGCAATTTTTCAGCCAAAGTCGGATATGCTAGCCACTTAAAAGCACACGAAAGAGCAGCACAACAACAGCTGTGACCGAAATCGGCTAGATGGAATCATCATCATCATCAAATTTTATATATTGATATATAATATATGTAGTAGTTTGAATGGAAGGGGCTCGTGGCTGGCTGCGGGTTGTTCGCAACAGATACCGCGGCCTCGACATGAAAGGCTAAGAAGGAACATGGGTGGTTTTTAGTCGGTAGAAGCCTGACACTCCCTTTCGCTCTGCCTAAGAGCGGGAGGGGTTATTTTATAATTTTCCATCCGCCAAAAAAAAAGGGCTAGATAATACCAGCCGCTCGGAACAATCTTCTAGTTAAGCCGCTCTTGCCTAGATTGGTCTGTGGATGGGTGACCGCCCTTCACATACCGAGATTTTTCCGTGTAGATGTTTAACAGTAGTAACAGGTAGCCAGTGGCCCATTAGTCATACAGCCTGACTTAATTACTTGGTATCATATTTTCTAGTTTTCTAACTGGGTTGTGGAGGTCAGATAGACAGTTGCTTCGTGTAAAATTCTAGTATTCAGCTGCAACCAGTTAGACTGGAAGCCGACCCTAACATAGTTGTAAATAGGCTAGGCAAGTGATGTAGTAGATTGAATGTGATTTAGAATTGAGTACTAACAAGAAACCTCCATCTTTGTTTCGTGGTTTGGGCTACTTTAGAAAATTATACAATAACTAGCGGACCTGGCAGACGTCATCCTGCCCGGACAGCAGCGCCACCTACCGGATCCAATTGTGTTTTAAAACTATCCAAGAACCTAATGAAAGAACCCCAGAAAGTTTCATCCAGATCGGTCCATCCGTTTAGGAGGAGTTCAGTGACATAAACCACGCGTACAGTAGAATTATATAAAGAAGATAACATAGGTACAGTCCGAGATCTTAATCCTCTTTTAAATAAAGTTACTGATGGCTTGCTGCCGCTAACAATTCTATCAAAACATTAACAATGATCTTTATTATCATTACAAAAAGTTTGCTATTCGATTGTTGCTGTCAGAGCTAAACTAACTGTGAAAGGACTGTACTATGAAATATAAATAAAATTAATTATCCTTACTTGACTTTGATCAATTTTGACAAGCATTCCGACGGAATCAAGTGTTGGGCAAACACTAAAAAATATTGTATTGTTTGCGTTCATTTCGTAACTTCATTGCATACATTACTCACTCAACAATATATTTATTCCTTTTATTTTTGAAAATCGGCATTTTTTACTAAAGTTTACTTGTTTACTTCAACAGGCTAAATACGACTCCATGCAAGCGAACATTCGGAACATGGAGGACGCTCAGCGAATAGCTGAGCTGGAAACAGAAGTGTCTGAATATAAAATAAAGGTATGTTGTCGAACTGGAATGAGGAGGGCGTGAAATCATGTGTAAACAATACAACTTGGACTATGGAACCAGCTCAAAAATACTCACTACGCCTACCGTGCCGTCAAAAGATTAATTGTTACGTCGACTTACTTTTCAGAATGAAGTGATGGCAACTGAAGGCGAACTGCGCAACAACATGGACGGTGACTCGGATAGGGTCCGTGAGTTGCAGGAGCAGGTCGCCGAATTGAAGGCCGAGGTACTATATCCACGCTACTCCCACCCCACCACAACATACATACACTGTAGCCACACTCAGAGACACATGGGTCATTTGACTCGCTGTATACAATACACACCTTTTATAAAGGCGCGTATTGTAATACTACGCAAAAAAGATTGCTGGGAAACGACGTTATTTTGGGTGAAAAATCACGTTTCACGCCTTAATGTAGCACACTCAACACATTCAACAAAATGTGCTGGTTGATTTTGAGGTAATTAAAGACATACCCTTAGGTGTATGTCTTTAATTACCTCAAAATAGCAGTATTAAAGAAGACTTGTGAAAAATTAGGAACTTTGACCCCCAATATCTCCGTAACTAGAGTGTTGTTAGGTATAGGCTAAATCAAAAAAAAATATCGCAATGGCGGGGAGAACAAGTACTACTTTTCGGCTTTGCTAAGGGTTTTGTAACACCTTTTATAGAAAATATAAGATAATGAAATAGAAATAAAAACTATAAGTTAGGTAATACATAATCATATACAGTGGATATCTACTGTGTATGATTATGTATTACATCTCTTGTGTCTATACACAAGAGATGTTAGAAGTGACCTAAAATATTAAATAAAACCAGTTAACATAGAGAGTTGTGACTAGAGAGCCCCAAACTAGACAGTTGGTCTTATCTTAGGGCTGCGATGCAATGAGACTATCATGGTTCCGATTCTCAATTTCTCATTTGTTCAGAAATTCAATAATCATGATTAAACGCGTCTTGAAGCTTTGCTTCTCTAACAAATTAAATTGCGAACGATAAAACTGTTGTTTTGATTTAACTTTAACACGCTTTTACACATTTTATAAATAAATTACACACACTACTAACATTGATGATCATGTTTTATTAATGTACCGTTTCATGTTTGAGGAGCGCACAGTGTGGTCGATCACTCGCTATAACAACGCTTCAGTCATTGTAACGGCAACGCCGCTTTGTCTGTGGGAGTCACTTTGTACATTATTGTTAAAATGCGATGGGAAAACATCCAACACTGCTGTCTATTGTTCACTGAGTCACTGACATTCAATTCGTACAAGCAGTTTTACAATACGCAAAACATCTCTATAATTTGCTTAAAATTCCTAAAGTATTATTTCGATTCACGATGTTTCAGACGTCGTTTTTGAAAGTCTAGTTCTAGATAACAATTTTTTACTGTAGACCACTCTTTTATTTGCATTCACATAATATGTATGTATTTGTCAATATTTGATTAACATTGTTTGAAACAAATCAACAATGGTTCTGTGATTATAGCCTTAAGTACTATAATTTAACTTTGGTTAACCTATTGAGAAGGAATCATTCACTATGTTAATTTATTTGACACCATTAATTCTTGATATTCGAAGCGTACCTCTGCAGCCGACCAAAATTAAGGTATATATTTATGTAATAGTGTTTTATGTACAATGATGATGCGCTTTTATCAAAATGTCTGATACATTTCGTTTGGCACTGCACAGTTTCCGACACCCATCGCCACACCGGACACTGAGCCCTGGAAATGGCTCGAGTAAGTTCAATATCAAACACCTTACCGGCTAGTGTGTTAACAGGCTTACTCCATTCTAACAATCTGAACTACTCCTTATATGTAGATTATTATTAAACAGCGGAACACTTGTTTGTCGTCCTTGTTTGTCGGTTCAACTGTATAAATGTAATGTAATATCGAATTTAACAGTAGTTGCACAGTTCAATTATGTCCTAAAACCTCCGGCCTGCCCACATAAAGTAAACACCCATAGATTTTGATCTTAAAACTATGCCTACACAAAACGAGTACTATTAGAAAGTTTACTTACTTAACCTGTAGTTTACTCCTCGTAGTAAGTATAGTTGATTCATAAATAATAAATAAATAAATATAATATAATTACTAAACAATATTTCCATGTAATCTCTTTAAATATTGTGGAGAAATAAATGAATTATTATTATTATAAATCATAAATAAAAAGAACCCTTTAACAAACTCAGATCATTGATTTAAGAAAATTATACCTTTTGAAAAAATGGTTTTGGCAAGTGAACACACTAGACCCCTATTCCAATTTGTTTGTTTAATTAGTGTATGTACGAATCAGGCGAAGGCAGCCATCTAATGTGCTTGTTCGGTGTCTATGCCTGGTTTATATTATTTCGTTGAAGCTAAAAGAACTTGTTTGATCGTGGCTGGTCATGGTATTGTCAACTTGCTTGAATTGTGTTTCGCGCTTCTGCATGCATGTGTTTGTGTTGTTCATGCTGTGTTTGTTCCTACCCACTTACATATTGTGCTCACCGTAACATTGTCTATGTATCATAGTTTAAATTTGTAGAAAAATAAAACCATTTGTCTACAAATCATGACAACTATTTTTCGGTTCCGTATCGAAACTACCTATTATCAATACAAGGCATTAACAAATGGTTCTTAAAAAAAAGCAAAAGAATATGATTGGTAGACATACCACACATTCATGTTTTTCAAAGGATTAAATATGTAATTATATTTGTGACCTACTCGAAACAATAAACCAAACCAAATAAAATTAGGGGAGTACCCAGTACGTGTTGGGGGATGTCATATATCTACGAATATTTGGTTCTGAGAAAAGTCAAGGATTTCTATTTTGAGAGCAGTGGTGATGAAATAATTAATTTATGCAGTGCCTGCCAGGTCCTAGACGATCTCTACTTACCGGTGGTTTTATCGTCGTTGACGATTTCGAGCTCATTTTGCCAAAGTATCGTTTTGAAATAGGAAGTTTCGATACGGAGTAAACTTAGTGACTGAACAAAACAAAAATAATAAGCCTACAAAGATTAACTCGGAATAAAGTTGATGTATCTATTGTTAATTTATAATAGTGATAGTGCAAAACAGTAAATTGTATCCAGGGTATCCAGGTGTGCAAATGTGCAATAATAAATACTCAATCGTATAAAACGAAGTTATTCAAGACACCTTTAAGCATCATATTTTGTAACAAAAATATTTATCTCATATCTTTGCATCTTCGCTTGAGAAATAGGCACAGAATCTAAACCGCTAAGCCACCTTTAGTATTCAATTAAAAATCTGTTTTACTCTGGTAATTTCGTCGGAGCTCAGCCAGCCAGTCCGTCGATTTAAGGCGTTATAATAACTATAAGGCATGAAAACTCTTTGCTGAGATTTTAAAATCACCTGTCTCTGTTTAGTATAGTTATCTGTGGTGTAGTTTGTTAAAAGCACGCGTGTTGGTAGGCCGTCTACATTGTAAACCTAAAACTGGTTTACCAAAGTCGCTTTTTGCGCAAATCTGTAAAAAAAAATCTCTTCAGCATGTTTACATGGACAGACCTACGCGGTGGTTCAATTAGTGACATGTATTTATGTGTTCTTAGGTCATGAGGCTAGAGGCTTGGAAGTCGCGGGCTTTGGGGCACACGGAGATCAGCCGCGCCGTGTCCTTCGAAGACGATCTGGAGGAGGACGAGAAACTTAAACTTATTCTGCGACGCGAATCATCCACATCCCTCGACCTGTCGGCGATGTCGCGGAAACCTACGTAACGAATACTATCTACCTACGTTATGGTAATCGTTGCCCCTGCTTGCAGTTCTCTTCTCATTATTTATCACCACAACTGGGTTTGTGATTTCTTCCTTTCTTGATCTTCTATTACTGTTCTGTAAAACGTGTTAGGAACAGCTCACATGTCGTTCTTCATATATACTCGCTTGAAGTAACAAAGGGTTTGTTGTTTCTCGTATCCCCAACAACTTTTAATGGCTACCATTGACCGCGGAATTCTCGATTTTTATTATAATATGTTATAATGTTTTACAGTAGTTGTGCTAGACATCTCTTTGAGCGATTATAATAGACTAAAAATAGTGAATATAGCTATAGATCAAAATACAATAATCTACATTGCTTAGAGTTCCATAGACTGCTGCACTTGTCCAGTATCGCGATGCCAACTACATAGTACGCGATGGACATCAAGATAGTGGGCATACTTTTAAGATGTCGTTTGAACTTCACGTCGAACGCCTTTTTGAAAAGAATGTCCGTCATTTTGTATGCACTCACATTGATGCACATTATTGGTAAGAGTAAGAATAATTTATAATACGGTTGTAGTTGAGAAATACAGGTAGTTTTATTATAATAGTTGTATTTTATAGTCTATTGATTATTGGGTAGAAAACTAATTCGTGTAGGAACATGTGGTAAATATCAGCTAACATTAAAACATATTTAAAGAATTCACGTAACACTAACTTTCTCACGCAAATTGGTAGCTTTGATCTCAAAAACCTTTAACCAAGGCTGAAGTAGGTACTGCTAATTGGCGGCAGTATCTATGTCTGAATTGGTGAGCCGTCATCAGCCTATTTACCGACCTTGTAAACATTAAGTAAAGTTAATTGTTGCTAACTGCTCCTGATTCCGATACACTAAACTAGGATTATTGCAATCTTTTACTTGTAGAAAACAAAGAAAATAAATCCTCAGGTAAGTAAAAGGGTCTGCAATTCTCTTATTTTAGTGTAGTCGAACACACAGAATCAGCGCTCAAAGCAACATCACAGCGTATCTTCCAACTCACATACAAGTGTTGTGACAATTTCTTGACCGCGTGATACATACATCTTTCATCCAAACATTCAATGATTTAGTAATTTATTAAATTTGAAAATCTCTCATTTTTAACAAACATTCCAACTTGTAATTACTAGTATAGTCACAGAACAGATAAAAGAGGTTAGAAGGGCCTTGTGGGTAGGGCAGGCGCGCCGCACATATGACCAAACGCACATAATATGTCGACAAAATTTGATTTACCGGCCAACAATCGCGCTCATATTGTGACAGCGTACGAAACTCCGCGAAAAAAAAGTATTATGCCGTCTTGCGCTATTATAACGTGTCGGAAAAGAAGCCAGGTGTGTGGTGTGCCTCGAGAAGGGATTTCTTTTCACCGGTAAGTCCAAAAACCTTAAAATATAATACCTAGATATTTGTAATTATTACAATAGTATTATGTAGTTAGTAGACAAAAATGATAATGTCGCAAGCAGATACAAAATTATGTACATTGCTTGCAATACGTGGGCACCATCTTGTACTACGTGGGCGATTGCGCGATGTATTTCGTTCACTGCGAACGTCGCGTGCGACGAGCCAAATCTTGAGTTCTGCGAAATCTATGCGTTTCGATAGTGTTGTACCAAGTTGTAAACAATGTCGATATTTTGTACGTGAATGATTAAAATAACTTTGTTTATTACTGTCAATTATTGTTTATTGTGGGTTATTCATTTAGTTTTTCGTCTATTTGTTTTGAGGTTAGCCAATTATCATGGTTTCCATTACATTTAAAATCGTATTTTTACGTTTTCCAACAGATCCAGATACAAGAAAACTATGGATAGAGGCAACCGGAAGAATTGAATGGATAACTACTAAATGTTATTTGTTCACAACATTTTTCAGAAGATTAACTACATAATGAAAAATTGGATTATTTACTTGTTTTATCTATGTGAGACCAATAAATACTTTTTCTTTCTTATTTTCTTTCTTTCTATCCCGTCCCAAAATTAAAGCAAAATATTGCAAAACTTAAAGTTACAAAACTAAACACAACACAACAATTTTACCGAAATAAATTATGGACCTTTTGGTAGCCGTAACATGTATGAGAAATAAACGCGTGTGTGAGTGTACGTCAAACGCAGTGTTTGCGCTAGTGTGACAACTAATAGCAAACTCGCGATCTATGTGAGTGCGGTCCATTTGTGTGCGTAATGCGTGTACGTATTAGCCTCTTGCTTGTAGTGGATACAGAGAGTGGGAGAAGCGGCGACACGCGTTCTAATACAAATCAGGAACTATTTCCTTTCTAACCTCTTTTATCTGTTCTGTGAGTATAGTAACTACTATTATTTATAAATAAAATGAAAAGTATTTTAATTTGAGTAACTAAACCTGCTGCCGCAGGCCTAGTTTTCTTAATTATTAATGATTTTAACTTAGTTATTTAAACGTCGAAAAGACGAATTCGATGTTGTTTTTTAGACGAAAAGACAGGGACGACAGTCTAGTATTGATGGCAATATTACGTGTACTTATTTTATAATGCTTACTTATTTTTTATTAGTTTTTAAGTTCAAGTATTTTAATAAATCCATATGTATTAATTTATTATTGTAAAAATACTCAACATTATTTTAGACATTATGTTATTTAATTGACACAATGCCTTTGACGAGTAAGAAAGTTTGAACCCCTAAGCTATGGAACATTCATCCATGCTATTGTATGAACAGTTAACTTCACAAGTCGCATATCGCAAATATATTGACACCTCCACATCTTTCACTCGTTAGTGCTATTTTTAACAAAATAACTAGTGGATGGAAGTATGAAAACATTTAATAAACAGGTCAATCGGTGAGAAGAACTCACATATAATATATAATTTATTTTAGCGCGCGAGCGAATAAAACTGCTTCTATAATATGAGCCTAGATATTTATCAGTCAATTAAAATGTAATTTTATTTTACATCAATCTACATAGTTATAATCAATACAGATTATAGGCAGCAAGTTTAGATATAAGATTTTATTTTAATTAAAAATACTAATGTAGGACATTAGGTAACTATGAGGACCTATAACCACATCATTCTACATGGTATGGTGTTTAGAAATACACTAACCGCAAACTACTCAAGTGCCCCTAAGAGCTGCAATGCCAATATGAGCACAAGAACATACAGCTAAATGTATTGTTACAAATGTCCCTAAATATACACATTTATTTTATTTTTGTTAAAACAGATTTATAAGAGAAATACATTTTAATATATAATATCGAGTATTTTTTTCATGATTTACTGCAATACTATGCATGTTGTTCCAAATAATTCCTTAGTTTTATTTTAGTTATCGTTGTGATTAAATATTTTATGTGTTATATAACTATATTATTTATAAATCAATGTATCGGCAGCTACCTATGACAATGATTATGTTCCGTGTTATGTACAACCACAAGGCACTTACACTGGTAGAAACTAACATGATTCGAGGTTTTACGAAATAAGAGGTGAATAATATTTTATTGGGATATCGCGTCTAATTACATGTAAAATATATTTCAGTTTCAATAGTTTTAATATAGATTACTGATCTACTTACATCTATACTACATAATAATTTCCTCCTGTAGTTTAAGATCAAGCTTTATAGGTGAAACAAAAACTCTGAAGGAAGCAATAAACAAAACATCGACTATAACAGGATGTATGTGTAGAAATAAAAAAATAACTACATTTTTTACTTTTATATCATAATATACTAAAATATTTGTCTAGTAAATAGAATATAAACGCAGCTTTCTGAGATTGTGTTTGCTCAATGTCTTTCCTGCTTATAATACAATATAATTTAATAAAAATAGATGTGACAATCGCGGTAAAACTGTAAAATGCCTACTGATGTGAAATACTTAGTTATGTTTCCTTTACATTGATCATTGTGTTAACGCAGCAGTTATTTTTTGTAAAGTATTGACATGTTTTGTATAATAATATTAATCCCTGTTTTCACGAATAGTCCATGAAACACCCGGGGGCTATGGCACCATGTTAACTCTCAGTAAATTCTCAGTGCGCTGTGAATGCTTTCTGATCCCAATTTTTTACCTTTTACTCGTGACTTTGTGTATTTTCATATTGTGTATTGGAAAATAAATTGATAATCTTGTATTCAATTTTTTATTACAAATAAAGACTTGTAACTCAATGAGACCAGTTTTCTTTATCTACAGTCTACGATCCCATCAACGGCGCCACTTTCAATCTCCCTCTAATATACTCATTCCTTATCCAATCTTGTTACTCCGCACATCCATCTTTTTTACAGCCCAGCATTCTGATCCATACAGTATCATAGGTCTAATCACAAGTTAATTATTATCTTTCCCTTTAACGTGAGGGGCATCCGTGGGTTACAAGTTGTTCCAATGCCTTTTCATTCATCCTGAGTTTATCCAGTGCGTTATGTCCCGGTCTACTTCGCTATCCCCCTGGAGAAAGGACCCGAGGTACCAAAAGTTCAAGCAGAATCGGTACGGGCGTTCCAGCCAGAGAAAGGCACAAGACTGGAGAGACATTCGCAACGCAAAATGTTTATTCTTGTATTTCGATTTCTAAAAGTATAAAATTTATTTCGTGTGGTAAGAAGATGGGTGAAGATCATAAGAGGGAGATCTTTGAATATAAGTTATTCCTTTTTGTTGTGCTGATGTTGTTTTTATTGTTCAGAAGGTAATGTTTAAAAAGACTCAATTAAAAACATAAATATTTGTTAGTAAATTAATTTATTTCTCTATACTTAAGATAAAGCACCGTCATACATTAGTAGTATGTCATTAACAGTCTACATAATTATTATTATTATTTAGATAATACAGGCACAAATTATTACAGTAATTGTTAAGATATAGGCACAAACACTTTTTCTTGTTAATAAGTTTTATAATAAATTGTTTGTAAAAAAGTTCTCAGGCTATACTTTTGTACTTGGTGAACAGATTATACAAGACTCGCAGTGTTGATTTGAGGTCGAGATTCACAATATCTGGAAAACGAAACAATTTGATTAATAAAAGTAGTAAATGCTTGAACATTTCGTGCGTAGTCAAATTATTTACCCTCAGGTCTTGCTTTTGGTTTGGCAAGTCCAACATCTTGCATGAGTTCAAAGGCAAAGGAAACATTATGAACTTTCTGGTCAAAATCTTCTGGGATCAGATGGAAGTCATATAAAGGCACAAAGAATCCCTCGAGCAGGCCCATCAGAAGGCACAAGTAAACACCATCATGGAATTGGGTGTCCAAGTCCATCACTTCAAGATTGACTTTGCTCAAGTGTTTGTTAACAAAAGTAATGAGTGACTTCTTCACCACTTGCAGCTTATCTGGAGCATGATCAAACAAAGCATCAAATGCATCTCTTTCACATTTCATTCCCAGATCATCATAGGTGGTTGTTATAGTTTCAATAAAAGTCCTGAAATAGTTATAAAGAATTAGTACAATGTTAAACTATACAACAATACTTAACTCTACAACAGTAAACTATTGTACCTGTGTGACAGTTGGGTTGTAGCATCTTTCTTCACCACCACAACATTGACACTCACATTTTCGGGCAGGCGGACGGGGGCGCGGAAGTGGCGCGCCAAAGCAACAAGTAAATGCAATATAGACACAACATTCTTAGAGTGGATGGAATCCACACTCCACTTAGCCACAGGTTTAGTTGTTCCGTAAAGAACCTGTAAACACCTTGCATGTGAATAATCTGATGCAAATAAATATTTATAGAGCCATGACCGACATTTTGATTCACAATAGAATAAGCATCTAAACATACCCGATTCACTGCTCTAAGTACTACAGCTAGCTTCTGCCGCTGCCCTTCCTCTGACTGTGTTACTTCTGGCACATCTAGTTTGGTCTTAGTCAACATCTCCAGGAGCTTTTGAAGTACTTGACCATCATATAAATCTTCACTGATGTCCTTGACAATAATTCTTTGAGTGGCAAGTTCATCATTGATCCAATCAATAAGTACTTCGACCAATTCTTTAACTCTTGGGTCTTCAAGGGACCTAGGCTCAATGATGGCTCTTTCTTCATTGTCATCTATAAAATATTTTAATAGAAGTTAGTTTATAGTTTTAAAAACATCAGGTATTAATTCAATATTACTTATTATCCTGTTTGTTACATTGCTTGGCAGGATAACTGCACCACACCTAAATGAGTCATTCCTTCAAACAAGACAAAAAAAAACAATGTTTGATAAGTAATATAGGTTTAAAGCGCTTATAAAAGTGACTGACCAATTATGTTAACTATAATATTTACTCACTGTTGCATGAGTCATACAGCTAAGTGTATTAATAGATAGAACATAATATTTCTTGATAGCCAATTGTTTTAATGGAACTCAGAGCCGCAACTTACTTAAACTGTACTCTTCTGGAGGTATTTCTGGGGCAGTCGGGCTCCCTGGAGAATCAATGGCGAATTTTCCTTCAGCCTGCACATCTTGCACTGTATGTACAAACCAAATAAAAACATAAACACAAAAAACCAGTTACTGATGGTTTATTTTTATTACTAATGAATCTTAAAAGATCCGGCCAGGAAAGGGTAAAAGAGATCCCATAATTGAATACACTGAGAGATATTAATATGTTGGGAAGTAATGGCCAAGAAAATTTCAAAGCATAATACCTTCGACCGATTAATCATTCCATACAAGGTTTATTATTAAAATACCTTGATACCCACACAGTCCCACAAAAATGTTGAAAGAGCCTTTACAAATTGTTCTCTTATTTACCTTCTTTTATGCGCTTCTTGCGGCCTATAGTCCCAATTTTGTCCCAGAATGATTCTTCTTTATCCTCCTTTTTCGGCAATACTGGAGTACGAGGAGATTTCGGGCGTGGTGACGACATCTCAACCTACCTACTTAATAAAAATAAGGTCACCATCAATGAACACACCTGAAGTAATTCTTAGCGAAATCGTAGTCAATTCTGTTATGTACAGAGAAACACAAGTGATACAATACAAGAAAATCATTAAAGTGACGATTAATAACTTTAGTTAGGTATGTACCTTTTATTTTTAACTCTGATGAAAGGAAGAAAAACAACACTCAAAGCAAAACCACAGATTACTGTGAACCTGAACAGTGTGAACAAATGACAGTACTGAGCTATTCTGCAAAAATTATTATTCATTTAAACGTCACCCGGTCACCTTGTCTTTGACATAAACCATTGTATTATACTGAACTTAAACTCTTACCAATCTCTTTTTTAAAAATTGCACACGTCATATTAGTCTACATAGCTAATTTCGATCGTCCCGATATCAAAGATTTCTGCGGTGTTTAAATCCGGTTACGACACAAAACATTTCTTTGGGCGTATTTTGAAAAACAGTTAATTTAGTTTGTTATTCAACGGCTAATGACTTTTCCCGTGAGTCGAAGGATACTAGCAACACACAGGGGCGTATTTAGTCTAGGGCCATCCGGGCCACGGCCCGGTTCACCAGTCCGCGCCGCCCCTGGCCGATTACATTTTGTTTTTACGCCCGCCTCACAAAAGGCATCACTCGAGGGTGACTGTTGCCCTCCCCGAAAGCAGCTCTAGTAATGCGTCGTTCGATCCTGTACTGCCAAGCCGGTACAGCTGTCATCTAGAAATTTGACATGAGCAGCACGACATGCCGTTACAGCCACGCAATACAGGATTGAATAAGCATCAGTAAGGTTTTCGTAATTGTCAAAATAGCTTGTAAACTGCGAATCTAGAACAGCCACCAGCGGCCTATTTTTATTGTGCATGGGCAAACGAGGTAAACGCGGTCTAAGTTCGGGTGTCATGAAGCGATATTCCCGAACTGGGTACTTACATCAGTAACCATGTCATCATTCACATCGTTTTCATGGTTAGTTGTGTGGTAGACTGTGGTGAGACCACAGCCCGCGACGGTGTAGTAATGACATCACATGGCTACTCTGCATTTCAGTTCGCAGGCGATCAAGTACAGTGTCATCCAACATACGATTACGCTGGATGCACCTGCAGGGCTATTGCGTATCTTTTTAAATGTCATTGGCTATCATAGTGTCCATCGATTAACTGTCAAATGGTTCCATTTTGTACCATACCCTATCCATTTGACAGTTAATCGATGGTCACTATGATAGCCACTGTCATTTAAAAAGATACGCAATAGCCCTGCTGACCCGAAAATCGTTGCGCCGACAAGTTGACAACTGGCTCAAGCACCGAAAACAGAGAGAGCATCCGAACACGGTACGCGGTCAGTTTGTTTCCTCCCTCTGTGGCCCCATAATATGTATCTACACATGACGTTCTCATTTATGGAATGAGTCCATCTCATGCGCGACACAATTCCACCGGCAGCGGGGACCCTTTTCGGAGCCGGTTGGCCTATTATATTTTTATGAAATAGTCATTCATTTGCTACTTCCGCAAACCCTATTTTATTTAACACACGACTTGACACTGACCAACAAATTGCAAAAAACGTAAGAAAATTCGAATTTCGCAGGCTACCTTGTCACATCAACCATAAGAGATAACTTATTTTCCCGTTGTCATTTATAAAATAATAGTTTACCGTTTATTTTCTTCAACATATTGCTTCAAACTCACAGAACAGAAAAAACAGGTAGAAATGCTAAGCGACGAAATCTGTATCGGAACCAGTGTCGCCAAACTAACACAATCAAACCATCAATCATACACTGCACTACATATAAACAATTCGTTTGATTGGTCGTTTAAATTCAAATCACAACTAGCATAACTCACAGATTCTACATTTTAAAATATACCTTCCTACTGTTAGTATAGGTTTCTTTTTGCTTTAGGCAGAAATAATATACATCGTTTTGTAATCGGCAATCAAACTAGAAACAAATGCCAAGTAAATTCCGCTACTCACCCATAGATGGCAGTATTTTCAATGGAAGCAATTGTGAACTTAATGACTACAGTGATAAGGATTATCTTCGCGTCCTTGGTCTATATTTTTTGCTACTCGGTCAAGGAAGTGACACAATGAGCTTTTATCTATATCATCGATATCGATAGATCCCAAATTTATTTTGAAAAATAAGTTTGTAGTGTTATGAACAAATATGATACCTAATAATAAATGTAAATAAACAATAATACAACAAAATAAAATACAATGTTTTATTGCTTAAATAAAACTATTTATTAAACAAACCCAAACAAATAAATACTACTAAAGTAACAAGCACATTTTAAGTTAAATAAAACTTGTTGCACATCATTTATTGAAATTAAAAGTACGCCTTTCGAAACGTCAGTTTTTAAACAATAAAAATTAGGTTAGAATAAATAAAAATAATTACTACCAGAGTTTTTATATTAGAAAGTTCTAAGGAGTTAAAATAAAAGAGAAGTTAGATTGACATTTTATTTATAGACCTTGAAATAAAACGTACTTGTTTAAAAACTGACGTTTCGAAAGTCGTACTTTTAATTTCAATAAATGATGTATACGAACATTTATATATTTTTCAACAATGGCCTTCATCAAATCAGTGACGTGATTGGATGCAGGAAATTCGCCTAATTGATGGGAGGCAATATTGTTGAACAAAAGGGTCCCTACAAACTTGCGCATGATTATGGTTAGGGCCACTTCTTTTCTAAAAATTCCAGTATCAACATATTTTTTAAATGTTTTAGCCGTTTGACATATCTTCACCACATCTGGCGAAGGATACAATAAGCCACCTGGATCTCTTGCTATTATCAACACAGACGTCACAGTTTATTTTCTTAATTAATATTTGGGCAATGTAACAATACGGCATATTATTGCAAAAAATAATTTTCGGGAGACTAGCGACTCGAAGCAATGTCAACACACGACTGGTATTGTCTGGTATCGAAAATCTGAGAGTACGCGACACACTGCGCAGTTATCGCAGGCGTGCCACGCTTACTTTGCACTTCTACTGTTCTTTCCGCTCTGTGAAAATTATTATGTAAAAGTTTGATTCTATATTAGTTACAAAACATCTGTAATGTAACTTTAATGTTACACAGGTACACGTTTCAAAATAAATTTTGTGTATGAATGTTAGGATCTTTGTATTGAAATGTTAAACAGTAAGTATAACATATCTGCAACTGATCTTAACCACATCACTAATTGAGTAGCATGGAACTTTCGAGAACAAAAAAAAAAAGAACAAAACACGACTGGTATTGAAAATCTGAGAGTAGGCGACACAGAGAGCACTTATGCCAGCCGTGCCATGCGTACATAGCACTTCTACTGTTCTTTCTGTTCTGTGTTCAAACTAAACAGTTCTTTTGGTGTAAACTATTGCAGAATAGTAGATTGTCTTTGGAATACAATTGTGTTTGTGTCACATTTTGTGAATAATTGTGAATCTGTGACGACGACCGACGTTATGTAGTTGTTGTTTTAGCTGTATAATACGTAGATTTAAAACTAATACTTAATTGAAAATAAAAAAGTTCCTCCCTCCATTTGTACTCGATCGCTAGTGCAAGTATTGATTTTTCAACTAAGGGTGCGCTAAGATTGGTGGTTTATTATTTTGCACAACATCCAGGTACCTACTCGAGAGAAGTTCACGCTACTTGTGCGTTATATAGGTTGGTGGAGTCATACCTAAAAATAGCTGCAAGATGTATTGCATCACAGTGACCGATTATCAGGATCATTTATTACCAGATACCTTAGTGTTTACTGAACATTTTACAGAAGACACAATGGAGAAAGGTTGGAATCCTCCACCATATGGCTGGGGCGCACATACGACGCAGCCACCGCCAGCAGCGCCACCGAGTTACTCCCAAGCTGTAGGGGGTGTTGGGCCTTCCAGCCCTTATACTCCTCAGTACACACCATGTAAGTAACACAATATTATTATAAAAATGTTAACATTATTAACACACTGTGACCTCCTAATCATACTTTATTTGAGGATGTGTTTAGACTGTTCCCATTATGAACACTGACCTTGTTAAAATGTCTAAACTCCACCACTAATCTTCTAACACTGTATCATGTCTATTTTGAATTTGTATTGATATGTAAAAAAATATATATGTATGGAAGAATTAAATTAGCCTTTCTCTCGAATTTTAAACCAGTTAGGACAATTCATATTTTGGTCGAATTATTTGTTTAACAAAACAGAGAATTAATTAGTTAAGAAACTAATAAATATGTATGTTTACTATATGTATTATTGTTAGGCTCTACAAGCCATTTATTTCCTAATATTCTAACCCGTTCTAGCTTGAGGTGTAATGTGCTGAAGCCACAGTAAAAACCTCATTTTTCAAATCCTGTTCACTATGTTTAACCTTGATGCATTTAAAGTTAAATGTTAAAGTTGACTTTGATAACATTGATATTATTATCAATGTTATTATTCATGCTGATACGAACTTGTTATAAGAAAACCGCGTAGCTGTAAACACAGCTTACTGCTAATTTAAATTCAGCTTTAATTAATGTGTGTTGTTATAATATGATTAGTATGAGAAGGTTGCTCACACTGACATTTTGTTTCCATTTTGGTTGAGTTAGATTAGTGTATAGTGACATCCATAAAAAGAATATTACATTTATTCGATTTACGTACAATAGAATCCCGATTATCCAAATCAAATAACACAAGTAATAATCCGGATAGTAGTATAATCCAGATAATCAATTTCAAAGTAAAATCAAACAATATTTATAACTCTTTATTACAGATTGTGTTTCATATAATTATGGCATTTAGACAATAAGATAAAAAAATATGGTATTTAAAGCCATGAAGAATGAGTTCAGATAATCGAGGTTTGTATAATCGGGATTCTACTGTATATTGTTGTTACTAGTAAAGGGCCACTATACATCCCCATATTCCATGACATGCCTTGTTCATGACAGATCATTGCATCCTGGTCAATATGTCAGCTGTACCGGTTAATATGTCAGCTGTTCCGGTACTGTTGCTTAGCTTGTCAGAAAAAAATCGTGAATTTTGGTGCTTGCTTCTCTCGCATTGGTGTAAAATGTGCTCTTTAGGCATCTTGAGAAATGTCTTAAGCGCTTTTACCGCAGCTGAAACCATGGCTGTTCTGCTAGCTAGCCTGTCCCAGGCTGGTACTGTACGTCCCCTCTCCCTGGAATTAATCCTGGCTAACTTTCTCCTTAAGGTGAAACAAACAGTCTGCCAGTGCCAAGTTTATTTTGTTTAATTTGTCATTGGCACATTTGACATTAAAATTGATTTTTTGTTTGTGCCAAGAAACAGGTGATTAAGAATCTGTTTTAAAACCTGATGACCCTCTACGAAAATATTCCTTCATAAACACAGAAGCCTCCAAAAAAAATATTTTGTCCACATCATCATCAGCCTCTGTTTACTACTATACTGTATACTTCTATTTCAAATGTCCAGGTTGACCTTTCAGCATTTATAGTAGCCCTGTACTTGTATGAACTTTCCAAAACAAGCAGTTAAGAATGAACTAGTCGGTCATTCTTCCATACAAACATAGTATGGTGATTACTCGCCTGTTTGACGGTGAAGATTCAAAACTAAAAATTGTATCAACTGGTCTTGTCATTATCTAGCCCTGTCTGGAAGCAGAATTAAAAAAAAACATTGCCCCATTACGCCCAAAGGTCAATTTATGAAATTTTACGCGATATTTTAAATACAAATGTTTTACTGGGTGTAAAATGAATTCTTAACATCCTCTGATTGTAAATAATATAATTAGCCGATTCTCTCTGTGTGTATACAAATGATTATTCACGCTTAACCTTAACTAAACAAAATAACTATGAAAAATTAGGTACATAATTATTATAAATACCTTAAACTTAAACTATAAATAAGGATACAATGGCTGCAAATGTTCTATAGCCTTGATCCATTAGTCAATGTCATATAAAACTTGAGAAACCTACAATGTAAACACTTTTTGGCCAAACACAAACACGCATAATCTCATTTGTTTCGTCTTTTTATAGTTTTAGATATTGAAATTGCTGTTTATTTTTGGAATTATTGGTCTCAGAAAACAACTAACTGATAAATGTGTTTTGTGGAGAGCCTCAAGTATATATTTATATGAATTTCTATACTTATCCATAAAATTGTTATAATGTCATAAAAAAATGTTAATTTATATTAGATGTCTTTACGAAGGCCACATACTGACTTGCCTTCATTTAAGTACCAACCTCGACACAACACAAGAAATTTTGTGGTTTGGCATTGAACAAGATGATTCAACACTTTTGTTTCACTTTTGTACATTGTTCAAAGAATATTATATTGCTCTAAAAATAATCCTGAAATCCTTTGTTCTAAAAATATTGTGACTAATTACTATATTGTGCAAACAGCCTTTATAGATCCCTATGTGATGAGTTAATAATAGCACTATTAACTCATCACACAGGGACAATATTCAAATAGATGGACTTGCAAGTCCGATACATTGAATTTAGAAACAACAGAAATTGCTACCCACTTTATGATTATAAGTCTTTGAAAAGTAGAAAATTATTGATTTATCGAAAAGCAGAACCGAAAGATATCTCGCTTTATATTAATTGAACACTCTGAATTAGTAGTGGAATAATCTGAATGTTCTAACATAAATTGTTTTTTTTTCAGCATCTGGACCTTCCATAGTGACCACTGTGGTGCCTGTAGGTCCTCATCCGACTCACATGATCTGCCCCAGCTGCCACGCTGAGATAGATACAGCCACTCGGACAAAGCCAGGACTTATTGCTTATATATCTGGAGCCATCATATGTCTTTTGGGGTAAGTATTTCAATTATACAAAGTGGTTCAAGGTTATTACGTAATTGGGGCTGCGGGTTGTTCGAAAGAGATATAGTCCTCCTTACCGATTTTGGTAATGGTGACCCTTATGAGCTATTTCCTAGCGTGTGCCCTTATATGGCTGGCCAGACCGAATTTGCTTTAAAATACCCGGTCACAGCTAAAGCAGTAGATTTGACCGGCAGAGCTGTAGATATAGGTCTAGGAGGACTTAGGTCTCTCTTTACGTATTTGGCGCTTTTCGTTCACTGTTTCGATTCGCTGTTTTTCGAAAGATTTTGTATTTTTGTAAATAGTAGAGCGCCAAGACGACGTATGCAGAGCGAGCCTCTCCCAACCAGTTAGATCAATAGCGCAAGCGTTAAGATGCCTCTTGAGCACATCCATATAGCGGAGATGTTGACCGCCATGCTTTCGTTTGCCCTCTGTCATCTCCGAGTAGAAGACCACTTTGGGCAAACGGTACTGCTTCATGCGAAGGACGTGTCCAAAGAGATACCGCGGCCCGGGACACAAAAGGCTAAGAAGCTTATTATGAAATCATGGTCAGTTTTAACAATATCTATTTGTTCAATCATTCTATATTCAATGCAGATATAATGCCAATTGCACCATAATCTATAAGCACATCTCACCCAAACCTATAATCATCATCATCATTGCAGCCAAAAGATGTCCACTGCTGGACATAGGCCTCCCCTAAGTGTCGCCACATTGACCGGTCCCGTGCGTCTCGCATCCAGCGTATCCCCGCAACCTTCACCAGGTCATCGGTCCACCTAGTGGGAGGCCTTCCAACGCACGTCTTCCGGTTCGCGGTCGCCACTCCAGAACTTTTCGGCCCCATCGGCCATCCGTTCTGCGAGCAATGTGCCCTGCCCATTGCCACTTAAGCCTGGTAATTCTTCGGGCTACGTCGGTAACCTTGGTTCTCATGCGGATGTCCTCATTTCTGATTTGGTCACGCAATGAAACTCCGAGCATAGCCGTCTCCATTGCCCTTTGAGTGACTTCAAGCCTTCTGATGAGGCCCATTGTGAGCGACCGTTTCGGTCCCGTACGTAATCACTGGCAACACACACTGGTCATAGACTTTCGTCTTGAGACACTGCGGTAAGTTGAACGAGAAGATACTACTCACCTTCCCAAACGCTGCCCAGCCGAGTCGGATTCGACGATTTCTCAAAGTTAGATCTTCCTAACTGGACCGTTTGTCCCAGGTAGACATAATCGTCTACAACTTCAGGTGTAGAGTCTCCGATCTTTAAAGGAGTGGGTGTTACATGGGCATTCAACATGACCTTGGTTTTGTCAATGTTCATTTTAAGACCCTCTCTTTCGGAAGCTCTACTGAGGTCATCGAGCATTGTACTGAGGTCCTCCATAGTCTCAGCCATGACCACTATATCGTCGGCAAACCGAAGGTGAGTAATGTAATGTATCCTCCAGTACAGCGGTGAACAGCTTCGGAGATATGACGTCTCCCTGTCTCACACCTCGCTGCAGAAAGACAGGTTCCGAGGTCTGAAGGTCCTGAAGTCGGACTGACATGGTGGCGTTTTTGCACAAACACTTCAACACGTCGATGGAGAGTCGTTTTTGGAGAGACTGCAGTACAGCCCAAATCTCAATCGAATCGAAGACTTTCTCGTAGTCCACAAACGCTAAACAGAGGACAGATTATACTCTTCGGTCTTCTGTGTAACCTGCCGCAGCGTATGTATGTGGTCTACGGTGCTAAAGCCTTTTCAGAATCCGGCTTGTTCGGGAGGCTGAAAATCGTCAAACCTGCGCACGAGACGATTCGTAATGACTCTTGAAAACAATTTGTAGACGTGGCTTAGAAGTGAGATGGGCCTATAATTCTTCAGCCGGGAATAGTTGCCCTTCTTGAAGAAGAGTACCACCACACATCTTCTTTTTTGTGGGTGGGAAATCATCAAATAACCCCTCCCGCTCTTGAGCAGAACGGAACGGAGTGTCAGACTTCTACTGACTAAAAACCACCCATGTTCCTTCTTAGCCCTTGTGCCGAGGCCACGGTATCTCTTTCGAACCACCCGCAGCCCCGACGGGCAACCACCACACCTCTACACTATGCTTGCGACGTTTTTCCCTCGAGTATGACGGAATCGAACAGCTTCTGAAGGGTCTTAAGGACTGCTTTGCCACCCGCCTTCAGGAGTTCGGCCGTATTTCCGTCATCACCCGGTGCCTTGTTGTTCTTAAACTGTTTCAGAGCCATCCTAATCTCGTACAGGGTGACATCCGGAATGTCTTCGGTGTGGTGTCGGGTCAGTCTAGCTCTGGGGTTTTCGCTTGATCTTCAACGGGTTTACTGATTGACGTGTACAGCTGCCCATAGAAACTATCGTTCTCCTTTAGAAGTTCCGGTTTGGTGGATAGATCCTGCCATCGTCGGTTTTCAGTTTCGTGAGCTGGCTTTGCCCAATAGCCAGATCTCTTGAAAATACCTTGGAGCCTTTATTCCGCTCTACTGCGTCTTTAATACGCTCGGTATTAAAGCGGCGGAGGTCGCTCTTTAAGGATTTAGAGATCCGCCTATTGAGCTGCCGGTATTTATACGCTTCGTCTGAAGTGCAGGATCATTTCACGCCGCTCCTTCATGAGACTGAGACTATGATCAGACAGCTTCTTGTTCTTATTCATACGACATGTCTTTAAGAACTTAGACCCAGTCGTATGGACACTGGACAGTTTCCACGAACCCATCATTGTATTCGTCCACTGAGCTTCCTAGGCACTGGAAACGATTCAGGAGTTCAAGCTGCAAGCTCTCGGGGTTTTGAATCTGGATCTGTGCTGGACGGAGCGTAGAGTTCATCAGTCGAGACCTTTCAAGCTTGATATTAACGTTCAATGTGCCTCTTACTATGCGGTGAATGCGGTGATCCCTTCCGGTTTTCACCGAATTGATCACAGAGAAATCATTGAACATTTGCTTCCTGGTTGACATTTTTAGTCGCACCATCGGGCTCTGCCATACCCACTTCCTGTACTCTCGTTTTTTGAAGGAGTTCATCATGAGGCCCTCCTTCTCCATAAAACTAACCAGTGGGTGACCCCGGCGATTCCGATGTCCAAATCCAAATTGCCCTACTAGCAGCTCATCTTCGTCTCGTTTGCTTAGTTTCGCGTTAAAGTCCCCCATGACAACGGTGAATTGAGTTTTAAAACCATGCATGACTTTAGAGATATCCTCATACATGGTCTCCACTTCGTCGTGTCGGGTGTGCCGAGGTCGGGGCGTAGATCTGTATGACCTTAAGTGAATATCTTGAGGATATTCAGAGTATAAAGTACGCCACCCTAGTCGACACACTCTCGATTTTCACTACGTTGTTCACAAGGGACTTTTGGACGATAAACCCAACACCACCCTGAGACTGCCGGTCTCCCTCTCAGAAATTGAGCAAGTTGCCGGATTTCAGGATTATCGTGTCCTCCCCCCCTCTCTTCGGACTCCAGACAATCCCACAATACTCCATAGCTCGTCGGTCCGGAGTGTACGCGTGTTATAAGTTGCTAAGTCGTCGGTTTGTTTTTGAGATTCTTCGCACCCCTTGCCACGCCGTTACCTCGACCGCAACCGTAGTCGAGGTTAGACGGGCTGCCGGGTACAGTCAACAGCACCAATATGTATAGACTTAACAACGTTTAAAAGCAATTTTCAGCTACTGTATTGGTTTCATTTTCATGTTACGAAGCGAAACTAATATTCTGGAACCCACACTATCACAAACCAGGTCATATCTCAAAGTTGCAATCATTATTTCAGGAGAAATTCGCGTTTGAACTTTGCCAAGTGTTTACATATTATTGCTCGTGACTGTACTCGGGGCCATTTTTGTGTTGCGCTCATTTTCATTAGGGGTCTGCCATAAACCTATTTTATGCAGGGATATTAAAACAGAGTGTGCCTGTAAAAATGTGACTTCTTTTCAGGTGTTTCCTGGGATGCTGCCTCATCCCCTGCTGCATAGACAGCTGCATGGACGTGCATCACAAGTGCCCCAACTGCGGGGCTTATCTAGGCAGGTACCGACGATAAACATCCAACGACTACACTTGACGAAATCGCTACCTGATCGTAAATGGAACTTTCAAAGATCTGCATTGGAATCCTCCATAATACCCTGCCTATTTTTATTAAGCTTTTATTACACTTATTAATAGTGATTAGATTATGTTCCCACATGAGAGAAAACTTGTAGAATTCCTTCTAAATTTATTTAGTTGCAGTATTTGGAACCCGTTATTTATTGTCCCCAGTTAAAGGGTTCGCTACTACTTAGGAACCATAGTTGATGTCAATTATTAGAGGGGCGGCTTGTCTTTCTACAAACTGACTACTAGAACCGGATTTTGCACGGATATCTGCGATATTCATGATGAACCTTCACATCTCTTGAAGGGTAAAATAAAATAGGTGGTTGCTATCTCCCAACTTGGGTCGCAAGCAGATAGATAATCATGAGAAAACTTAGATCTGAGGGTATGGGGCCGGATTTTCTCGAGCTTTATTTATTTCTACACTAAACTGCTGTTGTTTTATACCTATTTCATAAGATTTTTTTAGCATATGGGAATACAATCTTATTTGGTTGACTTAGTTAATGAAATTAATAATTTATGAGTTGACTCTTTTTATTTACCTTTTTTTTAAAATAATCATAAGAGAAAGCCATAATATAATGTATTTTAGAGTTTTTATTCAGTGCCAAAATGGTCTTCCTCACGGCACGACAAGATTACGCTATTATCACATAAACGATTTGAATGAATATTCTAAATGTTTAGCGAGTAGTAGATACCACATGTGCGTATAAATTATTATATGTATGGTATGGTGCAATTTACATATAGAATAATAATCAATAATTATATATGACATCATATAGCATCACTTTATAATTACAAAAAAATTAAAACATTTTTATTTTTGTTTTGGAACACAAAAACTAAAAACAGGTTTTGTTTGTTAACTGTGGTAAAACTCTGTAGTTGCAGTAGTTATTAGTCAATATTTGTATCTGTAAGAATATATAATATAAGT
Organism: Diarsia brunnea; assembly: GCA_949774965.1. NCBI lineage: Eukaryota > Metazoa > Arthropoda > Insecta > Lepidoptera > Noctuidae > Diarsia > Diarsia brunnea. The sequence goes on from OX458996.1 coordinate 16,045,203, forward strand.
GTAGCTACTCGAATGTATCGATCTTATTTCCCAGTATTAAAAATGTGTTCTGTTTTCTTTATCATAATTAATGGCACTTATTTTGGTTAGTCTGACTGACCTGTTAGGTTTACAAAAATGATTTATTATTATTTTATACTTTCCAGCTAATTCAATAACATTGTGCTTCTATTTATATTAATTCTTCTCAATGTATTAGGTGTACTTTAAAAAAATTGTTCTAATACCTATATTAATTGATATTAGTAACTTAAAATTTTGACGTAAATGAGGATGTGTGTGTGTCATAAGCCTGAAACGTACTATCGAAAGCGACTTACGGTACGGCCTTGTCCGATTTAAGTGGCTGATGTTTATTTCTTGACAATAATTAAAGTGCAAAATGTTAGCTGACTCAGACATCCGACGCTGAATGTCGAAGTAAAGCGCCCTACAAAATGTGACGTGATAACTTAAAGTCACGGAGCTACTGTAATCGTGAACAGCCCGCGACCTCGTTTATTAGATTCAGGCTGTATGGTCACAAGAGTAGAAATATGGAACCGAGTATAAGCTTCATACAACGTCGCAAAACGGTTGCACTACTACAAGCACGCGCGGCCTGTGTGTGTGACCACCCGGCCGCTTGTCGCGTACGCGCCGTGACTGGAAAAAACTGGTTTACGCTGTCACAGGCCCAGTGTACAATCTCAGGGTCAGTGCAATGCACTTTGTTTGTTTTATTAGTGGCTAGTTTGAATATTTTAATGTAAATACGGATTCGAAATTAATGACATATTGCAAATTATGCAAAATGTAAATTTTTCAAGTTGTGATTTTCTGAAAACGCCACATCGCAAAACGAACGTGGTAGGTACCTATTTCATTATTAATAATGGTTGCATAGTGTTCTGTGTGAATGAATAATAATAGAAAAATATAATAAAAATATATCTTACTTTAACTATCCCAAGGAGTACAATAGGTAGGTACCTACCTAAGTGAACATTTTGATTATTACTTTTTCAAGTAAGTACCTTTTATGGATTTAGTTTACAATTTACTCCCCTGAATTTGAGGATTCTGTCACTTTGGGGGTCAAGGTGGTTTATCTGAAGCGCTCCCATGCAATTTTAGTTGCCGGAGCAGCGCCGAGAAATTTAAAATAATTTTCTAAAAATATTTGTATTCTCAGTTCATATATTAAAATATGAACTGAGAGGGTTGTATTGGTGATTTTAATCATGATTACCCAGTAAAGTCACATTTGTTACGGTCGCGAATCTAATTTTATTTAACATACAACCTGACAATGACCGGCAAATTGCAAAAAACGTAAGAAAGTTCGAATTTCGAGGGTTACCTCGAAGGATTCACCTTATGTGAATGTGCTCTAACGTTTTTATCTGCCTCCTTCTGTTTTTCGACAACTTCGCTTTCCTTTTGGACACCAATTGCTTTCTATTTTTCTAAGTAATTTATTGGTCTATGGTAGGTATGTGTGTTAAGTACAAATATTGCAAGTAAGATTTAAACCACTTCCCGATTTTTTTATTGAGCTGAAATATTGTATACCGTAACTTCAGTGACAATTTAATAATATGTTAGATATAACCTGATGCTGCAGCCAGGATTGTCTCCTCACTGGCCAACTTCTCAACTGGTAGTAGCACGGTCACGAAATTTAATTATCATTGATACTTACCCGGTTTCGATTAATTGTATTTAAATAATGTTTAATTGAAAAAATTAAATATTTTGTTTAATAATAATTTGTCTTCACCTATTGTGACAACCCTACCAAAATAGGTAATCATTTTGCACGTTCATGAAGCTTAAATATACTCTGTTCCATATTTCTACTCTTGTGGTATGGTGAAGGAAAACCATTGTTACCAACCTTTTAAAGTAATTGTAGGTTATTTATTAGTGATTTATAATAATTTTATTAAGTTAATGTTTGACAACTGTATGACTGTGCAGCTTATCTTTTACAGCATAATATAAAATTTTACGCGACTTGGTGTTGCACTGTTTTAGTTCAGTCATTTCAAAATGTTTATGTAATACATCATTATTATACATTATCGCCTATCTAAAAACAACAAATGATACATTTGAACTTGTCCTTAACAAACCACCTTTAAAACAGCAATGTTGTTACCTGTACTGCCGACAGCATTTAGCCGTAATGGCAACAAATTAGAATATGCATCCGTATGAATTTCTGTTGTATTTACATATTATTATTTACTCTATTATTTATGTAGGATACATGTTTAGGTAAATGTATAAGGAAATAATAATATCAATCAATTCCCTAATTTGAAGATTCTTTTTACAAGTATTTTCAATTGTAGGTAATTATATACTTAAGCCGCAGATATTTTACATTTTTATACATTTATATAATATTTATAAACGAAACTTCGAAGTCTTAAACCTATTATATTACTTACTTATTTAAAAACTATTTTCTTACAAAATCATAAATATTATAGTTAAATATTTTTTTCTATGTATAATTTATTTATAAATAAGAAATATGGGCTGTCTTAACAGAAATAAATGTGTTATTAATGTCTAATATGTAGTATTATTGGTAATACTTAAACAGGGTGTAAATCAACCCATCACACAGCCGTCAACCAAGAAGTCTGTACATCAAACTCAGTACGTAGGTAATGAGTTTGCGCAAAAATTTTTGCTGGGAAACGACTTTTTTTTGGGGTCAAAAATCACATTTTACGGTACCAAAACTCAAAATAGCACTCTTAAAACATTGTGCTAGTGGATGTTTTGAATAATAAACGGGTCATAGAGGTAATTTAAGTAAAGTTATAACCTGAAAAACTTAGTATTTACAAAAACAGCTGTGAAAAACTTTGACCATTAGAAGTCGTCAATTCTTAAGAAAAAAAAACGATGGGTAGGTGGGTGTAAAGTTTAGTAAAGTTCTAGCCTTCTCCCAACTATGTTGGGGTCGGCTTCTAGTCTAACCGGATGCAGCTGAATACCAGTATTTTACATGGAGCGATTGCATATCTACCTACACAACCCAGTTTCCTAATAAAAAAATGTGCGAGATTTATCAATTCGCCAACGACACCTGCCTTATAGCCGCTGGACAGTGTTAGTGAAGCTCAAAAGAAACTACAAGAGGATTTTGATCTGCTAACTAAATGGTCCCATGACGCTGGTTTAGTATTGAACGCTAGTAAGGCCAAGACTCTTTCTTGCCTAAACTAACAGCAGTAACAGCTCACTGTCATGAGTGTTTGCATGACAAACTGCAATAGTCAAGTAGCCAAGCCTTGTAGCTGTGACTCGATAAATCTCGTGGAGAGCCAAACATACCTAGGACTTACCATTGATAGCCGACTTAACTGGAAGGAACACAATAACGGGGTGTGTTATAAACTGAGATGTATACCTACTGGCAAAATTCTCTATTATAAAATCCAAAATTCCATATCAAACACTGTTAATGCTGTACAAAAGCCTGGCAGAATCAACGATATCCTACGGCCTCTCCAGCTATGGTAGGACATAAAAGACTCACCTGGATTTAATTTACGCACTTCAACTACGGATATTAATAATATTTATTTTCTCAAAACAAGGCATTGTACGTTAAAATTACAGTTTTACAAAATAGGTAAGTACCTACTATTTCTACAATCGTTTGGGTGAGCACTGCTCTCCTAGCTAGGTTATGAAAACCTGTGATAAGGAGAAGCAGTCCGGTCCCCTAAGGTATCATGAGTCATGACGTAACTTAAAGTTGACATAATGCTACTGATGTTACTGTAACAACTTCGGAGTATTGAGTTTGACAATTAAGTTTAAGTTAAAGATTTTAGTACCTAGACATGAAAATAAAATTACAATAATTTTAAAAAGAGTTTTGAGGTAAAGAAGTGTGTGTCTGTGATTGTGTGTATATGTGTTGGGGGGGATGTGTGTGTGAGGAGTGTATCGGTGAGTGTGATGAGTGTATATGTGTGTGTGGGGGATGCGTATGTGTGAGGAGTGTATGTTAGAGTGTATGTGTGTGTTGTGTGTGGGTGATATGTGTGTATTTTTGCTTGTCCATGCCCACTACTTATGTTAAGATCATTTCAGTTTCGTCATATGACTTGTTTTGGAGATACGATTGCACAATCTTTTTACATTTGTAAGACGGTAGTCATTGACTTATATATTACTGCGTAAGGACTGGGCGGACGGCATGTTAAAATGACGCCACAAACGTGGTCCTAAAAAGGTATTTCCTAAGCCGAAGTGAACTAGTCCACGATCGGCTCTCTTCGGGTGCGGTCGTAAATTTTATTAAAAGCTTTATTTATGTTCTCTACACCTCGAAAATACCACGCCGCTTATACAAGGTTACGTTAACGAGCAGACTACACCAATTCTCTGTATGGCGAACGCGTCGAGCAAATGTTCGGACGACCGTATCTTTAGTTTTTATATCAATGACGGTAGTCCATAGATTTCACACTTCTCATTTATTTTGTTGTACCTATAGGAACGGGCCAAGATAATGCAAAAATCTCTTGACAAAGGTTGAATGTACACGCGGCAAGGTGCATATCCCATCTTTACGGCGTTTACTGCGTTTTTTATTTACTATAGTTTTGTATGGGGTGTTTCGGTGTTGGAGAATAACTGTTTGTAGTATATAGTGTTGCCGAACATTTAGAACTTTGCAGTCATTGTATAGTTGATCGGTTGAATACAGAATAAGCCGAAAGGTGGCTACTTTTAAAACGGCCCTATGTGCTACTTCTAGCGACTTAAGGGTCGTTTTAGCTGCGCCACCCCAGCAGGATATGCAATACGTTATGATGGATAGGCAAAGTGCGAAGTAGACGCTACGTATTACAGTGGGATTAGCAATATACCGCAGAGTTTTAAATACATAATATATCAGTTTGCGAACCCGTCCAGTTAGCAGACCGATATGAAATTTAAAATTGAGATTTCTGTCTAGGACTATTCCCAGGTATCTGATGCTTTCAGCGGAGGTTAAAAGTGGACATTGACAAAATGAACCCTGTATTTGTGGATGACAAGTGTGAGCGTGTATTAGAATTGGAGATCGTGGTTGAGAGGCCGAACTAATGGAGTAAGTAAGAAATTTGGTTTTAGAGGCATTAAGGGTAAGCGTGTGGGATTTAAGCCAACTCAATGCAGCGTTAAAGCCAAGCTGTGCCTGATACTCCAATTGTGACCAGGATTCCGCGATGAAGGTTATTGCGGTGTCATCTGCAAATGATATTACCTTGGCATTAACAATTTTAAGATCACACAGGTCATTAATAAAAATTAAGAAAAGATATTAAAAGCAATTGTCCCGCTTAATAGTATTGATGTAGTGTGTAAGTGTCAATTTTGTTATATGGTGTAGCAGTTTTTAGTAGTTTTGAAAACAAATTTTAAATAAAACAGTGTTTTTATTTCAAAAATATCAATGCGGGCAATTTGTTGGGAATTATTCAAAATCAAGCGGGGAATTTCGGGGACTTGCCAACACTAACGCTGGGACTCGAGATTTTTTTATTGGCAGCACTGGTCATAAAATTTTGTGTTGTAGTCTGTGGTTCGTCTTGTCCTAAGAAAGTGCTTTGCTTGCTATATAACGTTAGCTAATTTTAAATGTTTTGATATCATTTCGAAATGTCGACGGTAAAAAGGGAAACTAGATCCGACTCTTCCGCTTCAGAGTCAGAAGTTGCTTCGTGTAGCACAAAATTAAATTACAATCCTTTAGAGGCGATTCTGACAAAGTGAAGGTTCCCGTAGAATCGGCACCATTGTATGAAAATATTGCTCAATTTGAAGCAGCACAAGAAAAAAAAGAAATAATTCCTTTTGGGAAGACTGAACTGGTAGTTAAGAGAGAGGAAGAGAAGGAAAGGAAGAGAGTTGAGGAGCAGAAATGGCTAGAAGAGAAGAATAAACAGCGGTTTGGGCAGTATGAAGGCTTGGAACCACAGAAGAAGGAGTTAAAGGTTCAAAATGTGCTCACTCGCATGGAGCAGATCGAAAGTCCACTCGAAAAGCTGAGGGACTGGGTGGAGAAAAAAGTGAGAGTGCAGATAATCACTCGCAATGACAGAGAAGTGAGAGGTGTCTTACGCGACCGTAGTGGCGTTTGACAATTTGGCGCTCGCTGACGTCTTCGAGATATGGAAGAAGAAAACATTCATTAGGAGAAAATCGCTACCTGCAATAGGTATACCGGTTCCCAAAAGTGCAGCGGTAACTATTTCCTCAGTGCCAGTGACGACTGAATATCCTGTTAGCGGTAGTAGGTCCCAGGTTGAGTGCTCCCGATACATACCACAGATGATGGTGCGAGGTGAACACGTAGTTCTAGTCCATGTAGTGTAGTGATGATCTCTTGTATTTCATGCCACCCTAGTAGGTCGGATTGTGAACCTATTTTTTGTATTACTATCATTAGTTTTTTGTGGTAGACCATAGATAGAGAGTAGGAGTAATTAGGTTAGGTTTTTATATTGCTTATTTGTATACCTATCTGTAAATCTAAATATAATATATTCTTATGGATCAGAAGCGTATTTAATTTTTTTTAAAGAAGCAACAAAGTAACCTCGAACTATTTATTTTTAAATAGCACTTCACAAAACCAACACAGTTATAAAAACATTAAGAAACCGACATAACTATAATAGACGTCTGTCGCATCCGAGCGCCGAGCAAAAGTGAGTGCGCTGGGTTAAGGGGATCACAGCAGTGGATGACTTTGACGATTTGACCTCTGTACTGGCTTTTGTTTATTTTTCGGCCCCTACCGGCAAACGACTGTACTACAGAAAAACGTAACAAAGAACAGAATGTGTCGCAGAGTGGTCATCGTATTTGCCTAACATATTTTGTTTCTCTTGGAGTACTTACATCATAATGTATGAATAAAATATTTAATAATAAATTATACACTTTGACTAATGAAGTAATAACGTAGCTTTCATTAGTTATTTCACTGAGCACAGGTACTCCTACGATACATTCCTAAGGTCTGATAAAGACCAGGTAACTGCTTATCGCTTCTCAGTCACGGAAATAGTCGGAATGCTCCAGCTTTCAGCTAACTGAGCACGAATGCTACTACTTGATACATTTTGAAGGTCTGACGATGACCACCTAAGTGCTTATCGGCTCTCAGTGACTGATGTAGTTAGAATGACCTAGCTTTCAAATTTTATCTGTCTGAGCACGGATGCTACTACTTAATACATTTTGAAGGTCTGATGATGACCAGCTAAGTGCTTATCGGTTCTCAGTGACGGATGTAGTTAGAATGACCTAGCTTTCAAATTTTATCTATCTAAGCACGTATTCTACTACATGATATATTATGAAGGTCTGATGATGACCAGCTAAGTGCTAATTGGTTCTCAGTGACGAATATAGCTAGAATGACCTAGCTTTCAAATTTTATCGATCTGAGCACGGATACTACTACATGATACATTTTGAAGGTCTGATGATGATCAGCTAAGTGCTTATCGGTTCTCAGTGACGGATGTAGTTAGAATGACCTAGCTTTCAGATTTTATCTTATTGAGCATGGATATGCTACTACATGATACATTTTGAAGGTCTGATGATGATCAGCTAAGTGCTTATTGGTTCTCAGTGACGGATGTAGTTAGAATGACCTAGCTTTCAGATTTTATCTTATTGAGCACGGATGCTACTACATGATACATTTTGAAGGTCTGATCATGACCAGCTAAGTGCTTATCGGTTCACAGTGACGGATATAGCTAGAATGACCACCATCAGGTAAATGGCACCATCAGTCTCCAAGGCCTCTTCGAGCTCTTTCAAATGAGTCCACACACGACGGTTCTACGTGGTGCCATCAATGAGATCCTATAATTACCTTCGGAGTCTATCATCAGGTAGCTAGTATCATCAGTCTCCAAGGCCTCCTCGAGCTCTTTCAAATGAGTCCAAACACGATGGTTCTACTCAGTGCCGTCAATGAGATCCTATACCCACCTTCGGAGTCCACCATTAGGTACGAGACATCATCAGTAATCCAGATCTCCGTCTTCCATCAAACGAAATTCTCAAGACAAAATAATTAAACCGATAAAACAATTAACACCATTAAAACAATAACATACATTACATAACATCGCGCCTGTAATCCCCAAAGGGTTAGGCAGAGGTATACCTAATAGTAGGCGTGATGTTCTGTTATGTATGTTATTATTTTAATGATTTTAATTGTTTTATCGCTTTTAGCGATAAAACAATTGTAGCAAAAAACAATTGTAGTCGTTCTTGTAGCACGGATGCTACTACATGATATATTTTGAAGGTCTGATGATAACCAGCTAAGTGCTTATCGGTTCTCAGTGACGAACGTAGTTAGCATGACCTAGCTTTAAAATTTTATCGATTTGAGCACGGATGCTACTACATAATACATTCTAAAGGTCTGATGATGACCAGCTAAGTGCTAATTGGTTCTCAGTGACGGATATAGCTAGAATGAAATCCATTGTTCCGTCAAGCAATTTTATTGACAAGTCAAGTAACAAAAACATATCAAAAATAGACACAAAACAAGAAAAGAAGAAAAAGTAAAATATAAAACATAAACAATATAAAGAAGGCTCTAATCGGCCACATGCTCCCCTTTTTAAAGAGGAACGACTTTCCTTAATGGCCACCTAGCTTTCAAATTTTATCGATCTGAGCACGGATACTACTACATGATACATTTTGAAGGTCTGATGATGATCAGCTAAGTGCTTATCGGTTCTCAGTGACGGATGTAGTTAGAATGACCTAGCTTTCAGATTTTATCTTATTGAGCACGGATGCTACTACATGATACATTTTGAAGATATGATGATGATCAGCTAAGTGCTTATCGGTTCTCATTGACGGATGTAGTTAGAATGACTTAGCTTTCAGATTTTATCTTATTGAGCACGGATACTACTACATGATACATTTCGAAGGTCTGATGATGACCAGCTAAGTGCTTATCGGTTCACAGTGACGGATATAGCTAGAATGACCACCATCAGGTAAATGGCACCATCAGTCTCCAAGGCCTCCTCGAGCTCTTTCAAATGAGTCCAAACACGATGGTTCTACGCAGCGCTGTCAATGAGATCCTGTACGCACCTTCGAAGTCCACCGTCAAGTAAATGGCAGCATCAGTCTCTAAGGCCTCCTCGAGGTCTTTCAAATGAGATCCTTTACTTACCTTTGGAGTCCACCATCAGGTAAATGACATTATCAGTCTCCAAGGCGTCCTCGAGGTCTCAACACCATTAAAATAATAAGATACATAACATAACATCACGCCTACTATTAGGTACACCTCTGCCTAACCCTTCGGGGATTACAGGCGTGATGTTATGTAATGTATGTTATTATTTTAATGGTGTTAATTGTTTTATCGCTTTTAATTATTTTGTCTTGAGAATTTCGTTTGATGGAAGATGAAGATCTGGATGACTGATGATGTCTCGCACCTGATGGTAAACTCCGAAGGTGGGTATAGGATCTCATTGACGGCACTGAGTAGAACCGTCGTGTGTGGACTCATTTGAAAGAGCTCGAAAAGGCCTTGGAGACTGATGGTGCCATTTACCTGATGGTGGTCATTCTAGCTATATCCGTCACTGTGAACCGATAAGCACTTAGCTGGTCATGATCAGACCTTCAAAATGTATCATGTAGTAGCATCCGTGCTCAATAAGATAAAATCTGAAAGCTAGGTCATTCTAACTACATCCGTCACTGAGAACCAATAAGCACTTAGCTGATCATCATCAGACCTTCAAAATGTATCATGTAGTAGCATATCCGTGCTCAATAAGATAAAATCTGAAAGCGAAGTCATTCTATCTACATCCGTCACTGAGAACCGATAAGCACTTAGCTGATCATCATCAGACCTTCAAAATGTATCATGTAGTAGCATCCGTGCTCAATAAGATAAAATCTGAAAGCTAAGTCATTCTAACTACATCCGTCACTGAGAACCGATAAGCACTTAGCTGATCATCATCAGACCTTCAAAATGTATCATGTAGTAGCATCCGTGCTCAGATCGAAAAAATTTTAAAACTATGTCATTCTAGCTATATCCGTCACTGAAAACCAATTAGCACTTAGTTGGTCATCATCAGACCTTGAAAATGTATCATGTAGTAGCATCCGTGCTCAGATCGATAAAATTTGAAAGCTAGGTCATTCTAGCTATATCCATCACTGAGAACCAATTAGCACTTAGCTGGTCATCATCAGACCTTCAAAATGTATCATGTAGTAGCATCCGTGCTCAAAAAGATAAAAGCAGAAAGCTGTGGCATCATAACTGTATCCGTCACTGAGAACCGATAAGCACTTAGCTGATCATCATCAGACCTTCAAAATGTATCATGTAGTAGCATCCGTTCTCAGATCGATAAAATTTGAAAGCTAGGTCATTCTAGCTATATCCGTCACTGAGAACCAATTAGCACTTAGCTGGTCATCATCAGACCTTCAGAATGTATTATGTAGTAGGATCCGTGCTCAGATCGATAAAATTTTAAAGCTAGGTCATGCTAACTACGTTCGTCACTGAGAACCGATAAGCACTTAGCTGGTTACCATCAGACCTTCAAAATGTAGTAGCATCCGTGCTACAAGAACGACTACAATTGTTCTTTGCTACAATTGTTTTATCGCTAAAAGCGATAAAACAATTAAAATCATTAAAATAATAACATACATAACATAACATCACGCCTACTATTAGGTAAACCTCTGCCTAACCCTTTGGGGATTACAGGCGCGATGTTATGTAATGTATGTTATTGTTTTAATGGTGTTAATTGTTTTATCGTTTTAATTATTTTGTCTTGAGAATTTCGTTTGATGGAAGATGAAGATCTGGATGACTGATGATGTCTCGTACCTGATGGTGGACTCCGAAGGTGGGTATAGGATCTTATTGACGGCACCACGTAGAACCGTCGTGTCCACACACGACTCATTCGAAAGAGCTCGAAGAGGCCTTGGAGACTGATGGTGCCATTTACCTGATGGTGGTCATTCTAGCTATATCCGTCACTGTGAACCGATAAGCACTTAGCTGGTCATCATCAGACCTTCAAAATATATCATGTAGTAGAAAGAAAGAAAGAAAAAGAAAGAAAAATATTATTAGTAGCATCCGTGCTCAATAAGATAAAATCTGAAAGCTAGGTCATTCTAACAACATCCGTCACTGAAAACCGATAAGCACTTAGGTGATCATCATCAGACCTTCAAAATGTATCATGTAGTAGCATCCGTGCTCAGATCGATAAAATTTGAAAGCTAGGTCATTCTAGCTATATCCGTCACTGAGAACCAATTAGCACTTAGCTGGTCATCATCAGACCTTCAAAATGTATCATGTAGTAGCATCCGTGCTCAAAAAGATAAAATCTGAAAGCTAGGTCATTCTAACTACATCCGTCACTGAGAACCGATAAGCACTTAGCTGATCATCATCAGACCTTCAAAATGTATCATGTAGTAGCATCCGTGCTCAATGAGATAAAAGCTGAAAGTTGGAGCATTCTGACTATTTCCGTGACTGAGAACCGATAAGCAGTTACCTGGTCTTCATCAGACCTTCAAAATGTATTATGTAGTATGAGAGACCATCATTAGGTACGAGACATCATCAGTCATCTAGATCTCCATCTTCCATCAAACGAAAATCTCAAGAAAAAATAGTTAGATAACATAACATCACGCCTGTAATCCCCGAAGGGTTAGGCAGAGGTGTACCTAACAGTACACCCACATTTCGCCAGTTATGTTTAAGTCCCATATAATAGGGGCGAGCCTATTGCCATCAACCGGGCACAAATCCAGACTCCGTGGCTGTTACTTATAATTTCCTGATGGAAAAACCCAATAACACTTTGCCCGACCCGGGAATCGAACCCAGGACCTCATGCTCAGCATCGTGCTTACGACCACTAGACCAACGAGGCAGTCCAAAATTAAAATAATATCATAGATATATCTATATACCAAAATATCTACTAAGAAACGTGGGTAATTTACCAATAGTTTTGGAGAGCTCGGCCACGCGTCACTTAACGTTTATTAGGCATAGTCAGCTTAGTCTATGATAGGTGCAAACAACAAAACGAAATTACAAACTACTTTAAATATATTTACAAACTTATTTTCTGTTCTTATTTTACGAAATATTGATAACTATACAATTTACAATATGTTTTAATTCAGAAAACATTAAAAACGTGAACTTTTGAATTTTATTTGTGAAGTAATGACATGCGTGCAGTCCACCCGTGACAACAGTCATCGAGACACTGGCGCAGCGCGTTCCGAGTATGCGCGACGGGTCTCGCGCCGCATTTGCCTCAAAATGTCGGGAATTAATTTATTATTTTAAAATTTTATTACAAATCAGAGAAAATAAACAATACGAATTGATAAATACATCACTACGTATTTTTGGGTATAAAATTCATACCGAACTATTCAGCCGTTACAGAGACAAAATTCGATTTAGGTTAAGACATACTACGATTTTTTATTAAATAATGTGAAGGTTTATTAAAATTTTAAACAATACGAATTATTTGTGATGACTTTAAGTATAACATATATTTTTTATATGGAAATCGTACGGAAGGATTCCTCAACAAATTTCTTTAAACATACGTCGTTTTTGGGATTTTAGCAACGCAACGGCCTTAAATACCGCCCCCTCCACTCGCTGCGTCACCACGAACATGAGATATTTCTGCCCTTTCGGCTGAGGAATTCTCTAATACGGCCGTTCCTGACAGATGAACGACCTCGTCAGCTTGGCTCACTGGCACCGGATGCTGATCTTCGCTCGCTTCGTCTATCGTGCACTTATAAGCTGTTTGGGCCTCATTGGTAGACTCGTTATTTAAAACGTAACAAAGAAAAAAACTTGAATGAGGTATTCTGAAAGTTTAAACTTATAACTGCCATTGTAAAGAAATTATTTGCAATTGCACCAAACTAGGCAGTAGTTTGTAAATTGTATCACCAATGAAAGAGTTCCGGACCTCAATCATTACCGAAACAACCACAACACCACCTGGCAACCACTATCAGGGTTCCAGATAACCAAATGTCGAGGACATAAGAAACAAAATTGCCACAATATCCGGGCAAGCAGATAGCCAAATGTCGAGGCCATAACAAACAATTGCCACAATGTCGGGGCAAGCAGATAGCCAAATACCACCACATACGCGCCTACATGAATTTTAAGTAGGTACTATGAATTTGTGACACATCGCGTCATTGAGACTGAAGCCCAAAAGTTCTACATGTCTCCACTATGACTGCGGAGCAGAGCAGAGCAGACGCCCAAACGTTTGCATGCTCACGATAAATAAGTAGTAGTCGTCCTGCAGCGACGCGCTTGACTAAACCAGGTCGCGCCAGTAGCCGGGGCCATGCGGTCGACCGGCAAGTAGGTCGCGCAGTCGGTCTGCAGCGATGCGCTCGACCAGGCCAGTGGGTCGCGCAGACGGCCTGCAGAGACGCGCTCGACAACGCCAGTAAGTGGCGCTGTCAGCCTGCTGCGACACGCTCAGCCACGCCTGTAAGGCGCGCTGGAACCTTGGAGCGACACGCTCAACCACTCCAGTAGGGCGCGCTGGCACCGTGAAGCGCCACGCTCTACTAAGGTGCACTGGCACCCAGGCACCGTGGAGTGCCACGCTCAACCGCGCCAGTAAGGCGCGCTGGCACCCTGGACTGCACGCTAACCGCACCAGTAAGGCGCGCTGGTACCGTGGAGTGCCACGCTCAACCGTGCCACTAAGGCGCGCTGGCACCTTTGACAGCCACACTCTACCGTGCCATTAAGGCCCGTTGGCACCTGGACTGCCGACACCGACGCTAGTCCACCAAGCACTCGCAAGTAACTTTTTCTGAGTCAATTTTCGTTTAGGGCAGGATTTGGCTGGGTCCCCAGGGTTCAGGCATTGCTACGAGCGCTTCCGATTATTGTACAGTATCCACTTTTCATCCCTTCATTATTGTGTCGTTTGAGCAAAGTAATGTTACGAGCTGGGTATGGGTTATATAAAAACACTACCAATTAAACACACGAATTAACTTTATTACTCACAAAACACTTATTCACAATCACAGGAACACTACTGAACACTTTATCGTACTAGATTTCTGTTCGAACCTTTCGTTGTCTCGCTTTAAAAGTAGACTGACTTGCTCCGAGCTCTGTCGGTCCTTTTATACCCAAACACACAAAAGGAGTTCGAGAAAATTCCCTATTATTAACTAAAAATGAATAAAGCATTCACAAAGAAAAATAACTAAAAAATAAACAACCAACAAGGAAGAAGTTACTTTACGCCCTCGGCATACGGTCGAAATTACAATGGTAATTATGCCGCCGACGCCCGCCGCGCTAACCAGTAGTAGGTACCTACAAGAATGTACTCGACTCTTGTTGGTACTTCACAGTTATTAACGAGTTTTCCAGAAGATTCTAGATGACCGTCGTAACAGTACCTAATAATAATCCTTCCAAGTTTTGGAAGGTTTCGGCTACGGCGACCGTTTCATCGTCAACCTACTGGCGTCTCTCATGGATGGGCTCTCAATGGCTAAAAAAACCACCTTTGTTTATAAATATTGTTACGAGCTGGGTATGGGATAAATAAAAACACTACCAATTAAACACACGAAATAACTTTATTTAACACAAAACACTAAATACACAATCACAAAAACACTACTGAACACTTTATCGCACTAGATATCTCTTCGAACTTTTCGTTGTCTCGCTTCAAAAGTAGACTGCCTGCTCCGACCTCTGTTGGTCCTTTTATACTCAAACACACAAAAGAAGTTCGAGAAAATTCCCTATTATTAACTAAAAATGAATTCAATATTCACAAAGAATAATAACTAAAAAATAACCTTAAAGATAAAAGAACCAACAAGGAAGAAGTTACGTTACGCACTCGGCATACGGTCGAAATTACAATGGCAATTATGTCGCCGACGCCCGCCGTGCTGACCTTGTAAACATAATGGAACTATACCTACAGAATGTACTGGAATGTTTTAGACACTACACAATTATAAGCGAGGTTTCTTGAAGATTCTAGATGACCGACGTAACACTGCCCCCTCCTTAGACATGCTCGTCCCGAGCATCATTAGTCCCGTAGTATCGCGCCAATCGGTCTACATGCACAATCTTAGGCGCACCTCGCGGACCCTTCTGTATTCGGTAGGTGACATCGTTGATCCTGGTCACAACTCGGTATGGTCCATCCCATTTTGCTTGCAATTTCGGAGACTTTCCCTTGCTCCGCACTGGGTTATGCAACCACACCAGCGAACTTTCGTCGAAACCACTACTGTTTGCCTTCCGGTCATAACGAGTCTTCATCTTCTCAGACATCTGTTGTCCGGATTGCCTGATATGCTCATACTCATACACATCATTTAACTTGTTACGCAGGTCATTCGCGTAATCCGTTACACTGCGTGGGACATCAGGGGGAGTTCCAGTGATTAAATCTGCAGGCAATCGTAATTCCCTTCCAAAGTTTGTGAAGGCTGGAGTTACGGTCGTACTTTCGTGAACTGCACTCCGATAGGACAGAAGAAACGGCTGTATGTGTTTGTCCCAATCCCTTTGCCTGCTTTCCACAACTTTTGCCAGATATCTCTCCAACGTTTGGTTGAATCGTTCTACCATTCCATCGGATTGTGGGTGGTAAGAGGTGGTTCTGGTTTTGTGTGTACCCATCAATCGACAAGTCTCCTGAAAAACTTGCGATTCAAAATTCCTTCCTTGATCGCTGTGAATTTCTAAGGGTACTCCAAAACGACAGAAGACTTCCTGAACCAATTTATCTGCGACTGTAGTAGCTTCTTGGTTAGGAATGGCGAAGACTTCTGGCCACTTTGTGAAGTAGTCCATGACAACCATGAAGTACTTGTTTCCGCTGTCACTTTCTGGAAATGGTCCCGCAACGTCCAGTGCTATCCGCTCCCAGGGGGCTCCAACGTTGTAAACTTTTAATGCACCTCTGCTTCGTGTGTGAGGTCCTTTCACAGCCGCGCAGCTGGTACATTTGCGACACCAGTCCTCCACATCATCTCGACAGTGGATCCAGTAAAAGCGCTCTCTGATCTTCAGTAGAGTCCTTTTTACCCCCATGTGTCCTCCTGAGCATCCATCATGATAGAGCCGTAAAACATCCGGTACCTTAGCTTTAGGGACAACCATTTGTAGATGACAGCTGTCCCCTCGAGCGTTTTCCCATTTACGGCACAAGACTCCATCCTGGATCTCCAAACTGTTCCATTGTGCTCAATAACTTTTCGTGATGGAACTCATCGCAGCCACATCACTCCACTTGGGCTTCGGAGCACCAGCTTTAATCCAGTCGAAGATTGGCTTGATGTCCGGTTCATTTTGTTGAGCCTGTTGTAGGGTCTCCTTCCATTCATCGCTGAGATCCGTTCTAAGCATCCTCACGGGCACTACTTCCTTAGTCTCTTGCCTGGCACAGTGCTTGCAGTCTTCAGGACAAGGTCTTCTTGACAAGGCGTCTGCGTTACCGTGAGTTCTGCCACTGCGATGTTCAGTTACGTAGTCAAACTCTTGCAGTAGTTCAATCCATCTCGCCACTTGCCCCTCTGGATTCTTGAACTGTAATAGCCACTTCAATGCAGCATGGTCAGTTCGTAATTGGAATTTCCGTCCCAACAAATATTTACTGAAGTGCTGCAATGTCTTCACTACAGCGAGCAGCTCTCGTCTCGTTACGCAGTAATTTCTTTCCGGTTTGGATAAAGACTTGCTGAAGTAAGCTATAACAACCTCCTGATTCCCTTTCCGTTGAGATAACACGCCCCCAATTCCAGTATTACTTGCGTCTGTGTCGACTATAAAGTCATTTTCAGTGTCAGGATATCCCAAAATAGGAGTATTGCACAGACGTCCCTTTAATTCTTGAAATGCGGCGTCGCAGTTCTCGTCCCAACAGAATGGTTGCTTTTCCTCAGTGAGTTTGTGTAGAGGTTTCGCAATGTCGGCAAAATTCTTCACAAACCGGCGATAGTAGGAGCACAAACCAAAAAATGCTCTGACCTGTGTCTTGTCTTTCGGCACTGGCCAATCCTTGACGGCGACTACTTTCTCTGGATCTGTTTGAACACCTTCCCCCGAAACTATGTGTCCTAAAAAGTTCACTTGTTTTCTGAAAAACGAGCACTTCTTCGGACTCAGGTTTGCTGTTTGGATCTTCGACAGCACTCGGTCGAGGTTTTTAAGGTGATCTTCAAACGTACGGCCCACAATGATTATGTCGTCTAGATAGACAAGACATGCATCCCCAATCAATCCGGCAAGTACTTGCTCCATCAGTCTTTCAAACGTTGCAGGAGCATTACACAATCCAAAAGGCATAACTTTAAACTGCCACAACCCTTTTCCTGTTGAGAATGCAGTCTTTTCTTTATCCTTTGGGTCTATTTCTACCTGCCAGTAACCACTTTTCAGGTCTAATGTGGTAAACCACTTCATTCCCGTCAGGGTATCCAGTGTGTCATCGATCCTAGGCAGTGGGTAGCTGTCCTTTTTCGTGACGTCGTTCAGTCGTCAATAGTCCACACAAAAGCGCATACTGCCGTCCTTTTTCTTTACCAGGACCACAGGAGAACACCATGGACTGGATGAAGGCTCTATAACACCGTCCTTCACCATTCCCTCAATCATGGTTTCCACTTCTTTTTCCCGTGCAACTGGCAGTCTCCTTGGTCGCTGACGGATAGGTAACTCGTTGCCTGTATTAATTCTATGCTGAACCAGTCCAGTTCTCCCTATGTCAGCATCATTCGTAGAGAAAATACTGAACTAAAGTAACATCTTCTTAGCCTTGTCCATTTCTCCTTCAGTTAAATGACAGTTGTCTAAAAGCGTTGACACGTCAAATTTTGCTCTACGAATTTGATTTCCGGTAGGTAGATCTTGCAATTGACGCATCCAAGCTACTTCCTCGCATGTGCCGATCAAGGTGCCCTTCTTAATCACTTGCTCCTTGTCACTTGGATTCAGGATACGTACAGCTGAGATGTTGTTAGCCTTTACCAGAGTTCGTGCCATCTTCCATGAAAACTCATTGTTCACCCTTTCTATCAGAACACTTCGATCTTTGTGTCCAGAGTTCTGTGGTAACTTGACTGGCACGATCGTTTCTGATCTGCGAGGAAGAACAATTTCCTTCAAGCAGTACACTTTCTCTGATGGTGCACCTTCCATGAAGACTTCCTCGGAACCACATTTCAACACTCCTTGGTCAATGTCGATCTCACAACGATATTTCCGCATGAAGTCCAAGCCCAAAATGCAATCGTCCACTATGTCGGCCACGATGACATTGTGCCGGTAAATTCCATCACCCAATTTTAACTCCACCTCCTTCTTCCCTCGGACGGTTATGTGCTGACCGGTTGCTGTTACTAATTGTATACGGTCGTGGTTATTGAAGTAGTCCCCAAGAAACCGATTTGCTAGGTGTGAATTGACGACCGTGTGAGAAGCTCCAGTATCCAACGTCAGTTTGCATGGAGTTCCGTTGACTTCGCCCTTAATGGTCAGGCTGTTCCCGTCATGTGCTTGTGAGATCGAGATCCTCGGGGCTCTTTCAAAACCAGCCAGCACCCGCCCCCCAGTCCTGGCATTTACTCGTTTCCCTGCTGTGGCTGTGCAGTCACTTCAGCCACCTTTCCCTGCTGGGGTCGGTCTTCTCTTGGTGAGCTGCGCTTAGGACAGCTTGATCGAAGATGACCCCTTTCTCCACAAGTGTAGCACCTAGGGCTGTATCCTTGCGGGCGGTCGCGTACAGATGACGCTACAACCTCTCTGACCCGGTGCGTACGGTGGTCCTGCCTTACTGCCTCTACTTCTAAGGCATGGGCCAAGGCGTCTTTCAGCGTCTCATGATGTCCAAGTCTCACAGCGGCTCTGACTTCTAAATCGCGTATTCCATCTATGAACGCCTGTACCAGATTTCCATCAATAAGGGCAGGGGCGGACTGGTATGCTTTCCGAACCAGCTTTTCAACTTCCAGGGCCCACTGCTGTAAGTTCTCAGCACTACGTTGAACGCGTTCCCTTAATTTAGCACGAAAGACGTGCTCCAGGTGCGCGTCACCATATTTGGACTCTAATGCCTCCAGCAGCTGTTCGTAGGTCACATCCTTTCCGAGGGCCTCAAGAATGGTTAGGGCCTGGTCTCGGAGACCCAAAGTGAGCGCGGTCATGGCTTGCGCTTTGGTCCACCCGTTCACTTTCATAACGGCCTCAAATTGAATTTTATAGGCCGACCACGAAGATGTTCCGTCGAATGGCGGCACTTTAAACCCGCGCACCGAAGGTGCAGCAATCAATGAAGTCACAGCCCCGTCTCCAACCTTAATTTCACTCAAGGCCTTCTTCACATCGGCGATCTGAATTTCGGCCTTTGCGATACGGTTGTCGTGCTGCTGTACCTGCTCCTTCATCACGCTCAGCTCTTTGCCAACTGATGCGTGAAGATCTTTAATCAGGAGCATCTGTTCCTCTTGACGGCGAGCCTGCTCGTCCTTATCCCGTTGCAACTGTTCCTGCAACTGGCGAGCCTGCTCCTCTTGACGGCGAGCCTGCTCCTCCTTGTCCCGTTGCAACTGTTCCTGCAACTGGCGAGCCTGCTCCTCTTGACGGCGAGCCTGGTCCTGCAGCAGCGCCATTAAGGCGGACAAGTCAGGCGTCGCTAATGCTGGAGTAGCTCCAGATGGGCCAGCGACTGGCTCTGATGTAGGCTGGACACCGCCCGGTGTCTGTGTCGGGGAGTCTCAAAATCGCCTCTGGTCCATACCCTGCTGTCGCTGACTCCTCGTACGGATACTATCCGTGTCGTCCTTTGGTAGAATCGGCATTATTTATCCCTCACTTCTGACACCAAATTGTTACGAGCTGGGTATGGGATAAATAAAAACACTACCAATTAAACACACGAAATAACTTTATTTAACACAAAACACTAAATACACAATCACAAAAACACTACTGAACACTTTATCGCACTAGATATCTCTTCGAACTTTTCGTTGTCTCGCTTCAAAAGTAGACTGCCTGCTCCGACCTCTGTTGGTCCTTTTATACTCAAACACACAAAAGAAGTTCGAGAAAATTCCCTATTATTAACTAAAAATGAATTCAATATTCACAAAGAATAATAACTAAAAAATAAACTTAAAGATAAAAGAACCAACAAGGAAGAAGTTACGTTACGCACTCGGCATACGGTCGAAATTACAATGGCAATTATGTCGCCGACGCCCGCCGTGCTGACCTTGTAAACATAATGGAACTATACCTACAGAATGTACTGGAATGTTTTAGACACTACACAATTATAAGCGAGGTTTCTTGAAGATTCTAGATGACCGACGTAACAATATTCTCGCGCAGAGTGCACACGTGAGAGCACCATTAACATAATTGTAATTGATCGCCGCTGGTGGTCGGGCTTTTAGTTCGTCACGCTTCGAATCCAGTTTTGAGAACCGACGAGTCTCAAAGTCAAAAACTTTTCGTTGTACCAGTGACCTCCACTCTCCGCGGTTACACGCAAGTTCGTCCCACTGAGATGGATCTACGCCACAACCCTTCACATAAGTGTCGTATAAGCACATCCTTAAATCTTAGGAGTTGTCCGCCATGCTTTCGCTTGCCCTCCTGAAGTTCCGAATAAAGGATGCGCTTCGCCACTCTCTGCTCCGACATGCGTGTCACATGGCCGCACCACCGAAGTTGCCTCCTCATGAGGTATGCCTCAATGCGTCCCACATTGGCTCGTCTCAATACTTCAGTATTGCGCACTCGATCAGACCAATGAATGTTAAGAATTGTACGAAGGCATTTGAGATGAAATCGGTCCAATTGTTGACGTCGGTACGGTGTCCATGTCTCGGCAGAGTATATAACGTTAGGTAGCACAACAGCCTTATACACTGGTATTTTTGTGGCGCGCTTTACGTCGTGTGACCCTGAATTACCTGAAGACCCTGGCATTTAATTTACCGTACGCAGGAGCACTGATTCTGCTGTTGGTTTCGGCATCAAGGTCACACTTCGATGTTAATGTGCTACCCAGATATAAACTTATCAACTTGCTTCAGTACGTCCTCACCGAGCCTTAATGTTCAGCTTCTCATGACCATGAACGTCCAGAGACATAACTTCCGTCTTCTTGACGCTGATCTTCAGGCCAAATTTAGAACACTGCTCGTGAAGATTCGCAACAAGCTGTTGAAGACCTTTCGGGGATCCTGCCACAAAACACAAGTCATCTGCATACTCAATATCTTCAATGTGTGCAAGAGACACTTTAGTACAGTTTGCCTTCTTCAGTCTCGACAAATTGAAAAGACTACCATCCGTTCGAAAACGCAGCCGAACTCCCTCTGAAGATATCGCAAGGACTTCACGAATTACCACTGCAAAGTAAAGGGCGAACAGAGTGGGGGCCAAGGCGCAGCCCTGCTTCACTCCACAGGTAACAGAGAAAAACTGCGACTGTTCATCTTCCGACACCACACAACACTCCATGTCATCATGCAGGAAACGCACAAGTCTTCATCAAGTCTTACAAACTTTTCCGTCAACACAGCAGTCGACTCGCTACCCATCGTTCAAGTTTTTTTACTTCCCGATTTGCTAGTTGGAATTAATACAGTTTTATCACTTACCCCGAAGCCTGCAGCTATCTCTGAAGTCTTTTGTGATCCTTTGGATCCGCTTCCACAATAGCCTTTAATTCTTCATTTTCCAATTTGGTCTCCGGCCATCAACGGGGTTGGTTCTACTAAAGGTCGAAAGGAGATATGGCATGTAAAAACATGGTACCTACTGATGGTACCTAGCAATATGCAACGCTGAATAGCTAAATATTAGTATTTTATATAAAAAGACCTTTCGGAAGTTGATTAAATCTTGACAATCCTGAAAATAAAATCGTGGGACGCCTGCGTCAATACGTTTATAAAACTGCAAACAAAGACATTGCTATGAACTTTTGCATTTGGATGTATCTGCATTGATATTTATATAATTGTATTTTACTAGCGACCCACCCCGATTTCGCATGGTGGTACTTGAGTAAATATACACAAAGGGGTAATTGCACCAAAAAATGTAATACAACGGGCTTTCTGCAATCCGCGCAATAATTACTCCCACCCGCATGTTTACTCTTATACAAAGAGATTTAAGGAATGTCTTTGATGTGCTTCTATAATTTGGATTTTCAATGACCCTCGCCTACTTACGAACCTCGCGGTAAAGTCCATTTCACGAAAGAAGTCCCGCAGACGCAGCGCTGTATGTCGCGCGACATAATGTTGTTTCACAACTTTTGGCATCGTAAATAAACCTTAATCCAATAATAAACTCACAAAATATCTACCACAACCTGACAAGCTAACGTATCCAAACGTATCGCACTAGACTGGTGGACTTTTTACCTAGATGTACAAAGTGTAGGGTTACGATTTTTGTCGTGTTGTCCCGTCTATAGCTAGTAATATTTGAATGTCTTTGCTCTTATAAAACCTAACGTACTTATCCAAATGAGTAAAGTAAAATAAAGACGGTTTTCAAGTAAAGTCCATTTCACGAAAAAAGTCCCGCGGACAATTGTGGAACTAAATTTAACAGATCGGCCATATTGTCGTTTGTCGATGTTATCAAGGTGCGTTTGTTGTGGTAGATATTTTGTGAGTTTATTATTGGATTAAGGTTTATTTACGATGCCAAAAGTTGTGAAACAACATTATGTCGCGCGACATACAGCGCTGCGTCTACGCGTCTGCGGGACTTCTTTCGTGAAATGGACTTTACCGCGAGGTTCGTAAGTAGGCGAGGGTCATTGAAAATCCAAATTATAGAAGCACATCGAACAAATAAACGGCTAAGCGTTCAAACGACGTCAGACAAATGATATGACGTGTGCTTTTTTTAGAGATGAGATTCAAGTGTAACAGGATCAATAAAATAATCGGAGCGATGAAAAAAATAGAACTACTTTTTGCCGATCACTACTCATCAGTTCATATTAATATCGACGCAAAATTTATAGCACGATTAAACGAATAACCAGCATTCGAAGTTATCAGTTATTTTATTTTGATTTATTTAAGTGGGATTGGGTATATATCAACTGCTGTCACTTTAAAACAACCCCATTTTCTAAAACACAATAATAAGGAAATAGACAAAACACTGTATTGAACGCCAATTAACGCCATAGATTCCCACCAAGAACTCGGATTACCACTTCTTAGTTTCAGAAAATAAATCGTTTTGGTAACTGTTATCAAAAATCGATTTAGGTATTGCTTCCCTATTCGGTCCATCGTCCATACAAAATTGGTCAATGTCCTTCGCCCCTCTAAAATCGGCCGGCCTAGGCTCCAGCCTGCTGGTAAATCCGCTACTGCTGAGACATGAGTAAACATCAATAAACCACGCCAGGCATTCGATTCGAGTTCCAATCACCGGTTTTTCTATTTTAGCTTTAGCGGCTTGTTTTTATTTTATTCTCGTCATAAAATATTATGAAAAGGTTCTAAGTTTTATGTATTAATTTGTAGCAGTGAATAAAATAAGAATTTTATAAATTAGTAATAGACAAATAATAATTAAAAAAGAATTGTATGTCTATGGCAACTTGTCAAAATCCAGCACCTGCTAAAGTGACATTCATTACGCTTCGTTAAATGTTCGGTCGTAGTCGAAGATAAAATTATTTCTAATAAAAAGAAAATAGAATTTTAATTATTTTTTGTTTTATTAGAAAACATTACTAAGGCAAAATGTCTTGGTTGTTCGGGTACAGTTCGAAGCCTCCTACACCACCCTCTGATGTTCCGCCTGCCGATTCTGGGGGCGCTGGCGGTGCCGCACCCCCTAACCTATCTAAATCTGAAAAGAGAGCAATGGAGGCCTATCGCTTTGATTCTAGTGCTCTCGAAAGAGCTGCACAAGCAGCTAGAGAACTAGAAAAATCAAGTAAGTAGTTATGGTATGATATTTATCAATCACATTGCGCGCTATTGCATAAGCGACCGCTTAACCTTACAGCCCGCTCCAAGACCTACTTTTGAGATAAAAACAACATTTTGGGTGTTAAAATCTCCTCATTGAAAATCAAAAATCTTGTCTAGCAATGATAAGTTCATTGTTCTTGTTGTGTTCACAAAATTGCAGACATGAGATTAATAGCATGTAGGTTAGAATAGTTTTATTGTTCTCTAGATGAATTTCGTTAAAATATGAACCTGTAATCAAGAGCCAGAACTGTATATTTACTTTTACATTGGTTTGCTAGTTTACTGGGCAGCAACTACATAGTTAAGATATGCACAGAAAATGTAAAGGTTTTCTAGGAATCTATGTAAATATAGTCACCTACATAATGCATATGACCTCCTAGGGCTGTCATTCAGCTGATTTAATTTATCACTTGTGTGATTGAATTTCTATGACTTGGTTATAGACATAAAATCATAGCGGTGAATTAATAATGCTGTCCTTTAACTAGAAAGGCATTTTCTCAAAAAAGTGTTTTCGAGATAAGGGCTAAAAATGCGCTAATAGTTGTTTAAAAACTAAAGTATTTTAACGTATATTTAGTGGAGAAGTGTGGGTTAGGTGCTTTCAAGAGATAAAATCATCATAAATTCCATTACTTAACAAACCTACAAAGATTTTATATTTCTGAGATTTTATATTTCTGACAAAAGTCTTCATCTTCTCAGAAATATAAAATCTAACTCGAACTCTATCAATATTATATTGAAAACTACAAATGTATCAATGTGGGTTAATGGCTTTCTAGTTAAAGGACAGTAGAATAGCTTGGCTATGTTCTAGATTAAGAGAGCAGTATTTTAGTGTTCTAGTGAGATATCAAATAACTTCATCATGCACAATATACCGTATAAATGGGTCCAGTAAATCTCGAGAGATATAAATATTTACAATTGAATCTGCCATGAACACAAAATGACTTGCTAAAACTTAGAAATAACTGGTTTATTAATGTAGGTACTGAGGTAGGCTAATTACAAAATAATTTTATGGTCTTCTTATCCAGAACATTCAAAGGAAGCATTGGAGCTTAGTAAGCTACAAGAAAGCACCAAACAGTCGGAACAAATGGCAAAGATCAAAGAGTATGAAGCAGCTATAGAACAAGCCAAAGTAGAACAAAAGAGAATTGATTATGAAGAGCGCAGAAAAACACTACAGGTGCGCTTTGTTATTGGAATCCTATTAGTATTACAATTGCAATACAAACAGAAGTAATGTACAAGGAAGGAAGTATGTAGTTCAAGGAAGTAAGATGTGAATAATAAGAGTTTAATTATGAAAAATAACTTGTTATAAATGCATTAAAGATGCATTGAAAAATAATAATTTGTATAAAAAGTATGCTAATAAAATCAGTATGACTATAATTCCTGGATTTTGCAGAATATTTAATTATCCACATGTTACTTCCATCATTGAAATCAAGGTAAGTATACTCTATTGATTACAATCTCTTGATTATTAAACATATGCATTATACACCATAACATCTTATGGTGCATGTTTAATAATCAATACATTAATATAATAATTAATAATCATGCAATCATTGCATTCATTAATTACACTTTTAAATCTATAGGAAGAAACAAAACAACATCAGATGAGAGCGCAGTACCAGGATCAATTGGCGAAAAACAGATATGAAGAACAATTGGAACAACAACAAAGGGCTCAAGATGAACTTCTAAGAAAGTAAGTCATTACATGTCTCTAAACATAATGTTAAAAAAATAACATATATTATTTATAATGTTCTATTATTCTATCATTCTCATTTCATCCAGTGCTTCCAATTTATTTGTGTTTGTCAATTTGTTTGTTGTATTTATCATGTCTTGTTCCATGCATAGATACATCTCTATTCTTATTACTGTTACTGGTTATCTCAGTGGTCACCGTCTTTTCTTCTTCTATTTATTATCTTTCTGTACTCCTAAATACCGCTAAACTGAATTTATGCATATTGTGTATAACTTTTAGACAAGAAGAGAGTGTTGCTAAGCAGGAAGCTTTACGGCGTGCGACTATTGAGCATGAAATGGAGCTACGGGAGAAGAATAAGCTCAAAGCGATCGAGGCTGAGGCTAGAGCAAGAGCTAAAGCTGATCGCGAAAACCGGGACATTACACTGGAACAAATAAGATTGAAGGCAGCTGAGAACAGAACAACTATTCTTGAAAGTATTAAGTAAGTAACTAAGGGCTGTATTACAGATCCTTACTCAAGAAGTCAAAACATAACTGAATACTAAATCTATCTATTTTTTAAAATTCAAGTTAATTTGCACTTTTACTTTTTAATATGGTTAGTGACATAATTAACAGAATTTTAAACTAAACATATCTAAATAACAGGACAGCAGGGAGTGTAGTTGGTACTGGACTAAATGCTCTGGTGACTGATTGGGATAAGACATTAGCCGCAGCTGGTGGGTTATCTCTTGTGGCTCTTGGTGTATACTCTGCTAGAGGTGCCACATCTGTGGCTGCAAGGTTCATCGAAGCTCGCATTGGTATGTACTTATCGAATTAGAAAACCAAGATAGCACAAAGTAGTTCATAAAAGTTATGACATTTGATTCATTCACACCTTTCTCTATTTCTAGGCAAGCCTACCCTTGTCAATGAAACATCAAGATTCTCCATATTAGAAGCTGTTAAACATCCAATACTCACAGTTTCAAAAGCTGTAGCGAGCTTTAGAAAGCCTTCCGATGCGTTAGCTGGTGTTGTCTTAGCACCGACTCTTGAACGTCGACTGCGAGATATCGCTATTGCTACTAAAAATACGCGTTTAAATAAGGGATTCTATAGAAACCTGCTCATGTATGGACCTCCAGGAACTGGCAAAACATTATTCTCTAAGGTCAGTGAATAGATATTGTTTATAGAATTGTGTAAAAAAGATTTTGTTACACAATTTACTTATGTTTTACAGAAACTGGCTAAACATTCTGGTATGGAGTATGCTATCCTTACTGGTGGTGATGTTGCACCCATGGGAAAAGATGCTGTGGCCGCAATTCATAAAGTATTTGATTGGGCCCATACCAGTAAAAAAGGTTAGTATAAAGCAAGCACAGTAACAACTAACACAAAGTACAATACAATATATAGTCAAGTTTATAGCTTGTTCATTTGGTGAAATGTATGTATTTACAATACGATAATATTTCAAATTGACAGGAGTACTTCTCTTCATTGATGAAGCTGATGCATTCTTGAGGAAGCGATCCTCAGAAAGGATTAGTGAAGATTTAAGAGCAGCCCTCAATGCATTCCTGTACCGCACGTCTGACCAGAGCAACCGGATAATGTTGGTGCTTGCATCCAACACGCCGCAGCAATTCGATTCTGCTATTAACGATCGTCTCGACAAGATGATAGAATTTGGATTGCCGGGCCTCGAGGAACGCGAACGTTTGATTCGTCTGTACTTTGATACCTTTGTTCTTAAACCTGCATCAGAAGGAAAGAGGTAAATTAAATTTAACAGAGTTTGGATACATGTAGCATTTGACACTAGGTATATGGAGTGAATAATTGTTTTGCAGACGGTTGAGTGTGGATCAGTTCGACTACAGTGAGCTGTGCACGACGCTGGCAGAGCGCACGGGCGGCATGTCGGGACGAGCGCTGTCCAAGCTGGGTGTGGCGTGGCAGGCGGCTGCTTATGCCTCGGATGACGGACGCCTCACTCAGCAAATGTGCATTGATATTTGTGATGACGCTGTGATGGATCATCGTCAGAAGGTGTGTATAAGTACTACTACATTTACTTGGGATGAACACCAGAAAACAATAACAGTTTATCCATGTCCTATTCATTATTGTTTTGACGACGAAGTTCCAAAAGTTATCGCTATTAATTTATATCTAGTACTTACATATTTCAATTTGTTGCATTAGATGGAGTGGTTATCAAATGAAGAGAAATCTCGCAGCATGATGCCATATCTCTTAGACTTACCGCCTTTGGATACTGAAAATGAGAATGCTGAAACAGTGGTGCAAGAAACAGTGAAGCAAGAAAAAGTGAAGCTTAAATCCAAAAATGCATTGAAAGTGAAGAAGGAAGATGTTGAAACGGAGAAGTGACACAGTGTTAACCCTGGTGACGTTGTAGATCTAGCTGAAAACAACATATGTTCCACTTCCAAAAGAAACAGAATAAACTGTGCCAGGCAAAAGTTCAAGTATGATTGTAAAAAGTCCGACTTTAAAAAGTTTATAAATCTAAATGAGGGAGACATGGAAGTATTGCGGACATTATCGCAAAAGAAAAAGCGAGCACAAGTCAGGAGCAAGTCCCAGTTAGATTAGTAGAAAAAAAAAAAGGTTTGATAACGTAATTCTTATTCATGGTTCACAGACTTATAAATAGTCCCATTGTTTTCAATGATGAAAGACAATGGTTGAGTCTGAGGACTCCAATGTAATGTATGTGGTTTTTGGGTTGTTCCGATTTGCACAAAGACTACACTATGTTTAGAAATATGTACCAAGGGCTAACTCCTAACAATTTTAAAGAATGTTGTCTTTTTTAACTAAAATTATGAATAAACTTAAATGTACAAAGAGACTTCATAATAAAAAGCGGAATAAATAATGCTCTTCGAAGGCATTTATACTATAAAATGTGCATTTGATGTAGAATTAAATAAAATAATTCCATAATATCTTGTATTGGAGTTAATGTTATGTAATGGTTATGCTTACGAGTGTGTGAACTTTTCTGTCTGCGATCTCGCAATATACTCAAGTCTGCAAGCATTTTATTTGTGCGTTATCGGTTTTCATATTAGTTAGTGGTGTTGTGAAATAATAAACTGTTATCGGGAAATGCATGAAATCTTTATTGAATATAATACACACAATATCTAAAGTTTCTTCTTCATTACTTGAAATGGTGAAATATGTTTATTTTCAGCAAAAAATCTTAAAATAATGATAATATAACTGTTTAGCTTATGCTAATAAATAAAGATTGTTTTTATCGTTTTAGTTACACTAGTAGTGCATATTAGATTATTGTTAACAAAAACAGTTGTTTCATTTAATAGCAATTTACCTAATACACCATAAAATCGTACAACTATAAGTTGATGTTTGGTACATTATTACACTATATTGCATGTCGGTGCATTACCCTGCCTCACAATATACCCAGTCTGGTTATAAATAATTAGTTTAATTAAGTAATTACAATGTGATGGCATAATAATATCTGTTAATAAACACATTAAATAATTATCGTCAGATATGCTAACTGATTCTCTCTTGGGGAAGAACAAACATAATCAACTACCATGTCACAGATGCATAACATTATTATCATAATTGGGTTGATAGTAAAAAAAAAACATTGTCAATGAGACTATAGATTATGTAAAAGTCATGCTAATAGAGCTTATTTCCATTTTAATTAGCTACAAAACCTATAGCCCGACCTTCCAGACTAGGTATACTCTACAGTGCAACTTCTCAAGTTACCCTGGCACAATAAGATATCACTTCATGCCTTATTATAAAGACATCGATTATCATACATTTAGTTTCTAGTAACCACAAATATTGCGTAATTCATCTAAACAAATTAAGACGACTTTTTTTAAAGCATTATAGTTGTTCACTTAGCAAAAACTAAAATCAATCACAATTCTTAAAAGAGATTGTGACAAGAACTGTGCAAAGGTAGAGTAATAGACATTTTTAATTTGCCCTGACCTTAACTATTACAATAACAATTTGACTATAAAATACATTTAATAACGGAATATAGCATTTTAATTGATAGATAATACAACTTAATTTAACACTGAATGTGGCTGTATGTTGTCCATACCATCAAGCACTTTTAGCATTGTTACCAAATGTGCTTGAATTCGCTAGCTTAGATACAGTCTGAAAATATTATAATTTATAAACAGTGTATATTTTTGGTATGCACCATTGTTCATAATAAATATTATGATAAGTTCACATTAATTATATTAAAGAACAAATTATTGCAGCTAGCTACCATTTAAAACAAGTTTACTTTAATTGATAATTTGAATGCAAATAATATATTACATTTTTACAAGTATTTAGCAAAAGAATTAGATACATTTATTTGGCCATAGACATGTATAATATTTATGACACGAACTACTCTACACAGAAAAGATAATTACTTTGTTAAATGCGCTCACTGACTCCTGTTGCCGAAGCAACAAGAGGTTGAGGCTGGTGCTGCTTCATCATCAACCACCACAACTTGTGACGTCCTGCTCACATTTGTTTGGGCATTCTGTTCATACCTTTCAATCATTGTTCTAGTAAGATCAAGGAAGAGATCTTCCACACCTTGGTTCAATTTTGCTGATGTGTAAAAATGTTGAGCACCAACCATATTGGCATAGCTGAAATACAACAATGCATCTTTTAATTATTATATATTTCCTGTTATTAAATTAATTCATTTTTTTTGTTTTTTTTTTTTCATAATTATGCTGTCAGTCTGTCCTGACAATGATCAGATATGTGGAAAGAAGCATAATGTTTATAAAGAAACAAGAGCAGTGTCTAAATTCTATTTAAACAGGCAGTACAATATCAGCTTTCTTGAGTCTCTTACTGCGGTACTCAGAGATATTTAATGATTACTTAAACCGTCACTAAGTAAAGATTTGACATACTTTTGTATGACAAAACTGGCAAAACCTTAACTAAGTGATGGCCTAAGTAATCATTAAAGCAGTCTGAATGTGGCAGTAAGTATGATTCATAGTTTATGTGAAAAGGGGTTTGAGTGGTTGGTTAATCTATTTTTGTATTTGTCAAGTTAGTGCTATGCTTCTAGAATCATTGGGATTTCCAGTTGCTCATGTGCAATTAAACACAAACATGAGTCCACCAAGTAATGCGGTAAAACATACCTTTCTGCTTCTTCCAGGGGAACAGTCCTTTCATGTTCTAAATCAATTTTATTTCCAGCAATGGTCAGAACAATATCAGATCCCAACATCTTTTTCAGTTCCTTCACCCAGTTCTTCACCTGTAATATAAACTCCATTTGTTACTGAATTTCACTTGTGTAGTAAACACTGAAATGGGACCAAAGTGCTGTAAACATCAATGGTGTCTACACACCTTCGGTTTCAGTTCATGTTGTTCGCCGAATCCCTGAAAGACCTTTAATGCATGCTGAAACAACTTTTTGATGCTTCTATAAAAGTTGGTTTAAGAATGAACATGTCCAAGACGAAGCTGATATCAGGCATTTCGCATTTATGATTGGAAACAAGCTTCAGGAGATAGTTGATTATGTGTATCTGGGACATGATTCTATCTTTTGATAAATAAATATATTTGATAATAAATGGTATACTGAAATATATTTTTTTATCGGTCCAAAAGGTTCTCTCTATGCCTGATGTGATGTTACCCGCCTTTTCAACCAATGTGTCCAACCAACAATAAACTGCGGTGCCGAGACATGGACATTGGATGATCACAAAAGACACTGTCCACTGAGTAAGAGTGGCACAAAGCGGAAGTGGAGCAATGCTCTGCATAAACATTTTAGAACAAATGCATATCACCGAAAAACGCCGTCGGACGAAAGTATGACATCGGGGATCGGGCAGTGCGGCTCAAGTAGGCCTGGGCAGGACATCTGGCTAGACGCGAAGATAAAAAAAGAGAGGCCTAGCAGTGGGTGATTCCGGGTTGATATGATGATGTCACAAATGCATTGCTTTGTTGAATTTTTATGGTGATGCAATTGATAGATAAGATATATATATGTAATCAGATATTACCTTTCCAAAAGAATCTTCATCAGTGATGTCATATACGAGAATAGCTCCATTGGAATTACGATAGTATATTGGACCCAAAGCGTGGAATTTTTCTTGACCTGCTGTGTCCCAGATGGAAAGGTTAACACGTTTGCCGTTGATGTTTAATCTTTTGTTCAAAAAGGTAGCCTGGAAAAAATAAAAGGTTGGTACTGTCTTTTGTGTACAATTTTAAGAAATTTAACTTAACAGGGGTACTGCAAATAAAATCATAATCTGCTTCCAAGTGTTATCTCGTGGCTACTGTTGTAAAATGTCAAACTTGTAAAATAAGTAATTTTGCTATAACTGAAACATGGGATGTAATTTATTCTGTTACTTACATGTCTTTTCCTAGCCACTCTATTTTATGTTAAATGTCGTGGGTATAGTTGCCACAAAGAAGAGTCCTAAACACAATAGGGTATTTCACCAAAAAAATCTAATTAGTTTGTCTGTTAGATTATCGGAAAATATTGGTGTTTTTTGTTTTATCAAATTAATAAAAATTGACGAAAATAAAATGTATCAAAGGTGGGGACTTGTGATGTCACTTTCTAGGTAAAAACCATACTAATCTGTGACGTCACATGACTTGATACGACTTTTCGAAGCACTGTTTCGTCTTCACCTTTTGTTTACATGAAAAATGAAAAAATATGTGTCCATTATTTTATGGAAATCTATCTGACGGACTAATTAGACGCCCCTGAGACGACCCACTGACCAGATTTTTTGGTGAAATACCCTATTGTTGCAGATAGAGATAGATCACTTGGATATTCTACCTAGCATCATAAAAACTAGTCTGTCTTTGTTTCCAGTTATTACCCAGCAGGAATCTGATTTAACTGAATATTCGGAAAGCAACATTTTATATTAGGTACATCACTTATACTTTCCTATACCTACAAAACACAAGATTATGTTTAAACTATGAAATTGATAATTAGTTTCATGATAATTTCTTTATGAAATTTTAATATGGTCAAAGATTTAGAGTTGCACGTACCTGCAGCGTAGTTAGATGTTTTTCGTTGAATTTGTCTTCGATGTAACGCAGTAACAAAGATGTCTTTCCAACACACCCTTCCCCCAGTAGAACCACTTTGAAGTTGTGAGTTCCGCTCGGCGCGGTAGCCATTTTAATAATCAAATAGATCCTTGGGTTGGAATGGAACCTTGAACTGACGCAAATTATATTTGTAGCAGTGGTAAGAAATACGTATTAAACTATACACAAGTAGCAGATAGCTATTTTATATCGCGATAAAACACAAAAGATATTCTTAGATATTCTTCACTAATTATTTGATAGATTAATGTACCTCGTTGTATTAAACGGTAAGATTCAGGGAACTTTCCAGTTTGTAGATTACAAAATCTATATTTTTCAACAAGTGTAATGTCACTAGGTAGTGAATAAAATGATAATTGACAATTTGACATACATGAAAGTGACAGCAGCTGATCAATTGATCATAGACAAGAACTGTTTTTTAAGAGGCCTAAGAACGTTACTTTTAGGCTCGCGGCTCGGCCTCACGGAGCCGCGCGGTCTTAGTGGGTACGCCGCTAAACTTTCGCATTAGGTCACGCGGCTCAGGTATCGCTCATGACCACACTCACGAGGAAAATAACTTTAAAAAGATTATAGTTTTTAAATACCTACAGAAAGTTACCAAATAACTAAAATAAAATTAGTTATAATATTTGATAGATTGATGAGGTGTTGGTACTGTCATAAAATTGAAACCACTATTTGAAGGAACAAATATTTGTATATAAAAGAAAATAATAAAATAAAATAATACTTTCAGTACCTACCTAGGTATTATTTTTTTCCTTTATGATCAAAGACATTCAAATAATAATAATATTATTAGGTTCATGATCATCTTCTTGCCTTTATTAGATGTTACTTAGTCTTGGTGTCGGCCAAAGAGATTTAGGACATAGGTAGCTGTAATATTTGAATGTCTTAGAAACAAGTTTATTTTATACTAGCTGTTGCCAGAGGCTTCGCCCGCTACAACTCGAAAGTTATCCCACGGGAAGATAAAGTCGGGATAAAAGCTATCCTATGTGTTAATCCAGATTGTAAACTATCTGTGTACCAAATTTTATCCAAATCTTCCAAGTTTTTGCGTGAAAGAATAACAACCATCCATCCATACTTACAAACTTTCGCGTTTAAATTATTAGTAGCATAGGATTAGTAGGAAGTAGGATTATTAATTTCTTTTGTCTAATAAAATGACATTTTGTTCCTTTACAAATTGTGGTTTTGGTTTTTTTAGTAGGTACCTACTTATGCACTTTACGAATTTTAACGCAATTCATATTATTTTCCTATTATGATCTATTTTCCTAACAAACGCAGCGCAGTTACTATTATGAAAGGTCCATTTTACGCTATTAAACGCAATTCATATTATGATCTGCTAAAGTGGCCATTTAAGACCCCCTAGTAATGCCCCAAAAAGACTAGCACAGCACGATGAACTATCAAGATGGTATGGATGGTGCAAGTGTATCAGCACATCTTGCGTCCTCCTAGAAGTCTATCCATCTTACATGGACACAAAGACAATGACATGTCATCCGGTCTTTTGCCATCGTCTTTTGTCAAGCCATTGGTTTCTTATAAAGTCCAGTCAAATCAGCCCAAAAAAACAGCAGTGAAACTACAATAATTCGCATAGACAAAAAACTTGGTATGAATGGTTGGAACACCGTTTTAAATGGAAGCTAAAAAGTCCCGTAAAAATCACGTACTTGGCAGAAATATATTCAAGGTCAAGGGTCTCAAAAATGGGTTTTTCACGTTTTTCAGCAAAACTGTAAAAATATGTAAGACAAAATTGAAGATATTCCAATTATCTATGAAAACATGGTTCAATACTTTTTGCCCAAGCCGCTTCTGAGATACAATGATTCTAAAAGTTTCAAGACAACCGGGACTACTACGGTTTTCATGAAAGATGGTAGTAGGTATGAATGGCTCCCACATACTGAGTAACAGCGTTGCTGAGATGAGATACTATTTACATGTGCAGGGGCAGTGGCACTTAAGTAACCTTTTTTTTTAGGCTGGGAAATCATCAAATTACTCCTCCTGCTCTGGGTACAGCGGTAGGGAGTGTCAGACTTCTACTGACTAAAAACTTATTTTGCAGGTATTGTTAAAGTCGACAAGTTATTTAAATAAATCACAAACCATTTAATATTTTTATGATATTATTTTATAGTACAAATTTATTCGAAGTTAACGACGTCTTTTCAACGTTAATGTAAAAGTTTCAACATTGGGAACGAAGGATTACGTAAGATCTAGGCAATTTAAGACTTGGTTGGGGAGAGAGGCTTCAGTCATACGAGTACTATGTCACAGATGGCTTATTCCTCCGGTTAACCATAACATTGAACCAGTTCATGACCTCCGCTATCTTATTATTTTCAAGAACTTTGATGAAAGGAGTTGTAACTGTAGTCATTCCCTAATACGGTTTGTAGACTTGTAGTGTTCCTTGGCGAAGAAGACTTGAATAACGTCGTGGCTCTTGTTCTGCTCGAAGTAAACAACGTTACAAATGGCGGTAAAGCGTTTTTCTGTTTTTGTAATATAATAACCTTACGAGCTCTTATGATTTCACGGTGCTTCCTTTGTAAACTGATTTAAGATTTATAACTGCTTTATTATGAAATCTTTTTTGTCTTTTGGGTTAGTTAATGTTTTCATGGATTTCTGACCATTATGGAAGAATAATGCATAGTTGTTAAAATCTTTTTGTATTCTTTCTTCGGCAGATAAACGAACAGGATTCAATAAACGTAAACCTGAAGGATAAGGACCCCGTCTTGGTATAGCATCAGTAACATGCATATTATTAGAAACTTGACGCCATGGAGTATTTCTAGCACGGTTTTGAACAGTAACAACTAGACCACCCGAACTACCCTCAATAGTAAACATATCAGTTGGACGAGTGAAATAAATATTAGTATGTATTTCTGTAAGAAACGTTGATGGACGTGAATATGTTTTAGGAATTGGAAGAGTTGTAGTGGTAGTAGTAGTAGTTTGAGAGGGGTGCTTTATAAGGTGCCATTTACCTATTGAAGATTCATCAGAACTAGGTGAAGTCGAAGGAGTATTATCAGGAGAAGGGTATACAGCATAAGGAATGCTTGGATATGTTTCAGTTCGATAGTCTTCATATTTTAAAGTCAAATTTATTTTATGAACCGGAAGTATTGTCGTGTTAGTATAACTTGGAGGTGTTTCAGCTGGATACGTATAATCGTTTGAAGAAGGATATGTTGGAAAAGGATGTGGTGTAGTGTGTGTACTAGTTGTGTCAAGAGAAGGGGTCTGAAACGGAGTGCTGGTCATATCGTGCAATGTACTAATTACCGCCTCGTCGTACCCGAGGTTTCTGACAGTTTCACTTATCCAATCAAGTCCAGGGGTTAGTGCAGTAAAGCTACGTTGAGGAAGTTTGCATCTGTCCTTTTCAGTGATGCCCATTATGCCAAATATTCTGTCTTCTATTATTAATGGCACTCCTTGTTCTTTTTTGTCTCGACAAACCTGTATAGTCCGTTTTGTAACTCTGTTGGATGCGCAAACGTAATATCCGAATGGTAGCTCAATATAACAACGTTGAACAACAGTTACTGCTAGTCTCGGGTTATCGGCGTCCATTATGGGAATCAGCGCTTTCAATCCAACGGCAGACTGATAATCTAGAGCACTCAATTTCATAAGCTTTCTTTTCCTCTCACCTCGTAAAGTAACAACTAACGCAATATCGTTTCGTGCAATGAAATTGTTTCCATGAACATAGTTCTTGTAATGTGGATGAATGACAGATCGTATAATAGGCAAGTTTCCGACATATCCACATTTTTCACCGCAATAGGAGGTAGTCAGCACAACATTGGGTAAAATAAATGTTCCTATACAACCCTGGATCGATTTATATCTGTCACTTTCACAAGTGAGACGTTCTAAACTTGTTATAGAAATACTTCGAATACACACAACAACAAATGAAAATATTGTATAAAGTTGCAGAAATTCGTGCATCATTGTATTAAAATAAAATATTGAAACCAAATAACTTTTGTTTATTTGATTATACTTTTACGCAAACATTGTTATTGTAATTTTATGACCAAATTCAATTTCCAACTAGCTGTGATTTGTTTTATTTCAAAGTTAATGTTTGTTCCGATATAATATATAAATGTTAGTCTTTGGCCACTGGACCCACTCGAAATGGACCTGCGGGTCCAGTCGACCAATTCAAATTTAGAACTGTTCGACTGGACCCACTACCTAATTTCATTATGAAGTACAGTCGCAAAGTAAAGCCGAATCTTTTAGTTTTATTTTTACAGCAGTACAGTAACTTATTGTGATTTAATTTCACAAACTACCAGGAGGTCAGAATTATGAAGAAGAACCTTCATTGCATGGTGGACGATATTAGAAATGTAGAAAAATACATTATTATAATAGATTCGATAGTGAGATTTACAGCACACTTATGTTATAAAGGCGATATTTTGTATGTGTGTTGTATGAGGTTTACCTACTCCATCACGCTCAAACAGCTTACTTCTTCATAATTTTGACCTCCTGGTAGTTTGTGAAATAAAACACTAATATATCGAAATTAACAAGGGTAAATTAGGAGATGAGGACGAATGATGGTAAAGTCTCACAGACTACCAAGACCCCAGAATCATGAAGGAGGTATTGTATGTTGTTAACTGGCTGCGCCCACGGTGTAGGTGTTACATGTGAGGATCAAAAGTAGTGTGTAGTGTAGTGTACCTAATTTCATTTAAATCGGTTAAGTAGCTTTAGCGTGAAAGGACGACAGACAGACAGATAGAGTTACTTTCGCATTTATAATATTAGTAAGGATCTTGATACCAAATTTAATCTAAATCTGTGAAGCCGTTCACATTTTGTCTAAATAATTTTGTGCTCGACTGTATCCAATACTAGCTTTAAATAATATAATATTTCATGTGTTTATAGTTTGGATGTGGGTTAAGTTGACCAATAAAAATAAATAAAAATTATGCTGTGGTCAACTGGACCGGCGCGCCCAGTAGCGAGCGGGTCCAGTCGACCTAAGACAGTTGAATACCCAAACAGCATATTTCTTGATATGTCGAACATATAGAAAATCGAATAGTTTGAGGTTATTCTAATTTTGGGTAACTATCCAGCGAAACAAACATAGTCTGTTAATAGACAATTTCTTATGCAGTTAACACTGTTCTTCTGTTCTCGACTAATAAGTAGGAACAGGTTTTTGAGGATGCTCAACGTGGCTTTGATATCGTATGCCACTGGTTGAGGACTTGAGGAGTAACTAGGTAGGTTTATTTTGACACTTAATGTTGATAAAACGCAATACCGTCAACTGTCCTGACTTACCACGGATTTTGATATTTTTGGCCTTTAGCGTAAAATAACTTTTTTTTTGTCATTTATACCTCATCATCTGCCTAGCCTTTTTTCCCAACTATGTTGGGGTCGGCTTCCAGTCTAACCGGATGCAGCTGAATACCAGTATTTTACATAGAGCGACTGCCTATCTGACCTCCACAACCCAGTTAATACTAGGTAATACGATACTCTTTGGTAAGACTGGATGTCAGAGTTCCAGGTCACTGACTACCTGTAACAACTGCCAAAGATCTATATATGGCACCCGGGACCAACAGCTTAACGTGCTTTCCGAGGCATGGAGGAAACTCGGTATGTCGGGCGGTCACCCATCCACAGACCGACCTAGGCAAGCACAGCTTTACCTAAAGATCGACCCGAGTGGCAGTTCTTATTAAGCCACGAGCTCCTGTCATTTATACCTCATTTATTTTTAATTAGTGTGTAACTTGTGGTGCTGTTCCTCAAACAATGGGGCACTTAATATCGTGCCCTGCGTGTCCTGCTGCAGCTGGTTGTTCCCTACAGGAACTTATGGACGCTACCGAAAGTGCCAAACTAGTAGCCCAATTCTGGGCCGAAGGGCCTGGGAAGAAGTGTGTATCAATAGTTTTTGAGCTATTTTTGAAATTAGGCAAAGTAATGTCTCATGTCTCTAAAATAAACCATTCGATTTTTATGCTGGCATAGTCTAAAATGTAATTAAATGCACAAAAAATATAATCCAATTGTGAATGACCGATTTTGGGAGTCTTTTAGTAGGTACAATTACTTATAATAGGCAATGTCTGGACACCATTTTGTACAATCTCCATACACCGACAACGAACGGGTAGGGTTGTGCCATAAGTACAAAAATGAAACAAAATAATCATGGACTACTGACCTCAATTCCAAAGAAGTTAGAGGATTTCCATATTCTCCACAAAGTATCGAACACAACTAGCATTTATATGTTCATCAGTTGGACCTCGAATATTTATGGAATGTTATTGTTTGATTTTGGTTAAAATCGTGCGGGCCAGCGTATGATGAAATGTTTTTGTTTTTGTCATTATGTAAAATATGTTTATACTCCTGTGATTTTTGAGTTATTCAAAAGCTTATTTTTTTTTAGCATTTAGTGTCCCACTCAGTCCAACTGCTAGGCAAAATCCTCCCCATAGCTTTCCACTCGTCTCTCTGTGCGGTTTCCTCCGGCCAATTTGTCACAAACGTTTCCCAGTCGTAACGTCAGCGTTTTCTAGGCCTTCCTCGGCGACGACTCCCGTCTTCTGGCATCCGCGACTTTGGCCCATTGGTCCTGATTCATTCTACAGACATGACCCCCCCCAATCCCATTTCAATTTATTAGCAGCCTTATTGCCCACATCAGCGATTCCACTTTTGGAGCGTTATTTCGATTTTTTACGAGTAGGTACCCAATACGCTTCGTTCAATCGCAAACGGTTATAGCTAAGTAAATATAATAGTCGTAAATAAGACTGGAACTGTTTTTCCTACTCCTCCGCTATTCTTTTCTGATTAATTTCGTTGCGGGATCCAAGACAGTTAAATCGTTTCCCTGGGACTTCGTCGAGCTTCATTATCTCGGCGCTTTTCTTGTGGTCGCCACTGTTGATTCTGGCTAACAGGAGTTACAGTGGTTTGGGAATAGTGTGGCGGGCTTGTCCCATAAAAAAAAAAAAAAGACTGGAACTACTGACTTGTACATGGACAAAAATAAAGGAGAATTACGCAGCAAAAGCCCTCCTTTCGCGCTGGAGAGGTGAAAAACTGGTTTATTTTATGATTCATATAAGGGTTTCGACTGCACGAATTAGGCACAGAAGAATTAGGATTTTGCCTACAATCATGCATAACTCATCATATAGGTACAGACTTTGGTATTGTCATCTTTCTAGCCGAATCGATAACCCGAAACTCAAATTTACATACATACATACATAAACTCACGCCCTTTTCC
This sequence comes from Diarsia brunnea, assembly GCA_949774965.1. NCBI lineage: Eukaryota > Metazoa > Arthropoda > Insecta > Lepidoptera > Noctuidae > Diarsia > Diarsia brunnea. Next base: position 16,085,689 of record OX458996.1, read on the forward strand.
CATGGGGGTAGGCAGAAACCACAGAACGCCACTTGCTACGATCCTTACATACTCCTTTTGCCTCGTCCACATTCATAAATCTGGTCATACACGCACGCCGGTTACGAGTACTACGCACCTGTCCTTTCAGAAGAACGGCACCAATATGATCAGTGTATGTCTTTCTAGGGCGTCCCCTCCCGGCATTACCACTCACATCTGCCTTGTAAATACCTTTTGTTAATCGCCTTTCATTCATCCTTTCCACATGACCGAACCACCTTAGCATACTCTTTTCAATTTTTGTCACTACATCTTCTTTTAAACCGCAACGTTCTCGTATAACCTCATTCCTCAACTTATCATTCAGAGTTACACCACACATGCTTCGCAAAGAACGCATCTCCACAGCATTAATCCTGCTTTCATGCTTCGTTTGCCACACCCAACATTCACTGCCATACATAAGAGTAGGCATCAGCACACCATTGTGAACAGCCAGCCGAGCCTCTTTTGACATCGACTGGTTGGTCACCACCGCATGCGTAGCACCATTTACTCTATTTCCCGCGTTTACTCTCCTTTCTACATCTGCGTCAATCTTTCCATCTCTTGTAAACATACTGCCCAAATATACAAACTCATTCACTTGTTTCACACTCTTATCATTTATTTCCACATCACACACCGATATATCCTCTTCTCTTTCAAATACCATAACATTCGTCTTGTTTATATTTACATTCATCCCTTTTCTCTTAAATGCTTCATTCATAACAGTTACCATATCTTGCAACTGTTCCTCTGACGATGCAAGAAGAACTTGATCATCTGCGTACAGAAGGCATTTGACAGGCAACTCATTCATCCTTAATCCACAGTCATTCTCTTTCAAATCTGTCAGACAACTATCCATGTATAGGTTGAACAGCCAAGGGGACGCTACACAGCCCTGCCTAACACCTTTTGAGATGATAAACCAGCCAGTGTATGCCCCATTTATCCTAACACAAGCACTAGAATCCTTGTACAAAGATTTTAGTGCTCGTACCAAGCACCTGTCCACACCATACATAGATAGAGTCGACCACAACTCAAATTTAATTGAAGTTTTAAAACCATAAAATAAATTTATAAGTGTAATCAGAATGTCATCTAAACCAAGCGCAGATAAATCAGCTGTTTACCTTCGTAACACCGTGCACCGGGATCTAAGCCAACCAGCCGCACGTCCACCTTCTAGCTTGTCAGCCCGACTCGGAAGCCATACTCTCATTATGATTACCCGGAGCCGCTAAACAGCCTCATATGAAATAGTACATTTTGATACAAGTGCGGAAAGTTTGTTAATGCATTCGACGCGGAATGAACACTCGAGCCGTATGGCGAGTGTGTATCAAACGACGTTTTACAATACACTTTCGAAGAAATAAACTAATAATTATAATGATAAGTATTTTTGTCATCAATTTTTAAGAGACTACGATTTAATTTGCTTGTTTACCGCGGTTTGATTTCGCCAGGTTGAAGGATAACCTAAGGCATGAAGCCGCTAAATAGCCTCACAGGAAAAATATAAAATGCAAAAATATGTTTTTAATTAAAAACACAAATAAGTTAACTTGTTCATAAAAGTAATTTGTTTTTAAAATCATGTTGGCCATACAAATACTACTACTTCTGTATAGTTTTTGTGTGGGCCAGAGATTCCATCGATATAGAGTTCATTATCAATTGTTTCATAACTTTTTGCACAAGTAATTACTTAAACTCAAGTAAGAGTTGAATATTATGCAGGAAATTTAGTATTCTTTTTATAAACACAACTTAATTATTCAAAAAATATTTACGCTGTAAAGACGCAAATCAAAATGACGAGATTAAAAAAATCCGATGTTTTATTCGAATAGGACTTAGTTATCTGTGATAATTTTCTTTTCCGCCCTTGGTTGTGGGAAAAAAAAGAAAAACGTACGGGTGTGAAATACATTGCATGTCGAACCTAATCATAGTGCAATAAGAGCCAGTTTTCGAGGAAGTGTATTGAAAAATATAAAATTCCAATATTTTTTAATTGAGAACACAAATAAATGTTAATTTCATAAAATTAAATATTTGTTCAAAATAATCATCGTGTAGCCCAAAGAATCGCCAGACCTAATATGATTTTCAGAATGGGCAGGCACATTGCTCGCAAAACGGATGGCCGATGGGGCCGAAAAGTTCTTGAGTGGCGACCGCGAACCGGAAGACGTTGCGTTGGAAAGCCTCCCACTAGGTGGACCGATGACCTGGTGAAGGTTGCGGCGACCTGCTGGATGCGAGACGTACGGGACCGGTCAATGTGGCGACACCTGGGGGAGGCCTCTGTCCAGCAGTAAACGTCTTTTGGCTGAAATGATGATGATGATGACAGCGTGTTTGATTAAACGAGGGACATATTGAAGGAGGTTTTCAGTATTCGATTCTTGTCCCAAATATGTAAAAAAACTGTAACTTTAATTTGTGGCAACGGCACGCTCTCCAGATCTCACTCTATTAGACGTTTCTTTTTCGCCATTGTCCTACGCCAGTTTTAAAATATGAAGGGAAAATGGAATATACCTAAAAGTCATTGATACGCGCATATTTTCTGTGATAAGCGCAAGGGTTGCGAGACTTTTCCGACATATTCGATATGGTTCTGTCTGTTATTTATTGAATCAGTGTTTTTTTTGTTCATATTTTTATTAGTATTATGTTAGCATAATACTAATAAAAATATTGCGGGTTTCAAATGCCCCTCGTTTAAACTAGCATACTGTATAGTATTCTTTTAATAAGCACAATTGAAATATAAAAAAAAAATTAAGTAGGTACCTACGCTGTAAAGACGCAAATCTCTATGACGAGATTAAAATAAAAAACACATTGTATTGATTTTTTTTATAGAAGGCATAACTTAAAAAAAATACGTTACGGGCGTTGGTAAGTTGTAAGGCGGTGGCTTACATTCACTATTCAAAAACCATTGATTTTGTTTCGATTTATCTCAAAACTAATCTAATTTAAATTTATCTCACAAAGTTATTGGATGTTTACGACATCTACGTGACTTAGGAACAATCCCGTGACACTGGTTTACGTAAGATCTAAGAAATTAAGATTAGGGCGGTAAACGGCAGTTGCTGCTGTGAATGCTTCAGTCGTTGTTGAACTAACTATATAAAACATAGATGTTTGGTTCTTCAGTTTATCTTTAACCATAACATTGAACCAATCCATAACGTTGGTTGTCTTATTATTTTCAAGAATTTTGATGAAAGGAGTTCTAACTGCAGTATGTTTTGTAGTCTTGTTTTCCATAGAGGACTTCAATAATGTCGTGGCTCTTGTACTGCTTGAGGTAGCCGACGGTACAAATGTTATGGCGGTCATACGTTCTACTGATTTTGTAGATAAAACCTTGCGTGTTCTCATGAATGCATTTTTAAATTGCATACTGTTGTTCCGATTCACTTTTTGTATTACAAAATCTTTTTTCTCTTTGGCGACATTCAATATTTTCATTGACTGATGAGCTTTATGAAAGTAATCTATTGCATTCTTTGCTTTTGGATAAGGGCGCCTTGGAGCAGGCCGAGGACGTTGTGAATAGTACAATGCCTGACGCTCTAGGAGAGTCCCAATAGTATGGTTAGGATAAAAAGTAGAATAAGGAGGGTGTGTTGGTCGAGTAATATTCAGGTTTGAATGAAGTTTATAACGAGGTAGGAACGTTAGACGACTAACTGTCAGATAAGGGTGCAATATAGAACTGGGAGGTCGTGTTAGTCGACTAACATTAAGGTTTGGATGAATTTTATAAAGAGACGGGAAAGTTAGACGACTAATCGTCAGATTAGGGTGAAATTTAGAACTTGGTGGGTATGTTAGTCGGGTAACATTCAGGTTTGGATGAAGTTTATAACGAGGTGGTAACGTTACACGACTAACCGTCAGATTAGGGTGCAATATAGAACTGGGAGGCCATGTTAGTCGACTAAAATTAAGGTTTGGATGAAGTTTAAAACGAGGCGGTAACGTTACACGACTAACCGTCAGATTAGGGTGCAATATAGAACTGGGAGGCCGTGTTAGTCGACTAACATTCAGGTTTGGATGAAGTTTATAACGAGGCGGGAACGTTAGACGACTTGCCGTCATATTAGGGGGAAATATAGAACGAGGAAGATACGTTGGATGACTAACCGTCAGATTAGGGGGAAATATAGAATGAGGAGGCCGTGTTGGTCGACTAACATTAAGGTCTGGATGAAGTTTATAACGAGGCGGGAATGTTAGATGACTAATCGTAAGATTAGTGGGAATTATAGAAGGAGGAGGGCGTGTTGGTCGACTAACATTCAGGTTTGGATAAAGTTTATAACGAGGCGGTAACGTTACACGACTAACCATCAGATTAAGGGAAAATTTAGAACGAAGGTTAAATGTTGGTCGAGTAACAATACGTTTTACTGATTTTGTAAATGAAACCTTGCGTGTTGCATTTATAAATTTCATACTGTTTTTGCTATTAACATCTTGTATTATAAAATCTTCTTTATCTTTGGTGATATTCAATAATATGTTCATTGACTGATGAGCCTTATGAAAGTAGCCCTTGGCATTACTAAATTTAGGATTTCGACGCCTTGGTTTGTTTACAATTAAGTAAGAATTATCAGGTATAGAATCTGGAGAGGTTGCAGAAGAAGGTAAATTAGTTTTAGAAGGGTCGATATATAGAGATTTGGTCATATTGTCCAATGTAGCAATAAACGTATCTGCTGTAGAATGAGGAGATAATGTAGTATTGTTAATACCTGGGTAAGAAATAGAAGCATGAAGGAAGCTGGTCGTATGCAATGTTGGCATTACCGTATCGTCATAACCGAGGGTTTTGATAGTTTCACTTATCCATTCAAGTGCAGGATTTATTGCAGTAAAGCTCCGTTGAGGAAGTTTGCAACTGTCTTTATCAATGATGCTCATTATGCCCATTATTCTGTCTTCTATTAGTAATGGCACTCCTTGTTCTTTGCTATTTTGACAAACCTTTACAGACTGTTTTGTAACTTTGTTGGAGGTGCAAACGTAATACCCGAATGGTAGGTCTATATAACAACGTTGAATAACAGATACTGCTAATCTCGGCTTATTGGCGTCCATTATGGGAATCAACGCTTTCAGTCCAACGGCAGACCGATTATCTAGAGCACTTAATTTTACAAATTTTCTTTTTCTTTCGTCTCGTTGAGTAACAACTAACGCAATGTCGTTTCGTGATATGAAGTTTTTTTCATGAACATAGTTTTTGTAATGTGGGTGAATGACAGATCGTGTAATAGACAAGTTACCGACATATTCACAATTTTCACCGCAATACGAGGTAGTCAGCACAACATTGGGTAAAATAAATGTTCCTATACAACCTTGGATGGGTTTATATGTATGGCTTTCGCAAATGAGGCGTTCGAAACTTGTTATAGAAATACTTCGAATGCACACAATATAAAACGCAAAAACAGCATGAAGTGGTAGAGCTTCGTGCAACATTATATTTATAAAAATATTGAAACGATAAAACTTTTTTTATCACCTGTACCTATCGCATTGTTATTGTGTTGGTACTTTTATAACTAAAATTGGTACTTTTGATTTGTTCTATTTATACGACTATACGTTGATGCATTTACGTTTTACCGATATGATAAAGTGAAAAATATTCTATTATATGTCTTTTTGCTTCTATCGGACATAATATTTAGAACAAAACTGTAGACTGACGTCCTTAATTAGTATGCGTTTGTACAGAATATGCTATGCCAATTAGTGGTCTAACATATCTGACAAAATAAATGTTGCTTAAAGTACTCGCTTTGTCAAAGGCCACTTAGAAGAGAGAAGATAGTTTCCAATCATGACGTGAAAATGAAAATAATTTACTAGGGTTTTTATGAAACTTTACGTCTCATTCCTATTCTGGCTAAACACCAAATGTTTCCAGAGCTGTATTAATATATTTTTTATATTTTGGTTGACGTCACTGGTGCCTTAGGTAAATCTTCCTGTTCTGCTCATCAGAAGATATTCTATATTACCTAGCAGTATCAGTAAATAGAAATCAGAAAGTGTTACATAAACTATACACTATGAGTATTGTACAGTCGAACAAGCTAATAAGTATACAGCCAGCTAATTTGTCTTTACTGTTAAGATTATACAGATACATTTAGATACTGATGTCAAACGATACAGCGTTTGACATCAGTCGCTTAATGCGAAACACTTTATAAAACAAAATTACAATCAATATTTTCAGTGTTATAGAATTATAAACATCTCTACCCTGTATACTTATTAGCTTGTTCGACTGTACATTAAGGTATACGAGTATCTTAATTTCCTGATTGGCAGTGGGAGTTGTCAGAATATGGTGATGAATTTTCCATAACGAGGGAAAATATATGATTTTTCTGTTGAAATAGAGTTTATATTTAATATTTAAATTGCGCTTTGAGCTCAATGAAAAAAAGTACAGACAGTAGAAGGGTCCGTCGACTGGGCCTAGAGCTACAACAAACGACTAAAGTCCATCAAGTGTTTTATTTATTATTCTGCTAGAAATATTTAAATATATTTATACTACCTGTGGAAAAAATAGTATTCGAAATAGACAAAAAAATATTTAGATAAATCGAATTATATAAAAAAGTATCACAAGTTGAATATTTAATGCTCATTTCTCTATGTGCATCTGGATTGAGGGCCCATTTTTTTAAACCTTTCCAAACGAAATAAGACTCATAGGGAAATTACTTAAAAATAGTTAAAACTTAAAGCATAGGGCCACGAATTTCTTAAACGTGAAATAAAAATGTTATGATTAAATAACTTGGGCCCTCAATCCAGACGCGTGCATAAAGTGACATAGCCTAAATCTCAGTAAGTCCTATCTTTGGGTTCATAATTTTTATTCAGGAATTTAGTTAAGAATTTCTTAAAGATTTTAAGAAATTCCCAAATCTGTAGAATGTGACATTACAGATTTATGACGGTATTTCTAGGGCCCTCAGTTCAAATGTGTCTGTACTGAGGAATCTGCAAAACATGGATTTATCTGAAGAAATACATAAATGCGACTTTAACATGTTTTACTTAGATACTTAGGTGAATTAGTTAAAAAGAAATAATGACGGAAAAGTTCATTGTTACGTAGTAAATGAAAGTCAAATTTTACTAAAACGTCTGAACTGAGAGCCCAACATTTTCGGCTTTATTGACTAGGCTCAACCTCATAGATTAACGCAAATTAGAATAAGATTTTTAACTATTCTTTAATTAAATTTTAACATATCGTCCGTTCTTCTTAATATCATACTTAAAGAGAAAATTGATTTTCTATTTTTATATAAGAGAAAAATTTGTAGGGTGACCATAATGATCATAGTTAGTACCGGTACATTTTCAAGATTGATCTAAAAAGATCTGACAGTTTAAAATAAAACAATTAAATTTACCTAAGCATTATTTAATGATTTTCGTGATTTCGGAAATTGTATCTTAAATACAATGTATCTTAAAAAACTTTTTTGCAAAAAAAACCGACGTCAAAAACATAAAAAAAAATGAGAAACACATAATCGATAAACACAAATAAGTGAAAAATTAAAAATAATAAAAAAAAAATATTTAAAAAAATCAGCTTTTGAAGTTGGTGACATATTTTGTTTGTTTGATTTCCGTTTATTGCCACCGACTTCAGGCGCTGTTTTTTCTTGTGAAGTTTATTTTTAATTTTTTTGTTTTTCACTTTTTGTGTTCTTCGATTTTGTGTTTTTCACTTTTTTATGTTTTTGAAGTCGGTTTTTTTTTCCTTTTTTAGTTGTAATATATAAGGAGCTCGTGGCTTAATAAGAACTGCCACTCGGGTCGATATTTAGGTAAAGCTGTGCTTGCCTAGGTCGGTCTGTGGATGGGTGACCGCCCGACATACCGAGTTTCCTCCGTGCCTCGGAAAGCACGTTAAGCTGTTGGTCCCGGCTGCCATATATAGATCTTTGGCAGTCGTTACAGGTAGTCAGTGACCTGAAAGTCTGACAACCAGTCTTACCAAAGGGTATCGTATTACCTAGTATTAAATGGGTTGTGGAGGTCAGATAGGCAGTCGCTCCATGTAAAATACTGGTATTCAGCTGCATCCGGTTAGACAGGAAGCCGACCCCAACATAGTTGGGAAAAGGCTAGGCAGATGATGATGAGTTGTAATATCCTATACAAATATTTACTATGCATTGAACATTCAAACTAGAAACCAAGCCCTTAAACTTCAAGATTTCCTTATTATTGCTTTCAACTCCTAATCGTTGAGGAGAGTACCTTCCATAACCAGCTCACTCACTCAATCATCAGATCCTGATACGGTCCACAATTGACGGAGATATGCGCAGATGTATAAAAAAATTCATACACATGAATAGAGAACCTTCTCCTTTTTGGAAGTCGGTTAAAAATGACCCCAAATCTCCCTTCGTAACTGACCAAGAACCAAGAATTCTTATGTAATTATTATCATGCACAAAAATAAATGAAATCAATTATTTATTATTGAATAAAAGTCTTTATTGAAAAATAAACAAATACGCTACGTAGTGCCGACCACACAAAATTAATTAAAATTAAAATTGCATATCGATTCTTACACACAGTACACCAATCGAATATACATTAAATAATTCTAACGGCTATTTGTTGTTGATAAAATTATATTACACCAACATTTGGTTTCTTTGATATTTTTATTTTACTATCAATAATGATTTATTTTTTAGGATGTAAGACTATTTTATGGTTACATTTACTTTAAGTAAATATTTTTTATTTAACAACAATACTGATCGTGTTTTATTTATCGGAATGTATTTGTTCGAAAAGCGTTTTGCGATGTCTTTGGTGCTACAGCGATCCCTAAGGATCACAGCCATATAAGTAGGAATTCATCGTATAAAAGGTGTAAAAGTGCCCTTAACGCAAACGAAAGGCACTTGTTCTCCCCACCACTGCGATATTTTTTTGTTCTAGATCATACGTGGGAACCCCCCTAGTTACGGAGATATTGAACAATAATTAATTATTCCCAATTTTTCACAGCTGTTCTGCAACTAGGCCCATAATAGAACCTTAAGGACAATAAGGACTAATATCATATTATAAAAAATAGTAATACAAATAAAGAAAACAAAATTGTAAACTGTAGGTACATATATAATACGTTTAGCTGCAAATATTACGACTTTTCGACTGCGCTTTGCAAAATGTACTGGTACTAACTATGATCATTATGGTCACCCTACAAATTTTTCCCTTATAAAAAGTATAAAATCAATTTTCTCTTTAAGTATGATATTAAGAAGAACGGACGATATGTTAAAATTTAATTAAAGAATAGTTAAAAATCTTATTCTAATTTGCGTTAATCTATGAGGTTGAGCCTAGTCAATAAAGCCGAAAATGTTGGGCTCTCAGTTCAGACGTTTTAGTAAAATTTGACTTTCATTTACTACGTAACAATGAACTTTTCCGTCATTATTTCTTTTTAACTAATTCACCTAAGTATCTAAGTAAAACATGTTAAAGTCGCATTTATGTATTTCTTCAGATAAATCCATGTTTTGCAGATTCCTCAGTACAGACACATTTGAACTGAGGGCCCTAGAAATACCGTCATAAATCTGTAATGTCACATTCTACAGATTTGGGAATTTCTTAAAATCTTTAAGAAATTCTTAACTAAATTCCTGAATAAAAATTATGAACCCAAAGATAGGACTTACTGAGATTTAGGCTATGTCACTTTATGCACGCGTCTGGATTGAGGGCCCAAGTTATTTAATCATAACATTTTTATTTCACGTTTAAGAAATTCGTGGCCCTATGCTTTAAGTTTTAACTATTTTTAAGTAATTTCCCTATGAGTCTTATTTCGTTTGGCAAGGTTTAAAAAAATGGGCCCTCAATCCAGATGCACATCATTTCTCTTAGTTTTGGCGACAAACAAGTAACGATCAGACGTAATTTCTACAATATCTTAATTTTTTTTGCGTAGTTATAAATTGATTAAAAAATCGATTGATTTAAATTATTTCATGTCTCAAAGAAAGAGGACCAATTATTAAAATAGATGACCATTTAGATTTTTTCCTTTGCTGTTGTTGTAAAAATTAAAACTATCATTTAAATACATGCCTTCTCTTCTTAGAGTGTCGATGGCAGATTTTACAATAAATATGTTTAGCCCAAAATTCACCAGTTATATAATCGCCAAATGTGCAGGTGTTACCGACATGCAACACAAGATGGAAGGTAGGCTACTGTCTGTGGAGACAGTGTCACATTTGAGATCTGACGTATTAGCCCCCATTTGAAGAGATTGTCTTTGCTACGGCCGACTTGGGTATGAACACTAACGTCTATTTAAAGATTGCCAAGTCGACCACAGCAAAGCATGCCCAGGTAGAAGGCTTTTGTATGATAGTGTAATATAGTGACTACTTTTAAATTATAAAAATAAAGCCGGTAATTTGAGACGAGGCTTTTAAATTTTGTTCGAAAACGCTTATAGATACAATGAGACGTAGTTCGGCGCCTGATGTGTTGAGTGTGGAGCGTTCCGTATGGACGAGCGCGGGAATTAATGTGGCGCCGGCGCCGGGGGCAGCGCGTGCGCAGCATTCCTCGCGAGCTCCAGGAAAGTGCATCCGTGAATAACCACTCAATCAACCAAGTCTCGTAACGCTCGATATTAAGCTATCATGCGCCGCTGCCCCGAAATAGAACCATTCCATTCATAAACAATGCACATCATGAATGAAATACTATCGGCACATATCGCATTTACTAACTAAATTAACCACTCTATGTACGCCATGTTCTGGACTCTGGTTCGCACAAATGAAAGTACGTATTGCCATAAATCAAGATAACGTGTTGGAGTTATGCGGATGAGCCCGCTATTAAAATGCCAATAATGTGCCAACTTCAATTGCAATGGGCTAGTTCCGATACTAAATATTATAAATAATAATCTGCTGGCATTTGTTGTGCGTAGGAATTCCAACAATAACGCTCGATAAATTAGTTGCGATAAAATTGAATGCTCTGAACAAATAAATACATAAACTTGGACGCCAGGGTGAGCTAATAAACCCACTCAGGCTGTGGACGCTTGAGGGATGTTATCAGTGTTATCAGTGTTGCGTTATAGAATGAACATTGTTTTAACTAAAGTAGTCAGTGATACGATTGACGTAGGGTATGCTTAATGTCTTCATTTCTACGTTGTAACTACTTATTAATGTGACAACCAACATAACGTAATATTTAACCTTTTCCTAATAATTTAGCGACACTGATTGTTGAGTGAACAGACGTCAGAACATCAAGCTACTACAATATGTAAAATTTGTTAAATAGGTTGTCAGCATTATCGCTAAAGTATTGGGTTCAAGGTTGATTGGAACCCGTCGGGGCTGCGGGTTGTTCGCAAGAGATACCGCGGCCTCGACATGAAGGGAAGGAACATGGGTAGTTTTTAGTCAGTAGATGTCTGACACTCCCTTTCGCTCTGCCCAAGATCGGGAGGGGTTATTTGATGATTTTCCAACCGCCAAACCGCAACCAAAAAAAAGGTTGATTCGAAAGATTTCACAATTTCGGGTTAATGTGCTGGTGTATGTACCAGGCTCCGTTCACTCAATTTTAGTAGAATCAGAGCTCTTTGCATTACAGTTCTTCCAAAAAAGTAGATTTATTTACATAACATCACGCCTGTAACCCCCAAAGGTTTAGAGCACCCACATTACGCCAGTCGCGTTTAAGTTCCATATAATAGGGGGTGAGCCTATTGTCATCAACCGGGCACAAATTTAGTCTCCGTGGCTGCTGTTGAAACATTTCTTGTGGAAATACCCAATAATACTTTTCCCTAGAGCAGAGGTCGCGGCTCCGACTTACGAATAGTAAGTCGTGGGTTCGAATCCCGGCAGTCGCATTTTTTTTTTAGCCTGCACTCTCCCACTGCTGGGTAAAGACCTCCCCCAATTCCTTCCAAGATTTTTTTTCCTGTGCCGCCTCGAACCATCTATGTCGTCACGCCACCTTTTTCTTGGCCGGCCTCAGCGGCGCCGTTCGTCTTCCGGCAACCATAGTGTGGAGGATTTTGCCCAGCGGTCATCGTGCATGCGGCTGATGTGACCCGCCCAATCCCACTTTAAACTAGCAGCCTTCTTGCCACTGTCTACTTATCCACTATGCCCGTTTTGGAGCGCAGCGTGGTGTTTCGAATCCTGTCTTGCCTTTTGACACCCAAAATGCTCTGCTCCATTGCCCTTTGGTATACTCCACGGCGGAACTTCTGTCTCGATGAGTGACCATGTCTAAGCACCGTTGGTTAGTAGGACAGGCAGAATGCACATTTCGATGAGTTTGTGCTTCAGGGAGACCGTAAGATCGCCCTTCACGAGTTCATTGACCAGTAGCTTTTCCGGGCTTTTTGACTCGGCGATCAATTTCTCTTTCTTGCCTGGTTTTCGAAAGATACTAACTGGCCCAAGTAGAAATACTGAATCGACATAATGTATTTCTTGCTTAGTGCTGTTGGTCATAAGTTGGGTTTTAGACCGATTCATAGTAAGTCCCACCTTAAAGCTAGCTATATGCTCATTTCTTGATGCATGGTCTGTAGTTCAAGGGCTGTGGGGGCAAAAATGACTATGTCGTTGGCAAATCGGAGGTTCGTCACCCTCTTACTGCCGATTTGAATGCCTTTGGTAGTCCATGAGACTGCCAGCGTTCTAAATATCTCCTATAAGAGTGCTTGTGAATAACTTCGGAGAGAGTGGGTCACCCTGTTTAACACGGTACCCTTCTGTATAATGAATGAAGGCCCTGCGGTATTCAATTTGATGTTTGCTGTGCTGTTGTGGTAGATGGTTTTTAAAAGGCCTATATATTGTTGTTCCAGTTCCTGATTTGTTAAAGCTATGAATATTTCGGATTGCTTGATGCTATCGAAGGGCTTCGCATAATCTACGAAAGGCAAGTATATTTTTCCAAAATATACTGGGCTTTCATTATTTTGATTTTGTGATGTATTTTTGATTATGTTATTTTGTATTGATTATTTGTATTTCTTGATTATGTTTTGTTGTAAATTTTGCGTATCTAATTCTATGGACTTTAACGTCTGCGATTAAATGATTATTATTATTATTATTATTAAACTCAGTATATTTTTCTAAAACTTGGTTTAAGGTCTGCAGGTGGTCCCGTCGGGACTGCGGGTTGTCCCGTCGGGGCAGCGGGTTGCTCGAAACAGATACCGCGGCCCTGGCACAAAGGGCTAAGAAGGAACATGGTTGGTTTTTAGTCAGTAGAAGCCTGACTCTCGTCTGTCAAGCTGTTAATCCAAGTACGTCCTCTTGTGATTCCTTGTTTTAGTACTGTGGATGTGTGTTTTCTAAAGTAGTTTTGACCATTTGGTGAAAACCAAAACTGCTTTAGAAAAAGATTGTGCTAAAAACGCTTAAATCTTTCCTAATGCTCCTTTAACTTTGTCTATTGTTCTAAATTCTGGTGTTCCTATTTCTTTATCTGCCCGTTTTTCTATCAATTCAATGCGTGTTAGTTTGTTTTTATTACTACGTTTATTTGTTATGGTTTTACAAGTATTGTTGATTCCGGGAACTATTACTATATATTGCTCTTCTGCGTCTTTCTCATAATCTTTTAGTTCTTTAAAATAATTTGATAGTTCTAAGTTGTAATTTTCGGTATTTTTAATTAGTGTATCTTTGGATAGTCCTCTTATTTTTTATAAATGTTTTGGCTCGGAGGATTTTAAAGTCTACTCAAATTTTTGAACGAATTGGTTTATGGTCTGAACTGTATTTGATTTTGTCTGTGACACTAATGTTAGGGTTTCGTAGCCGAATGGCAAAAAACGGAACCCTTGTAGATTCTTCATGTCTGTCCGTCCATCTGTCCGTATGTCATAGCCACTTTAATCAGAAACTATTAAGACTACACAGTTGAAACTTGGTAGGTAGATGTATTCTGTAAACCGCTTTATGATTTTTATACAAAAGTTTAACAAAATAAATATTAAGGGGTGTCCCCCCATACTGGAACTGAAACTAAAAATATATTTTTTCATCAAAACTATTCGTGTGGGGTGTTTGTCTATAGATAGGTCTTAAAAACGACATTGAGGTTCCCATAACCATTTTTTCTCAAAGTCAATCGTTTGAAAGATAGACACTTCCAAAGTGGTAAAATGTGTGTAGTAATAACATAACTTTTAAACTAAGAGAGTGACAAATCTAAAAAAATATATGTTGTAGATCGTAATGAAAATTAACAACCAAAATTGGTTTGAAGAACGATAATATAGTAAATATTTTTTGAGATATAGCACATTTAATAAACCGCTAATATAACTTTGTCGTTCATACAAACACTATGAAAAACAAACTTATAACAAAATATGTTTTTCTGTTGTCGCTTTAACAAGAAATAATACAAATGAAAGGGGGCTTCCCTACTACGCCTACGGTACTGAACCCTTCATGTGCAAGTCCTACTTGCACTTGGCCAGCTTTTTTTTAATTATAATAATTATGTCGGTCTGATGACAAAACGTAGTCGATTTCATTGCGCGTGAACGTCAGGAGACACACAGGTCCAACGTCATTGCGGTTAAACTATTGACTATGTGCATGTTTTGTCCAAAGGCGAGCTCTGTGAGACGAGCGCCTCGCATAGTCGCATGTTGTGGTCTCCCAGGCGCATTTATTTGTGTAATTTATTTAATCACCGCTGCTCTTAATCTCAAAACGGTGAAGAAAAACATCGTGAGGAAACCGGCTGGTCTTAAAACCAAAAAATTCGAAGACATGTGACATCTACCAACCCGCACTGGTTATAGCCCATCTCTCTTCAAGAGAGGAGGCCTGAGTCCCTGCAGTGGGAACATTGTAGGCTGATGATGATGATGACTTTTCCCGACGTGGGAATCAAACCTAGTTGATTGAACGCACTTGCGGTTGCGACTACTAGACCGTCATCGTTTTCCTGCCCAGGAACATCGTAACTGCTTTTGGTTTGGTTTTGGTAATTTGGTGTGAAGCATGTTGCTAACTTGCTATCTATATCATAAACAACATCACGCCTGTAATACTTCGGGGATAAGACAGGCTCTCACATGGGGCGAGCCTACTGCTATAAACCGGGTACTTGAAATTCTACACTCTATACGGCTGTCCATATTTTGTTAAAGATGTTTTGTTGTTATTATATTTAGATTAAAAAAATACACTAGAATGATGTAGCTATTCACACATTTAATAATCCATGACATACATAACATTTATAATATAAGTAATAATAATAATAATAAGTAATAATATAAGTTATTAAGTAAGTTAATTTAAGTCGTAGTTATTATTTAGTTTGCCCTGAATTTAGGAGGTCCGTAGGTTTCGTGGGGGATTCCCTGACTAGTAGAGATGGCGCCGAGTTCGGAGCTCGCGGAGGAGGCTGTGCTGCTGACTGTGACCGGAGACGAGATGCTGCCGGCGATGTTGGAGGAGCTCAGGGTGCCGCTGTTGCCGATGTTACCAGACGATGAGCTCACGCCGAAGGATTGGCTGAATGTTCCACTGGACGATCCCTGCTGGACTGGCGCCTGGAATTGAGAGCTGCCGAGACCCGACGAGAATGAAGAGGAAGTTTCGCCTAATCCTGAGTTAACGGACACAGACTGGCCGCCCTTGTTGTAGTCCTGAACGATGTTGTTGATCACTGCCTGTGAGTCTTCCTTGTTCTTGTACTTGATGAAGTATACCTCGGGTTTGGATGGGGGTTTCTGTTCAATCTTAGGAAGGACGACGTCGGGTTGTTCGTCGGGTTTCTTGACAAGAACGTAGACGATTGTCTTCTCTTCGTTTTGTGGCTGGATAGGAGCAATTAGGTTAGGTGGGCTAGATTCGCTGGGTGCCTTAACGAAGATAATCTTGTAATGTTTCTGGGGAGCAGGCAGTACGATGGGTGCGCGGGGCCTGACTTCTTCCTGCTCTTCGGGGGCAGCGTGCACGTAGAAGTGCTTGAATACTTGAGCGGGCTGATGCTGCACTTGATAGTAGTTTGCGTACTTGTTAAGAGCAGCTTGGTACTGGCTTGAGGACTGGTATTGAGTCTGGAATCCGGTGCTGCTGGGCTGGGGTGCTTGGGCGCCGCTGATGCCGGAGCTTTGGTAGTATCCGGTGGACCCGGTGGACGATGTCTGGTAGCCAGTGTTTTGAGCTGCCTGATAGCCAGTGTTTTGTGCTCCCTGGTAGCCAGTGAACGCGGAGCTGTATTGGCCAGAATTTCCTCCATGTTGGTAGGAAGGAACTCCGTACGAGGTGTGTGGCACTTTGTAGTGGTAACCGAGTCCAACGTCGGCTAAGGCTACTCCAAGAGTCAGCAACAATACCTGGAACAAGCAAAAGACTCATGAGCTCTAATGTAATAATAAAGATTAGATTTTGTGTTGAGTTATATCTAATATCAAAAAGTGTCAAGTCAATTTTCAAATGTAAAAAGACTGTCCAAATGAAATAACAATTTAGGGTTTTGTGACAGGTATCGATGGACATAATTAACGATGTGTTATATGAAAATAACAGGCTTGTTAGTTGCGGTGGTGTGGGTAATTTGTTGAGAGGCTGCAGCGGAGTTAGGCCGACCGGCCGACACCCGACGACGACCGGTCGTGTGTTCGCGCCGTGACCACTCGATGTTGCAATACAGAACGCGTTCCAGCGGAATTAGATCTAGTTATATTATTGATGGAATCACTGTGGAATGCGATAAACAAACGGAGCTCAATCGATTGATTAACTGGTATGTCTGTATAAAATATCGTCGAGCATTTACTAGCGGGTTTCAATACAGCCTTAGAGAAATCTGATGCGTTTTCGTGCCTTCGTGTTTTGTTGAGTTAGAAAGTGTTTTTTACGAGAAGACGAGCTAATTTAAGATTCCTAGTTTAAATCTTAATTTTTTTATATTATTATAGTATTTTGAATCGATACCACGTCAAAACTATGAGCTTAATTTTGATATCAAGGAATGGATCATCTTCTGGATTACCTTCCTTCATGATAAATATACCTTTATACATCTTTTTTGACCGTATGGTATTAATTGCATCATAATAATACTACACCGGTATAAGATAAGAAATATGGAAGAATAGAAAGTATGGGCAAGGTCACTTCTCGTATGTTGGATTGCTAGAGATAGTACAATGGTTGGTGCGGTCGCGATGGTTGCCGCTTGCGCAACCACCACGCCCAGACTGGGGTCAGCGATGCGGGTGCGATGAACTTGACCGTGGTTGCCTTCACATGTTAGGTGCAACAAGCAAGAGTTACAACATCCAACTTTGGATAAAAGTCGTTCAATTTACTGAGCACAGATTACTGTAATTAACACCGTGGTTAATTTTTGTGTACCGCTACAATTACTTTTTTTTTGTAATCATGCCTCGTTAGTTGTTTATAATATTGTTATCGTTCAAGTTCTTGAGAATGTAGGAAAATAGCGTGGTTTTCTAAGTGGAAATGTCTGTTTATTGCAAGTTTGTGATATTTTGTTTGTTGTTGCAGTGCTAAGCTAAGGGTCCAAGTGCTACTGCGGCGCTATACGCGGATCAATTTTTCAAAGTTTTTGCAAAACAGTGCGAATTCACAGTTTTCTTATTAAATCCTTTTATAGGTATTAAGATAGTGGATACGGAGACGGTGGATGTTTTAATGAATAGTAATTATATTCAAACTACTCAACTGAATTAATGAATACGATCAGCTTATAATATTCCCACAGCTGGGAAACAGGTCTCCAGATATGTAACTAATAGGAAGCCGCAAATAGAGTGTGATATCATAATTACGTACGTTTTTAAATGAAACAAAATAGAAAACTTGTGATCAATAAGTTCTGAGTTTTCGAGTAGGCAGGTAGGTATATAAGTTTTGTTGATGGCAAATTAGTTTATTCGTGTTAACATATATATTAATATTACCCATTAATAATATATTGAAGATTAATTAATCAGGTAGGTATTGAAAAGTATAATCATGAAGAAATTCTTAAAATCTGATTGATATTCTTATCAATATCAAGACTTTCGACGACCAATTTACCTTTGATATCAACAGAACGAATATTAATTTCATATTGAACTAAACGATAACTTGTGTGGTTTCAGTTTCCTGAAAAAGCACTTTAAAGGTAACTCGCAGTATTTTATAGAAGAAACTTTTTGTGCTACAATTTTCTAAGTAACTCAGGAACTTTTCCTGGGCGACGACGGCTTACATAAAATAATGGTAACATCATATTGCAGGTCAGTAGAATGTAAGTAAATTGGTTGGTATTTAAAGTTTTATGGTAGTAGGTAAGCAACATTTTCACAATAGGTAAGTATCTCATTAGAGATACTAAAAAAATATAAAGCGCGGTTTTAAAACCTATATCGGAGATTTTTCTGCCTATCACTACACATTATAAAACAAAGTCCTCCACCGCGTCTGTCTGTCTGTCTGTTCGCGTTAAACTCAAAAACTACTTACTGCATCGATTTACATGCTGTTTTCACTAATGGATAGAGGGGTTGTCGAGGAAGGTATAAAATTTGACGCGGGTGAACCTGCGGGTTAGAACGGATAAACAAATTTCGCATATGAAATGATAAAGATCTGAAATTCTAAACACTTAATAATACTTTGGCCTAGACTGCTATTAGTCAAGGCTGGGTCTAGTTCGACTGCTATTTAACATAGAGTTTCTTAGTTATCAGAGACACATAGATGTTCGAACAACTGTTTATCATAATACAACATGCAATTAAATCCGTATAAATATGATTTATACCAGTATTACTACTATAAGTTACCCATAATTTATATTAGGTACCTAATCTTAAAAATATAACGTCGTCCAGAAGAAATATTAGGTAGGTATTTACTTTAGAATAATATTTGATACTTTATTGCCTTTTGGTCCGGTAAACTTTTTATAACACCTATAGTAGATGTTAACAATAATGATTATTTATTTAATATATTCAAAAAATGTCGTAAATTCTTTAAGTTTTTCATCGACATGATAAGATGATACGATATTTGCCGGACATAACTTTTTCGCTGGATAATTTTGGGTGTATTTTGTAACTAAACATAAGCTCACGCTGGTAATCCCCGAAGGATTGGGCAGAGTTGTACTTAGGTAGGTACCGGTAAATGTGAATGTACTATTAGTAGTACACTCACATTTTGCCAGTTAGGAAGTCCCATGTAGATGGCGAGCTTATTGCCATTTTAACTAAAGTTTATAAATAAACCTATCAATAAAAATAACGTGCAAAAAAGACAATTTATAACCAATTTTTGACCATTGATTGTGTGTCGTAAAGTTGAGATCCTTTCCAATTAACAAATTTTACTGACCGAACGCCAAATATTGTAGACATAAAGAACTTTGTCTTAAGTCAGTAAAATGTAATAGATCAAGCGGAACTCCGTCGTAGACGAGGTACTCAGTGAAATGGGAAAAGCAGAAAATTCCCACTGAACCTGTCGTAATTTCTCATCAGCAAGCTTGTGGAGATAGGCAAGATATTGAACTCATTTACAACACTCAAGCCGTCTCCTCCTACATTCTGTGACAACATTTTACCACTTCACCAATACTAATTATTTCTACATTGGTGATGAGCTCTAGTGTAAACCAAATCTTCTGCTTTCATTATGGCGGATATGGGATGACCGTCACGAAATAGTTTTTCAAATTATCCTCAAAATATGCATAAATCCATAATTAAAACGCAATCATGATGTAACATAGGTATTATAACAACTTAAATGTGGTCGAAGAATTCAGGGTCTGTTAAAACTTGGAGATTTATACAAATTATTATAGTGTGAAGGTCATTGAAACTAGAAATTGACGGTCAGCATAAGATACTTAAACAGTTTAAAATTCGGTTGCATCGATTTATCTACCTCTCTGCACAACGTTAAAATTTGCAACAAGAAAAAAACATCGAAAGAATTATGATAGAACAAAATGCTCTTTGAGTACCTACCTACTCGTAGATAACCCTAAAAATAGTAGTTTCGGAAAGGAGTTTACAATAAGATGACAGCGGATTGGGCATTACGAAAAAGATATTTCTTCAAACTTTTGAACGATTGCACTCATATTAATAAACTAGTGAGTAATCATTAACATTTACGATGTACTTGAACTAATTAGCCAGAGGACGAAAGTTAGAAATGCAAACACTTACTTGGTGTTAACAATGGCGTCTATTGGGCAATTTTCGAGTCATATCGCTAGATTCTTGGCTACTTTTGATTGACGTCTAAGTAACCATGTGGTAACGGACCTTGGAATGTGGTTGACATGCATTATTGCCGATAAGACCTCAATATTGAGATGGGGATTAACACTGCATTTAAATTAATAATTATAACTTTAAGCCTTTTAAGGGCTCTGTTACAACATATTGTCATTAGGAAAGTTTTGAGCATCGAAGTTTTCAAAAGTAGGAGATTACCTACCTACCAAAGAAGATGGATTTGTGAAATACCTACTAAAATAGAGTACAGATGTTATTTTTTTAAAAGACTGCTTATTCTGAAGGGATAGATATTAAATGAGCCGCATGATGATATTGATTAGTATAATTACATTAATCGATTAACACTATGAATTATTAAAAAGTTTTTAGTTACAACTTATCACACAAAATTAGCGTATTTTGCCTTATGGAACCTAATATTCTTACTAAAAAAGATACCAAAAGAAATCTTCTATTTTTTGATCATAAGTAAACTTCAAAAATAATTAAATTATTAAGGCAATAATTGAAGAACTCGTTAATTTTGTCTTGATTACTGAGTATGAACTGTTAAATAAATGTGGCACTTTAGATTTGATTATCCCCCGTTTTATTGTAACTTTCGATTAATTTATGTAATAAAATTGCAAAAACTTAAAAATCAACCAATTTCACCTAAACAATTGTCACAAAAATATCAAATGTTTACAGAAATTATTGTTTTTACCACACAAATACATAGAAGCACATTTCGCAAAGCTCATAGAGTTTCAGTCGCGTTAAAAAACTATTTTTTCACTATAAAAAACTCATTTCTCTTTAATTTGAGAAAAACTGTCTAATTTCCAAAATTTAATTTTAAAAACTTAACACTTTTTTAAAACAAACACTGGAAACACTTATTTTTATCAGAGAGACCTTTTATTAAATTAAAAAAAAAATATGTTAAGGTACGTACCAAAGTAACCTTCATGTTGGAGCTGCGATCGCTTGTCCTATACCGACTCTTCTGCAGGTGATGCGGTAAGTGTCGCCACACTCAACGCCCCGACTCTTAAATACCTGCTCAAGAAGACCCGCCTCTGCTGAACGATGAACGAACCTACAAGGTTATGTCAGCGAGTTCATGCGAAACAATGAACTATGTCATAATGTTTATCACTTAAAAGCTTTTTTTCGGAAAAAGCTTATTAGTTTTCTTATTGTACTTTTCATTAATTACTTATCATGTGTAGTAATTTGAGAAAATGTACTGTAATGTTTTGAAATGTTTATGAAAAACATTACAGTTAGCCCCACAGTTTATACACAACTGCCACCTGGTTACCTGCGGCAGATATAAAATAAGGGTCAGATTTAAAAATAATAATTAAGGAATCCTGAATTTTCATTTTACATTGAACTTGGAACTTTTTATTACATTTGAGTCACAGGTACCTGGATAGTTTAAAGCATAGGTAAGCAAAGGGTTTTTTTTATACTGGTAAGTACTCGTTTACAATAAAGATTTCATTTTATTTAGGGCTGTTAGGTCATTGATGAGTAGACAAGGTTAGCTAAGCTAGGTAGACTAGCTACTTGTATGCAGATTTCCTTATATGCATAACTCATTGTATATACCTACTTGATTCGACTTAGTCGAAATGGGACCGACATTGAACTGCTAATAATGACCTCATTGGTCATCGGAAGACCTTCCGGTGTGTTTGTGGTTTTGTATGGCAGATCCGCACCTAACTTTAGTACCAAGTTCTGGTCTATCAAGATAGTTGTGGGTGTCTTACTATACTAGAAAAGTAAAGTCAATGACTTGTGTTATTTTAATCGTATATTTTATACAATTTTGTTTCCCATGGATACATTCTGATTTCGGACATAAATTATATCTTTTTAGGGTTCCGTACCTCAAAAGGAAAAAACGAAACCCTTTGTTGTCCGTTTGTCTGTCAAGACCCTTTTTCACAGGAACGCGTAGAGGTATCAAACAGAAATTCATATCAAATACTTAGGTCTACTGTCCCTTAGAGCTGCGTAAAAATTAAACTAATAAGCCAACGCAATCAAAAGATACAGCTGTTTAAGCTGCAAATATTCGACACTCGCCAGGGAATCAAAACCTACAGGGAACTTCCCGGGAACTCAGAATCTTGAAATTTGGTACGAAGCAACGTTTTATAGCACAGATAAAGAAAAAATAGCGAAAAGCATAATTTTAAGTTATATTATAATTAGTAATAAAAATATCATAACTTTTATCTATACCTACAAGTTTGTACGGAACCGTCGGAGCGCTAGTCCAACTCGCACTTGGCCGGTTTTTTCCATGTAGTTGGTCAGAAACTACAGAATACCACCAGCAGTAAAGATTTTATATCCGAAACTATATTTACCTACCTACATACTTCTTTTGCTCTGTCCACGTTCATACATCTGGTCATGCAAATGACGCCAGTTGGGTAAGGTAGGTACAGCGCATCTGACTTTTCTAAAGACTATCTCCAACCAGGTAATACATGGTGAGGAGTTACTTTTTTTTCAACACACTTGCTCATAAAGTGGCTCTAATTTCACCGCAATTAGGCATATAAGGACACCTGTAATCAAACTGTGAATTTTCCATTGCCATTATTCACAAGTGAGTTATAGTTTTTTTTTTAAATTTTATTGGTTGAGTTGCTTTGTTCTTAAAAAAGTTTCGATACTAAAAATATTGTGTTCAATACTACAAATAAATTAATGTAACTATTCCTTGCTCATTTCATGCATCTTCGAATTTAAATAGATAATTTCAACTTGTATAATACGTTTTTAATAAATAAAACTTTTGTTTTCTCTGTAATAAAAAAACCTTGAATTCCCCATTTTGTACGTGGCTTTGCAGCCACAAAAAGTTTGCGCTAACCGCAAAAAAGCAAAAAAGAAACCTCATTCTTTTAGTCTATGGCCGATCGCCATTGTTAGATGCGCGTGCAGGAAAACTTATTAATTTTTCCCACCATGGTGAAATTTTTTTCACAACTCGTTTTAACTGTTGAAAATGATTTTTTTGTGTTATTTTCTTCACAAGTGTGTTGAAAAACGTCGTATGATACACGTGTGTATTGATGATTACCGTCCTCGGCTCTCTTAAGACCATCACCTAACGGCTCGGGTCTCAATGGCGCCTCAGCGGTAACCACCAACCGTTACACACTTACCTATACCATAATGTACTATTATTATTATTTATTATTAATAAAGTTTTAAAAAACTGTTTAACCAGCTTTCGTTGCTGACCATACGTGACTTCAGTACTGACGTAGTACTGTGTTACTGTTGATGACTTGTCGCGAGTACCTACAGCTTTTGTCTTAAATTTAAAGGTTCTAAACAATAATTACATAAGAGATCCAAGATTGAAAGGTCAAGTGCGTCTCTTATGCGTTTGTAACAACACACAGATTTGAATATTTACTTTGTCCGACCATTAAACAATTGTAGGATGGAACCTTCGCCTTTGCTATGAGCACCCAGAAATGTTTTTTGCTGACAGTAACAATATATTGGTGTATGAATTATTACCTATCATTATATTATCTTCCGGTCCGGGGAAACTGAAGCGTGCAAAGAAGTCAACAGTAGAAATAGTAGAATCACAACATTATAGCTGTAATAGATCATGTCAAAAAGATAATGGTTTAGTATTAAAAACTGCACTTGACAGCTTGTGCGAAATTGCCTATTGATTTAGACCAAGTTTTAATGTTAAGTAGAGTGTTAACAAAGCGGTTCGTTGTTTCAACGGCTTTTAGTAGCTGATAGAATGACTGATAGAAGGTCACTTGTCTAAGTCTTAACTTCAAGAGATCGGAACAGGTAGAGCTTCTTTGCCCAAACTTCAAGGAACTAAGTGACATGTTTATTTCGGAACTTAAAAACTCAAGTCCGTGATAGACCTGTCGTCTTGTGTGGATCAAAATGCTGGGCCGTGATGAAGATGAATGAAAAACGATTATATTATATTATATGTAGAGGAGATGAGATGTTGAGATGCTTGTTGTTAGGAATGGGAAAAAAATGGAATGAGATAAATTAAAGGAAATGTTTAGCCTTCTATAGAAAATGTAATCCTTATTATTACATTTTCATAACAAGACCAAACACTTTCTTTAATTTTTCCTGTAAAATAGTGATGAATATGAATGTTGATGGATAAAAAGGCAAAGGAAGGCCAAAGAGAAGATAGATTGTGTGAGGAATGTTAGGATAGAGAAGAAGTTAATGATGCCGTGACGTTTGACAGAGGAGAATGGAAGAAGAAAACGTGTAAAAATCGGGTTAGTCGAGTTGAACATCACTGTATCATCATCTGCCTAGCCTTTTCCCAACTATGTTGGGGTCGGCTTCCAGTCTAACCGGATGCAGCTGAGTACCAGTATTTTACATGGAGCGACTGCCTATCTGACCTCCACAACCCAGTTAATACTAGGTAATACGATACTCTTTGGTAAGACTGGATGTCAGAATTTCAGGTCACTGACTACCTGTAACGACTGCCAAAGATCTATATATGGCAGCCGGGACCAACAGCTTAACGTGCTTTCCGAGGCACGGAGGAAACTCGGTATGTCGGGCGGTCACCCATCCACAGACCGACCTAGGCAAGCACAGCTTTACCTAAAGATCGACCCGAGTGGCAGTTCTTATTAAGCCACAAGCTCCTCACAACATTGAACATCACTGTAGAAATAATAAAAATTCTTTGGAGGCGATTGCCACTTGTTTTATATGTTAAGGGCTCCCTAAATCTATACTAATATTATAAAGCTGAAGAGTTTGTTTGTTTGTATGTTTGTTTGTTTGAACGGGGTAAACTCAGGGACTACTGGTTGGAATTGAAAAATTCTTTTAGTGTTGAATAGTCCATTTATCGAGGAAGGCTTTAGGCTATATAACATCACGCTACAATCAATAGGAGCGGAGCACAAATGAAAAATGTTGCAAAAACGGGAAAAGATATTCCTTTTTGAGAGCTTCCGTTGCGTGCGCTGCGAAAACGGTTTAAGTTACGTAAATATCATGTAGGAACAAATTGTTCCTCTTTAAAAGTTCTAAAAAAACACACAGAGTCCGCGACAGCATTTGTTTATCTTTTACGATTGACTCACTGTAACCATTTTTTTATATTAAAATGTTAGATTAAAAAGAATTATATTTTGCAAAGCTTATTTAACCCATATGGTATTAATCTATATCTGAATAAATGTGTTTGCTAGCACGGAAATTTAATATAGAATATTTGTGCACTTTACTCTATACAGTTTAAACAAATATCTTAGAAGATATCGCAATGTAAAAATATACGGGCGATTCGGTCCGGTGCGGTAGGTACGTGGGGATTCTGGCCTCTGGGGGCTCCGCAGAAATTCAAATTCAAAATATTTACTGCACCATAATGTTTACAAGTACAAGGTGTTACTGTATATTAAACAGTAAGAGATACCTATAGTAATTGTTACTTTAATAATATAATCGAAGTCAATCTAAACTAATAGATATTTTATAGAGGAAAGGTAAGATTTTTTGTTTGTTACGAGTACGATATAGCTCAATTTAATAAGTTGGATAGTCGATTTATCTAGAAAGGTTATAAGCTATATTATGATTGTGTTGCAGACGAAGTTGCGTGGGTCAGCTAGTTCTATATATTGCAAGATTAGATTCCTTTTTAAAAATGGGATCCAGTCTACATCCTAAATGCCAATCGTTTTTAAACACGCTGCTTAGGTGTCCACTGTTCTGATCAGCTATTTACAATATTTTCAAAAAATACTTACTGCTCCTTCATTATAACATTTAACTAGTCACTTTAAACTTGTAATGTGATTATTCAAGGTCTATCAAACTACAGATTAAACAAGAAAGGCTAGGCTAAGGCTATAACAGTTGGAAATAGTTTTTTTTATTATGATCCTAAAATTGCATACTATAAATCATTCATTTTTGAACTTTGTAAGTTGTTTCTTCCGTAGTTTTAAACGTAAAACTTGTAGTCATTGATTTATTAATGATTGCGTAGTGCACACAATTAGATGTATTATGTGGTTTTAGAACTTAGAGTGATGTGGGTTAAATATGTTAACGTTTGCCTGCCTTTTCAGTATTTTTAGGGTTCCGTAGTCAATATGGAACCCTTATAGTTTTGCCAAGTCCGTCTGCCTGTCTGTCTGTCCGTCCATCTGCACTGTATCTCAAAGACTCTTAGTACTAGAAAGCTGTAATTTGGCATGAAAATACAAATAAGTTACGCCGACAAAGTGCTAAAGCAAAATATTGATTTATTTGTTTTACGGTATCTTCCAGTATACACATTAAAGTGAGGATCATTTTTTTGTCTCGCGAAGGGATGTCGTTCATTGTCTTTAAAAAATATTTCGAGTTAGCTCAGACAGTTTTCGATTAAGGGATTCGTTTGTGAAAATATGAAGCTTTAAAGTGCAAATTTTTGATGTACTCAAGTCTGGCAACCTAAACCACCTATACGAATTGTGTTTGGGCATTTATTTGAAAAAAATCATGGTAGTAGCATATATAACGAAAATAAAAGGAAAACTATCCAGCTAAGTTGGCTTTACAAGTTTACGAGTAATCGAAATAATTCGACCAACTTATAAAATGTACTTGTACGAAATATATTCCTATACATAATGTATGGGAGCGCAGGTCTCAAAACTGCAAATGTAAGTTTGTATTATTTTAACAATAAAAAATATCGTTCGAAGGCAGGTGCCTGGCATAAGACAGGGTGGTTAATAGTAAGTTCACATATTTTTAACCGACGTCTAAAAAGGAGGAGCTTCTCTATTCATGTATTTTTTTGCATGTCCGTGCATGTTATCTCCATCAATTGTAGGCCGACTTTCAAAGTTGTTCGAAAGAGATACCGCGGCCTCGGCGCAAGGGCTAAGAAGGAACATGGGTGGTTTTTAGACAGTAGAAGTCTGACACTCTCTTCCGCCCTGCCCAAGAGCGGGAGGGGTTATTTGATGATTTGCCATCCGCTAAAATAAAAAAAGGGTAATTTGTTTTTTTTTTATTTCACAATTTTTTTTATTACACCCGAGGTGGTCCTATTGTCACCAAGTCAGGATCTGATGGTGAGATCCCTGAGTCTTTTCCCAACTATGTTGGTGTTACTATTAATACTGAAACGGGATATTATTATATAACATGTTTAATTTTTGTTTGTTTGTTGCTTCGAGTTCCCGATATTTCGGCGCTGAACTACAAGTACCATGATCACGGATAAACTGAAGTCATGCCGGGTGGATGTTTATGAGCAGGGAAATCCGTCTAGCCTCTTTCTTGTTCGTTTTTTGCGTTCGGTACCACTACACGATTCTGTTCCCGACACACAAAGCTCACTGTGTCCACTCGAGAACTTTTTCGGTTTTTACACAGTTAACAGTTGGTATTAATAGTAGTGTCAGTGACCATGTCAGTTTAAAAACTTATATGTTGGGGTTAGCTTCCAGTCTAACCGGATGCAGCTGAATACCAGTATTTTACATGGAGCGACTGCCTATCTGACCTCCACAATCCAGTTCATGATCAGCCTATAATGTCCCCACTGCAGGGGCTCAGGCCTCCTTTCTAGGAGAGGGATGGGCTATAATCCACCACGCAGACCCAGTGTGGGTTGGTAGATGTCACATGTCTTCGAATTTTTTGGTTCTAAGACATGACGGATTTGTCACGATGTTTTCCTTCACCGTTTTGAGAGCAATTTTGATGAATTAAATTACACAAAGCAAAATCAAAATCAAAATCAAAAGTCATTTATTCAAACTAGACTGATAATCAGCACTTTTCGAACGTCAAAATTTACTTTACTTTACTTTACTTTACTCATTTACAAGTGACAGTCCCCCAAAACGCCCACCCTTCGACACTTCCTAGTGTTTTTTGCTGGAAAGAAGAAGTGGCGGAACAAACTCCCCTGCAACACATCTGTCTGTTTGGTTAGAAGAACCAGACTCGATACAATAGAAAGGTGTAACTTAATATTACGATTGATTACAGACACAAGTCAAAAATAAAAATGTATATAATAATAAAAACATAAAAAAGACATAACATGTCAGTAAACTAATTTTGGAGAAAGAACATAAATAACAAACAAACATTGTCTTCAGCGACTCTCAGCGACCAACTATTCCTATCATTTAAGTAGTCGTTAATGGAATAGTAAGCTTTTAAACAAAGATTAGATTTTACTTTGGCTTTAAATGCATTAAATGGCAAGTCTAGAAAAGAAGATGGCAATTTGTTATAAAATGTTATACCGAGCCCTACGAATGAATTATGAACTTTGTGCAGCCGGTGAAAAGGAGCGCGTAGTTTATGCTTATTTCTAGTGTTAAAATTGTGAATATCACTGTTTTAGTGTACAGGTGAATATTTTGTCTAATATATAAAATGTTGGCAAATATGAACTGAGAAGCAACCGTGAGAATACCAATCTCCTTAAAAATATCTCTAAGAGAAACTCGGGCACCCAGCTGATAAATTGCACGAACCGCTCGCTTCTGCAGAACAAATATATTTTGAATATCAGCAGCTTTGCCCCACAGCAGAATACCGTAGGACATAACGCTGTGAAAATAACTAAAGTAGACTAACCGTGCTGTATCAACGTCAGTGAATTGTCTTACTAAAGCAATGCGCCAGCTGGGTTCGAACCCAGCTGGACAGCACGACTTACTGTTCGTAATTCGGGGCCGCAACCACTAGGCCCTAACTACACAACCCAGTTAATACTGGCTAATACAATACCCTTTGGTAAGTCTGGTTGTCAGACTTTCAGGTCACTGACTAAAACACTGATCAAAGATCTATGTATGTATGGCAGCTGGGACCACCACCTTTCCGAGGCACGGGGGAACCTCGGTATGTAATGGGTGTTCACCCATTTACAGACCAACCTAGGCAAGCGTGGCTTAACCTAAAAATCGACCCGAGTGGCAGTTATTATTAAGCCAGCTCTAATATCAACCTTTTAATAACATAACTAAGATTTCTTTACGCATAACAGTAGTTAGAAGTATTTACGACATTTTTAAAATCTTCAAACGCAAATATCTTAGCTTCGAAATTACTTAAGGCAAAAATAATTGAATATATTATATGTGTACTTAACACATACACAACAAAGTAACATAAAAAGGGTAATGAATGTACCACACAAATACTTGATATGAATCAATTTTACATTGTAACTAGAAGATATTCGGTGATAAACCAAAGTACTGAACTGATTTATCAAATTCCTATGGGAGACTGGTCCCATAGGAATTTGAATTTAGAATAGAGGTTCATAAAATACGGAATCATGAGGTAACAAGCATTAAAAAAAAAATCGATACTTATGAGATCCTTCTCCTTGTTTTAATGTCGGTTAAAAAGGAGAAAACATAGCCCAGGTCAGGTATAAAAGGGTACTGTCGTAAAAGAAATGCGTCGAGATATAGTACCGGAGAGCTCGATAGATGGCGTTAACCAACTCCCTGAATCGCGCTATGGTTTCGTTACACGGCGTAGTATATAAGCCGAGACCGTCGAATGCTCGCCACCATTCAAAGTGCCTTAATTATAAAACACTGTGCCTTAAAAATAATACCTCAGTGCTTATACGGCACAACAAACAATGTCAAAGCATCAATTTTATAAATTTTTGATAAGATCGAAAGAAAGATCTTAATAATCCCCATGAAACAGTCCTTTGGCTTGAAACTCGCGGACAAATTGACTACAAAAATGAGTTTTATATACCAATTGATCACATTTAATTATATATATATTTTTTAATAACAATAATTATAAGAGCAAGTTTTAAAGTGATGACAGTTATGAAAAAATGCAAAGGAAGTCGCCTAGTTTGGTATGGACTTGTGATAAGTAGGGATGAATTGATGGATTTGGTGAGGAATAGGAAGGCTTTGGAAAAGATGGATGGATTCTGCATGGCTTAGCGTGTGTAGCTTGGTGCCTGACAGGGAGAATGGAAGCAGAAAACGTGTTGCGACAACTTCAAGTAAAATAGAACAAGTGCAGAAAGATGATCTATATTTCTACATTTAAAAACCAATTAAAATAGTCAACAATTTTTTTTTTAATCGCAATTAATTTCATGTGATTCGGGTTCTATGTGTTGGAAATAACGCTGAAAGTAAAATCAAACTTTCCTATCACGCCACAATTTTATGATATACTAGCTTTTGCCCGCGACATCGTCCGCGTGGAAGTCGAAAATGGTTCTAATAGGATATTTAATTAGTTTTTACGTTATTAATTTTGTTAAACCATATAAATTATTATGATTAAATGTTTGAAAACTTACAAAATATAACAATTTTTAATATAGTTTAGGAATTTAAAGGTGAAATCAACATTAAAATAAAATAAAACTTTGTTATATTTTTTATTAGATCTGTCTTAGTTCATTGGTTGAGAGCCTTCACTACTTGACACCACTTCTGCTAAGGAATTGACGTCGCAGTCCGGTTATTGTGTAAGCCTTCAGACATTTGAGGCTGAGGTAACTGTAGTACTGCTGTAGGCTTTGTCCTCCTAATGCTAATCCATCTTCTTATATGTGACCAGACATTTACTGTAGATTTCATCTGCTAGATGTTCATGTATATTGTCAGAAATCTTTATGTACACTTGTCGTTTGTAGTTCTGATAGGCCATCCCTGTATTTTACCCAAAGACTTAATCTGACAGAATGCTAGCATTATAGAAAAAAAATCACAAAATAGTTGCATTTTAAACAGCGACTAGCATAAGGCAGCTTACTCTAGTTTGTCGTCTTCTAACAAGCCAAGTTTCATGAAAGCTAATTGAAAAGTTAGTTGGTGGACACCGTTGACAGTCTTCATGAAGGATGATGAAGGGTGATGGACTCCTAACCTCATGCAGAACTAAGCGAAGATGGTAACACTCGGTGTTATTCGGGTGAACCGTGTACATTCAACCTAGAGCGTGTTCGTTCATTATACCTGGCCGGCCATCTACGGTTTTTCCACTTTTCCTTCTCACAAATTAATTTTTTCGTCATACAAAATATGAAGGCACTTTCGCATATAGATTTAGCAAAATCATCTGTTTGAGATTAATAAAAAAAACTATTAGTGTCGTTTTTGGGGTGCTATTTACTATTATTAGGTTATTGGAATTAAAATAGACTGACCATTTTCAAGGTGCACTAAATGTATGAATGGAAACCTTTCATGTATGGAAAACCCTGAGTCATTATTTTATTGAGGTGAAAATCCTGGCTGTTATGTCGTGTCTATCATAACGGTTTTGCTCATTAGCATCTCCGTGATTTCATCCCATCGACGATTGCAAGTAAATGTTATAAAGAGAGCGGAACGACGAGATAAGGGTTGATCAGGTGCAGGGCTGATGCGCGCCGGGTGATGGTTACTGTACTTAGCATTCTATGACTCATAGACTCATCGACTATGACTCAGGTATACCGTTATTCGGAGGGTTCAGTAGCTCACTATTAATCAATGGAGTAGTTGCTGTTTTTTGACTTTCTATAAATACGAGTATAGCAAAACTGTCAGGAGAATCTAACAAACTAGAAGTATGTACGACATTTTTAAAATCTTCAAACGCAAATATCTTAGCTTCGAAATTACTTAAGGCAAAAATAATTGAATATATATGTGTACTTAACACATACACAACAAAGTAACATAAAAATTAAAAGTGGCTGCGGAAAAAAAAAATAACGCCACTAAGTCCATACAAAGTTATTAAAAGCCCTTTTGGAGGCACTGATTACGTTTTCCATGCATTTTCTGCAGCTGTTCAAGTAGTTGCGTCTGATAATCATAATCTCATATGGATGCGCTGATGATGGAAGGTACAACTCCTCAACGGGTAGTAGTTGAAAGAAAATTCCTTCGAAATTATACGTACTTATGGACCGATAGTTGTATTCTTTCTGGCAGGTTGACCTGATGATAGGTGGAGGAAAGGAGGTTCTCAGTTATTTTTTATGTATATTCACCGATTACTCGAAGACGCCTGAACCGATAAAGAAAATTATTTCTTTGTTGAAAAGAAGATCTCCCAAGGGTGGTACAATGATGAGGAAATCAGGATCTGATGATGGCATCCCAGAGAAATCAAGGGGAAACCCTCAAATGTTATAGGCACTTATTACGAGTTTCGTGCTTTTTCTAAAGCTTTTTAAGTATTCGCATCTAGCAGTCATCACTTCATGTTGATGAGCTGATGATAGAAGGTATAATTCCTCAAAGGTTTGGAGTGGAGGATAATTCTTTAATAATATATTATGGGGATGTATTTACGATAGTTTTCTTTCAGTTTATCTAGATGAGCTGATTATGGAAGGAACTACTCCTCAACGGTTGAAAACAATCATAATCTCATCTTGAAGGTTAAGTTAGAAGGTTAGGTTTCTTGGTTGAATGTTAAATGCATAGTAAATTAATTATTTGTAGGATATTACAACTAAAAATGGAAAAATAAAAAACAAAAAAAAACCGAAAAATCAGCTTCTGAAGTCGGTGGCAAAAAAACGAAATCAAACAAACAAGTGTTACCGACTTCAGAAGCTGATTTTTCTTCTGAAGTTTATTTTTCACTTTTTTGTGTTTTTTTGAAGTCGGTTTTGTTTTTATTGGCAACTACGGACATTGTGCGTGGTCCGACATGCACTTGGCCGGTTTTTTTCATTTTATTCTACCTTTTTATATTTCAAGCCTGTCAGGACTTTTCGTCTTAGTAGGAGTAGTAAGTATTCTTGGAGATAGATATGTCTAACTTCAATCGGGTTCTCGTTTTTTTAACACTAACTTATTTAAAGAAATTATAGTACTGGTGTTACTTAATTCTCAAGTTGGTTATTGTCACGGTGACTGATTTATATCATCGTGAAAAGAGTTATCTTTTGAGCAGCCACTGTTTTTCTGGTCTTCCTTATGTTTGGGGTTCTCAGTTAAATCAACTGATTTAACTGAGAACCCCAAACATAAGGAAGGTTTCTAACTAGAAACGAGTCGAAATTGTCTCGTTAGTGTTTTTTGAACCTGTCTCGGTTACAACTCCAGTGTACTACTATTCTTGTCCATCTGTCCTTGATTCATTCTAGAAGTATGACCCGCTGTTGGCCTACCAACGCGCAACGGCGGGTCACTAATATAGTCGCAAATTGGACTGCTAACTAACATTACATGAAATGAAGCCAGACGATGATTTCCAGCTACGAAATGAAAATTCGATTACAGGATATTTTCTTAATTATTTTTATTGAACTGTCTCCGAGAAGAGACCTTTTGAATTCATTTTCAAATACGAAAATAATTCGATTGAAGGATATTTTCTTAATTATTTTTATGGAACTGCCTCTGAGAAAAGATCTTTGTGGTCTCTTATAAAGAAACTAGTGACCCGCCCCGTCTTCGCTCGGGTGCAATGTAAGGTTTATTAGGTAGTTTTAAAGATCTAAGCGTACAAATAGCGGGAGCGACTTTATTTTATTGTATGTTGGTATCTATGTAGCCTGTCTCGAGTCTCGTCTGAGCTGGGTGAGATGATTAAATTTTTGAAGCCTTAAAAGGCGTATCAATCATGCAAATTAGTTGGTTGGTTGAAGACTCCTGAAGAAATTAGTATCCTATTCGTAGTAGTTTTCATAATGTAGTGTCATTTCCTAATACTGTGTGCCAATTTTAGGGATTATCGATTCCCGTTCAATATAAGTTGATGGTAAATATAAGCTTGTACTTTTCCTAATCACGCGCTAGTTCATACAGAAGCTAACTGCCGTACTCAGAGATATTTAATGATTACATAGGCCGTCACTTAGTAAAGATTTGACATACAAAACCTTTACTAAAGTGTCAAAATCTTTACTAAGTGATTTCTTAAATAATCATTAAACGTCTCTGAGTGCGGCAGTAAGACCCTAAGTCTGGTCGCCTCAAAGAATAATTTTGCCAAGTTTTAACCCCTTCTCCCCGCCGCCTTCTGTAATATAGAAAACCCAAAGAATAAAAAGTTTCACAGAAAATCCAACCCGATTTCACGTCCCGATTTGTAAGTACCCTCTTTGAGGAGTGGCTGAAGAGGCGCCACGGCGCCCTCACCTTCCGTCTGACGCAGGTCCTCACCGGACACGCTTATGTCGGGAGGTACCTGCACCGAATCAGGCGGAACGAAACGCCCGGATGCTACCATTGCGAGGATCGACCGGAGGACACGGTGGAGGTCTGCCCCGCTTGGGCGGAACCCCGCCTTGTTCTCGTAGCGGCGATTGGCGGCGGTGACCTCTCGCGTCCGGCCGTGGTGCAAGTCATGGTCCGGGGCGAGAAGGAATGGCACGACGTCGCCTCCTTCTGCGAAGCAGTGTTGCTAGCGAAGGAGGTGGCGGAACGTGAGGGGGAGAGAACCTCTCATCCCCCCTGCCGCGGGAGACGCTCCGGACGTCGGGGGCCACTTGATGGCTTCCGGCCACCGTAAGCGCGGGCCTGTGGACGGTGAGTAATGGCTGCATGGATGGTTTTTAGTCAGTAGAAGTCTGATACCCCCTACCGCTCTGCCCAGAGCGAGAGGAGTAATTTGATGATGTCCCACCCCACTAAATAAAAAAAGGGGTGAAATTTAGAAACCTTTTCTTAGTGGACACCTCTCTTCACAAAAGTTACACCCTTCTTTCATATCTTTAAGACCAGCGATTTAGGCTGTGTTGTCTGCTTTAATATATCAGCCAGAACTTAGTATGTACACAAATTTTCGAGTCAATCGACTCAGTGAATAAAAAGTGTATTAGGAAATTAAACCCCCCTTTTCCCTTTTCTTGTGTGGGCCTCCAGCAAAGCTGAGCATGACGCGCGACTCAGGCTATTGCTCGACCGGGCACGGGAGGTAGGCATTAAATTCAATAAGGACAAGTGTGAATTTTGTGTGCAGGAAGTAACCTAGGTAAGGGCATACATTTAGCGCTGAAGGTATGAGTATAGATAAAAATAAACTAAAGGCCATACAGCAGATGCCGATCCCTGACGATAGACAGTCTTTAGAGCGGTTCCTAGGTATGATTAATTATCTGTCTAAGTTCATTCCGGACTATTCAGAAATTGCTTCGCCACTGCGTTTATTGTTAAAAAAAGATTCTGAATGGGTGTGGGATAATCCATGAGTCGGCTGTACGACGTTTAAAAGATTTAGTGTGCGAAGCGCCTGTATTAGCGCTTTATTCGGCGCGTGAACCGGTTCTTTTATCAGTAGATGCAAGTTCGCGCGTATTAGGTGCGGTATTATTGCAGAGCGGCCGGCCAGTCGAGTTTGCTTCAGCGACTTTAACTGACACGCAGTGTCGTTACGCTCAAATTGAAATGGAGCTATCGTGTATGCTCTGGAACGCTTTCATCAGTATGTTTTCGGGCGAAATAATATTACAGTGGAAACTGATCATAAACCCTTGGAAGCGTTGTTTAAAAAACCATTGGATTCAATACCAGCGCGGTTACAACGCATGATGTTACGTACACAAGGTTATGACTTCAATGTAGTGTACAAGCCGGGTAAATACATGTTTGTCGATGATGCGTTATCACGGGCGGCTTTGGTCGATAATGTAAAAGATAGTATTTCGGAAGAAATTACCGAGCAATCGTGTTTTTTAGTCGAGAATGTAAGGTTCAGCGATAATAAAATGAATATAATTCGCATGAAATAACTAAAGATAGCGAGTGTCAATTATTAATTAAGTATATTTACAATGGATGGCCAGCAAATAAATACGAAGTTGATGAAAGTGTACGGGCACAGTGGTCATATGGCCAAAGTTTTGAATATGTGTGTGTGTGTGTGTATGTGTGTGTGTGTTCAAAAACCCCTTTTGGTATAGAAAACTTGCTTTTCGCAAAAAATACAGCCTTTCAATTTCATGTCTTCAAGATCAGCGTTTTAGGCTGTGCGTTAATATAGGCTTTGAATTATATATCGGGGGATAGGGGTTGATTTTGAAAAACTGTGATACACATATCGCATAATTTTAACTGAAGAGTATGTACACAAATCGAATCAATCGACTCAGAGAATAAACAGGTTCATAGTAGAATAAACCCCCTTTTCACCCTCCTAGGGGTGGAGTTTTGAAAAAACCTTTCTGGTTGAATACTGGGGAAGAGGAATAATTATATTATATTTTTTTTAAAGTTAGCCGACCCACAGAATAACTAGTTTCACAGAAAATTCAACGCCCCTTTTCACTCTCTTGGGTCGGAATTTCGATGAACCTTTTTTAGGGTTCCGTAGTCAACTAGGAACCCTTATAGTTTCGCCATGTCTGTCTGTCTGTCTGTCTGTCTGTCTGTCCGTCTGTCCGTCCTCGCTTAATCTCTGTGACCGTTAGCACTAGAAAGCTGAAATTTGGGACCAATATGTGTATCAATCACGCCGACAAAGTGCTAAAATAAAAATTGGAAAAAAATGTTTTATTAGGGTAGCCCCCCTATATGTAAAGTGGGAAGTGTTTTTTTTTTTAATTTTAACCCTAATGTGTGATATATTGTTGGAAAGGTATTTAAAAATGAATAGGGGTTTACTAAAATCATTTTTTGATAATGTCAATAATTTCGGAAATAATCGCTCCAAAAGTAAAAAACAAAGCGTCCCCCCCCCTCTAACTTTTGAACCATAAGTTTAGAAAATACGAAAAAAATCTGAAAAGTAGAACTTTATAAGGACTTTCTAGGAAAATTATTTTGAACTTGGATGGAAACAACAGATGGAAACTGCAGTTAACCAATATAATTTGGTCCCTGAATCGTATGAGCGCCTATACAATCCAGAGGTCAAGTTTCATTTGCTGCTGGATCGCGAACATAATGGATAGTATGGATACCCACCTTTAAACTCATAAGTGGGAACACTTATTGTGACGGACGGGAAACTACGGAACCCTACACTGAGCGTGGCCCGACACGCTCTTGGCCGGTTTTTTTATAGCATAATATCTTCTCTTCACAAAAAATACATCTTCCAAGTTCATGTCTTTTAGGTCAGTGTTTTAGGCTGTGCGTTAATAATATCAGCCAGTACTTTGTATTTTATTTTGGGGGATGGGGAATGATTTAGGAAATACTGTGACACACATGTCTCGTAATTTCATCAAGAGCATGTACTCTTCAGTTAAATTGACTTGAAAATTTGTGGTATACACAAATTTTTAAGTCAATCGGACTCAGAGAATAAACAGTTTCATACAAAATGTTATCCCCTATTTTCACTCCTTTGAAAAATCCTTCCTTAGTGGCTTGGAACAGGCCGTTTGGCCGCAGGAGGTGGTGTTCCGTCACAGCGATTTAGTGCAATGCGTGTGAAATGCTACTAATATAGTTTTAAGGTTCTATTTACTAACACAAACTGTATTATATCATATCTATGGGCCAAAGTTGCTTCCCTGATAATAAATATAAGTATATTATGTTGTTAAACCTTTCGGAATCAATTCTGTATGTGATGGTGAAAACCGCATCTGAATCAGTGGCAGTTTAGAGTCCGAACAACGCGGATACAGTTTTATACGAAACGCATCTTTATATTTATTAGAGATAGAACCAACTTTTGTTTAAAAATTAGTTAATGTGTAAGATGAGTCGTTTACCTCGATATTTTGGAATATAATATTTACGATGCAGCCTGCAACCCTGTAGTATTTTATACATATCATAATACATATTTAATTGTATTGCCCCTGGATTTTAGTTTACCTTGTGGTTATACAAGTAGGCTTAGCATGCTAATCTGTCAAACTTCCTCGTGCGTAAAGCTCCTTTAGGTGCTTTTTGACAGATATACTATGGGAGCCTTATTAACTTATTGTACACACCGCTTAGTTTAGGCGTTTGCCTTTTCGTACCAAGCTGCCGTGGTCTTTGCAAGTCTAAGCCAGGGAAGTGAACCACTGACGTTTTACAAACGTTGCTTTAAGTTAGGATATGGTTAGGATTGTTTTAAAACCTCGGTATAATCTAAAGTTAGCCATTGCTAAACTCTAAACAATGTATTAAAAAATACCCTAAAGTAGCATAAACACTAAAGTACAACATTGTAACAGAGTGTAACCAGTGTATTAAGCAAAAATAAACGATTTTTTATTTGATATCTTCATTAAAAACCATACGGACCAAACGTATAATGTTGCGTAATAATCAGACATTAATTGTTATCTTTATCTTCGAGCGTCACGGATTTTAAGTTCTAGACATCTAGATGGATTTGTAATTCAGATTATTTCCATACAAATACCTTTTTAATATTTCATCACGTAATCCGTGCTGCAAGTCCAAGGTTTCATTATCATTACCGACTCGCTGTAGGAAAGTGTATTTTTAATTTTATGTTATACTTACGGTACCCGTCTGTCTAACCCTTCGGGGATTACAGGCGTGATGATATGTTATGTTACGATCAAAGGTACGAACGTCCTAAGCACGGGGTAGCAGAAATCTGTTTCGAATCTCTATTATTGTACCTTTCACAATCAGTCGGACAGGAAGAAATAAAAATTAAAAAAAAACATGAAAATAACTTCATAATAAGTATGATTATACCTGGGAGGAGCTCGTGGCTTAATAATAACAGCCACTCGGGTAGACCTTCAGATTAAGCCGAGTTTGCCTAAGTTGGTCCATGGATGGGTGACCACCCATTACATACTCAGTTTCCTGCACACCTCGGAAAGCACGTTAAGTCCCGGCTGTTGTTTGAAGATCTTTGACAGTTCTTACATACAGGTAGTCCGAGGCCCGAAACTTGACAACCAGTCCTACGCGGACGTGGAGGTCAGATAGGCAGTCGCTCCATGTAAAATACTGGTATTCAGCTGTATCCAGTTAGACTAAAACCGACCCCAACTATTTGGGAAAGCCTTTCCCAAATAGTTGGGGTCGGTTGGGTTCGGTGGTAAAAAATCAATAATCATTTGATTTTACCGGGAATCAATCTTCTACCACCATAACTATGCTGCAAACTAGGATCGTTGTTATGAGTTCAATGAAGAATGAAAGCGGTTAAATTGTTGTATTTACAGGCACTTACGATATTTTAGCTTAGACTGTTGCTGGGATGGTAACGGTAACAACTAACAAAGCATCTGTCATGCCTCTCATAATTCGGACACAGGTGATCTCTTACATAAGGTGGGCCTCCTGTTTGATTCACACCAAAAAGCATAAAAAAATAAATGTTTTTGAGCTAGCATAGGATTAATTCTTTAGAGAGATTGAATGAGCGAATAATACTTATTGTATTAATATCTTACCATTAATGAGATAACCGCAGCGCTAATAAAAAGTCTAATGGTATGAACTCGAACCGGTTTCTTTGTACAAATATTTCTTATTTCTACTAAAAAATATGTCGCACATCATCAGGTCAGTTGGATAGCAAAGTTTGAAATGTTAACTCAACCTGAATTGATTCGTGGCTGGTCACGTGATTCAAGGGTCATTGGATTTACCCGAGAGCTTATGATATTGAATTAATTACTACAAGACGTCCACGTCAAGAATTTGAAATATGCCTAAGTAATAAATTTTGTGCCGAGAATAGATTGAAAAGTTATGCGATTGTTTTTTTGTTAAAACAACATACATGTATTTTGTTATATTTTTTCAAATCAAGCTACGAATCAACACCTATCTCAAAGATAACCGGTAGGCGCAATGGCTGAGCGATTGGAGTGCTGCGCTGCGTGTCGCGGGTTCGACACGGAACAAATATTTGTATGACTTACTTAGTTGTTTCGGGTCTGGGTATTTGTGCATGTGAGTTTAAATGTTTGTAAACGCACCCACGTTACAGGAGAAATTCAAGTTTCAAAAAACCGTCCCTCAAAACGCCCGCCCTTTTACACTTCCTGGTGTATTCGCTAGAAAGAAGTAGCACAACATTAAAATAATCGCAAACATTCTTCGTACACGCGACAGATTTGTTTTTATTCAAGAGTTCCATTATATCAGGGAAGATCAGCATCAGATGTCCAATTTTCCACAAAACGGGTAAACCGGGAAATAATATTCATCCAAATAAAAAAAGAACCATCGGAATCGAAATAGAATAAGCAGAGGTGTGCCTAATAGATCACCTATTTTTCGTCAATGTTTTAGTCCCATGTAAAAAGGGTTGTAAAAAGATAAAAAAGTTACCTATGTCCAGTAGTCCAGAGCCTGTT
Organism: Diarsia brunnea; assembly: GCA_949774965.1. Classification (NCBI taxonomy): domain Eukaryota; kingdom Metazoa; phylum Arthropoda; class Insecta; order Lepidoptera; family Noctuidae; genus Diarsia; species Diarsia brunnea. The sequence continues at coordinate 16,126,398 of OX458996.1, forward strand.
GCCGTCAGCCGGGTACCATGGCAATGTATATAGGCTCCGTGGCTGTTACTGAAGAATTCTTGATGAAAAAAAGAAACATTTTGCTAAGAATCGAAACCAAAAGCTCGTGCACAAGAGTCGCGCTTGTGACAGCACAGTCAGGGAGGCAGCTGCCTCTTATTGACTCCAAAATACTTTTCCGCCTGGTGCCACTGAATTAGTAACTAGCTACGTAACGTAACTAGAAGTAGCATTTAAAGTTAAAAATCTTTGAATACGAGAGTACTACCGCTAAACGTACTTGAAACAAACGCGTGCGGTCCGTTCTTTGAATTTTGAGAAAAACAGCAAAAACACATTTCAGCGTCTAGAATTCTAGATGCACTCCTACTGGATTTTGCATGATCGACCAGTTTAGACAGAGACTGAAATAAATTAGGAGCCCCTTGCTCCGAGGCCTTAATAGCCAATTATGTTACCTACACAAGGTGACAAAAAATCTCAATCTTAATAAAATTACACATATTTTTAATTTATTCGAGGGATGTAAAGATTTTTGAGCTGCAGCCTGCTTCCTCTTGAATATTGACTTTATCTTTAAGCCCATCTAGTAACTTTTGTGTGAAAGGTACGATCTTACAGTTTTCGAGCTCGCTGCACTCGCTCTTTCAGTTTTGGTTCTACAATTTACTCGTATCTACCTAAGCTAATTAATTAACATCTGTTTAGTTCCTACTTCTTTATTAATAAGTTTGGAAAATCTAATCAATCTGAGGTGTTAACATTATTGAGGTGGCTAGTGCCTTTTAGTTGTTTAGAAGAACTTCAGCTGCATAAACTGAACTCTTACAAATCTATTTTATTTATATTATTTTGAGCCGGAGGGAGGGGGAGGGGTGGCAAAAATGTGCTTTTCTGCCTCCCCGCCCCCCAGCTCAAAATCTGGCGATACCCTTGCTTGTGATCACTAGACCAAGGAGGCAGTAAAAGTAATACAATTGTAAAATCAATAGTTACTTACTTACTGTTGGGAGTTAACACAAGGTTTTCAGAAACCGGTCACTATTTACGGCCATATTAAGTAACAAACTTCTAGAAATTCTAACGTCTAAACTTTCGCATTAAATAATACTAGTTTTATAACCTGTTGAACAACACGATCTATTTTCAGCTCGCAGGTCAGAATCGAAATATCGTTAAGTGGAGAATGCTATATTTTATTAACGGTTACATCCGATGCGAATAACTTTTGTCATCAATTGTTTTTTAATCGACTTCCCAAAAAGGAGGAGGTTCTCAATTCGATTGGTGTTTTTTTCTTGCGTTCCTACTTTACTTGTTTCCATGCTGTGCTTACCCATAATTGTTATTAAATGATTTTGACATGTTGAAAGTAAGTGGCAAAATCTAAAAAAACAAAAAAGTGAAAAAAAAAACAACAACACAAAAAAGTAAAAAATAAACTTCAGAAGAAAAAACAGCTTCTGAAGTCGGTGAGATTTGTTTGTTTGATTTCGTTATTTTTGCCACCGATTTCAGAAGCTGATTTTTATTTTTTCAGTTGTAGTTGTAATGTCCCATACAAATATTTACTGTGCATTTCACATTCGACCAAGAAACCTAACCCTAACCTTCAAGATTCCCTTATTATTGCTTTCATTTCCCAACCGTTGAGGAGTAGTACCTTCCATAATCAGCTCACCTAGAAAACCTGAAAGAATACAACCATGTATACGTTCCCATAATATTTTATTAAAAAATTAACTTCCAACTCCTGACCGTTGAGGAGTCATATCATCAACATGAAGTGATGACTGCTAGATGCGAATACTTGAAACGCTTCAGAAAAAGCACGAAAAACGTAATGCGTGCTTGTAAAATTTGAGGGTTGCCGTCGAATTCTTTGGGATGCCATCAACAGATCCTGATTTCTTATCATGGTGCCACCCTTGAAATATCTCCTTTCCAACAAATAAAGTGTTTTTTTATATCGTTTCAAGCGTCTGGAGTAATCGGTGAATACCTATAAGTACATAAAAAAAGATTACGACGAATTGAGAACCTCCTTTTTTTTAAAAGTCGATTAATGAGATTTACCTTCTATCATCAGGTCAACCTAATAGACTGAAATAATACAACTATCGGTCCATAAGTAAGTATACTTTTGAGGGAATTTTCTTTTAACTCCTAACCGTTGAGGAGTTGTACCTTCCATCATCAGCACATACACATAAGTTTATGATTATTAGACGCAAATACTTGAACAGCTTCTGAAAATGTTCAGAAAACCTAACAAGTAAGCCTATAAAATTTGAGGGTTGCCCTCGATTTCAAGAGAACAAATCTATCATCAGATCCTGACTTGATGACAATGGGACCACCTCGGGAGAATACCCTATCAAACACAAAAATAATTTTGAAAATCGGACCACAATTGACAGAGATATGCTCGGACATACACAAATAAAAAAATACGTACACACGAATATAGAGAAACAAATCACCTATTTATAGGACAGCCGGGACCAACAGCTTTACGTGCTTTCCGAGGCACGGAGGAAACTCGGTATATAATGGGTGGTGACCCATCCACAGATCAACCTAGGCAAACGCGGTTTAACCTAAAGAGAGACCCGAGTGGCAGTTGTTATTAAGCCACGAGCTCAAGGTTAAGTTTTAGGAATACCATCCTCATTGATTCACACGAGACAACTTATATTGACGAGGTCATTGACTTGTTACCAAAATAATAAGGTCCACTGGATAGGTTGCTACGAAAATAATTATTTACAAAATGTGTGAGGTTTTTAACTCATTTCTAGCATGTTCATAAATTAATTTAACTTTTTTTTGCGCAGATGGTGTTTCACAAAAAATGCCTTAATAGACCTCTCTTTTATTTAAAATATCTATTATGAATAAATTACTAGTCAGCTTAACATGGTGATATGATTAAGATTGTGGGAACAAAACACCTTTTTTTAGTGGTTTTGAACCGAAATTTATTTAAAAACACGGTGGTGAAGTCAATTCATCATTATGTATTTGGTACTTATTCTTCTTAGGGTGTCGATGTCCCCGTCGGGGCTGCGGGTTGTTCGAAAGACATACCGCGGCCTCGACACAAAGGGCTAAGAAGGAACACTGGTGGTTTTTAGTCAGTAGAAGTCTGACACTCCCTACCGCTCTGCCCAGAGCGGGAGGAGTCATTTGATGATTTCTCTCCATGATGATGATGATGTCACTCCAAAGAAAAAAAGAAGTGTGTCGATGGCAATCTAAAATGTCCCTAGAACTGAGCTATAGTTTGGCGCTTTCGGTAGCGTCCACCAGTTCCTGTAGTGAACAAACAACAGGTCTAATATGTGCTCCAACGTTTGAGACTGTCAGGTAGGCCATGGCAACTCATAACCAGGTGGCAGATTTTCAGCAGGTGGAACGGATGGCTTAAGTAAGGAAGCACTACCTCGCCACAACTTTAGTCTTTCACTTGCCAGGGAAACATAATATCTATGGGTATATATTATGTATCTAATCTATGGTAAATACCTCTATAACATCATAGATAATATATTTTTTATATTTCTGTGGGTGACACACAGAAATATTGTAAGAAATGAGTTGTTTTTTTTCACCCTGATGCAAATCAAATGTTTAAGTTTTTTGCTCGTTCTTGTGCATCTTTTTTTCTAATGTCATTCACTCTTATTTAATATTAATAGCCATTTGTGGCTAAAACTGCGGTAGGTATTTAGAAAATGTTCCTAAACTAAAATAAGGATCTCTAAAATTATCCGCATTCATACGATATGATTATAAACTAGTTTGCTCATCAAACTTGTGAATCCATTTCATAAGGCGACTCAAATCCGCAACTTCACGGTCATAATATTGATTTGCATTAATATTGTGAGAAATGAGGTGTTTTTTTTTAAAGTTAGGAATTTATAACATGTTTCTAACCTAACTACTCGTTAAGTGCTCACCATTTTTAAATGCCAGGAAGATAATATAATATTCATCATTTAAACCGTACCAAAATTAACATTTTTTAAAAAAGCACTCTACACTTTTGTCTATATTCAAGGATAGGTAGCTTGTGTAAGGTGAAACAAATGAAAACCTCTTGAATCAAAATAACACTGAAGAGCACCGATTTCGATGAGGTTATTTGCAAGTCGCCAGTTATCTTCAAGTCCCATTTAGTTGTATTAATGTGGTTTCACCATAGCTGAGCTATTACAAATTCCTATTAAATACTTACTATTTAAGGAATTTTAATCATGTTAAAGCATATAATATTATTCATATACCTTAACCATGTTAAAAAAAAGAACACCGAGTTTAAAAACACAAAAAAAAAAACAAAAAGACTTCAGAAGAAAAGACTTCAAAAACACAAAAAAAAGAAAAGTAAACTTCATTTTGTTCCTTTTCTCCCATAGTCCGACGGGACCAAAAAGAGATCAGGCTTTTAGGACCAACCGACAAACCTCTTAACTTGTTACCCAAGGCACGGGGGTCTCCCGTCGGCACAAGGGCTAAGAAGGAACATGGGTGGTTTTTTGCCAGTAGAAGTCTGACACTCCCTACCGCTCTGCCCAGAGCGGGAGGAGTCATTTGATGATTTCCCAAGCCCCAAAAAAAAGGCACGGGTGTATCACACCATCAACATTCAAACTCCGGGCTAATACTGAGAAATTTCTGATGGAAAAACCCAATAACACTTTTTGCCTAACCCGAATCCGGGACCACAACCATGAGACCAACAACGGAGCAATCTATAACTATAATATAGCAGGAAAATAAATACAATAATATTCATTTTTGTTATGCGTGATAGCTTCAGCCGATAACGAATTTTCTTCTTAGCATTCCTTTGTATTTTATTGCTATAATTTTTCGTGCGTACGAAAAATTCAATAAAATCGTTGATATTTAATACATTTTTAATCAACGCTATAGATGTTAATTATGATGGTCATCTGTGACCCGAAGGTGAAATATTATAAAATCAAATGCAGAGTGGACAGCTGCGCTGGTAGCCAATCATTAATCTTATATTCAAGGAGGTTGACTCACTTCCGGAAAACGGAAATAAAAGTCTGCCCTTTGGCATTCTGAGCTTTGTTTTTGTCTGGGAATCTTTGAGCATACATCGTGAGCGTCTTGCAGTTATTAAATCAATAATAAGTGTTTAAAGAAATGCTGATAACAAAAGTACGGGTTAACGAAATATAACATTTTTATTTGTGGTTTTGTGACTTTTGCCTGTACCTTCTGTAGGAAGATTTGAATTACATCAAAACGTTTAGATGTCAATATAATTCCTTTGGTCATACCTAAACGACGAAGATTGTCTTTCTACCGGAGGACCTGACTTGACAACAACGATGATGGAAGTAAAACTGAATAGGACTGAGCTTCTGATAAGGTTGTTGAAACTCTTTTGATGTCTCTACGTTGTTGTAAATACGAAACGCTTTCGAAACGGTGGTCACTTGTCTACTCCTTCTGGTTTCTAACTGTTTATGATGCTAAGCTTTGGGCGATGTTTAATTTACTTGCGAATTTATTTTATTATTGGTATTATAAGTAAAAAGCTGTTGCCTGCGACTTCCTTTGTATTGTGTATTTTGCGCTTGTTTTCTGGGTCGAAGGCCCTTTAAGTCATGGGACAAGGCCTTTGCTTAGCATTGAGATGTTGCAGGTGACAGTATATTCAAACAAAAATCCAAGATATAAAGTAGGTAAATCACGTTCTTCACCTGATCTGTATTTTATAAAGATCGCTTCTGTGGGTTAGATGTGAGAAGATACTGTGAAACCGGGTAAATTGTGGCATTTGTAAAGAATGGATTTAATCTGCTTGCTTATTCACTAAATTGACTGTGTGATTAACAAAAATATGTGCATCACCATCACCATTTCAACCTGGAATCACTCAGTGTTGGCTAAAGGCCTCCCCTTTCTTCTGCCACTCTTTGCTGTTCTGTGTGTCCCTCTACTAAACCGGTAACCACCTAAAAATGTGAATAACTATAGTAAGCAATCAGACGATTACTAGGACGCTGGGCGGCTGGGCCCGCTACCCAGTTTAAGTGACATTCTAGCAGCTATGATGGATGACGAAAATGTATTAAATTATTGCCATAACAGCTTATTGTGCTTCTGTCGACCGTGTTATAAGTCGTTGCAGAAATATGAAATGCTTTAAAAGCAAGGTCTTGGTGGAACAGGCACCATCAACGTTGAGGATTATCTACCTACATGCGTTTTATATGGGCATCCTCTGTGATATATTAGTTATCAACTGCTTTGCCTTTCTCCAATCAAACTGGGTCCACTCTAATCGAAACAGTAGTCTGCCTATCTCACCTCCACAACCCGCCTATCTTACCGTTAGGTAATACGATACCTACCTGTTTCGATCGATTATATCAATTCTTAATTATCCGTAATGTACCTATCTTCTCAAAATATTCTACTGATAAATTAGTGGAACTTGCTGTAAAAAACATGATTTTGATAAAACAATAATAAAATATAATAAAATTTATAAAACTGGTTTTTCAATTGCAATATGGCTACGTGTGTATATAATCATACGCTATATTATGTTGTTTCCTTTTTCGCTATTCTAATTCAGATATTGTTTATACTGTGAAAGGTCAATCAGTGGCCTTTATTTACGCAGTAGATTGAAATAAGTAGATATTTTTCTACGTCAGTATCAAAATCATTGTAAAGATGAAAATATCGGAGATATCGGTAAAGCGTTTTTTGTTCGACGGTCGTGTACTGTAAAAATGTGCATAAATAAGTCTAAATCTAACAATTTGTAGGTGGGTTAATTGCGACTCAAGCTTGCCACCACCGCAATGTCAAAAGTACTCGAAGATCTTAGATGACAATTAAATAATTTGTGGATCTGTCATGTTTAATAGTGGAGAAAAGACGAATGTGTATCATATTATTCCTGGTACGAGAATTCTACGTAAGCGTCAAATTGGGCAATAAAAGAAGATTATTTATTATTATGTTTGCAGCCTAGCTTATTAATAAATATTCTATAATATTTTGAAAGGTATCGTTAATGTTTAGTGTTCCGTATTGACATTGTCGAATCGTGACCCTTAATGTCCCTCTATTTATATTATTTTAGGAACTATATACCTATATATTTCAGAAACTATGTATGATATCGACAATCGGGGCTGATCTCTTATTGATCACACAATGACTCGACGCGTTTCGTCGCAGGACGACAGAGTGGTGGAGGACGCGTCACTGCGACTTGATGCCATCCTGGATGATGATTGGAAAGTATATCCCTGTCGCATTGCATGACCCTCATGATTGGTCACTGACTCACCGACCGTGACTCAGGTGACCTCGGACATCGCCAAAGGAGTTGGGCTGAACTGGATAGGTCACGAACGTTCTTCGTAGCAGTTCTCCCAGCTTATCCACCAAGGTGACAGTAGGCACATGGCAGTGTTATTAAATAGGTGGAAACGTACCCATAGAAATAAAAAAATAGTTTATGTAAATACAAGATATTGTCAGGAAAAAACACAAAAAAGTGAAAAAAACAAAATCACAAAAAAGTGAAGCAGCTTCTGAAGTCGGTGACATTTGTTTGTTTGATTTAGTTTTTTTTTGCTACCGACTTCAGAAGCTGATTTTTCACGAAACACGTAAGACGTGCCAATAAAATTTGAAGGTTGTCCTAGATTTCTCTGGGATGCCATCATCATCTGGTTAGCCTGAAAGAATACAACTATCGGTCCATAAGTACGTATAATTTTGAAATAATTTTCTTTCAACTCCTAACCGTTGAGGAGTTGTACCTTCCATCATTAAAACATCCACATGAGATTATGATTATCAGACGCAAATACCATGAACAGCTTTAGAAAATATAAGTATGGAAAACGTAACAAGTTCCTATAAAATTTGAGACTTGCCCTCGATTTCCCTGGAATTTCATCATCGGATCCTGACTTGGTGACAATGGGACCACCTCGAGAGTATGCTCTTTCGAATACAAAAATAATTTTTAAAATTGGTTCATTAATGACGGAGATATTCGGAAACAAACATACAAAAAAACTTAAAAACTTACAGACGAATAATGAGAACCTGCTCCTTTTTGGAAGTCGGTTAAAATTAAGACGACGAAGCCTTTACTAACATAGTAACTTATTAATCCTCAAAATCTATATAAATAATACATAACATCTCAAGATTTGCGGTCGGAACTAATAAAAATGTGACTTTGGAATTATTTTATCTACGATGCCGACTCGCTCTTTGCTAATTGTTAATTAATAATAAAATAATTTTAATCGGTGAACTAGTTTTATACGTTTGAAAGTAGCATTCCTTTTGGACTGAACTACCTATTAATAGTTGACATTTCTAAATTATTTTTTCTCACCTCTCTACTAAAATACCTACCTATTTACAAATCCGACGACGAGCAACAGTAATCCCGGGGAACCACTTGTTGAACAAGATCCGATATCCAGCAGTGACATCTACGTTGGCAATGTTGCTAAGAAAGTTCCGTAAAATATTAGAAACCAGTTGGCTCAAAGCTAGGGTTTCGAGAATCGATTGCACTTAGCACTATTCTTCTATAGGTACTGGTTTTAGGCAGTTGATGTTCTAAGCGTGATGACTGATGAGTGTAGCACTAGATAAACTCGCTAATATTCATCATCATCATCATTTCAGCCAAAAGACGTCCACGGCTGGACATAGGCCTTCCATAGAAGGGGGGATTTGCCATAATCGCCACGCTTGGCAGGCGGGATGGCGATCGCAGTATGGTTGTTACGAAGGCACAGAGAACGCTGCTACCCATTCTCTGGAAAGTCCCTTAGTCGCCTCTTCTTACGACACCCACGGGAAGATATGGGATGGTGCTATTCTTTATGTCCGACACCATACGAAACGCTAATATTACTAATTCTTTTTCTCAACATTCTACAAGGTTTAAATACGTTTTTTGCTTAGATCCTTATTCATTTTAATTAGCAAACAATCAGAAAGTATCTATTTATATTTACCGGGCAATTCTGTTACGTAATAGTGATAATAATTTAATTTAAAGTTGATCTGTCGTAGAAAATATTCTGCTAATGATAAAAGATGTAAGCGCTGCCGGCGGGCGTTTACATTTTTTCTGAGAAGTCGCGATTCTCAGAGGTGCACTAACCAAAAAAGAAGGATAAGTCTCATAAAGGCACGCTTGCGCCACAAATCACCATACGAAGTATAGGGTGTAAAAGTACCCTTAACGCAAACGAAGGGCACTTATTGTCCCCACCACTTCGATAATTTTATTGTTCTAGCTAGACCATACCTGGGAACCCCCTAGTTACGGAGATATTGAGGGTCAAAGTTCCAAATTTTTCACAGCTGTTTTTGTAAATACCTACTAGTTTTTCAGGTTATAACTTTCATTAAATTACCCCCATGACCCGTTTATTATTCAAAGCAGCCACTAGCACAATGTTTTAAGAGTGCTACATTGAGTTTTATCGTAAAATGTGAATTTTGACCCAAAAAAAAAGTCGTTTCCCTTCAAAAAATTTGCGCAGGGGTACTTAGTTTGATTTACAGAATGCTTGGTTGGCGTCTGTGTGATGGGTTGATTTACATCCTGTATAGTAACTAATAAGTATGTAAATTGAACAAGTTAAGAAAGTTTAACAATGAAAATATAAACAATTCCATTAAAGATTCTGTGTAACATTTATTACCTACTTTTTCGTACTTATATAACTTTTTACAATATCCAGCATCATCCACTGTGCGTAAGAAAAACATTGTCAAATTGATCACGGGTAAATCCACTCTAACAATTGCCAAATAATATTTGCATAGGTCAAGTCAAAAGTGCTGTCGTCAAAAGTATGCTCGTTATCAGAAAGCCATTAGATAAAGCCACCTTATCAACGTAATTGATCCTACTACAAACAAAGTATCTACCAAACACTTATCATTATTTATTATCAGTTTCATAATTATCACACATGTACGTTTTTCCTTGTAATTTATGCAAAACTTTAACATTCTTGGTATTTCCTAAAAACAAGTTTGGTATCCGCGATGACCAGTGAACTATGCGGTCGTTAGTTCGTGGACAATACCAGTTATACAACGACACCTTTGTACATAAGACGTTGAGAAGATTATGTTGGGGCCTATCAACAGTCAGCAGAAATAGAATAAAATACAAAGTTCAAAGTAAGTGGAAATTATTATTAGAGCGAATTCTGGTGCACCTCGAAAGTACCAACTAGAAATGAATAAGCTCACCTTTTTATGGTAGCTTATGAGTTTTTTTGTGGGTGTACCTTTGCTGCCAGGGGGTTAAGATTGCAAGCAGACCGTACGAATCAAACTTTGTAACTGAGAATATAAAGCTGAAAATGGGATTCTGAGTTCAATTCCTAGGCCTGACATGGTGTTATTGGGTTTTTCCATCAATAAATTCTCAGTAGAACACAACAAGCCAGCTGTCGCTGTTTTCAGTAGAAACATAAGTAGCGAAATGTGTTCGTTCTATTTTACATTTCTGCTTAATCCTTCGAGGTTTACAGGCATGAATTTATGTTAAATTCTCAGTAGCAACCACGTAGTTTATCAAGTCTATGTGCCTGGCCCCCTATTACATGAGATTTAAAAATAACAGGCGTATTATAGGCATACTACTAGATACACGTCTGCCTAACCCCTCGGAGATCTATGCGTGATGTTACGATTTATATGTTTAGACTTTAATTATTTTTGTTCATATCTTACATTAGCGTTTAAGTACATTAGGGTATATCATAATATATTAACTTATACAAACTTATTCCATTTTTGCTATATTGTTGTTAAGAAATCTATTGTCCATATTAATTAGTAGAAACATGCCGCCTGTGATACAGGTCTAACCTAGTACAGGCATCGAATTTTGTTATACCTACATTATTTCTAAGATTTAAATTGTACTCATTTGTGCCAATTCTAATTTTGAATAAATATAATATTTATTATTATTATCATAACTTCGTCCATTATTGCACAGACAAAACCTTCGGTTTCCCCGAAAAGGACACCGAAACGCAGCCAGGTTACAGACGTTAGGAAGAGTACGTCGAGCCCATGTAGGGCCCGCGCGGTGAAAGCGTCCGTGCCATCTCCTTGCTTTGCCATACCTCCTTGCGGTCATTAGTATCTAATACTTTAGGTTTGACCCTTGTCCACTGAGACCACATCTCGGTGCATCCCCACGTCGACTTCTAGGAAGTATTCCTTGAGACTGCATACCTCACGGTTGTGTAGGGTCTTGGCATTTAACAAACCACGACCCCCACACTTCCGTGGGATATTGATACCTAATGCTTCCGACATACCCAAATACTTGTAGGTTTCTGTTGAAGAGAGGGATCTAAGTTGTATGGATTCCGAGAGTTGAGTTCCCACGGATTCCATAATCTCCCCTCTCTTCACATGCATGACTGCACATTTGTCAACACCAAATTCCATTCTGATGCCACTATTGAAAGTTTTTGTTACCTGCAGTAGCTTCATCAGTTGCAAATTGTTGGGGGCAAAGAGTTTCAGATCATACATGTAAAGAAGGTGAGATATGACTTGACCACCTCTCCTCAACCGATAGCCTAGAGCTGAACCCTCCAGCAGTGTGCTAAGAGGGTTCAAGGCTAGACTAAACCACAACGGACACAGAATATCACCCTGGAATATACCACGCTCGATCCTTATCGGTTTACTGTTCCCCCCGATCTGTCGACATCCTGGGTAGCGAAGGACCGTTCTACAGTTCCTCACACATGAAATCAGGAAGGTACGCAGAGTTGCAATACGCAAAATGGTTTGTTCAATGAGGAACAGCTCCTTAGTACCACGGTACCCGTTTATTATTATTATTGTTGGTTATTTTTGTTTCTTTTCATTTAAGAGAGCCTAAGAAACCTTGCACGCGGGTCACCAAGAATGCAAGAGCGCCTCACACTAGTTCGATAAACGTATGCACAGCGCACACGCCGCGACAACGCGGCGCAGGCGTCGCGTTGTTGTGGCGTTTCCTCTGAAGTCAATTGAACGCTGTGGGGGTCGTGGTTTGTTAAATGCCAAGACCCTACACAACCGTGAGGTATGCAGTCTCAAGGAATACTTCCTAAAAGTCGACGTGGGGATGCACCGAGATGTGGTCTCAGTGGACAAGGGTCAAACCTAAAGTATTAGATACTAATGACCGCAAGGAGGTATGGCAAAGCAAGGAGATGGCACGGACGCTTTCACCGCGCGGGCCCTACATGGGCTTGACGTACTCTTCCTAACGTCTGTATCCAGGGTGCGTTTCGGTGTCCTTTTCGGGGAAACCGAAGGTTTTGTCTGTGCAATAATGGACGAAGTTATGATGACGAATAACTACCGGAAATACATTGTGAAAGATGGCACGGTTGACATATTATGTTGGGCATCCCACTTCCGGGAGAATTGATTCGACACATTATTTCTGGATGTTTTCGTCTGGCTAACGGAGATGTACTTGCATAGACACAACCTCGTTGCCAGGAGTATGCACCACCAACTTGCTTTGAAATACAACCTTGTGGACCCAGAAGTGCCATACTTTAAATATGCGCCACCTGTGTGGTGAGAATGGTGACTTTTTGCAGCATGTAAAGTGTGTAAGTAGGCATCTGTAGAGTGTTGAGGCTATATGTGAGAGATTTTAGTATAATACCAGTAGATGAGAGAACAATGGGGACTATATGAAAGTTTGTACCTTCCATTGGGTTTTAATTTCAGTAGCAAGATCTTGGTACGTACATTGTTGCAATGCCTGCACAAGTCAGTCGGCTGGTTTGGGTCGTTTATGATGTATTATTTGATCTTGTATGGCCAGCATAAAATCCTCGGCTTCGGGAAACAATGCGCCTCGTTTGAGCCATTCGTTCGACTTTATTTTATCGACGTTCGGCTGGCTCAGGCAGGCTCGATGTCTTCCGTGTAGACGTAGAGCTCTTTCAGACCACGCTGCTATTTTTTGTTGTGTACTTACGATGTGTTCATTTGTTTGTGTGACTGTTTTGTAGGTTTAGCGGTGTTAGTTTCTGATCTGTTTCCGTTACTTGTTTGTGTAGTAATGAGGTTTCTGATTTGTTATGAAAGTATGCTCTGAGTGAATGTATCTGATCTGTTTGTTGTGTTTAATCGTCTGCCTCCTTCTTGGCGTGGTAGTGTAAGTAGTTGTACGCATCTATGCATGCTTTTGGATGATGATTTCTATGTTGGGTTGGGAGTATGGATAGTGCGCTGTAGTTTTTTAATTTTATAATCTGTCTTTGACCATCGTATGATTCCGAAAGAGTATGACGTGAGAATGGGTATATTGCAAAGGTGTTGATGGCTTTAATTGTATTTCTTGAATTAAGGCTGCTTTTTAAGTTAAGGTTAAGGCGGTGTAAGATTTTTTTGAGCAGTTCTTATTTGGCCATCTTTTGTTTTATTTGCCTTGGACTGTTTGAAACCTAGGTATTTGTACGTGCTCTGTTCGTCCATTGGCTCAATCCATTCTCCTGATAGAAGTGTATAACTATTATTTTGGATGTTTCCTTTAACAATGGACAAATACACTTAACTACCCCGCATGACATATAAATATCATCAGAAAATTGTTGTGTGCAATCAGCTAGTTGGTAAAGCGCTTCTTTGTCAGCTGCATATAACTTTATGTCATCCATGTACACAAGGTGTGTTAGCTTGTATTGTGTGTTGTTACTTTCCAGTGTGAATCCCGCGCCTGTTTTGTCTAACAAGTGTGAGAAAGTATTGAGTGCCACGCAAAACCACAGAGGGCTTAGTGCATCTCCTTGAAAATTTCCACGTCTGATACAGATTGGTTCAGTTACTACGGTTGAGGAGGACGAATTGATTTTTTTCTTTAGGACTCATATAAGTCTTCTTCTTAGCGTGTCGAAGGCAAATCTGTAAGTTACTCCGTGTGTTATGACTGTATTGGGGGAGTAAATGTGGTGATTTGATAAATGTATTTAAATGGTTATGTAAGAACGGATGTATGGTTGAAAACTTCTTATAACAGTAGTTGTGGATGTTGTCAGTGCAGAGGCGCTTTCCAGTTGTGAGTACGTTTGATAACGACTATAAATGTAGCTACTGGTATAAACTCAAATTCCATTTCCGGAAATTTCTGTTGTAGCTTTGTTAACCCAGTCTGCGTGGTTGTTATGGTGTACTGGGTTTTCCCAAATGTTAGACTAAAATTCTCGTAGCGTTTCGGGTGTAGGTGTCTCTAAACTTTGGTTAGTGGTGTCTCTGTTATTAGATGTAAGGTTCCTATATAATATTTTTTCATTGTTATTAAACTTTGTGTTTTGGACTTTGCGATTTGTACATGTTACGTATCTTTTAAGTCTACTCGATGCTGCGTAGTAAATTATGGTCTGCAGTTTGGTGAATTCGGTGTCGCCATTTACATACTTAGGAAGAATGACAGTATTTATATAGGAGACAATGGTAGAAAACTTTCGAGAAGTCTTCTGCTTCGGGATTTCAGGTCTGTTAGTGGGATGCGTGCAATTGAAGTTTATCTGAGCTTGAAGAAATGTGGATTCAATTTCTGGGTTGATTTCCGGGTCAGTATCCAAAGTTTGCGTTGGTCCGAATCGACCAACACCTATAATATTAAACAAGAAATTTTCGTCATCTATATTTATGTCTGTCTGAGATACGAGGTCAGTATCTATGCTATTGTTTAAGATTCTATTTGCCGTAAGAATATTGACAGGTGTGTCAGAGAAGTTAGTATTTGTAGCAGGTTGTTCTGAGTCGTTGTGAGTTTGTGTCTGATTGTTGTCTGTTTGGTCATGATATATGTCTTTAATGTTTGGTATGTCAGTGTTACTATTTTCTAGTTCTGAAGCTACTTGGTTTTTAATTCCCTTTAATCTTGTCGTGTAATAATATATATTTGTTATTTATAATCGCTCTAACTTGATCAGACAATCTTTGCTCTGTTTTATGAGCTAATTCTGGATATTTATGTATGAATTCCTTATATAACTTTTTTCAATAGGCTGATTTATTTGTTTCTAACTGTGTGGCAGTGTAGTATATTGTAATTATTGTTTCATTGTATTCGGTCGTGTATCTCATGCGTTGGCTGAATTGTGTACAAGGTTGTGTAGAGTGTTGCTGTATTTGACTGTGTATCAATTGTAGTTAGTTCGGCTCTGACTTCTTCATAAATCTGGTCCATTGTGTCTTGTGGTAATAACTTCTTCTGTACAATGGCCCTGCGCTGGTCACCTATTCTTTGTCGGCTGACTTACAAAGCCGGTTATTTTTCTAATAACTTAGTGTGTAGCGGTGGTAAGTATGAATATTTGTCTGTTTCCATACTAGTAAGATCAACATAGGTGGGTAGGATGAATTTATTCATTTCAATGCTCCATTTCCTACGTCTTGTTGCAGCTTTAGCGGAGGGTACAGCATCGTCGATAAAATTGGTCTCCTATACAACATCCGCTGGCTGTATGCTTATTGATGAGGAAGAAGACGTCGAAGTGACGCGAAAAGATTGCGATGATGAAGAAATTGATGGCAAAAGAGATAAAGGCGATGACGAAGACGCTTGTGATGTTTCACCATCTAACTGAGGGAGCTTTGCCTGAAGTTGTTTTTTTGTTTTAGATCTAGTATTCATGTTAAACCCACGAGTAGCTAGGGACTTATAAAGTCGACCACAGCAGAGCCCTGCGTTCACTGCGGCAAGGGTAAATAAAACTGGAGGTCCCTATTATCCAGAGTTGGCACACTGGCGACTACGCTCTCCCCTAGCCAATTATTATTATTAGAAGAATAAATTATCTTTCTGTTGTTGCTTAGCTTAATTGCTATTTTTATGTGATGTACATTGCTATTTTAGTTATAAGTAACCTGATTAGTTCAAACATACATTTCTACATTTGTTCCTAAGGACGACAACATGGAGCAAAAATTTCCGTGATGGCTATAATATTGTCACCGTCACCAAAACACCAGTAAAGGCGCGGTTGAAGAATTCAGGTTACAGGTGCATGAGGTCACGAGGTAGGCACTAATTAAAATATAAGAAAATCAACCTATACAGGGTGTAAACGAACCCTTCACGAAGCCGTGAACCAAGTATTATGTACATCAAACTAAGTACCCCTTTGCAAAAATTATTGCGGGGAAACGTTTTTTTTTGGGGCTGAAAAATTACATTTTACGGTAAAACTAGAAACATTGTGCTGATGGGTGCTTTGAATAGTACACGGGTCATGGAGGTAATCTAAGTAAAGTTATAACCTGAAAAATTAGTATTTAAAAAACAGCTGTGAAAAATTTAGAACTTTGACCCCCAATATCTCCGTAACTAGGGGGTTCCCAGGTTACCTGGGAACCCCCTCAGAACAAGTGGGTTTTGGCTTCGTTATTTTTACACCCTTTATTTGTGATAAATGAAATAATGATTACACTATTTGTCACGCTGGTCTAGTGAACGCAACGGCAAGCGCGACTGGCGACTGCTCGGCATGATGGGGTCCTAGGGAACAAATAATTATTAACTGAATTCAGAAGAAGTAACACAGTACACAGTACATCACTTAGTAAAAAGGAGCAGGATATATAATTTATTTATAGAACAGGTTCTTGGATTATGAAAAAATAAATAAACACCATTTTATTTATTTTTTCATTTTCCAAGAACCTAGCTGTTTATTCGACGAGATTCGACGTGCAACGTTACTGTTTGCGTGACGTCGATTCTTACACCTTATACATAATAAACAGGGCTGCGATTTAGTGATCTGTTTATTTCATTTCACCTTCATAAAATAAACAGTCCACCTAATCGCCACCCTGTCTAACCCATGCATATCTAATATAAAAGATTTTCATAAAAATGCATCGTAAGAAATTATGTTTTTTCCTACTCCTCAGCCATTATTGTCTGACTAATGTCATTATTGGGACCCAAGTTAGTTGAATTGTTTTTCAAAACACTTCCTCAAAAACTGGCTCTTATTGCACTGCTATTAGGTTCGACATGCAGTGTATTTCGCACACGTGAGTTTTTCTTATTTTTCCGCAACCAAGGGCGGAAAAGAAAATTACCACAGATAATATACCAAACAAATAAATAAACTATACCTATACAAAATCGAAAAACACAAAGAAGTTAAAAACAAAAAAGGTAAAAATAAACTTCAGAAGAAATATTAGCTTCTGAAGTCGGTGACATTTTTGTTTGCGTTCGATTTTTTGCCACTGACGTGGACGTGTTTTTCTTATTTTTCTTTTTGAACCTCTTTTTTTAAAGTCGGTTAATGAGATTTACCTTCTATCATCAGGTTAACGTAATAGCCTAAAAGAATACAATTATCGGTCCATAAATACGTATAATTTTGAAGGAATTTTCTTTCAACTCCTAACTATTGAGGAGTTGTACCTTCTATCATCAGCGCAACCACATGAAATTATGATTATCAGACGCAAATACTTGAACAGCTTCAGAAAATATATGGAAAACATTATGTGTGCCTATAAAATTTAATTTGAGGGTTGCCCTCGATTTCTCAAGGATCCCATCATCAGATCCTGACCTGGTGACAATGGGACCACCTCGGGAGTATACCCTTTCAAACACAAAAATAATTTTCAAAATCGGTCCACTATTGACGGAGATATGCTCGGACATACATAAAAAAAAATACATACACAAGTATAGAGATCCTCCTCCTTTTTGGAAGTCGGTTAAAAAGAATACTATAAATAAACATGATTATTTTAACAAAAATTTACTTTTATGACCATTACAAATAATGTGTTCTTAATTAAAAAATATTTGAATTTTATATTTTTCCTGTGAAGCTGTTTGGCGGCTTCATACCAGCTGTGCTTCTTCTTAAGCCTGGCGAAATCAAACCGCGGAAAAAAAGCAAAATTAAATCATAGTCTTCTAAAAATTGATGACAAAATACTTATTGCTTTATTAGTTTATTTCTTCGAAAAAACGTCGTTTGATACACGAGTAAATTTGTTATAGCACTTCTCGACCCCATGCCCCTCGCCATACGGCTTGGGTGTTCAATCCGCGTCGAATGCAATAACAAACTTTCCGCACTTGTATCAAAATGTACTATTTCTGGCACTTCATAGGGCTTCATTGTCGTGGCGTATTTTTGTAGGCACCACTGATCATTCTAACTTTCAGGAATTGCAGTGCTTTGAGAATTGACGTGGCGGGTTTGACCAAAATAAAAAAGTATATCGAAGGACTCCTAGAATTGAATGGAAATGTGACCTTTTTCGAGAATCCCATATGTTTCTTAAGAAAAATTGTTTGATAAAATACTGTATTTTACAAGTGGCCCTCTCGCTTGAGGGTATGTAAGTACTAATATACGAATAAACCTCCGCCTGAAGTTTTCTGATCTAAGTTTGTAAGTATAGCTGGTATCCTGATAGCTATAATGGGTGTATCCTCAGTCTGAAGTAGTCTTGTGATTAATGAATGCAAGCATTCATTAATCACAAGTATGAATCACGTGAAACCGTTATTTCACCATGTGAAATAATGGTATTCCGCTGCATCCGGTAAGACTGGAAGACGACGTCAAGGTAGTTGGGAACAGGAAAGGCAGATGATGATGAAATGAAACCAAAACCTTATGTTTAGCATTACCTACGCGTACCTACGCTTTGCGACCAATAGAACAACGAGGCCGTTAGAGCAAACACAATGATTCCTAAAAAGAATTTGGGTTTCTCCATTATTTATCAGTAGTAGGATAAAATTCTAGGGAAATTCACTGGTTTGGCTCTTTATATTCTCATCGATGGGGAAATCCTACTAATATTATAAATGCGAAAGTTTGTGAGGATGTATGTATGTATGGATGGATGGATGTTTGTTACTCTTTCACGCAAAATTACTGAACAGATGTGGATGAAATTTAGAACACAGGTAGTTTATAACCTGGATTAACACATAGGATACTTCTTATCCCGGTAGTGATGATCCCTTGGGCCAATTATCGAACGCTACGCGGGCGAAGCCGCTGGCACAAGCTAGTAATAATTTATACTATCTCGTCGCAGAGTCCCCGTACCGTGTTTAGCACAATCATAAATGTTCTGTTATTGTATTGGAATGTTCTGTACAACATACATTATACAATCATACATGTTTGTGATTTTTTAGGCTCTAGCGTTAACAATAGAAATCTATTCAATATTTTTTTTTTGCAAAAAAGTTTGTTGTACCTTCCATCATCAGCACATCCACATGAGACTATGATTATCAGACGCAAATACATGAACAGCTTTTGAAAATAAATGGAAAACGTAACAAGTGCCTATAAAAATTGAGAGTTGCCCTCGATTTCCCCGGGATCCCATCTTCAGATCCTGACTTTGTGACAATGGGATTACCTCGAGAGTATACTCTTTAGAATACAAAAAGAATTTTGAAAATCAGTTAATTAATGACAGCTAGAGATATCCGATTACAAACAGACAAAAAAACATACAGACGAATTGAGAAAAACCCTCCTTATTGGAAGTCGGTTAAAAATAGGTAACTTCCGTTCCTTAACGTTATTTTTATATAAGGTCTTCGAGGTGAGGTTTTTTTCATAAAAAAGTAAATAAAAGATGAAAGTATTGTACCTAATTGGTCATTTGAAATATCAGAGATAAGTACGAGTAAGTTCATCTTTATCTCTGTAAACTTGGCCTATTGATAAGGTACAAGTAGTTCTTGTACACAGGGATCTTAGATCCTGTCTGAGGAACATAATGACCGAATTCTGAGGGTCATAATTAAAATACGTTATCATAATATTTCGAGTAACTTAGTGGTGGTTATCATTATATAAATAAAAAGTCAACTCTGTCACTCGAATCATCTTAACATACGTAACGTGGCCGAGAAGATACTACACTACTAATACAGAAGACAATTATAACCTAGTGCCTCAGTTTAATATCCAATACTAAATAAAAACTATGCTCAAGATACTCAATTAAAGTCTCTTTAGTCTGTGTTGCTATTATCAGTTTTAGTAATTAATTGAATTAAATTATATGCTGCGCAGCACTATTAGCGATGAGCTGAGTGGGAAATTGTAATACACCGAAGGTGCAGAGTGCAGACGATTCGATGATGCGCTTGCGCGGGGTGAGCCATGCGCCCGCGTCTGCGCACAGATTCCGAGCGGGCGTGGGGAGTCGCGCCAGTACCGCGAACAGCCCCGACCGGCACACACGATGATCGCGCACAAGCACGCGCTCGCCGCGGCGCTGCTGTGCGCCCTGGCCGGCCAGCTCGGCGCCGGAGCCAGCCTACATTGTGCCATGAGGAGAGAGATCTCGCCCTGTACCTGCCGCCGCGAGGACGCCGGGACTGGTGCCATCCTCGTAGTCTGTCAGCGTATCAGTGCTTATGAAGAAATCGCACGGGCCTTAACAAACAAGTTCAGTCCCGAAACCAAAATCGGTTTAGATATCTCCTACTCGCAGCTTCCGGATTTCTCTGACCACAGCATCAAAGAACTCGGACTTTCTATCACAAGACTCAAACTTAACTTCGACAATTTAAGGCAAGTCGATTACGAAGTATTCTAACATCATCATTGGATCTAAGTTCGGTTCTCTGTGCAGTTTTTGTAATGTGTGCGGTTGTGAATCTACGCAACGTCTACGTACTGTGTGTAAGCTCTTTGTTGTGTAAAATTGCATTAAAATTATGTGTATCAGGATACAAACAATGTGTAAGTTGAATGAGAGAACAACAGGTCTATGATAAGAAGAGCGCACACCGATGAGGATCGGCTGTTATCGAGAGAGTGGGCGGCACCCTTGTCAGGGCTGGCAGCATTCGGCTGCTATATCATGCGACGCGTACGCATCGATTATAGAAACAATCAAAACTGGCATTCGTTCCATATCTCGTTTCTTTATGCCCTGGAGAAAATAAGATCTAACCGCTCGGTAAATTTCCCCTCGATGTGGGTTTATTATTGTAAGGTTTCTTATCAGTTTCATATTACTTACTACGGCTAATATAAACGCGAACATGCGAAGTGTGGACATTAGTTAAGTAACGCGTATTCTGCGAGTTACAACAGCATCGAAATGCACGAAGTGCGCCAACCCAAGTTCTCTCATTCCCGACCTCACGCGCATTTAGTCAATTTTCGCCCTTTTCAACCCCCTTGATCAAGGCAAGGCGATTGAGGCAACTTACTATAGAACTTATGTAATTATTCAGGGGGTATCAAAAGAAGCAGTATTCCAATTTCAATAATCTATGCCGTGTTACAATTACAATATTCCGGGAAGACATAGATTGTTAGATCGTGATTCATCAGATCGAGGGTACTTTAACATTATTTTATAATGTAGGAAAATCGGAATTCCGAGCAAGTCTAGTTTTTGATGGCGGACTGTCTTCAAAAAAGTTTTTATAGATCACAATTGCCTACATTGATATTTTGCATTATCTTAAACTGAGAGGGTAGCAATGATGAAGTTTGCGAAAACGAAATCCGTAATTTTTGCCGAAGAGAAACAGGTTGGCTTTTTAGATAGTCATATTTTGATGAGATGTGATATTTTCTGCGGTTTATTCCTTACAAAACAACAATTAAGGCGCCCGTGACCCATGAGCTCGGCTCTTATTGACCACTCAATTGATCTTCACAGATTTTTCGGGTCATCCTAATTATTTATTTTTTCTTGTCTTTTATTGAAAACGCTCCTTGCGAGTCGGGATCTTTCAAGTTTTATGATATTTGCCTAGGGATATACTTACATAAACTTTGGTTTTATTAATTGGAAAGTAGTTTCCCCTATAGATGGATTATTTATTAATTTCATTAGTAACCTTTCGTTAGTGAACTCTAGATGTGTGGGGATGGCTTCTAGGAGACGTTGCCCGGGGTTATCTAAGGTCGCTTCTAAAGCAGTAAAATTGAATGATATCACGTTGGTCGTGTCGTATTCACTGTATTTACTCATTAATGGTGAACTAACAAATTACTGTAGTCGTTGTTTATGTATTTCTACATAGGCTACTTTATTTAATGTTGGTTTGAATGTTGTATCTATAGGTTGTCTCTAAAATGTAATATTTTCCGCACTGAGATTCTGTATATCGTAACATTTGTATATGCTTGAAATAAAATGTAAGCAATCCTTCCTTTTATGTTTGGTTTCTATCGTAGGTATTCGATTGAATCATTCACAACAACAGTGATACAAATAATATCAATGGCTATGTTTATTGAAGTGACGATGTCGTATCAGTCTGAAAGTCTTTTGACAATGATTTTAGCACTTTGCTCAATGTTGCGTAAATAAACAGATTAATGTTGTTATTCATCTTAATGGGTTTATTTAATAACATCTAAAGCCCTACGATTTATTTTTTGTGCATAAAAGCTCTTTCATACGGCAGCCCGAGTTTAAAATACTGGTATTCAGCTGCATCCAGTAAGACTGGAAGCCGACCAATTGGGAGGCAGATGATGAAAGCCGCCTTCACAAGGGTCCCGTCCGTGGTTCATGTCAATATTTTGCATGCTGACTTTGCTTCGTTAAGATAATTAGGTATCGTCAACTACACAAAATCGCCACTTACGTATAATATTTTGTATTTATAAAGATTGTATTTTGAAATATAATCGTACTTCCCTTCAAAGGCTTATTGGGTTTCTGCGAAAAAAAAATCTCCCATTTTCGCCATTATCATCGTTTCCTTTTCATTCAAATCGTTTTTTACACAATCGTTCCATAATTACCTATATGTTCTTAAAGGTGCGCCAGTTACAGAAAAGTTGAGTGGTGAATCGCATAGTGATGAATATAATGTTGATGATGGAGAGAAAGACCAAAGAAAAGATGGATGGATTGTGTGAGCAATGATAATTTAAGGAAAAAAGATCAATCGAAAAAATATAATGATAGCGTGGTGATAGCCAGGGGAGAATGGAAGAAAAAAACGCGTTGCGCTGATCCCAAATAACAGGCGGGCAGAAAGATGATGATGTCTGCCACTGTCCTTCCATTTGTTAACATTACCTATATACAACCTCGAGAACCAATTCTCTTTCAATTTTACTGTTACTGGCGCCACGTTTATATTATCTCGTATTCATCATTAGCATCATCATTCTCTTGCCCTTATCCCAATTGATTTGGGGTATGTGCAGGATGTCTTCTTCCAATCTTCTCTATTACTCGGCTTCTCATTAAAAACCGTAAACATGCAAACGGATGTGTATTGAGATGTTAAATTATAGAGAAAAATATGGAAGACGAAAATATATACTACGGTGACCCAAATTTGGGGGATCCATGGCATGGGGACAGAAGAATTACGGTGCGAGTGAGGGATTAAACCACTCTCATCATAATTTCATAAAGTTTCACAACTCAGAGAGAATATGAACTACGAAGAGACGAGATGGTTTATTTCAAATGAATACGATACAATCATGTAAAGCGGAGGAATAAGGAAAATGTCGTGAGGAAAGATTTGAGTATGACTGTGAAT
This sequence comes from Diarsia brunnea, assembly GCA_949774965.1. Lineage (NCBI taxonomy): Eukaryota > Metazoa > Arthropoda > Insecta > Lepidoptera > Noctuidae > Diarsia > Diarsia brunnea. Next base: position 16,150,015 of record OX458996.1, read on the forward strand.
GGGTATAAGAGTAAAGGAACATCAAAATAAAATTTAAATTTAAAATTTATAAAACCTCCGACTCAAAAAAACTTTAAATAAATACAAGTATAAATTCAAAATTTATTAAACCCTCGACTTAATTATTTTTATGAAGGTTATTTAACCCATATGTTATTCATCTATATCTAAATAAATATGATTGTTGAAACGGTAATTCAGTATAGAATATTTGTGCCCTTTACTCTACAGGGTGGTGCCGACAATACGACAATAAATGAAACCACTGGTAGTTCATAGGAACATTTTTAAACTATCAAATAAATCCTAACACCGTCGTGGTGCCGACGATACGACACTAATCTACCTAAATATCTTGGCCAAATTCGTTTGTTACATTTTATTTCCACACGTTAATCGGTGCAAATTATTCCTAAGGTTAGTAAACCAATATTTGTTTGTAAATTGTAATGTATTTCGTTGTCAGTTTTATGCTACTTACTTTTATTGTTTTTTTTTCAACTTTTTATTTTGGTGTTAAGATTTATTTGATAGTTTAATAATGTTCCTATGAACTAGAACTACCAGTGGTTTCATTTATTGTCGTATTGTCGGCACCACCCTGTATATAGTTTAAACAAATATCTTAGAAGACATAGCAATGTAAAAATATCCGCGTGACTAAATAATTACGCGCACGGCAGTCATTCGCTGAGAAGCAATAAATATTAAACATTGGTTCTCCACTGTGCTGGCGGCCATCTTGGATTTGAAATGTGTTATAGTGAATAGTATTCTACTAATCAAGCCGTTTCATTTGATACCTATATTGATAAAGTTGTGAAAAAATATGAAATCCGCCATTTTGTGGCGGCGGCCATCTTGGATTTCAAGTTTGTCATAGTGTAATAGCATTCTACTAATCAAGCCCTTTTATTTGATACCCATATTGATAAAGTTGTGAAAAAATATGTATTCCGCCATTTTGTGGCGGCGGCCATTTTGGACCGATTTTTATCAAACATAGCTAAGAACACTCTCGACTAATTCACCTTTCAAACAAAAAAACAGAATCAAGATCGGTTCATGCGTTCTGGAGCTACGATGCCAGAGACAGACACACACACACACACACAGACACGTCAAACTTATAACACCCCGTCGTTTTTGTGTCGGGGGTTAAAAATTATAAATAATATGCAAACATGCAAGATAATATAATTATTTAAATTAAAACTTTTGCATGGTTGGGGACTGCTCAATACCAAACTATATATACCTACTTACCTTTGAACCAACTCGGATTGTACTTACATGTAAATATGGAGCTCTTTTAATTATCATTTCATAGAATAATCAATTCGCAGAATACTTACTTTGAAGAAATTTAATTCATCGATTTTTGTTTCAAATAAAGTTAAATTTAAGAATATTCATGTCATAGAATAACAAATCAAATTCTCTTTATTCTTATACTGGTAATTTAATATAAAACTTTTTACAAAGAATAATATTTTATCGATTGACAGTTTCTAAACATTTCAATTCATGTCATATTATTATAACGTTGAATTGTATTACCTCATTTTTATTTAACGAAGATATCAAAAACTGACATCTGTAGCAATTATTTATTACTGAAACACACTTGCACATCTTTGAATATAATTTTACTTTGACTATTTTATAATTGATAACACTATATACCGTAGCATTATTACATGACAGCGGTTCATGGACGCTACCGAAAGCGCCAAACTAGTAGCACAATTCCGGGCGGACACAATTTAGATTGCCATCGACACGCTAAGAAGAAGCGGTTCATAACTGTCGGAGTGCTGTAATACTGCGACCAACTTAATTACTATATTAAGTGTAATTTTAAGTCATCAGCTCTAGTTTACCTACTGCCATAATTTTTTTTTATTCTTGTTCGTATACTGTCATTGTTACATTAAAACCTTTAAATATTTTTTTTTTTAAATAAAATAAAATAAATATATTGAACAAAACTGGGTGATCTGCGTCGACTTGAAGATGGTTTATTTTTTATTGGGTCAATAGAGTTGCGTTGGACCGACGACGACCTTGTTGGAGTGGGCGGAAAGGACTGGATGCAAAAGGTGCAAAACCTGGAAGAATGGCGTGCATTAGAAGAGACCTACACTCAGCAAGGGTGGTGAAAGGTTGAAAAAGAAAGAAGAGTTGTTATACAAAATACCCATGCTTTATTCTTCTCTGCGACAATCGAGTCAAATCACGTCGTTGGACTCAAAAAATTGGCCTATGACAGATATTGTTGTGGAAAGAAATGCTATTAATGAACCCATTTCAAGAAAAAAAACATTCTCCCGCCATTGCATATAAAATTAGGGCTAATGAAGAAATGGTTAATTTTTTCAGTTTATTTCACAGTTTCCTAGTTTAAGTACTTAATAACTAAATCCATCTTTGATGGTCCTCAAATACTTTAATTAATTAAACATGCCGCTAATTTCGAGGCTTCTATGATTGATGTGTAAAGGGTTGCGTGGAAATCTTTTGTAGCAGTTGCACAATATTTCCTCGGAAATAATAAGGCTGAAAACTATATATAGAATGAGTAGAGGAAGGGCTGATTCGATTTAAAGATTTAGGCTGTAATCTTCTTATCACTATCACTACATAGTATAAAACAAAGTCGCTGTCCCTGTCTGTCCGTCCCTATGTATGCTTAAATCTTTAAAACGACGCAACGGATTTTGAAGCGGTTTTTTTTAATAGATAGATAATTTTTTTTTTAAATATTTTCGATGTACAAAAACGATTTCTCTACAGATTTATTATATGTATAGATATAGATAGATTAATACCATATGGGTTAAATAAGCTTCGCAAAAAATAAGGGGTTTTTTAAATTTTTACTTTATACTTGATATACTTCCATACAAACGATTAGTAATAATACTTTAAGTCAATTTGAACTTTAATACCATACCATAAAGTTCAAGTGTTAGTGGAGAGGTTCCGGGAAGGCAAAACAATTGAGTGACGTTCAGTTGTTCCGGCAACGAATGACAACTTCAAACAGACCATAATACGTCATATCATAATGTCAATCATAATATAATATACTAATTACTGTTTCTTTCCCAACAGAAAAAAGATTTGCGCTTAATATAAAAAATAATTGCTGTTCGTTATTCGCGCTAAAATTAGAGAACGGCTCGATCGATTTGTTTAATTATGGTTTTGAAACATTTGTGGCAGTCCAGAGAAGGTTTAAACGATGAGAAAGTAGTAGTACGTAGGTAGCGTACGGTAGGTAGCTAGTAGGTAGGAAGTAGGTAGAAAGGAGGTAGGCAGTAGGTAGAAAGGAGGTAGGCAGTAGGTAGGTAGGAAGTAGGTAGGCAGTAGATAGGTAGTTGGTAGGTAGGTTGGTGGTACGTAGGTAGGTAGATGGTAGGTAAGTAGGTGGTACGTAGGCAGGTAGTAGGTAGGTAAAAGGGCATTGCAACGCATGCGAGATTGCCCAAGTCAGTTGCATTCGAGAAAATCACTCAAAAGACAATTTGTTGATGTTTAAAGCCAAAAAAGTATCATTTTTATTTTGTGAAAAGTGTATTGACATTTAATTTTATATCAGAAACTAGAGCTGACTGAAAAAAACAGGTCTAAAATCCCCTACACCAAAATGGTTGTAGGCCAGTGTTACATATAAAAATAGATAAGTCCAGGATTCCTCACGATGGAGGTGGACCGCAGTGAACTTTGTTTCCGCTGCGGTCAGCCCGGTCACCAGGCCGGGGGTTGCCTGGCTACGCCGCACTGTGACGCATGGGGGGCAGCTGGGAAACCGGCCGAACACCGGGCAGGGAGCAAGGCCTGCGCTCCACCCGCCAAGGCCACGGGTAAGGGAAGGCCCTCCACCACAACCCCCACCGTCACCAACGCCGCAGCCGCTGCCGCCGCCGCCGCTGCTGCCGCCACCGCCACCGACGTAACTCCCGCTGCAGTGGAGCCACAGAAGGCCCCAGAGGGGGCTGAAATGGAGTGTCATTAATGGCGAACATCACGACGACGTGGGCAAGCTCTTTGAAAGAGTAATTGCAAACCGCCTCGCCGAGCACCTTGAGGGAATGGTGGTATCACCAGGTGCCGGCCTACCTTCGCTGTATAGTCGGGGACTATTTGACAGTCAGGGCTGTCGTCTACCCTGGTCGAGACGGAGAATGGAACCGGCAAGAGATGTCGTGCGGTGTTCTGGGGCCGCCCCTGTGGAACATCGGTTACGTATGGGTGCTCCGCGCCCACCTCCCTAGCGGCGTCAGCATAGTTTGCTACGTTGATGATACGCTTGTGCTGGTACAGGGGGTGTCACACGAGGCGGCGGCCGACAAAGTGACACGCGGGGTTGCGGTAGTCGTTGAGAGGAGCTGGGTCTCGAGGTGGCGCTTCACAAGTCGGAGGCAATGTGCTTCCTTGAACGCGGGAATGTGCTACCGTCAGGATCTCAGCTAACGGTGGGAGGGGTTCCAATCGGCGTCGAGTCAACTTTGAAGTATCTAGGACTCGTTCTCGACAGCCGGTGGGACTTCGTGGAGCATTTCTGACGTTTGGCTCCCAGACTGGAGCGGGCCGGGGCTGCCTTCAGGTGGCTCTTGCCCAATCTGGGAGGGCCAAACGCCTCCTGCCGGAGGCTCTATGCGGGGATCGTGCGGTCCATGGCCCTTTACGGGGCCCCGGTGTGGGCGCGTTCTTTAAGGAAGCGCCTGCATGAATGGCGCGCGGAGGCGCTACACCGGGGGTCACTCAGACAGACCTCCGGTGCGATCTCATGGTGACATGGAGCGAGCGACTGTCCCACGATTGTGGCGGTAAGGGGTCCCCTTGGGCAGAGCCCCGCTGTGTTCTCGTAGCGGCGATCGGCGGCGGTGACCTTTCGCGTCCGACCCTGGTGCAAGCCATGGTCCGGAGCGAGGGCGAATGGGACACTGTCGCCTCCTTCTGCGAAGCAGTGATGCTAGCGAAGGAGGTGGCGGAACGTGAGAGGGAGAGAACCTCTCGTCCTAGCCGCCGCGGGAGACGTTCCGGGCTCCTTGATGGCTTCCGGCCACCGTAGACGCAGGCCTGTAGACGGTGAGTAACGGGCTAACTCGCCGTCCGTCCGTCTTATGACGGCGACAGGCCCCCCAAAAAAACCCCCCAAAAAAAAAAAGATAAAAGGTTTCCTCATGATGTTTTCTCTCACTGACGTCAGTGACGTACAAGAAAAAATGTTGAGTAGGTACCTACATATGTATTGAAAAATCACAAAAAAGTACTTGCCCGGATTTTAATCAACAACCTCGTGTATAAGAGGCTTTCATGGCATTTGAGCCGTATCAGCACTCATATTCTTTCGATCACATGTATCTTTTGAAACGTCTATCTTGATATGGACATGATTGTGATGGAGAGGAAACGCAATGTGACTTAAAAAATAAATAGAATAGAATAGAATACATTTATTTTCAGGTTACAAAGACCCATAACAAATATCGTAACCTAAATATTTAAATATACATACTAATAACATTTGTGCTAGTATAAGTAAGTAATTTTAATTTTAATTCATTAATTTTAGTAATTAAGTTGTAGCATAATAATTTTATGTTTTTGCTCACGACTTGATATGGAAGAGCGGATTCTCCTGTCACAGGCACTATCTGCCTAAAAAGAGGATCCAATCACAAAAATTTTGTTAAAACCTAAACTTGTTTTACCAATAAACTATTTTATTATTTATTATTATTAAGTAACTTAAAACTATGTTAGTAGCACTTTACTTCAGTTGCACGAAACTTAGTGCGATCTTGTGGAATTTGTCCGCGGAAGCGACGGAAGACCACATCCTGCGGCCAAAAACTTTCATCCATTACCGATTGGAGATAGCACGTTGGTATCCGCACCACAAACGCTTTGAAATTCACGTTGCGGTGCGAATTCAGCAGCTGAACTCTTGGCGTGTACTTCAGTCTCTGGCGCACGTACTCCTCGATGTCCTCTACCTCAGTGGTGTAATGCAGGCGAGAGATGTACACCAGGGTGTTCGGCTTTGCGGCGCGTTGTTTAACGTTGGGCTCCACAGGAGCCTTGCCGCAGGAAAAAAAAAAGAAAAGCAAAGGATGTTAATGTCGATGGATGCAGAGAGAGAGGAAGGTCAAAGAAAAAATGGTTGTGTGGGGAATGATATGGAAGAGAAAAGACCAAATGACGACGTGACGTGTGACATGGAAATGGAATGAAAGAATAGAAGAAGAAAACGAGTTGCGTCGACCCCAAATAGAACAGGACAAGGGCAGGAAGATGATGATGACATCTATATATTAGATGTTATATCAGAGGTTTCTTTCATCGCAGTCTTTTACAGTATCCATCCATCTACATTTTAAGACTTCCGCATCTTTCTTCTTTCGACGCCAAGCTGTGTCGAAAAAAAAACTATACTAGCATTTGGCAGTATCCTAGTCTGTTATTAACAATACTTTGCTCAGTTTATTCACCAATCCACCTTGCGACGTAATTGTAGCATCATGATTGATTGGTCATTGTCTCCGTCAATGGGAGGCCCTCGTCGAGAAATGGATATTTACGGACTTACATGTCATGTTAATTGCATGGATAGCCTTCGATAATTCAAATTCGGTAAATTTTTATAGATTTTAGTTTGCCGAGGAAGACTTAGGTTAATTTTATATCCATATTATAAGATTCATTTTGATACGCAAGGCCAAGTGACTGGCTAGTCACTTGGCCTTGCGTATCAAAAAGAAGTAGGTATCTCTTGCGAACAACCCGCAGCCCCGACGGGCTCGTCGGGGCTGCGGGTTGTTCGCAAGAAATACCGCGGCCTCGACATAAAGGGCTAAGAAGGAACATGGGTGGTTTTTAGTCAGTAGAAGTCTGACACTCCCTTTCGCTCTGCCCAAGAGTGGGGTTATTTGATGATTTCCCACCCCTAAAAAAAAAAGGCCAAGTGACTAAGTGGCTAGGAGACTTTGGTGTCCAACCGGTTGATGGCAATAGGCTCGCCAACATAACATATAACTGGTGTAATATGGTATAGTACCTACTATGAGATATACTTCTGCCTAATTTTCGGGGATTACGAATCAGGGTTTAAAATAGCACGACTGATGATCAAAATAATTATAAGTAGTGTTGAAGGAACCGCCGTACTTTTGGCCAGTCTTACTACCGTCTTGTGCCGATACGACAGAAAGAGAAGTCTGTGTATGCTAAGTTTTAGTCCAAAAAGAACATTTCCTTGTACAATGTGCAAAATGAAGATTCATCTATTTCTTGGTGATTTCATAATCTTAATAAGCAAAACCTGTAGCTAAAGATAAGAAGGAGTCTCGCATTCGAAGTATCATTTGCAAACGATAATTTAACATCTTTTATTATGAGGTCAGAAGGGGTTCCATGAGATAACTCAGTGGACACAACTAGATTGAATAGTGTTAGAATATGCTCATTGCCATTCATTACTTGTATATACGTCAAGAATTAATTGGTAAATTCGTCCCAAGAGATATAATCATTCTGAACCCCATAGAACATATTATTATTATGTTCTAAGGGGTTCATGTTGTTCGCAAGAGATACCGCGGCCTCGACACGAAGAGCTAAGAAGGAACATGGGTGGTTTTTAGTCAGTAGAAGTCTGACACTCCCTTCCGCTCAGCCCAAGAGCGGGTTGATTTTCAACCCGTCAGAAAAAAAAAGGGTTCAGAATGACTAAAAACTTTATAAACCAAGTAAGTTGATGTACATCATAGTTGAATTTGGAGCACCTAATTAAATTAAGCTTAATTTCGGGGCCCGGTTTTACTTAATATCTCACGTGTAGGATATTTTTTCGGCAAAAGCCTTTTTAATAAAATAATCGTTAAAAAAAAAAAAAAATGTACTGTGTGTCATCGGTGTACTGTTGACGTAAGATTTCAAGAACAAATTAGGTATCCTGACTTGTCTCACAAGATTGTCGTTATGTGGGATGGGAATTAATTGTGTCATCTGTTCTGGCGGATATCAAATTATCCCGTAGCCTCAACCAGAAGCTCTTTTATGGCACTAGCATCAAGGGCTTGATCCAAAAGGCTTTACTTCTTGGCACTGTTAACTGCAAGGAGTTGTTAAGAGCCCTGTCCGTTTTTCATGTATTTTATTAAAATATATTAAAATTATATTTATATGCATCAAGTAAGGTGCAATAAAAGATATAAATATAAGAACGCATTATTATATCTATCTATATAAATAAAAATGAATTGTTGTTCGTTAGTCTGATTAAAACTCGAGAACGGCTGGACCGATTTGGCTAATTATAGTGTTGAATTATTCGTGGAAGTCCAGGGAAGGTTTAAAAGGTGAGAAAGTGGTAGGTAGGTAGGCAGGGTAGTAGGTAGAGTAGTAGGTAGGGTAGTAAGTAGGATAGTAGAGTAGGTAGGGTAGTCGGTAGAGTAGTAGGTAGGGTAGTAAGTAGGTAGGGTAGTAAGTAGGTAGGGTAGTAGGTAGGTTGGGTAGTAGGTAGTTAGGTAGGGTAGTAGGTAGGTAGGGTAGTAGGTAGGTAGGTAGGGTAGTAGGTAGGTAGGGTAGGAGGTAGTAGGTAGGTAGGTAGTTGGTACACAGGCAGGTAGTAGGTAGGAAAAAGGGCATTGCAACGCATGCCGGGAACAGCTAGTAAATAAATAATTATAGATAGCGAGGCAAGAAATAAAACAGATACGCCCCCTGCGGACATTGCTACAGAACTCAATGATTTCGAAGACGTAGCTGTATAGCTACTTGCGTTGATCTCGTAGGCGTGTGCGTCTTCTAGAATCACTACATATTATAAAACAAAGTCCTCCGACGCGTCTGTCTGTCTGTTCGCGATAAACTCAAAAACTACTGCACCGATTTTCATGCTGTTTTCACCAATAAATAGAGTGGTTTTCGAGTAAGGTTTTAGTATATAATTCACGCGGGTGAAGCCGAGGGCATCACCTAGTACAATATAAATAGAGATCATACAATTTTAAACGAGCATTCAAAAAGCTCTCGTTTCGTTCACTATAAAGGTAATTTATCATATACATAAACAATAGATACACTTCTTAAAAGACCTATTTTAACAAATAGAAGAAATTTTAAAGTAGCGTTATAAAAACAGAGAAGCAAAACAGGGAATCTCCCGAACCAAACCTAGGACTAATAGTTTACTTGACACACGTGAGTCAATCACTACAATAGCCAAAAAATATAGATATTTGTAAATTTTTGACAATTCTACGATTCTCTGCATTCAGATAATTCAAGCATAGAATCAGAAAACAGATACAGCTGCCCTGAAGGAATCCCTCACATTACGGGATATTATGAGGTACACCGTGTGCCCAACACAATGCTCTATGATACGAACTGTTGCGAGAATGGCACTACCACCGAAGCCCTGAAATTTGGATCTGCCACATTGACAAAATCGCCTGGAGTATCTACTGGTTCATGAAGGGCGACCTTCCTATCTCACTTTAGCTCATCGACGTGTGTATCCTACATATTCTAACGTAGTAACGCCGATGTTAGCTACAAGCTTGCGAGGTTAAAATGGGACTCCGCGGGTTACGTTCCTAGGATGCAACCGGGCAAAAATTGACACACAAGTGCCTAAAGACGGCTGTCGTAGCCGAAGCAATCCCGAGAAGCGCGGCCGTGAACATCTGGACTCATTCTTAACGGATTGGTCAGAGAAGGCTAATGATAAAAAAAAAAACATTAGAAAGCCACGGTGGGCCCTTTGCCCAGAAGTGAGAAAGAAGTGAATTTTATTTTTGCTTTATGTATCCTCCTTATGGGTGAAGGTGTGACTTTTCTCCAGAAAGAGTCAGGTAAGATTGATGAGTAAATTTTCTCCCGAACCTGTTTGACCTTCTTTCAGTTTTTAATATAACGGATAATGGTCCTTTTACCTCTATAAATAAAGAAGCTTCAGAACCTACCGTTAAATTATATTTTCGTTCGATGATATTATGTGCAATCACACTTTGTTCGTCAGCCGAGCCTAACGCTTCGTTTAATTGTATATATGGTCTCGTTTTGTAATTTAATTACCCTTTGGCCTAAGCGAGAACGTCAATTATGCATCGTTCGACTCAACAAGGAGCGGAGTCGTGGTTACGTCCATAAGATGGGTACTTTATCTTATATATATATACCTTTTAGATGATGTACCTACTTTGAAAATCCAAAGGTCATGGACATTCTTTTACTCATTAGCTTTTAGATAGAAAATGTTCAGTTTTACCTACCAAAACATTAATTGATTCGTTTTAAGTAAGTTTCATGTTTGTACTGTTGGTTGTTTGTTATTTCACGAGCCATACTTTTTGGGTATTCGGCGTAGTAACTAGATTAAAATATACTCAAACGTTTTTACAATTTACAATTATATTTAAAATGACATCGAAACAATTGTAACTGTTACGTTTGTAATGATATCGTTTAATTGTTGGTTTTTGGCACAATGCCCAGTGTTAGTAGTTTAGTTTTTTGAAATATTTCTTCTCAGTGCAATATATAGACATTTAGTATGCTTAGATAGTTTGGTCATGTGGAGAGGATGAGTAAAAGGCGGCTATAAAAAGGTATTTACAAGGCAGACGTGAACGGCTACGCCGGAAGGGAGACCAGATGTATGAACGTGGAAGAGACAAAGGAGTATGTGGGGATCGTACCAGGTGGCGTTCTGTGAAGTCGTGAGTTTATGGATATAGCTTGATGCTTCACTTGAACAAAGAATATTTTATTAAACGTTGCGTCAATTGATAATAGTATTAAAAACATCGGGGATTTACCCGGAGAGTCTATAATGCCCACTTTGACAAAATCACGTTAAGATAATAATACCTATGAATCACGTTTTTTTCCCTCTTTATTTGTTTATAGGGGCTTTTACGCATAGCGTATGTAAGTCCCATCGCATCCATACTACAATTATACTTTCACAAGCCATGGGATCTGAATTTTAACAAAACCTTCGTATCGTCGCTATTTGGTTGGGATAAAATTTCTACAGGACTCATAATTAGACACATTCCGTTAATAAAAATATTATACAAGGTTCTTCATCAATAATGCAATTTTTTAAATGGAATGTGAGTCTAACTGCCGCACTCAGAGAGCTTTAATGATTACTTAGGCCCTCACTTAGTAAAGGATTTGACAGTTTTGTCATACAAAAGTATGTCAAGACTTTACTAAGTGACGGCTTAAGTAATCATTAAATATCTCTGAGTACCGCAGTAATAGCCGTACTCAGAGATATTTAATGATTACTTACAACGTGACTTAGTAAATATTTGACATACAAGGCCTTCACTAAAGCACACTTATAAAGTGACAAAATCTTAACTAAGTGATGGCTTAAGTCATCATTAAACGTCTCTGAGTGCTTCAGTAAGGGCAGTATTAATCAGTTTTCTACTAACATCACTATTCATGAACCAGGGCACGCGAAGAGGTTCTTACTACAGTATATTTCTATACCATAAACCATTCTCTAATAATATGAATCACATTACAATTCATAAAATGATTACAAATGAACAATTCTTAATATTTTACTATGAATTATCACACACACATTTGTATATTCATGCCAAATAACAGCTTTCTAGAGTCTTTGAGCTATAGTACGGAGTTACGGACAAACGGACAGACAGACAGCTGGACATGGCGAAACTATAAGGGTTCCTTGTTATCTACGCAACCTTATAAATTAGTGAAATATTCGGAATTTTGACCCCCAATATCTCCGTAACTTGACCGTTCCCAGGTAGGGTCCAGAACAAAAAATGATCGCAATGACCTTCAGTTTCGTTAAGGGTACTTTTACACCCTTTATATAAATATAGATTGCTTTGCTGTTAATAAGCAGATTCAAGCAGGTAATTAAGTATTGTACTTTTGGATTTGGTCTAGAGAGATGACATAGAGAACCTACCCCAGTGTAACCAGTCTCGTATTAACTGCGACAGAAACAGGAACTAGATCAAATCATAATAACAACGAACATGTGTAAAACATTGTAAACAATACTTAGACATTCGAGAAAGTTTTAGTTTACTGTGTTAAGGAAATCAAACGACAGGTCAAACGGCAGTCGGACCTTTGGTTGTAATCTAGCATTGTTACGTCATCCTGTGTGAAATCACAGAGGGCTTGCAGATACCACTGCGATGGCGATGTAGGCAGACAGGCCAACGTAATATGACGAATATATAATCATATATTATTTTAATTGAGCCAGCCGCAGAGATAACTAATGTGATTGAATGATTGCCATTCATTTGTAGTGTCAAAAAGTGTGATGATGCGTTGGTGCATCGCTGCGTGGTGGTGCGCGCACGCATGGTGCGGGCGACGCCGGCGCCCGCGCGTCGTCGGCTCGTCGGCTCGTCCATGCGACCGTTTGGCGCCGCCCCTGCATTGATAACCCCGGAACGTTGACCTCACATTTTATTTATTTTATTTATTTATAGCCATATTTAACAATCTTACAATAATTTTACTTAATCTTTTATAATAGGTTTCGATTATGTGCTATCACCGGTAACTGAAGATAGTATTTCTTTCTAGGCCTTCTCTAGAGCTCTCCACTGTACCTATACAGTTCTCTGTTTGTTTCATCCAAGTAGTACGCGCTGTTCTTGTAAAATCATTCTCCCATATACAGGGTGTAAAAGTACCCTTAACGCAAACTAAGGGCATTTGTTCTCCCCACCACTGCGATCATTTTTTTGTTCTAGACCATACCTGGGAACCCCCTAGTTACGGAGATATTGGAGGTCAAAGTTCCAAATTTTTCACAGCTGTTTTTATAAATACTAGTTTTTCAGGTTATAACTTTACTTAAATTACCTCCATGACCCGTTTACTATTCAAATCATCCAATAACACAATGTTTCAAGAGTGCTAGATAGAGTTTTACCGTAAAATGTGATTTTTGACCCCATAAAAAAAATCGTTTCTGAAGAAGGGGTACTTAGTTTGATGTACAGAATGCTTGGTTAACGGCTGTGTGATGGGTTGATTTACACCCTGTATACGACGCTGTCTCCCTTTCTTTATTTTGTATTGTCTTGGGTACCACATGCTGCCGCGCTTGTGATATGGGCAGTAAGTATGTTTTGGATAGTTTTGTTTGAGTAATCGGCGCGCAATCTTTTTGTTACAATTTTGTTTCTACAGACCTCATTTTAAAAGTTATATTAATTGTGATGATTGAAACGTGTAGCTCAAATAAAGCGCTTTTATATTCTTCATTCAATAGAATTATAGGTATTTATATTAGAATAGTTTAAAATAACGAAAATTCTTTTATAATATGTGCTCATTGAATCAACTGAAATATCGATTGCTTAGAATATTAGCTGTAAGTAGTATGTTACTACTGATATTATAAGCAAATCATACTAGATTTAAGCTTAGGAATAAAAACAAAGTGTCAGATAAAAACGTTTCTGTTTATTAATATTCCTTTGCTTACATGTTATGAGAAATAACGACAAGTTTCACTAGGTCTAAGTTTAATTGGTAAAATAATCTGAGAACAATAACAATTACTTAAACAAAATAAACTATTATACAAACAATCAGTCTTTCCTACTATTAAAGTCTTATAAAATAATTAATTACATTCTTATTGGGGCACATTCTACCCCCGTATATTATTACAAAATACTTAAAATATATAAAATTGGCTAGTATAGCGTTGAGGGGCACGGGTGTGCCGGCGAAGTACACAGCGCTTCTCCGGTACTGGTATGCTCACCAGACAAATCGGAAGAGATGGGTCGGTACTCTGTCGGATGAGTATCGAATGGAATGTGGAGTAAGGCAGGGGGGTTAGGGCACGCCACGACAGTGGCGGTAAGTCCCCTCTTTGAGGAGTGGCTGGAGAGGCGCCACGGTGCCCTCACCTTCCGTCTGACGCAGGTACTCACTGGACACGATTGTTTCGGGAGGTACCTGCACCGAATCAGGCGGGAGGAAACGCCCGGATGCCACCATTGTGAGGATTGGCCAGAGGACACGGTGGAGCACACCGTGGAGATGTGTCCCGCTTGGGCGGAGCCCCGCCGTGTTCTCGAAGCGGCGATCGGCGGCGGCGACCCCTCGCGTCCTGCCCTGGTGCAAGCCATGGTCCGGGGCGAGGAGGATTGGGACGCCGTCGCCTCCTTCTGCGAAGCAGTGACGTTAGCGGAGGAGGTGGCGGAACGTGAGAGGGAGAGAACCTCTCGTCCCAGCCGCCGCGGGAGGCGTGTGAGTATAAATTAAATTAAATAACAGGGGGAGCTTAACCCCCCCCCTGCCTTTTTTTTTTTGGGGGTTGGGCTTGGGAAATCATCAAATAACCCCTCCTGCTCTTGGGTAGAGCGGAAGGGAGTGTCACACTTCTACTGACTAAAAACCACCCATGTTCCTTCTTAGCCCTTCATGTCGAGGCCGCGGTATCTCTTGCGAACAACCCGCAGCCCCGACGGACGTCGGCCCTAGCGGGCCCCTTCCATGTTGCTGACATCTCTTTGAGGCGCGCGTGGAACACGAACGCGCCGTCGACACGGCCTGTCGTCGTCATGAAACGGACGGACGGCGAGCTTACCCATCACTCACCGTCCAGCCATCACGTGGCCCCCGACGCCCGGAGCGCCTCCTGCGGCGGCTGGGACGAGAGGTTCTCTCCCTCTCACGTTCCGCCACCTCCTTCGCTAGCATCACTGCTTCGAAGAAGGAGGCGACGGCGTCCCATTCCTCCTCGCCCTGGACCATGGCTTGCACCAGGGCCGGACGCGAGAGGTCGCCGCCGCCAATCGCCACTACGAGAACACGGCGGGGCTCCGCCCAAGTGGGACACACCTCCACGGTGTGCTCCACCGTGTCCTCCGGCCGATCCACACAATGGTGGCATACGGGCGTTTCCTCCCGCCTGATTCGGTGCAGGTACCAACCGAAACAACCGTGTCCGGTGAGTACCTGCGTCAGACGGAAGGTGAGGGCGCCGTGGCGCCTCTCCAGCCACTCCTCAAAGAGGGGACTTACCGTCACTATCGTGGCGTGCCCTAACTTTTATGCCTTAACGAGAATATCATGTCATTTTTAACTCTAAAGACGATCTATGGGGCTACTTACTTGGGGTGTATGTGCTACGGGGCACCAGTTTGGGCCGATAGGGCCTCCATAGGAGCGGTACGACGTAAATTGCTTCAAAGCCAGCGGTTGGCCTTAATTTTCTTGTGTAAAGCGTATAGGACGGCTAGTTTCAGTACTAGCCGTCCAGTAGGCTTAGCCAAGTTGACAATCTACAAACGTTGACGCTAGTAGAAAACGACTCAAATGTATGGGGATGACGTCATCTCAACGCTAAGTCACGTGGTCAGAACAAACGAATAGAAAATTCGTAGCCATGTTTACAACTTATCGAATCGTTCAAAATGATAGAATGAAATGTGATCCTTTCTACAACGTTGATCGCTACATCCCATATAAATGCTAGCCATGTCACACTTTTGACAAGCGCAAACGAAACGTTGGCGAAGTATTTGAACGATACGTTAGCGTTTGCCGAGACCCTGGAGATAACGCTTAAAAATGGCGTCTATATATGATACAGCTGTCTTGAGACTGAGAAGTGTTTTGTTTATTTCTCATAATTTTGGATTCTATGTGCCTATCTAGAATTTAAAATGCATACTTTAAATATATTGTGGTGCGCTAAGGGTCAAACACAATAATTATTTTGTTTGTTTCATAAGAAGTACCTAGTATAGGTTCATGCCGCGCAACACGTCATTGTTTATATTGTAAACTTTCAAGTGCCCAAGTATATTAGATTTTAACAAAGGAAGGTCACAAAATAAGTAATAATTTACGTACCTTCCCACTAATTCCAATCTACCTGCGAACTGTTCTGGGTCTGGTCGAGATCTCGATCGAATATTATAAAAGTTATCACTTCATTTAAGTATCTTTCATCGAAATGCACAATATCATATTATTTCACGACACAGTAATGTTTAAAATTACATTCCGCACTGTGATATCATATTAAACCAATTGTAAGAAGAACTTGTACCTTATTTCACTTACTTTTTTAACACTTAATACAATTTATTCCTTTCATAACAATTCAAAACAAAACTTCAACCCGCGCATAAAGTAAACAACTGCGATTTTGACATTAGTTTGACGTTAGTAGAAACGCTCACCATAGACTAAAGTGTAAGTTTTTTCTATATTTATTAGAGAATGAGCGATCGACTCAGTTGTGTGAAGTTGGCTACCAACTTAGCGCTTTCTATAATCGCTTGCGCCGAAGCGTTATCTATTGTAGAAAGAGAATAGAAACGAAGCGGTTGTAACTTGGCTAGCCCTACAGTACCCCTGCCTGTGCCTTACCGGTACCTACAGGCAGGGGTACTGCCAAACGATCTTGAAGTGCAGCGCCGTGCTTCAATGTATTACTGCGCACGAGAGACCGTGGACGCAGACTTTTTAATGCAGCGTGATCGTGCTAAAATAGCTAGATTACTTAAGCCACAGGCTGACATCTGGGAGGAACTTTTGTCTGAATGACAATGTAGGTGGGATAATTCCATCAAAGGCCGACACCTCCATCAGTTCTTTCCATCCGTTCGTGAGCGACTGGCCAGGACATGGCTGGAGGTGGATCACTGTGTTGCCCAATTTCTCACAGATTTAAGAGTAAATTATTTTCCTTCAAGCTTGTTGACTCGCCTTTTTGTCAATGTTCTACATCTGACTGCGAATTTGAACAATCTGCACATCACATTTTATGGGAGTGTAGTCTTTGGCAGAATGAACGTAATATTGTGTTAAATAGTGTACGGGTTACATCCGGAGTTATTTACTATACGGACCTTGTAGAAACTAGAACAAATTTCCGTGCGTTCAAGCATTTTTGTCATACCTATTATTGGAATCAAATATATATATACAGCTCACAACTTAGGACCCAGTAATATTAATGACAATGATATCCGTGGTGCTAGGCAACTGGGCCTATCCCAGTTGTATACGTCCCTGAGTGCCTATTGGCCTTGTTCTGTTCTGTCTCCTGCTGATATGGAGGGAAGTGGAAATTATGTTTTTCCTACTCCTCCGCTATTCTTTTCTGATTAATTTCGTTGCTGGATCCAAGACAGTTAAATCGTTTCCCTGGGACTCCGTCGAGCTTCATTGTCTCGGCGCTTTTCTTGTGGTCGCCACTGTTGATTCTGGCTAACAGGAGTTACAGTGGTTTGGGAATAGTGTGGCGGGCTTGTCCCATAAAAAGACGGTATATGTGTCAATAACAAAAGTTACGCAGACAACATGGTGTTGCTCAGTCCCTCGATGAGAGGACTGAGGAAGCTTCTCACTGTCTGCAAGACGTATGCGGAGGTGCACGGCCTTAAATACAACTCAAAAAAGAGTGAGGTGTTAGTGTTTACGGCATCTAAACATCAGCCCCGTCGTGTACCCCCACTGAATGTGGTGACTCAATTTAAATACTTGGGTCATGTTGACACCAGTGACCTACGTGATGATGGGGACATAGAACGCGAGCACAGGGCGTCGGCGGTGAGAAGCAATATGCTCGCCCGTAGGTTTACTCGCTGCACGGCAGTCGTCAAAGTCAGTTTATTTAAAGCGTTCTGTCAGTCCTTCAATACCAGCGGCCTATGGGTCCATATACGAGCCGAACCTTCAACGTCCTGCGCGTGCAATACAACAATGCCTTCAGGATGCTGTTGTGGTTCTTTAAACATCGATGGTTTATTCTGTAATGAAGACTTAAACATATCAATTGAACAGGAAATTACTTTGTCTAACTTACCACAAGACCCATTTGTCGAGTCTGATGATGAAAGGGACAAAAAGTGACGTACTGGAAGAGTATTTGACCAGGACGCTATTTGACGACACATTACTAATAGGCGATAAAACGCAAGACAATTTCAATGTGACATCCTGTGTTTTTCCAAAACCAGATCCTTGTTAGCAAATTTATGTTGTGAGTTTGACCAATGTACATAGAAAGTATTTAGTACCTGTGACAAATGTTTTTATCTCCTGTGCTCAGAACACTTTAACTATAAAATGAACTTCTAGTTTTTTATCTTAGTCTGATCTCAAATTGTGACAAAAATTGTGTTGAAAGGCTGTTTTTTTTGGTTGTTACTTTGAAACATGCTTATACTAGCCAATTATATATATCTTAAGTACCTACCTTATTTTGTTATAATATACGGAGCTCGTGGCTTAATAATTCCTGCCACTCGGGTCAATCTTAACGTTAAGCCGCGCTTGGCTAGGTTGGCCTGTGGATGGGTGACCACCCATTTCATACCGAGTCTCCTCCGTGCACGCTGAAAGCACATTTAGCTGTCGGTTCAGGCTGCCATAAATAGAACTTTGGCAGTCGTTACAGGTAGTCAGTGATCTGAAAGTCTGTCAACCACTCTTACCAAATGGTATCGTATTACCCAGTAATAACTGAGTCGTGGAGTTCAGATAGGCAGTCGCTCCATGTAAAATACTGGTATTCAGCTGCATCCGGTTAGACTGAAAGCCGACCCCAACATAGTTGGGAAAAGGCTAGGCAGATGATGATACGGGAGTAAAACGTAGCCCAATAAGAATTTATAATTATTATAAAAGACTTTAAAAGTAAGAAAGACTGATTGCTTGTATAATAGTCTATTTTCTGTGAATGTTATTGTTCTCAAATTATTTTACCAAGTAAACTTAGACCTAGTGAAACTTGTCGTTATTACTCATAATAACATATAAGCAAATAAATGTTAAAAAACAGAAACCTTTTTATCTGACACTTTGTTTTTATCCCTAAGCTATAACGTCACTGTAGAATGATAACCTCGTATGTCCAGAATCCAAACTTTACAGGAAACAAAAAAAGTGTTTCATTTCCTCAATGTTTTTGTAGTTTATTACATTTTTTTTGGCATTAGTAGTCATAATATTGGTTTCACGGTTTCACCGTGTTATAAAATATGTGGCTTTCATTCGATTTTGACAAAAAAAGAAGAGAGAAGTTCGTTTTTGACATACGTGGTTTTCATTCTACAGCAACGATAACCTAAATCTAGTATGAGTTGCTTATAATAACAGTAGTAACTTACTACTTACAGCTAATATTCTAAGCAATCGATATTTCAGTTGATTCATTGAGCACTAAAATTAAATATAAAAGAATTTTCGTCATTTATAACTATTCTAATATAAATACAATTCTATTGAATAAAGAATATAAAAGCGCTTTATTTGGGCTCCACGTTTCAATAATCAACTTTAAAAATGAGGTCTGGAGAAACAAAATTGTAAAAAAAAACTTTGCACATCAATTACTCAAAACTATTAAACACTAGCTCGGCAGAAAACAGGCTGCATATCCTCTATCTTGCCACAAATCACAAACCTCACAGTTTGGAGAGTCAGATTTTCGCACGAGATAAGCTTTGTTGTTGTTTTTTGCAGTGGAATATGTTGCAGAAAAAATCTTTATACGAATTTAACTTTTGATGAATACATCAAAAGTTAAATTCGTATAAAGTTTTTTTCTATTACTATATTTTATATTAGAATTTAGAATATGGTGTTATAGAGTAAACTATAAAAAACTATCACCTTCTAAAGCTAAATCTTATTGCATTATCAAATAAACAAGTACGACTCACCTGCAGACACGAAACAAAACACTGACACAAAATGAGGATTAACCCCAAATTATTTTTTTAACTTTTTCGATTTGTTTTGCATAATGCATGGATTTCAAATGATCTTAATTTAAAGTTGTGTACTATTTATAGTACTGCGGGCGTTAATGGGTTAAAAACGAATAAACAATGAGAAATAAAAGGCTGCTCACCATAAAAAACCAATAAAAGATAAAAAAATCAATAAATAATTAATTATTCAAGTCTTATAATTCACTGTAAATTGTTGATAACAAATTGAAAAATAACATTTTTTTAATTTTTCCTACGGGAACATATCTTTTGAGATTTTTCAAAAATTGCTCCGAAAAATTTAAAAAAATCTCTGATTTGTTGTTTAGCAATTATCGCACTTATCTTTTTCATGTTTAATTAGTAAAAGATTGTTAATTAACTAATGCATAATTAAAAGAAAAATCAAGATAAAAATGTTTGACAGCGGATTATTGTTCATTAGGGTTCCGTAGTCAACAAGGAATCCTTATAGTTTCGCCATGTCCGTCAGTCTGTCCGTCCGTCCGTCTGTAATATGGAATGAAATACAGATGAGTTACGCCGACAAAGTGGTAAAATAAAATCTCGAAAAAACACACTCCAGTACACATAAAAGTGGGGGATAGGTCTTCAAAAAAGATTCTGAGCTTGCTCAACTAGCTCGATTATGGGATTTGATTGTGAAATATTAAGCTATGAAGTGCACATTTTTTGTTAAATTCAAGTGTGACCTAAACCACATATACGGGTTGTGTTTGGGCGTGTGAAAAAATTCACGGTGGTAGCATATAATATAACGAAAATAAAGGGAAAACTATCACGGCTAAGTAGGCTTTACAAGTTTACGAGTAACAGTCGACCAACTTATAAAATGTACTTGTATAAAATATTTTCCTATAAGTACTTAATATATGGGAGCACAGGTCTCAAAACTAGAAATATAAGTTTGTTTTATTTTTACAGTAAAAATCATCGTTCGGAGGCAGGTAGGCAGGGTGGTTAATCAGTTTAGTAAGTTCACATATTTTGATGAGCAACTGTTCTACGGAACCCTACATTGTGCGTGGTCCGACATGCACTTGGCCGGTTTTTTTTATCTAACCAGTTGTAGCCTGATTTTTTTCAATTCTTAACTTTCATATATAGTAAGTCTAATTAGTAAACATTCATGACAGGTTGAGAGTGAGCGAAGCTTGCGCAAGCCAGAGTCACCGTTTTTAACCGACTTCAAAAAAGGAGCAGGTTATATGTTCGTGTGTATGTATTTTTTTTTTTTTTTTTTTTTTTTTATGTATGTTACCTGATTTCTCCTCCATTTGTGAACCGATTCTCAAAATTCTTTTTTTATTTGAAAGAGTATAGTCCTGAGGTGGTCCCATTTAAATTTGGTGAAGATCTGATCCTGATCTTCGGAGATATATAATAGAACTCTTCAAAAATAGACGGCAAATCTGTCGTGATTGCTGCAATCGCTTGGATGTTTATTGTTTATACAACATCATGACGTAACATCACGCCTGTATGATTTGAGGGGGTACGCAGATGTGTACACCCAGATTTGGACAGTAAGATATTATGTAATGTTCCATTTATTGGGGATAAATAAAACCTATTATTTGTTTGGGAACAACTAAAAATGGAAAAATAAAAAACTTTTTTGCAAAAAATAAAACCGACTTCAAAAACACAAAAAAGTGAAAAACACAAAAAAGTGAAAAATAAACTTCACAAGAAAAAGCAGCTTCTGAAGTCGGTGGCAAAGAAAACGAAATCAAACAAACAAAATGTCACCGACTTCAGAAGTTGCTTTTTCTTGTGAAGTTTATTTTTCACTTTTTTGTGTTTTTCACTTTTTTGTGTTTTTGAAGTCGGTTTTATTTTCAGTCGTACTTTCAACCCTTTGGTAAAGTTAAAATATTGGTGCTACGGTTGCGACCTTTTTACCTTTTTAATAAAAAAAATCTTCTTCTTTTTTGAATAAACAATGACAAATCTCAAACGGTATGAGAGATATTTGCAGTAAACCAAGCCCCATTTTTTTTGTTTCAGCTAATTATTATAAACAATTAGCTGAAACCTTTGCAATTTTTGCAAACGGCTCAAGATTTTTTTTTTAAATACGTACGTACGTTTTTGTTATACGTTATTCCGAATCGAATGACACCTCGTTCATATTTTACGGAGGCGGGCAAAAAGAAAATTACCCAAAACCCACTTGTTGACTAGACTAAATGATTTTGTACTACAAAATATAAAGATATTGCTTTATATTTTAGTAAAAAATCAGTACTAAACCAAATTACATGGGGTGTGCGATTTTATTCTTCTTTCGGGTGTAGTTAAGAAATCGCTTCGAAATACTGCTTATTTTACCCCCAAACCATTTTCAAATTAAAAATTTAACAGAACAATTTAAACCACATAAATAAAACAGTAATCAGGAGACTTTAATGGCAAATGGAAGGATGAGAACGAACATAGAGAAGCCATACTACCTTATAGACTGCATACTGGGAAAAGAAACAACTATGAACAAAGTTGAATAAATCTTGGCTTGGAAAATAGTCTACCCATCATAAACCGATACTATTTTAATATTTCAAATATTTTCAAAGATTGCTAAACCGCTTAACAGACATTCTGAAAGAAACGAGTTGCAAGATTTCGAAGCGACTTCTCCTCAAATTAGTGAATACTAAATTAGCGTAACTTGCAAGCTCCATTATGCACCGTCGGTGACCGCGCCGTGTCTTTTTCACCGTCTACTTAGTCGATATAAAATCATCTCAAATAACGAATTGTTTTATAACAGAGAACAGTCACTCGTTTATTCTTTTATTAAATTACGTATAAAAATAACAATCTTCAGTGTTTTAAATTAATAATAATAATTATAGTTTTTTGCTGATCGTTGTCTAAATACTGTGTGTCCCCCCGGTTTCTGTATCTATAATAGCACTCGACCTCGCTGCGTTGCTTTTGGCTTTGTAGACAATTTTCGAAGCCCTGGAGTATCTACGAAGATTACGCTTCGATATTGGGCGCCACCTTTTATCCTACGCTTTTTATTCTAATCAAACACTTTTGAAGCCCAAAAAACGCAAAACACATGTCAAAACCGACGCACTTTTAGATTCAAATATTTTAATATAACATATAACATACTTTTTTTTTTTATGGTGGATGGAAAATCATCAAATAACCCCTCCCGCTCTTGGGCAGAGCGAAAGGGAGTGTCCTTCTGAGCCCTTCATGTCGAGGCCGCGGTATCTCTTGCGAACAACCCGCAGCCCCGACGGGATAATATAACATACTCCCTTTATAAACAATCTGACTCACATTATCATAAGAATTATGACGGTACTTTTATAAGAAGTCGCAGTTCCTTCAATTTAATGTTTTTAGGGTTCCGTAGCCGAATGGCAAAAAAGGGAGCCCTTTTAGATTCGTCATGTCTGTCTGTCCGTCCGTATGTGACAGCCACTTTTTTCGGAAACTATTAAGACTACACAGTTGAAACTTGGTAGGTAGATTTATTCTGTGAACCGCTTTACGATTTTAAGACAAAAATACCAAAAATAAAAGATTAGGTGGATTAAAATTAAAAAAACTTTTTGCATCAAACCTACTCGTGTGGGGTGTCTCTAAACAGGTCTTTAGAAATGACATTGAGGTTCCTCAAACCATTTTTTCTCAAAGTTAATCGTTTGAAAGTTAGACACTTCCAAAGTGGTAAAATATGTCCCCCCCCCCCCCCCTCTAGGTTTTAAACTAAGAGATTGAAAAATCTAAAAAATACATATTAGGTATGCTAAAGATCGCTGAAAACTTTCTACCAAAATTGGTTTGAACGATATATACACACATCAAAAGTGTCTAGGGATCAAGCATTTTTATGCGGATTTCTTGAGATTGAGATGTGGCTTTGTAATAAATTTATGATTTTATAAATTTATATGGATCCTTTTTGGTGCATTTCATAATTTGAATCAGGAACTGTGAATCAAATTCGAGTAAAAGATGAAAATCACAGCTGTCAATATTTTCCCTATAAAAACATACAACGCATTGAAGACATTATTAGTGCTACTGTTTCCCTACTACTGATTAAAACCAACGTTATTATGGAGCGGCGACGTCATTTAAGCAGTCAAGAAATGCTCAGAGCCGTGGGAATGATAGAAGCTGGTTCCCGGCAACGTACTGTGGCTTTAGCTCTGAATACAAGTCAGAGTGTTATCAGTCGACTTTGGACACGTTACCGAAGCACTGGTACCGTGGCTGAGCGCCATGGAGGACGGTATCGCTGCACCACACGGAGACAAGACCGATACATTCAAATCTTAACTCGAAGAGCTCCAACAATAACCGCCATGATGTTAGCCGTGAGGCTTCATCACTCTTCAGGGAACTTAATTAGCGACCAAACAGTCAGAAACCGCTTGCATGAAGTGAACCTTCATTCCCGAAGACCGCTACGGGTACCACCTATAGCAATGCACAATCGTAGGATTCGATATCAATGGGCTCTTGAACACAGAAATTGGGCAGAAGAACAATGGCGTTTCGTGTGCTTTTCTGATGAGTCTCGTTTTGGTATGAGACCGGATACAAGACGTATACGACACTGGAGAACCCCTGGACGCCAACAGCGATTAAAATCCTGCCAGGAAGTCCATCCTTATAGTGGTGGAACCATCATGGTATGGGCGGGTATTTGGATCGGCGGAAGAACTGAGTTGATTTGGATCAGAGGCAACCTCAACGCTCAAATTTATGCTGAGACGATTGTATCAGACGTCATCGTTCCTCTACAAGTGCAAATCGGTCCCTTATTTCAGTTAATGCATGATAATGCACGACCGCACACCGCAAGAGTTGTAAGACAGACTCTCGCCGCAGCTAACATCAATGTCCTGCCCTGGCCTGCTCAGTCGCCAGACTTGAACCCGATTGAGCATGCATGGGATATGCTACAGAGAAGAGCTCTGCCGAATATGGAGGGTATCCAGTCGCAAGAAGACCTTTTTTTGTTGTTGCAACGAACATGGGCGGCCATTCCACAGCGTGATTTGGATGAACTCATTTTGAATATGCCGAACCGATGTTCTTGTGTTGTTAGTGTTCGCGGTAGAAACACGGATTATTAATTGTTTAAGTTACCCAATAAAATTTTAAAGAAAACTGTTATTTCAGTCTTTTTTTCGAACTTTAATGTTAGTGGTTCAAATGTCAAAAATCCCTTTATTAGGAAAATGGCAAATTTCTTTATTAATGCAAAGGTGACTTGGTTTATCGTTACTGTGACAAACGAAAACCCTTTATTTGATGAATCCTTAAAGAAAATTTCAATTAATATCAATCAGGAGAAAAGTTATTGCAAAAATATATGTTGATCCCTAGACACTTTTGATGTGTGTAGTAAATAGTTTTTGAGATGTAGCACATCAAATATAACTTTGTCATTCATACAAACACTATGAAAAACAAAATTATCACAAAATATGTTTTCTTTGCCGTTTTAACAAGAAATAATACAAATTAAAGGGGGCTTCCCTATTACGATGGTGCGTAACCCTTCATGTGCAAGTCCGACTTGCACTTGGCCCTTTGCTGCCCGGGTCTCTCCAGTCCTGTTGATCTCTTGACGGGACGCCCATAAGTACCTAACGATCTGCTCCGACTTCTGGTAGTAGTAAGTAGACCGAGACGTAACGCACCGGGTGACCTCTGTATCTCAGGATGGATAAAATGGCGGCAGGTCACTGGAACAACTTAAGACCCACGAATTTTTGAGATTTAAACTAAAGGGAACAAGTCCGTGATTTTATATTTTGAACTGTATGGGTCGGAATGCTGGGCTGTAACGAAGATGGATCAAAAACGATTGCATCATGCAATCGTTTTGCATGTAGCCGTAATCAGAATGTTGAGATGGCTAGATAGGGAAAGTAAGGAAAAGGAAAGTATATTAAAGGAAGTCTGAAACTGGTGCATATCGATGTTGCGATTCCTCTAGGTTCGCAAACAATTTTGTGTAGCACAAATGTGCCCCACATTTTTGTTCGCAAACCTTTTGTGCTGTACAAAAAGAGCTGCAGAACCTACTTGAACTAATAAAACGAAAAAAATAGTAGGTATTGTAAATAGTTCATCATCATTCATCATCATCCACAGCCCGAACTCACCCACTGCTGGGTATAGGCCTCTCTTTTCTTGTGCCAATCTCCACGGTCCTGTGCAATCCTCATCCAGGTTTTGCCCCCGATGGCAACTATGTCGTCTGCCCATCTTGCCGCGGACGACCCACACTTCTTTTGCCAGTTCTAGGACGCCATTCGGTGACAGCCCTAGTCCACCTGTCATCACTGCGCCTTGCTAGGTGTCCTGCCCAACTCCATTTGAGTTCCGTAACGCGATTCCCAATATCGAAAACTTTTGTGCGTCTTCGGATTTCGACGTTAGGAACTCGATCTATTAGTTTTAAATAGTTATTCACTAAAAATGCTATTAAGCTATGCTATGCTATGCTATTAATGCTACTAATAATTATGATAGTGAGGTTAGGAACCAGTGTGGATTATAAGTATTCATAAATTGATAGTAGAACTATCATATAATATAATATGTAATATTATTTTGTAAACAAGATAATTTGATACAATAGACTCTGTGCTCATCAAGTAAGATAAAAAGTTATATTTGTCTCAAGAATTATATTTACCCTTCGGTTGATGACTGCACTCGCGTGATATATTATGTTTCTCTACAGGGGTTAGCTTTATCATTTTAATTACTAAATAATCGTTTCATTAGAAGTTAGATAATCCTTATAATATAATCTTAACTAATATTATAAATGCAAAAGTAAGTTTGCTTGTTGCCTTTTCACGCCTAAACCACTGAATTCGGTCATCCCGAAATTTTGCGTGTATTCAGAAACGGACATAAGATAGGTAATATTTACCTTTCGTCCCAAAATATGTAATGTAGCCAAGGAAAACAACATTAACATTCTTAAGACAATAGATGGCGCCACGTGTCTTCCAAATCAGGAATTAATTTTATTACTATAGTAGTATTTTATAACAATTTCACGCAAACTAAGGTCGCGGTCCCAGCTAGTTAAGATATAGGTACATTGCTTGCAAGTTTATAACCTGGATTAACACATAGAATAAGTACCTACTTTTTATCCCGGAAGTAGGTATGATCAAGTGGGACAATTACCTGTCGATTTCCTCGCGTGCGAAGTCGCGTGCATATGCTATGCGTACAATAATAAATTACAAAAACCTTTTATCGACTTGTCGCGTCATCCGTTTACATGAAGAAGAGTCGCAGCATTGACAAAATAGGTATATGTAATTATGTAATATAGGTAGGTACGCTCGCCTCTTTAAGTATGTATAACAAGACATACAAAGAGCTTTGCCTTTATTCATGCATTTAAATCTATTGCGTTGTTACTTACAAGAAAGAAGAAATAATGGCATAATGTGTGACGTCAGCAATGTTTTCATACTAAATATCAACTACATGACGCGTAAAAGTTTTTAAACTGACTTGGTTATTAATACTATCATTATCACTTAAAACGGGGTATTTACTATTTGTTTCCAGTTCCCAATAACAAAATATTGGGAACTCAATACTGATATAAACATGGTAAACATCCCGTGACCCGTAAAGCAATAAATACCTAATGCGGTAAATTTTCAAATTGTGAATTTGCCTACTTGTAATGGATTGTAGCCAGATGTAGGTATCTAGTGCAATTACCGTGCCGGGTTATCCACAACGGCTTTTATGACTTCTACATTACTTTTACTATGTACTTATAAGCACCTGATTTCAGAAATCTGTTTGTATAAATGCTCATTTTTCTATTTCCTTATTTCAGTGAGTTGAAAGAGAGTGTCTTCACCAAGCTAGATTTGGTGGACTACTTCAGCCTGGCTGATAACTCGTTGACTGAGATGCCGAGGCATGTACTCCAGCACCTGCCGCACGTCAAGACCCTCGATCTCTGCCGAAATAAAATCACGAAGCTCACCGAAGATGATTTCAGGGTGAGAAACAAATCTGTAACTATTTATATAAGAAAGAACTTTCACCACAAAAATAATAATAGTAACAGTCATTGATATTTTTATCTGTGTTCTATAAATAGAAACACAATTTGTGTTGGCGATACCCCCAAATGCAGCAGCGAGTAGTTGAAATTGATATGATAAGAGGTTTTTTATGTTTACTGTATCCACTCTTTTCATGCAGCGTTTTCATGGCCCTTGTCCAGGCTCCGAAAGGAGTTTGAACTGTTTTGTATGAAAGCTGGCATATCGACCCACCGCCATTTTGTTTTTTTTTTAAATCACGGCCCACGATGAAATTGGTATGTATGTGTAGGGGACGCTTAGACGAACAAAAAATGTAATGTAACATGTTACCCCAAAGTGTCACGTTGTCGAGATATTTGAAGGTAAAGATCGACAAATGAGTACAAGTACAAAATAAAAAATAGACCTTTGACGTGTCAATAGGCGTTAATTATTATTAATACTGTTTATTGAAAGAGAGTAGGTACATTACATACTACTAGGAGCACGAGAAAACTATTCTTTGAATAACATAGTGTTTCATTGCAATGCGGACCGATTTTCTCGTACACACAATAATAATCAACCTGGGAACGATTATACACGTAGTCTATTCGTAGTCTATTTTGAATGATTGTCGTTGTAGTCATTTGTCGATCTTTACCTTCAAATATCTCGGTAGCGTGACACTTTGGGGTACCGTGTTACTGGACATTTTTTGTTCGTCTTTATGTCTTCTATCAATACATACCACTGTCATCGTGGGTCGCGATTTAGAAAAAAAAAACATAATGGCGGAAAGGTTGATATGCCACATCGGTTCTATCTCCTTGGTATGTATATTGGTAAGGACGCTATATGCATTGGTAAGCACGTACTCGTTTGGTAGAAGGTACTTAAAAACGTTTTTAATTTCTTTCCATAGGACATACAGGAAGTGGAACACTTGCTGGTCGCAGATAACCAAATATCTAAAATCGAAAGGGATGCAGTACCCAGAGCATTGAAGCACGTTCATCTTGGAATCAACAAGCTTACCTCACTGAATGGAGCTTTAAGAGATTTAGATGACTTGGAATGGATATTCATCAATGCCAATAATTTAAAATCTATTGACAACGAATTGCCAGTCGTAAGTATAACTAAACCACACAATAATATTCAACAGTAAAAAGAAGAATTTACCTTAACATCAATGATTTTGTTTCAGAAAGCGAAAAGGATCGTTCTCATCCATGCTGCCCACAATGAGTTACAAAACCTACCGAAAGATTTAAAACAAATGCCTTCATTAGAGTCGCTGTACTTCTACGGAAATAATATCAAGTTGCTAGATGGAGCACTGCAGAAATCCAGAAGATTAATGAGGATAGGACTATCATTCAACAAAATTGAAAGCGTTAGTATATTTATGTCCCTGCCGTAGCTGCGGGTTGTTCGAAAGAGATGCCGCGTCCCGGGACACAAAGGGCTAAAAAGGAACATGGGTGGTTTTTAGTCAGTATTAGTCTGATGATTTGATGATTTTCATTCCTCCAAAAAAGAGTATATTTATGTAAAGGTGTAGTTATAGTGTCGTTGACGAAAGCGTTTTGATTCCTTTGAACTACTGTCCAGTTAGCTAGAACGTAAATACAACTTCCAGAAATGGGTCAATCTTCGTATCCGACTCCAGAAGGCTTTGTTCGGAAAGTAAAGCATAATGTTATGTCAATATTAGCTTACGACACTGACACAACGCTCACTTATAAGAATGCTCAAATGCAATGTTTGCTTTGCTAAGTGTATTCCTGTGTGATTGAATCAGATATTTAGAGGTTCGCAGAAGAATCAACTTTTCCCAGGAAATCAAATGCCAGCTGACATGGCCTAAAGAATGACCAAACTTAAAAGAGGTAGTGGGCGGGGTACAAAGTCATAAAGTTCCGATGCAACGATAGCGTATTGATACAAGCAGTAGTTAGTGCAAAATGTATCAACGATCCGGTGAAAAACTCTGATGGTTATGGTTAAAATAGGCCATCTAACAGTGCAATCTTTCGTCTGCATGAAATTGATGATGATGGTGCTAAACTTTATTCTCCCACGTTAATGTTATATTTGTAACAACGCCTTTTGTTATTTTAGCTCGCGGAGGACGAATTCACGGAAGCAGAGAAGTTAGCAGAACTCGACATAGCCTACAATCAACTCAAATCATTAAATGGTTCCTTACGAAGTTTGAAGTCGTTGCGATATTTAAATCTAACTCACAACTATATGACAGAATTTTCCTTGCAAGAAATCAAAGGCTTAAAAAGATTATCTGTAATTGATCTTTCCCACAATAGGATAAGTCTTGTCACAGGAAACATGGAGGTAAATAATTTACAAAACATTGCGAATTCATCGTTACTCTATTAAATAATTTAACTTTACCCATTCTATGAATTAATTTACAGAATTTAGTAGACGTTGAAACCCGTGTACTGGAACTAAGATTAGATCATAATCGCATCCTTAGCTTGGGCGGTGCCCTGATGGGTCTGCATGGTCTCCTAAGACTCAACTTAAGTCATAATCAACTGCAACTGATTTCACCCGATGACCTCATAGGGCTCGAAGATCTAAGATTGCTCGACGTGTCCCATAACCATATAACAACACTGGAAGAAACATCAAAGGTTTGTTCAAATACTGGAGCAATACGTGTTCTTGTAACGCTTGGCGAGCTTTTGCGAGTTATATCATTCGTAAAAATATTAGAAAGTATTACAGCTGCAGCGATGTACTTCACGTATTTCTTTTTATTTATGTATATGTTCTTGTTTCCAGACATTTTTACCATCACTTGAGGAATTGATAGCCCACCATAACAATATCACTCTGCTCGATAAAGACTTCCATGGGTTGCCGTCGTTGTGTATAGCTGATTTGTCGTTCAATCATATTAAGACAGTCAACTACGACGTTGTATCAAAATCGCGATGTACTATTAACGGAGTTCCCAGCGTTTTAAAGATTTACCTCCAAGGTACGTACAGCTTTTAATAGAGTAAGGACTTTATCATTGACAAACGAATATAACAGAGAATAATTCTATTAAGAATAACTATATTTTCTAGCCTGCATGCAATTGCTGTAAGTTGCCACCTATGAAAATAAAAAGCAATGCGAACTTAACATGAACTGTTAGAATTAGCAGCCTGTAGTTTTATAACTGCCCTAACGAACTATGTAGCTCATGCGAATTCTTTTCCATATCGATTTGGACTCCATTAGAAGATAATATGCTTTTTATAAATAAGTGCACGTGGTCGTGCCTCAAAGACTCATGCATACCTTAGGAGCTAGCGGAAGATATTTTGTGTCCCGTAGCCACTACAAGTATAGGATATTACTTTACAGATAACCCTGTCCTATGCGACGACCGTCTGTACGAGCTGATCACAGTGCTGGAGAGCTTGAACGCGCGCATCAACGGAGCGTCGACCTGTGTGGCGCCGCAGACGCCCGTACCCAACCCCATGAGGGCGCTGAACGACGTGGTGCCGCCACAGGAGGCGCCGCCGATCATCGTAGTGGCTCAATTGGGCGGCGGACTGCATGCGGCGCCGGACGGCGTCGACCGAGACGTCGCCGCACCGCAGGTGCCTCAGCTGATGTACCGGCGCGTGGGGGCGCTGTTCGGCCACTTACTGACGGAGCGCGAGGGTGGCCTACCCGTCGTGGTGGAACCGCCTGTCACGCTCCCGCCCGCCAACACCAACGTGGTTGTGAAGTGGCCCGATGAGCGAAGAGTGGACGAGACCCACCCGCTGGTCGACCACCTGCGACTCCGTGACCTGAACGCCTCGCCGCAGTGAGGGCTCGACCCGGGCGCTGCGCACGCGAACGAATGACAACGAATTGATCGCTTCGCCTTAAAAATATACTGCCAATAATCTAGGCTAGGGCAGAGTGTCTTCTGATTCGGTCGGGCGCATGTAAATTTTGAATTAGATAGATACCATCCCATTCTGTTAGGTCTGCGATGTAAATAGGACGATGCGTTAGGTACACAGATACCGGCTGTGTCTCCTAAAATGATCCTATTCTGAAAACGTCGAGTAAATGTGTAATTTGACTTTAGTAATTAGCAAGTATTATATCCGGATGGTTAAATACTACGTAGCAAAATATAAGGGGCGTGTATATACATTTTTTGAAAAGTGTTATTGCATATGATGTTTTTCTCTAACTACATAGATTGTAGAACATTGCTCGTAACCAAAATTTAAGTAAACATCAACCCCTATTTACGATTGCTAAAATGTCCTAAATGAATATTATATGTATGTGTACAAAATAACACTGGTTTTACAAAAGGTTTTAGATATTTTAATTTAAACGTTACTGACATAAATTACTGTATATTTTTCAAACTATCTATCAAAGATAAAATAGTAGAAGTACCATCGTAAAGATTTCTAGAAGTTAAGTTATTGTACCCATTTAATTGTAAGGTTTGTCACTCAAGTAAGATCACCATGATCAGTGATTGTCTCTGATCATGCTGATCATCGACCGCTGTCTGATGACGATGACATTGGTCGTGCCAATATTAGCGTAATCATATTGTTTTCACTGATAAGGCACAATCCACAAACTCACTTATCCTCGCGCGAATGCTCCTAAGCTAAGATACAAAGACGATATAAGCGCTAATGCTACGATCTGACAAAATTCACTGATTTAATGTTCAATCCAACCGGTATGGATAAATTGCGTATTAGGTTTCGGACAACGGATAGGTTCAGGTGTCTGCAGCATGTTCACATTCAGTCTATACCAGTTTAACTGATCTTATAAACAGATCGGAATGAAGAGTAATGCCTATGCTAAGTTTGGCCTGTGTATGTAGCATTTAAACAGCTGTGATGTTTTGCTTGTAGTATATTTGTAGGAACTTAAAAATCTAAACTTCAAACTCGTCAATAAATCCATAATCAAGTGACACTGCAGGACTATTAGGAAATATAGGAAATTATAAAAAAACGTATATCATTTCAGTAATACAAATAATTTTGAAAGTTTTTTATTTTTTCTATTATTAAATAGAGGGGTAAAAATAATAATTTTAGAAGAATTTTATGTTACGTTATCGGCAATCTATAAAATCCCGAATTTTATAAAAATACCTACATTCAGGTAAAGTAGGAAATAAAATGTATTGCATACTTTACCTAGGCATTATGCAATAATAAACGTTCTGTCGGCAATGTGTTGAATACCCTACCCATTTATTTGGTTGGGGTGTCCTATGGTATTGCGACCATTTTCTACATTACCTAGACGAGCATTGTATAACATAGAATGACTGATAACCATTGTATTGAATGACTGAATTCTATTCTTTGCTGGTAACAAATATTATAAACATACCTAATGGCCATTTGATGTGCCACAGGTATGGTACGATTATGGACAAACACGGTGGAAAGTTGCAAGTGAAACTACAATTTATAATGATTCTACAAACAACTTTTTTCTACCTATAAGAAAATATTTTTTTTTTATTTACTAGAAACCTGTCCTGTAGTACCTATTAAAATCTTGGGAGCATAAATATTTTGGGACTTCCCTACCAGGGTCTGCTTCAACTTTCCACCTTGTAAGATATTTATTAATATGAGGACTAATGATGTGTAGAAAGCTCCACATAGAATTTTTGTTTTGTATTTTATAACGTTTATAAACTCTAGAACTTAAGTAAGTAAACCATTATCACTATGAAGTAGGTGCCTACTTGTCATTAGCCATAGTTGATCCCGTGTTATTCGATAGTTCTCTACAAAACCTGATAAACCAGTGTAATTATTGTAGCTGTCGGTATGTCTGTATGCGTGATATTCTGTGTGTTGAAGTCTGCTCTAATCATAGTTGTCAGTGTGGCATACAGCAAAAGATAATTCTGTGCAGAAGGGTGCATGCCATTGGTCACAAATCAAGTATAAGCTGACCTTTTATTTTATTAATACTCCCCACTAATTTGGGCCAACTCAAAGTAAAACTGTTGTCGACTGCAAGTTTCACCACACTCACAAATAATATTGGTTCAGACTACTTAAGTTAAATAAATTAATTGACAATAAAAAAAAATAACAAACAATACTAAAAGCTTGTCAGCCAAAGTACATAGGTTCCTTCGAGCTTTTCGAACGAAACCTTACCTAAAATAACTTATGTAATTAACTACTATAATATGATAAGAATTAGATATTTTGTTAGTGTAATTTAAAATTTCGATTAACAATTACTAATAAAAGATATAAGGTGTTAATAAGTTCATTTATTTATTTAATACCCCTGCACCGACCTAAGTTGCGGAGCATAAAGTTAGTCACTTAAGACATATGCGTGTGAACTGAGGGACCTGTTGAAAATAACGCGAGATAAATAAAACATATTATATGCTATAAAAAAAACTAGGCCTTCATAATCTTTCTTTATACTGCCTACCGATATCACTGTTTTCTGAACGAGCTTCTTTTGCCATGATGATCATTATTTTAAAATTATTGTACGAAAGTTTTTTTTGTTTTTCGGGGAATGGAAAAGCATAAATAATCATCGAGCGGTAGGCAGTGTCAGACTTCTACTGACTAAAAACCACCCATGTTCCTTCTTAGCGCTTTGTGCCGAGGCCGCGGTATCTCTTATGAACAACCCGCAACCCCGACGGGAACCGTACAACCTTGTTTTCGTTTCGTCTAAAAAATGAAAATTATATTCAATAAAGTATAATAGGACTGTCTACATTTTGTTTTATTGTGTGGTCACACTGCTCTATCTATTTTCATAGAATTAAAGAAATAATATTATCTTAGCTAAGAGGTAAGAAATGCACAATTTTAGATACCTATTATTTAGAAGAAACTTACTACTAAAAGTCTAGTGTACTTAACAGTAGACTTTCTGATATTCCTCTAGCCTAGCAGCTAGCACATGCACATATGTCAGTGGAGTGGAGGATTGAGGGACCAGTTTTAATCATCGCTATCTTCAAAATGCTTCGATATTTAAGCTTAATTTTTTTTTACGAAATGTTTTAAGACTTTTACTAAAACTTTATGTAGAAAAAGAACGGTTTTATTAGTTTTATTCAGTAATATTCACTAAAATATTTATCTTTGTTGTGTGGACTGAGGGACCACAGTTCAGTCGTTATATTTTTTTTCTCTTTAATGCTTTGTGGTCTGTTATTTTGTAAATATCTTTCCAAATTCTTTACTAAATGTCTGAATTCACAAAACCTTCTTTTTTAAGATACTTTCCGAGATCTGGCTAACCGTCTGTGAGAACTGAGGGACCACACTTTATGGGTCGTAGTTTTTAATATATTTGATTACAAATTTCCCGGATTTGTTCTACAATTGTTTTAAGTCTTCTACAAAATTTTAGGATTTTCATTTCGCGTGTTCCCAGTTTGGTCCCTCAGTTCACACGCACATCTTAAGACATGGGTCCGAACTCAGAGCATCCAGTTTACAAAAGAGATCAGCATAGCTATTCACAAACAATCGAATCGAAGTCGAATCAATCGTGACACTTTTTCGAGTATCAGACTTTTGGATCGAACGATTGGAACATGCTATTCACAGATTCGGTCGACATGGGAGTACATAAACAGTCGTGGTGAAATGTTATATATAGCCAATAAATTATCTTTAATGAGTATCGAAGTTCTACTATAGATCAAAATCAAAATCAAAAGTCATTTATTCAAACTAGGCTGATAATCAGCACTTTTCGAACGTCAAAAAATTTTGACGTTCGAAAAGTTTATTTTACTTATTTACAAGTGACGGTCCCCCAAAACGCCCACCCTTCGACACTTCCTAGTGTTTTTGCTGGAAAGAAGAAGAGGCGGAACAAACTCCCCAGCAACACACATCTGTCTATATGGTTCTTCTAAAGAACCAGACTCGATACAATATAAAGGTGTAAGTTATTATTACGATTGACTGCAGACACAAATCAATAATAAAAATGCATTTAATCATAAAAACATAAAAAGACATAACATGTCAGTAAACTAATTTTGGAGAAAGAACATAAATAACAAACATTGTCTCGTGTTCAACTCAGCGACCAACTATTTTTATCATTTAAGTAGTCGTTAATGGAATAGTAAGCTTTTAAACAAAGATTAGATTTGGCTTTAAATGCATTAAATGGCAAGTCTAGAAAAGGAGATGGCAGTTTGTTATAAAATGTCATACCGAGCCCTACGAACGAATTATGAACTTTGTGAAGCCGGTAAAAAGGAGCGCGTAGTTTATGCTTATTTCTAGCGTTAAGGTTGTGAATATCACTGTTTTTAATGTACAGGTGAATATTTTGTCTAATATATAAAATGTTGGCAAAGATGAACTGAGAAGCAACCGTGAAAATACCAATTTCCTTAAAAATATCTCTAAGAGAAACTCGGGCAACCAGTTGGTAAATTGCACGAACCGCTCGCTTCTACAGAACAAATATATTTTGAATATCAGCAGCTTTGCGCCACAGCAGAATACCGTAGGTTAGAACGCTGTGAAAATAACTAAACTAGACTAACCGTGCTGTATCAACGTCAGTGTATTGTCCTACTTTTCTGACGACGTATGCGGCCGAACTTAACCTTCCCGCTAGGCTTGATATGTGTAAACCCCATTGTAATTTTGAATCTACTGTTATGCCCAGAAATATAGCAGAGTCGGCAGTTTCCAGCTCTTGATTGGCGAAGATAATATTGGGACCTAGATTTCTAACATTGGGTAAAGCGAACTTAATTATCTTAGTTTTTTTGGCATTAAGAACAAGGTTGTTTGTTGTGAAACAATCCGTCACCATTGATATCGTGCTGTTTAAGTCGTCAAAATCGTGTCTATTCCTATCTACTTTAATAGAGGTATCATGTGCAAATAGTACAACGTAACAAAAACCTTTTAAATAATATGGTAGAACATTAATATAAACCAAGAATAAAAACGGAACCAGTATTGAACCTTGAGGTACACCAAGTCAAACCGGTAGTCCGGAAGATTTCGCGCCATTTACGTCTATACATTGGAATCTATTTTGTAAATACGAATCTTGATAGATTACGGTGTTACATTACGAAACGTTCAAAATAAGGCCCTAAATGATCACATTTAGGGCCTTATTTTGAACACCGTAATGACGCAGTTTCCGTTAAAGCGTGTAGTGATGTACGCAATCAATAGCTTTAGAGAAATCGCAGAAAACACCGATTGCATTTTTCGCATTCTCCCATGCGTTAAATATGTATTTTAGCAAAGCAACACCTGCATCCGCAGTCGAACGGCCCTTTGTAAAGCCATATTAATCATTGTGAAGGAGATTATTTAAATTAAAATGTACTAACAACTGTTTGAGAATAAATTTTTCAAAAATGTTGCTAAATGCAGGTAAAATAGAAATTGGTCTTAAGTAATAATATCATTTTTACTGCCAGATTTAAAAAGAGGGATGACTTTACTGCTCTTCATAAGATCAGGAAAAGTCCTCAAATCAACGCATTTATTGAAAGTAACAGCAAGTCAGGGGGCTACAATGTTGATTATGTTACTTAATAGTTTAATAGAAATGCCCCATAAACTACCTGTGTTTTTAGACTTAAGTGAATTAAAAACGTTAACCACATCAAGAGGTGTTACATGTTCGAAACTAAATACGTTACCACATTTACGGCGAACTTAGGGAACGAGTCGTAACTATAGGACGTATGCTGGCAAAATACTCATTAAAAGACTCGGCTACGTCGGCTGCTTTATTAACTAATTTGTTACCCACCATGATCTCAAGGTGATTATCTTGTTTAACAGATGTACCCGTTTCATTAAAAATGATTTTCCAAGTGGCTTTAACTTTATTATTAGATTTCATAAGCTAGCTTTTAAGCCACAGTGATCAGACGATAAGTCACTTAACACTCATTTGTCCTCGGCAACACAACCGAGTTGAAGTTATGGCGGAAGTACAAATTTTACTTGTGACCCGAGAGTTCTCTATACACGCGATTGGACAAACCAGTATAGCCTAGGCCAAACTCGTTCATTCTGTTACCGATAGGATAAACCTAAGCTGTTTAGCCTAGGTCGAATCGGTTTATCCTAGTTAGAATCTACATGCTTCAGGATAAACTGGTATGTTTTTGCATGACAAGCCCGCCACACTATTCCCGAACCACTGCAACTGCTGAAAGCCAGAATCAACAGTGCTGACCACCAGAAAGCGGTGAGACAATGAGGCTCGATAAAATCCTAGATAAATAATTTAACTGTCTTGGATCTTGCAAACGTGGATTTACCAGCAGGCTGAGTAGGCTGGAGCCTAGGGCGGCAGATTTTAGAGGGGCGGCCGATAATCATTTTTTGTCTGAAAAATAATAAAAAAAACACGTAGAAAACGAGTCTCGAATATTTAAGAACGCTTACCGAATTTTCTGTATCATATGTGGTTTTATACTTTGTAGTAATTCGTTTTTGTTTGACTGTGCATTATTCTTAGGTAAGAAATACTATTTTCAAAACACTTCCTCGGAATCTGGCTCTTATCACACTACGATTAGGTCCGACATGCAATATATTATAAAACAAATATTTACTTATGCACTAGCGTAACGTGGTGGGGTCCAGGGAGGCCCTGGGCGCCCGGCGGCACACTTCAGGGGGCGGCAGAGATCGGAGCCAGGCAGTGTCAGATATAAGATAACATCATCATCATCATCAGCCATAAGACCCGGTTGCCCGCGACTCTCACGATGTCGTTGGTCCACCTGGTGGGAGGCCTTCCAACGCTGTGTCTTCCGGTTCGTGGTCGCCACTCGAGAACCTTCCTTCCCCATCGGTTGTCTTCTTCAAGCGATGTGGCCTGCCCATTGCCACTTCAACTAGCATATTCTGAGAGCAATGTCGATGACCCTAGTTCTTGGTTCTGTGTAACTTTCACCAGATCAAAGACCGAGCTTCGTGTTCATAAAATATAACAAAGTTTTATTTTATTTTCATGTTTATTTAGGTAACCTTTAAATCTCTACACTATAATAAAAATTGTTACATTTTATAAGTAGGTAGGTATTCAAATATTTTAACATCATCAGCATTTCAGCCATAAGACGTCAACTGCTGGACATAGGCCTCCCCCAGGAGGGGGGGATTTGCCATTATCGCCACGCTTGGCAGTCGGCTTGGCGATCGCAGTATGGTTGTTACGAAGGCACAGAGAACGCTGCTGCCCATTCTCTGGTAAGTCCCTTAGTCGCCTCTTACGACACCCACGGGAAGATATGGGATGGTGCTATTCTTTACGTCCGACACCACGGGAAATAATTTATATGTATACAAAATTTTGGAATTTCCTCACGGAGCCGCGTGGCCTAAGTGGTGATGCCGCTAAATGTTCCTGTTAAACCACGTGGCTCAGGCCTCGCTCACGTCCACATTCACGAGGCACGGCCGAGTGGCTCTTGTGGGGACGCGGCTTAAGATAATGTCACTCAGACGTGCTAAAATGAAGTGTACTCGAAAAAATAACGCTTTTGAGGTCTGTGGTTTAGAGCAAATGTGAACACTCTGAAAGCATGCTAGAAATGAGCATACTACCTAGTAGCAAACAAGCATGATTTTCTAGTAGCATGTGTATTTCAGGCTTGTCAATATTAATAGTTATTTGTGCAACAAGAGAGCAAAGTGGGTTTTTGCTGCGAGTGTTGATTTTGAATCCCGAGTAAGCGAAGGATTCTAAGTTGAATCACGAGCGTAGCGAGTGATTCTAAAGTTGAATCCTGAGTGTGGCGAGGGATTCAAAGGCACGAGATGCAAAAAAACTTTGCTCTCGTGTAACACACATTACTTTTCACTTCAGCAGCGAGAACACTTTAGGAGATAAAATCATAAACAGGAATAGATTGAAATAACTATTTATTGTGAATCAAAATAATTAACATTGTAGGTAGAGGTACCAATTCAATAAAATTAGCCTTATGCCCAACTGACAATAATTTTAGAAAAGATACGAGTTTTGCGTATGTTTCAATATGCACGTTATGTTTTGTTTTTAAAGTAGCTTTCCACATTGAGTAATACTCCACATTGTAGATGATAAATCTAAAAAATATGATAGCAACACCGTCTCCGAAAAACTGCTTGTGCCTTTTGTAAGTCTCCATTCTTTGAAGACATGGTATGCTTTCAGATATTTTTCGCGAGATTTTTCAGGCAGGAAACTTAATTCTGCATTTTTTACATTATTCTTCAATTCTTCGGGTGTTAAATAGCAGACTTCGTCACTGGACTCACTCATAATTATTTATTTATTATTACTACTTTATTATCCAAATTTTATTGTACTTTGTAGCTAGCGTAACAGAGAATAAAACAATAAAAATTTGAATCCCGCTTTTTTTTTTAAATTCGTTCTGAAACTACACTCGCGGTATTCTGTCTCAATATTAAAAATTGTTAAAACTCTAAATAAATAAGTAGATACCTACATGATAAACTTCGTATTTTTGTCTTCAACATTCTTCATCTTGATTTAAATATAAAAAATATAATTCGAAATATAACAATTTTTCATTTCATCACGGACATATTTACAATATTACGGTTATCGATTTACAATATCGGTATCCGAACGTTTTAATGTTTGTTTCTTTTTTATGCCTTTAGTAAATATGGAATTTGAAAATCTAATTTCGAATCGACTTGTTTCTATCTCTCGCTTGTTTCGTACCAAAGTGAAAGTGACAGAACAAAACAAAGTTGAAATCTTTCGAATTTTGTGAGTAGACCTGCACAGTTCTCGGTATTAAAAAAAAAATTAAAAAGTTACTTTGTCTCACGCTCGCAGCAAAATCGAATTTTGCTCACTGTCTGTAAACAGCAAAACCTGCTTGTTTGAGGTGCTGAGGTGAAAAAATATTTGACGTTTTAAATAAATAGATTGACTTGGCCATCGCATCGCATTCGCCAATATAAAATCCCACATTCTAATGGCGATTAGCCATTAAAATGTGGTGCCATGACATTGGCCAATGTAATGCGGTGGACAAATCAATCTATTTATTTAAAACATCAAATATTTTTAATATTGAAATGGTCACTATAAGATGTAGTTAGAGAAAGTACTCGTCAAGACGAATCAAACGAGACCAAACTCGATGGGGTTATGACATTTAAAATGGAGTTCCTATGGGCAATTTCCAGCTCCGTCATCAGACCCAGGACATAATCTAAAGACAAAGTACTCGTCAAGACGAATCAAACGAGCCCAAACTCAATGGAGTTGCGTCGTTTTATAACGAGTTCCTATGGCCACCTTCCAGCTCCATCATCAGATCAGCTCCATGTCATAATAATATTGCATTGTTAGGTGATGTACATATGTACATATACGTGCAAAATTTCAAAACAATCGGTGAAATTCATTCGCTGAAAATGTAACTTTAACTTTGTAATCCTATACGTTTATATGGGATTACAAAGTTATTTATGCAGTTGGTATATCTAGAAAACTTGACTGAAATTTTATTTTCTTTAGTTTTTCCTTGATCACACATACACACATAACATCACGCCTGTAATCCCCGATGGGTTAGGCAGAGGTGTACCTAATAGTACACCCACATTTCGCCAGTTATGTTTAAGTCCCATGTAATAGGGTATTTCCTTGATGTATACACTAAACATTAATTGTATTCTAAATTTGAAGCTTCTATGTCTGCTAGAAGTGCCTTAGACTTTTGATGATCGGTCAGTCAGTCAGTCAGTCAGTGAGTGACAAAACTAAGGAACTTTGATTAGTTGTAATTCTTAAACTACTGGTTCAAATTGAATGAAATTTGAAATATACCGTGTTTTTACAACGCCTAATTGGTTACTTAAAATTCAGGATTCTAGTTTTAACCACAACGAAGTTATAGGAGGTCGAAAATGGCCTGAACTGTTTCGAGAAAAGGATGGTACGGCCGTACCGCTTTATTGCTCGACTTGGCGGGGGCACTGCCCCCAGATAATCAACGCCTATAGACACGTAAAAGGTCTATTTTTTATATGGTCATTGTCATTGACTTATATATTACTGCGTAAGGACTGGGCGGACGGCATGTTAAAATGACGCCTCGAACGTGGTCCCGAAATGGTCTTTCCTAAGCCGAAGTGAACTAGTCCACGATCAGCTCTCTTCGGGTGCGGTCGTAAATTTTATTAAAAGCTTTATTTATGTTCTATAAACCTCGAAAATACCACGCCGCTTAAACAAGGTTACATTAACGAGCATACTACACCGATTCTCTGTGTAGCGAACGCGTCGAGCAAATGTTCGGACGACCGTATCTTTAGTTTTTATATCAATGGTCATTGTACTCATTTAAGTCGATCTTTTCCTTCAAATATCTTTACTTTCATGACATTTTTTGTTCGTCTATATGTCCTCTATCTATACATACCCCTTTCGGCGTGGGCCCCGATTTCGCAAAAAAAAATCAAAATGGCGGTGGGTCGCTATGCCAGCTTCCATATAAAAAAGTTCAAACCCCTTTATTTAAACGAAACTGGGCAAAGTTATGGCACAGAGACATGGTCGTTATTACTAGCCTCGTAGAGAAGCTCAGAGTCACGCAACGAGCCATTGAGAAAGCTATGCTCGGAGTTTCTTTGTGCGACAAAATCCGAAATGGGGAAATTCGCCGAAGAACCAGGGTCACCGAAATAGCTCTCAGAATATTCAAGTTGAAGTGGCAATGGGCAGGCCACATCGCTCGAAGAACCGACAAC
This sequence comes from Diarsia brunnea, assembly GCA_949774965.1. Taxonomy (NCBI): domain Eukaryota; kingdom Metazoa; phylum Arthropoda; class Insecta; order Lepidoptera; family Noctuidae; genus Diarsia; species Diarsia brunnea. The sequence goes on from OX458996.1 coordinate 16,192,693, forward strand.
CGATGGGGAAGAAAGGTTCTCGAGTGGCGACCACAAACCGACATCGTGAGAGTCGTGGGCAACCGGTGGATGCAAACGGCAGGTTGCCGTTCGTTAAGGCGTTTTATGGGGGAGGCCTTTGTCCAGCAGTGGACAAAGGAAAAAAGAAACAAGACGTCTTACGGCTGTTGATGATGATGGGCAAGTACCAATGGTACTTGCCCGGTTTTTTTTATTGTATTTAATTATTGTTTTATTTAATTTGTCTGCACCTATTGTGACAACCCTACCAAAAAAAAAAGACGTGTGGCACTGGAGACTGCCGCGGTAAAGCTATTGCATAGCATTTTTTATCAACTTATGCAATTATAATTATTTATTTATTTTATTAATGCAGTATTTTTTTTCCTTTGTTTTTTTTTTCTTCGATATTAATTCAAGTTACACTTTGAGCGTGGTGACCGATAAAAAATAGTATATTATGCAACGAGTGAATAAAGGACGGATTTAAAGCGAGGGCCGTAGATGAGTCACGAGCAAGTGAAGGATTCTAATGATTGAATCACGAACGCAGCGAGTGATTCAACTGTTAGAATCCTGAACGACGCGAGTGATTCATGGCCCTCGATATAAATTCGTACTTTATTCAGGAGTTGCATACTATACTTTATATCATGACTACGAGAAAAGACATAATTTAAGCGAAAATTGAAATTTAATCAAGAAATAAGAATTGTTACATTAATTGAAATGGACATTAAAATTAGAGCAATGACTGAAATTAAGCGTAATTTTCTTATTATTATCATTAGGGTGGTCAACTTTTGAAACAATATTTATTAATCTAATGCCAAACTCCTTGTCGCAAATATCGACCAATCAAATCTCGAGAATTTATTTGCACCAAAGAGTTTTGAATTTCGAATCTTAGCACAAGGAGTTTGTGTAAGCATTGAAATAGAGACCGGACATATTTCTGTACCTTCAGTGAAAAGTGATATAAGTGAAAAATCATAGTTTTGAGTAATTTAAGGTTAAAGATTTAAAAAAATCTCGTTATTTTTCTAACGGTCTAAAATAAAAAACGATATGTGGTACGTGTAGATAATATTAAAAAGATTATAAAGAGCTTGGTTTGTATATATTATTTTGCACGGAATTTAAGTAATTAGTAAAAATAGCCAGTTATATCACCGTACACTATAGTTTTCTTTGCTTATTTTTGTGTATTTAAATTTATAATGAAATGAATTATTTTACACATTTAGTTACCGTTTTGTGTGAAATGTTATAAGGCTTGTGTTTTGGCATGTTTTGCCTGCAAATAGTTGTTGTGAGAAAAAGTCGTAAAACTAATATGATCATTTTGATTATCAGCAAACTTTTTTCATTGTTTTATTTAAAATTCCTACGTAAATATTCAATTGTACCCCTAAACACCAATGTATTTTTCAAACTAGTAAGTGATTAATGCTACAAGCTAGAATTTATTGTGATACATTTTGTTTACATCGAAGTGTTTATTGATACAAGTACCTAATAAGTATTTTCAAACGTTTTTGTCACAGAAAGGGTAAAACTATGTTAATATCATAATAAAATAATAACTAAATTAAAAAAGCGTTTCTTTAATAAAGAATTCTTGAATAAACACTTTTTTATGAATTACAAGTAGTAGGAAAACAATAAAACATTTTTATAAATCAAACTTAAAACATAACTTTTAGACCTAAGTAGGTATTTATTGTTAATCTGATTATCAGAGTAGGTATCGTTAATCTTTAAACATATTAAAACAGGCTGAATAAATCAAACAACAGATTTGTTGTAGCACTTCAATTATTCGCTATATAAAACAATTTATTTAACACCCTTATAAAAAAACATAACTTTTAAACCTCTTTATTATTAATCTTGAACAGTCTTAAAGCGTATTTAATCAGTCTCAAAAAATCAAATAACAGATGTGTTGTAGGTACATGTAGCACTTCAACTATTCGCTATACAATACAATATAACATTCTTTTAAAAAAACACAACTTTTAAACCTACTTATCGTTAATCTTGAACAGAGATCGAATTAGTCTTAAATCGTATGAAATCAGTCTCCAAAAATCAAACAACAGATAACAATATAATTTTCTTATAAAAAAAACATAACTTTTCATCCTTTTTATCATTAATCTTGAACAGTCTTAAATTGTATTAAATCAGTCTCCAAAAATCGAACTACAGATATGTTGTAGCACTGCAACTATTCATTATCTACCATATTCTTCATGTACCATATTTTCTTCATCCCTCTGTAGCTGAACGCCTGCCATAATCTTATCTATTCGTTTTTTCATTATAGACTGTAAAAATAACAGTTCAAATTAATATCGAAGCGTCACATTAAAACCATTCAAGGTAGAATTTCTAGCAGAGCGTCAGCGTTAGTGTGACATGAAAATGTATGGACGGTGGCACTCGGCGGCTGACGTGGCGTCAGCCGAGCCATCAAGAGTAGATAGAACCAGGGCTCGGAAACCGGTTTCTTAACCGGTTTCGGTCATTGACCCCAAACCGAAATCGATTTAGGTTAAAGGTTGCTTTACCGGTTTTTACCGGTTTATGCGGTATACCGGTTTTTCATGAACTTATGTTTTGGTAGTGAAATTTAACCGGTTAAAACCACATTTAATAGGGTCCCCGGCCCCCACCGCCCTTGCTCGCACAGTTTGAAGAACAAATTGATAAAATGAAGCCAGGAAAAAAGTTAGGCCCACTACCTGATTTTTGTTTTTGAGATACACCGAAACTGCTATACTGATTTTTTATAAAACCTCGCAAATATAGTATACATGCAATAATTAATGTAATTCATTACAAAATATTTATAAGACGTACAAGCATACGTGCAATGAAACTACACCAGAAAAGATACCTATGTTTTGATTAAAAGTATTGTTGACATTTGATTAACAACAACGTCTGCCTATCCCTATTATACCTACTGAATACTCAGTTAGCATTTAATAAATAAGAATTAAAATACATTGTTAGGCTACCAATATTTTTAATTATCTTAATAGTCTGTTTTACGATTAGTAAGTTCAAAAATTAGGTATTCTTTTTATAAATTAATTAATATTGTTTTAAAATAGGTATTTATAAAATACTGTATAATACGACAATATTATTGAATTCTTAATAAATCAATATAAAATACATGTTCTTTGTAAACATTTAAAAAACAAAATTGTTACATAATTCGTGTAAAATGATACAAGTCTTACCTTACGCATCGTAGTTGTGTGCTGTAACGCACGACGCACCTGTCCTGAACTCCTGACGCACGCCCGAGACTAAGAATCCCGCGTCGCCTGCGCTCTTTCCATGCGTCCCGCGGAGAAGTAGGGAGTTGGGTGCGTGCGTAAGAGCTGCGCGACTTGTATCACTGTGTACTACGTATTTTTTTGCTAATTTAGTTCTAAAACGCAATGCAGTTTTGATTCTACTATATTAGTATCATTATTCACGTAATCATATGTCCTATTTCCCTTATGTTCTTACTAATAGAATTAATATTAAATTTGTAATCACATCAAAATTGGCTACATAAATTACGTGTATATTGTTTGATTAGCAGTTGTATCATTAGTCACATATTTTTATGAAAATAAATTTGTGTTTGTATGGTTCATGTACAAATGTAACACTTTTCACTAGAATGTATTGAACCAATTTTTTAATGTTTTGTGATAGGATTTCATTTGTATCACTTTGGATCAATTGAAGTAAAAGCTTTCGGTTCGCGTAAGATGTGGTAACTCGAGTCGTATTAAAATACATTTTAGAAATATAAAGATCGGTTCGGAGCACTTTGGTATGAATCTAAAAGTATTATTTTACACAATAATTTCAATAAAAAATTGCTTACTTATATCAATGTACACAAAAAAATCTCATTCATTTTTAATCTTATAACAACGGGGATAAGATAGAAATTAAGTTAATTTTTTTTTAATAAGTTTAATCAGAGAATATAAAAACCGATCTGGGTCGACATGTATCACTTTTCACTGAAGGTACAGATTTTTGTGTTCCAAATTCAAACACCAAAATAGTGAATAAAAACAAAACAGTGAATAAAAGGCCTTTTTATTCACTGTTTTGCGTGAATAAAATAAGCTTTTTAGAGTAGGTATGGTATAAACATTTTTTTTAGATGTTTTCCGTGTTACATTCACTTCCCACACACGTACTAAAACTGAATTGTAAGATTGTTGAAAGATGATAACTTAACATCACGCATGTAATACCAGAAGGATAAGGCAGCATAAAGCTAAGAATTACCGGCCTTTAATGTTCCCACTACTGGGAGTCGCGCCTCCTCTCTATGAACGTGAATGGGCTGTACCTACCTTATCCCTCCTAGGGTGAGCCTATGGCCTTCAAACGGGCAAAAACCATGTAATGTTACAAAACCGACATGAGTTACAAATTAATGTCACATTCCAAGTTTCCAATTTTCATAGATTTCCTAAAAAACCACACGCCGGCGCCACTGATAACAAAATGGTGGAACCATTTTGTTATCAGTGGCGCCATCTCTTTTCTGAACGCTATACTACAAAGGAAGTCAAGTTAACTAACTTTGACATTGTTGTAACTGAAATTAGAGCACGAGTTTCCTTGACAGTTGAAAGAAAATTGCAGTAGATGGCGCTGAAAGAAAATAAATGAGTGTTAGGTTTTTATTTTCGTTACGGAATTTCTGGATTCGGTCCCCACGCTCAAGGCCCGCGATAGAAGCTATGCAATAGCTTAATAGGTACCTAATCATTTTGCTCGCTCTATTCCATATTTCTACTCTTGTGCTCATACAGAGATCGTTTCTTTTTCCTACTTTCAAACTTCCAGTAGGTAGCCACTAGTTCCCCTATAAAGTCCATTTCACGAAAGAAGTCCCGCAGACGCAGCGCTGTATATCGCGCGACATAATGTTGTTTCACAACTTTTGGCATCGTAAGTAAACCTTATAACGCACTAATCCAATAATAAACTCACAAAATATCTACCACAACAAACGCACCTTGATAACATCGACAAACGACAACATGGCCGATCTGTTAAATTTAGTTCCAACTTTGTCCGCGGGACTTCTTTCGTGAAATGGACTTTACTTGATATAACCCTAGACAAGCAGCGCCACTACGAACTGTCAACATAGAACGGCAGGTTAACGATCCAAAACAGTTTATCGTCTACTTTTTCGTTGTGAAAATGACAAGGACAGTTAGCTTTTAAACCATAGACAAAGTCATTAGCGTGGACCAAGATCGGTTATTATTAACGATTTACAGTGATACTATGAACCGCTTACTCTAAATAATAATTGAATTAATTTTACTAGGTAATTACTGCTCAAAGTATTTAATAATTTGCTTAGGAATGTGTACCCAGTTTCAAGTAGTCACCAATTTCAAGAGATCCCCGGCGTTCTGTATTTGTCTATGCGAATTGAATAATCTTCATAGTCTGTGGCCTGTCAAAAAAAAAAACGAGAATTGACTTTCTTGTTGCGTTGTGCGAAAACTGCGAAATACTGCCAGCCCGTTGCCCAGTACGCAAGTGTCGGTTTCGGTCCGTGGGAAGCCCTACAGGAACTGTGAACCATCATAACAATGGACTTTGAGATCATTTTCATCACCTAAAATCAGTGCGTGTTACATTTGCGACATGGTGCCACCACGGGCCATCCTTTATTTCTCAATACAGTGAACGAGCGAGTTTGACCAGCACAATGTCGGACGAACAGAGAATGAGTTTGTGCGATTCGCCGTACGACTCGTACCCTGACCGCCTGTTTGATCTTTGTATGGACTATATAGTGATGAACCTTAATACCATTACCTATTTTGACCCTGTGAGCCGCTGGCGTCGCCTGAAAGACGATGTGATACTACCTGCTGAGATATGCGAGAAATTCATTCGCGCATATCAAAAGAAATTCCGTATAAATGACAATATTGCGAATATTTTTAGCGATAAGCTTCGCACTCGGCTAAATACTGTGAGATTACGAAACTCCCGCATCACCGACGAAGGATTTCGTAGCTTGATGGAACATAAACCTTTTGAAGTCGAATTAAACCAGTGCGAGTATCTGTCCCAGCCATCCTTGGAGCTTATCAGCACTAACAGTGAGAATCTGCTCTCTTTAAAGTTTGGCCCGTCGACATACATATTCCCTCAGGATGAGGGTGTCTACAGGCAGCGGGGATATATCATCTATGCCCCTAATTTAAAGAGACTTACAATTCAACGAAGAGCTCAAGCAATATTCCCACTGCTTCTATTGAAGCCGCTTCAAAACTTGACACACTTGGACCTCTCCGAGTGCATATCGGCTGGCTCCATCTGGGCACTGAATGATATGAACAATCTGCGATTCCTCGTGTTGCATGCTGTTCCTTGGACAAAAGATCTCATTAATTGGATATGTAGAATGCCTCAATTGAGGCATTTGGACATATCACAATCAAATGAAAGGCAAGGAAAGTATTGCTCACCAAATGAAGTTTTAACACAAATAATCGATAGTCTACCACAATTGGACTCGTTGGATATATCCGGTACAAACTTGGCCGGCACTGGGGCTGCAGCTGTTGCTGTGCAAGGGCCATCGTCAGACAGTATGGAGATTGAAGTACGTTGTGACATACCAGGACTGGTGAGCCGTGTGAACAACCCTCTGGAGTTCCTCGGCTTATATGCCACTCATCATGGAGCCTGCAAGCGACATGACATACCAGCTAAAGTGGTGAGTATTTGTTAGGTTTCTTTATTCACGAGTATTCTGAACATGTTACGGGATGCAAAGTGAGCCAGCAGCTCACACCTGCAACAATTTATAGAAATCTGCATTTCCAGAAGCATTGTTGATATCTCGCCATTACAGAGACTGCTGACATGCCTCATATGCACTGTGGTCATCACCACAATAATAATATATTATTATCCTAGATTACCTAAAGGCCTAATGTTTCAGATCAAAGATGCCTAAAGTGGTGTCAAGTTAAGGTTTAGTGAATTATTTTGTATCTGCATTCCTTTTTTTATATAAAAGAAATGTAGAATATCAGCTAATATACTAAATGACTTGTGTATATATATATATAATTACACTAGCAAGTGGCACTCATACATTGCAACTCGTGAAATTGCTTTGTTTGCCTGCCAGCTACAAGCCGCAGATATACTTCAATATTTTGATAGTACTTCCCTGACTCAGCATCATCTCTACTTGTATTTTGTATTGTGCTGTATTCATTTTAGAAATGTAATATAAAGATATAAATGGTAACAGTATTGTTTGTTTAGCAAGCAATAACTGTCTAAACTTTGCTGAGTCATCAAGAAAATATTTATATTTCCAAAATGAATTGTTAGTCTTAAAAGGGGATCAACCACTGGCTGTAGTTTAACAATCTGATTATAAAAACATCAACCAAACAGAAGAATACTATTTTTAATTCAAGATGTGAAAGTAACTGCCTTGTGCCTGATCTGGTGGTTGGAGGCACTGTCACATCACACTCAAGAGCACGGGGTCCTAGGTTGGATACCCAGGTTAGGCAAAGTGTTATTAGGTTTTTCGTTCAGCAATGTCTCAGTAGCAGTCATGGAGTCTGGATTTGTGCCCGGTGTTGGCAATAGGCTCGCCCCTTTTACATATGACTTAGCCATAAGGTACACCTCTGCCTAACCCTTCCGTAATTGCAGGCATGATGTTATGTTACGAAAGAAACATAAGGAATCAAAAAAACATATTTTTAATTTATTCAGTCCATTTTTTTAAAAGCATATGGTTTAATGAAAAAAGTAATAACAGCCACTCGCTTCGATCTTGAGCTTAAAGCGCTCTTGTTTAGGTTACTTTGTGGATGGGCAACCACCCATCACATACCTATTTTTACTCCGTGTGTGGTCCAGACTGTCAATTGTGTCTTTAATATTGTTGCTTTAAGGAGTGTACCTAGTAAACCAGTACTAACTGTGTTAAGAAAGCCAGCGAAGCAACTGCCTATCTCACTGATAGACAGTCACTCCATGTAAATTACTGGAGTTACAGCTGTATCCTGTTAGATTGGAAGCCTGGGAAGGACTTGGGACGGGCTAGGCAGATAAGGAAAGAAATATGTATTACATAAGAATCTAATACTTAACATGTTTTAATTATTTTGATATTGTAAATGAAGGATTAAGGCATATGCATACTGTAGGTAAAAAGAAACGCAAAAGGTATATCGAAGATCCCGCGGCCTCGGCACAAGGGGTAAGAAGGAACATAAGTGGTTTTTAGTCAGTAGAAGTTTGACACACATTTCTGTGGAGGTTATTTGATGATTTCTTAAACCCAAAAAAGGGTATATCGAATTGTTTGACTTATTGATTCCTTATTCATTATTTTTACAATTTCTTTCATTTTGATATTATTATATTATATACATATATATATTTTTAAAGTAATGTTCTTTGTGTAGGAGCTCGTCTGAGGATACGTATGATAGTGGTAGCATACCACGATAATACATTGAGTTTCAAGTTTTGAAAGGTATGGGTTAATTACAGACAATAGAGACATTTCAGCGTTGTCTCTGCAATGGCAATTATTTCAGATATCCATAGATTGTGGTGACGACTTAATACAATACCACTACATAAGTAAGTTCTCCCATTGTTACTTTGATTTGTTTCCCTTTAGATCACTGGCGATGCCAACGAAGAACAGATCCTTACTGCAGCTCGCGCCTACATGGAGAGGCCTGCCATGTTGACTCGGGTCCTCAACGACCTATACTATCTGTTCCGCTATGAAAACAATGCGTATGTGGGCCGCGCTCTATGCGTCGTCCTTGATGCTATGGACCAGCACGTCACGGAAAAACATATTCAGATTTCTGGAAGGTATGTAATTAACATAATTTTAGAACAGTTTGCTAGAAAAAACCCTGGACAATAAGATGGCATTCTTTAAAACAAGCACGTGGCACAATATGCATTGTTTGAATGTTATGAATTTATGTTTGAAAAAGAAAACACATTTTTCTTACCAATCTCATTGAATTTATTCTCGAACTCAGCAAGGTTTTCTTGCATTTATGACTATTGTGCAATATTGGAGATAAGCGCATATTATTATAAACTCTTGAAACATTCATTGCAAATATAACAAGGAAATAAATAGATCTATAGACGACGTTTCATCTAATTGTAGATCGTAGTCGCCGCGCCACCTCGGTTCGATCAATAACGTCAACCCTGGAATAGCTAGCTACCTTGCCCATCCAAGGGCCGGAAATAAACCGTTTTCCAATAAGACCTAGATTGCTTCATCTCAAACGCTAGGCTAGTTTAGTCTAAATATTATATTATGTACTATCGTCTCTTGTGTGGAGACTCGAGTCCCTACACTAGTCCATTTTCTGTGGGCTCTAACACTATGCGATATACCTTTTGAAAAGGTGCTAGCCCATAATTGTACAAATTATGATGTATTGAAATTCTTAAAGTTCGGTACTAAGTTTTGAAGTGGGTGCCTTTACAAACATTTAAACTCACATATACAAACACCCAGACCCGGATCAACTATCTGTAGGCCATGCAAATATTGTCCGTGCGGTGATCGAACCCGCGACACGCAGCGCAGAAGTGTAATCGCTCAGCCACTGCGCCAACCGTGTCGTATTTTCAACCAAATGAGCTAAAGTTTCGTCAACTAAGTCAAAGCTGAAATAACAAAATCTGAGATAAATATACAGTTTTTGCACCATGTCCAAGCACCTTGTATAACAAACTTAGACGAGTCACGACGCCTAACATTTTCTTGCCGTCACCTTTATCTGACTAAGTTTATGCGGTTTGTAGTGCCACCCTATTCTACATCGTAAAGGGGAAAGAAAAAGAACTCATCGGCATCAACTTGAAGAGGCGCATAATCACTGCGCTGCTTGATGGCATGGAGGCACATCTCGGAGACGACACCATGATGAGGAATGGATGCCTCACTCTGTGCCAGTTCAAAATCCCATCTGACGTGGTAAGTTTTGTACCTTGTGTCTTCGCAGCACTGGACCGGATATCGTATATCGAGTTTACGAAAAAGTTGAACTTTTTGGAGGGTTTTGGTGGTATTCAGATGACAGTGTCTTTATGAAATATGGCTATGTTATACAAACAAATGGAGAAAGTTTAAAGTATGAATGTGGTGCTTGTGTACTTCCGATTTATATTCCTGAGGTGTGTTATTTGTCCCGTCGGGGCTTCGGGTTGTTCGAAAGAGATACCGCGGCCTCGACACAAAGGGTTAAGAAGGAACATGGGTGGATTTTAGTCAGTAGAAGTCTGACACTCCCTCTGCCCAGAGCGATAAGGAGTGTGAAATGACTCCTCATTTGATGATTTCCCACCCCACAAAAAAAGTGTGTTATTTATTTATTATCCTGAGAAATAAAACACGTGTCGAATGTTTCTCGAGTATAACGTTTACTTATTGCCGATAGGTAGTGAGAATATGTCGTCTACATTGCCACATTGCTTACACAATATGGTCGAATATCTCGGGTATCCCATGTTTCGTATAAAAGTAAACTGTATGAATGTTTCTGTAATTTTTGGCCACGGTAAAATATTGTTTTTAGGTTCGGTTTAAATTATATTAGTTACCAGGACTTTTGATATTATTTTTATCCCAATATACCAGCAGTTTTCCTACTCGCATAACTTTGACACAGGACAAAAATGCTAGGTATATTAAAATCTCTCGGTTTACAAACCGTTAGTATACAGAGTTTACTAAAATGAAATTGCAGGTAAACTTTGAATTTTACAGCGTTTCAAATGTGAAACAAAGAACATCCAATTTCCTCGTTATATACCTATGTTTCCATCGAACGATTTCCACGGAACTCCCGACCTCTGCGAGCTTTTCAAGGATAAACACGCCGCACTTCCCGGACCCCTCCCAGCCTGTTGCACCGGCGGGTGTAACTAACCACCCACTAGCATTGATTTATTGTTATCGGGGATGTTTTCACCTCGGCTTAAGTTCATCTGAAATGTCGAGAGAAAATCATTCTGTATTCCACAATTTTCACACCTATTTTATTGAGCTCAGATTGAACGAAGGCCGATGCTGATGATGAGGAATGCCACGGTGGACCGACATTATCTAGTATTTCACCCGTCTTTCGAAAGAAAACCTTTGCATAAAACAATGTGTTAATAAAGTAGAACTATATCTACCCTCTTGATGATATTTATCAAGGATTTCGGACGTGTTAATTTAACTAATCTATTGAAAAAAAGTCCCCGGCTTCGCACGTGAAAACGTATTGTACATATATTGCTGAAAACTGCATTAAAATCCGTTGCGTAGTTTAAAATATCTAAGCATACAAACAGCGGGAGCGACATTGTTTTATAAATACTACTAGATGATGCCAAATTATATTCTAAAACCTTTCTCGAGAACCACTCTACTCTATCCATTGGTGTAAACTGCATGAAAATTGGTGCAGTAGTTTTTGAGTTTATCGCGAACAGACAGGCAGACAGACGCGGTAGAGGACTTTGTTTTATAATTTGTAGTGATGTAAAGATTTACTCGGTAATCATTCACTTGCATCTCAAGGCAGCATGATTATAATGTGCATTTAATAAAAGACTGCTGCACTTGAACTTCTTAGTCTAATTAGCTAAAAAAACATTTCTTTTTTCGCAGCTGTTCGAGTATGAGCGTGTGGTTCGCATACTTTTAAACGGGGTTGCTGATGTTAATCAAGAGGGTTTCGTCCAGCGCATCGCTATCTACTTGTTGAACTCGCTTGCTTGCCAGGTTGATGGCAAGCAGAAGACTTTCCTCGGCAACCAAGGAGCCATTGGCGTAAGTAGTACCTAGTAATTTTTCTTTTACAGCAGGCATGATCCCCAAAATACAAAATTACCGAGAAAAGTTTTGGCCGTGCGATACTGTGGTGCAGTATCAAAGAAATAAAACATCGTGGGGAAACCAACGGCGGGCGGCATAAAAAGTCTGAAATTAGGCTAGGCTCTAACGTCACTAACCACATGATAAAAAAAACAAAGTAACGTTTAAATGATCTCTAAAGTAATGTTTGAATTATTAAATAAAAATCTTGCATAATAAATAATAAAAACCACTTAAAACTGCATAACTTCTTTGGCAAAAAGAAAATGTCTAAATTCAGTTCTAAATGGGTTATTACAATCTCTGCTGATATCTTTTCTCAGTGGGGGTTTTTAAGTCATTAAACCACCTTTATTACACAATTTAACTTTGGTAACATACCAAATTGCGAATAATCCATTGCGTACGGTCTCATCTCAGTCATCACGACCTATTTCTATTGAAGTATGATTGCAAAGGATCTCCAGTGTGAGTGGTGCATTCCGTACCACAGTTGTTACTCTCAATTGCAGGAAACGATTCGGCCGATTACTGGTGGTAATCGGTTTAACTCTTTAATACCAGACATGTCTCTTTGATTTTTGTTGTGGATTGCTCATACAGAGAGATTTATGCCTTTTTATCAATCGGCACAAAGAATAAATCCGCATTTATTTAAATAGCTTACAATAAAATAAGCTTTAAACTTAACACAACTAACATTAGATTATAATAACTTTAAAACTCTAAAAAGACTAACTTTGCTATGCGCAAAACTTATTGCTATGCACGCTCTGCAAGTTCCAAATCTTTTGGTGTGCATTCCAAAGGAGCACATTTATTTGTATCTCATTATAATGGGTATATATATATATATATCTCTTTCTTAATATTGAAGAAATAAAAGGAAATGTAAACAAGGTGGAAACGTAATATCTGTACAAAAAATAGCGTAAAGCTAAAATATATCTTTGCTTATAATCACACTAGCCCCACCCCAATCGCTCTAGGTCACTAGGTATGTAGTCGACGTGGCAGGTCACCTAGGGAGTTGCGCCGCGCACCGGTGATATTGATTTATGCATTTCATCGCCCTCACCCCGCGCCGCCCTGCGTGGATTGCGGACCCACCCTGTGGAAGCTTGATCCACCCACGCTAACTACGCCCGATGACATTTGGAATTATGCATCTACATACTTCTTACACGTTCACTTCATACACATTCACACATATCATTCCGGACACCAATAAACACTACTGCTCTGTCAAGAAAGTAACGGGAAAAGATCAATAATACACAAAATGTTTGTTTTTCATCCAAATTTATTTTATCACCTTCAAAGTATGCTCCTTCAGAAAAGATACACTTACGCCAACGAATAATCCAATCATCAAAACATTTTTTATTAAACGCTGTTTCCGGAATTGAGTTCGGTACTCGCCGCGAATTCTTCTATAAGCCTTCTACCGATTGAAAACGGGTGCCACGAAGTGGTAATTTGAGTTTAGGAAAAAGAAAGAAGTCAGCTGGAGCCATATCTGGTGAATATGGTGGTTGCTCGATGATATTTGTTGAGTGTTTGTTCAAAAAATCGTTCACAATGATGGCTTTGTGCGAAGGCGCATTATCGTGGTGCAAAATCTAAGAATTTTCTTACCACAATCAGGCCTTTTTCGTCGAATTTGCTCTCTTAAATGCCGTATAACGCCCAAATAATATAATATTCTTTATTTACCGTTTGACTTTCCGTCAAGAATTCCGAGTGCACAACACCGCGATAGTCAAAGAAAACAGACATAACATGACTTTGACTTTTCGACTTTGGCGTGGTTTTTTCGGTTTCGGTTCAGTTGGAAGGCGCCACTCCGAAGCTTGTTTACTAGTTTGCATCTCAAACTCGTAAACCTATGTCTCGTCACCAGTAACAATGCGTTTCATGAATGTTGGGTCGGAATTGACTCGTTCTAGTATGTCCTCAGCGACTCTCATGCAATTGAGTTTTTGGAGAAAATTCAGGTCTTTTGGGACTAGCCGAGCGGTAACATGTTTCATACCCAAATGATTAGTTAAAATGGTAGGTACCTACGGATCGACTCGTGAGATACCTACAGAAAGTTCGGCGGCTATCTCTCTCCAAGTTGATTGAGGATTTTCAGTCACTATTTCCTTCACTTTTGCGATGTTAACTTCAGTTGCAGACGTTGATGGCCTACCAGAGCGAGGCAAATCTTCCATCACATCTCGACCGCTTTTGATCGCTTTGTACCACTCAGAAGCACGTGTTTTTGATAAAGTCGATTCACCGTAAACCTTCTGTAACATTTTCAGTGACTCTGTACACGAAATCCCATTGGCGATGCAAAATTTTAGCATAATGAAATTCGCTATACACACTAGATATAACTAAAAACAGCACTATTATCTATATATATAAAAATGAAACCCGTTTTCCGTTGTCACGACTTGGCATGAAAACGGCTTGACCGATTTGGCTGATTTTTTTTTTTAAATGTTCGTTGAAGTTCAAGGATGGTTTTTACGGCGAGAAAAATTCCAATAATGGCCGGAAAAGCCCTAAAAACAGCCCTTTTCTTTTTCCCATACAAACGTTTTCTAACTAAAACGTCAAATCAATTTGAGCTTTAATACCGTACCTATAAAGTTCAAGTGTTAGTGGAGAGATTCCGGGAAGGCAAAACAATTGAGTGACGTTCAGTTGTTCAGTCAACGAATGACAACTTCAAACGGACCATACGACATTATCACAATAATCACAAATATTTACTGTTTCTTTCCCAATAGAAAAACGATTTTTCAAATGGTGTTTGCGTATAATATAAAAATTAATTGCTGTTAGTTAGTCGCGTTAAAACTAGAGAACGGCTAGACCGATTTGTCTAATTTTGGTTTTGAAACATTTGTGGCAATCCAGAGAAGGTGAGAAATTAGTAGTATGTAGGTAGGTAGGTAATAGGTAGGTGGTAGGTAGTTGGTACGTAGGCAGGTAAAAGGGCATTGCAACGCACGCGGGGTACAGCTATATTATATAAAAATGAATAGCTGTTCGTTAATCTCGCTAAAACTCGAGAACGGCTGGACCGATTTGGCTAATTATAGTGTTGAATTATTCGTGGAAGTCCAGGGAAGGTTTAAAAGGTGAGAAAGTGGTAGGTAGGTAGGCAGGGTAGTAGGTAGAGTAGTAGGTAGAGTAGTAGGTATAGTAGTAGGTAGAGTAGTAGGTAGGGTAGTAAGTAGGATAGTAGAGTAGGTAGGGTAGTCGGTAGAGTAGTAGGTAGGGTAGTAAGTAGGTAGGGTAGTAGGTAGGTCGGGTAGTAGGTAGGGTAGGAGGTAGTAGGTAGGTAGGTAGTTGGTACACAGGCAGGTAGTAGGTAGGAAAAAGGGCATTGCAACGCATGCCGGGAACAGCTAGTTTAATATAAATAACAGAAATCCGCGCCAACACGGATAACAGTTGTGCCAATCTAACAACAACAAAAAAAAAACAAACAATTGAATTTGGAACCATAAACAAATCATCTATTCCCGATACTTTTTTGACTGAATGTATATATAAGTCGTTTAGATTTGAACTGGAATAAGACTGACCTTGTGCAATTTTCTAAAGTACTTGATGCCTATTAGGGTTGCAAGGATAAGATGTTGGTGATGGATTTTTAATAGACATTTGTAATATAGTTCTAGGAAGAGGTCTATTAGGCACTTATAGACATCGTTTATGATAATTAGGTTACTAAGATATTTCGGTCTGCTAAAGGGGGAGGGAGTGAGACCTCCTTTGACGACTCCTCTAGTTATTAAAGGAGGTCTCACTCCCACCATTTTATGACATTCTTTCTTCAATTTGTACTAGTGAATTAAGACTGTTTTTCGTGACCATTGCTTTGTTATGTTAGAGGGTGTTTTAGTGCAGAACATTCACCAATATCTGAATGCATTTGCTTATTATAGCTGTCTTGCCTTACGAGCCATGTCTATCTCAGACCGCCATAACGTAATCGAACTACAAAGGAACCAGAATAATAGGCTGAGCGACACAGTGGATATCATATTTCTCGATTTGCAGGAGTCAGAGTGTATTACATCACATAACATAACATCACACCTGTAATCCTTGAAGGGTTATGCAGAGGTGTGCCTAACAATACGCCCACATTTCACCATATATAGTCAAGTCCAATGCAGTGGGAATCGAACCCAAGACCGGATGCTCAGCAGATGCTCTTGCGATCAGTAGACCAACGAGCCAGTAAGAGTGGATTCTAAACAATAATTAACATAACATCAGACTTGTTTCCACAATGGGTTGGGCAGAGATGCACACTTCGCCAGTTATGTTATAAGCCCCACATATATGCCATAAACCGGGTTCAAATCTAGATTCCCTGCATTCAATAATCATAATGATGATCACTCATCACTATTCTTCAAAGTCTGCTTACCATTATGTTGAATATTGTTATGGTTTCACTCGAGGGAAGCGTCAAGACGGAACACTAAAACAGTCGGTAGCTGTTGAGAGCTTGTCTGAAGTCCTCAGAAACCTTGCACGAGGCACGTTTTCAATTAAGGAAGATCCAGGATGCCAATTATATTAATAGAAAGCGATCATCGCTTGTTTGTGCCAGTACCAGTTTCAGGACACTTATTCAATATATCAGCATGCACATTGGCGCATCCGTTAGTCGCAGCGGATAACGTGATTTTAGCAACACATTGTCTGGAATGCATAGGGGGCCAGTTTAGTAGGTACCTAGTCGTGACAAATTCATTTACGCATGTCGCTTTGAGAAATAAGGTTCCAAGTATTATATATATGAATTTAAACTTTCCTGTCCATTTTAAAAATGGTTAAAATGAAGCGTACTTCTCGAGGCCATCAGTAAACTTGGCAGTTGCCAAACTCCTCAAGGCAGGTGCCTGAAACTGTTCTTTTATATGCTTTTATTTAACTTGCTAGTTAGTTTGTTAGTATCAATTGGTCAAATCTTGCTACAGTACTCCAAACCGATTGACCTCAAATTCTACACACACCTTTGGTTCTGCGTGACAAAACATTTTTTCACGGATATGACTTGATCCTGCCGCCTAGTTCACCTCCTCTCGAGAAAACTGCTCAACGGTCATTAATTAATTCTGGCTAACCTGATGTCAGAATTTCTATGTCGCCCATGGGCCTCCAACTTGGGTTTATATGCTTTCGAGAAATATCTCGCAGGCATGCTAGTTTCCTCACGATGTTTTCCTTCACCGAAGCAAGTGATAATTGTACACTACGCACATGAATTCGAAAAATCACGTTGGGTTCGAACTCGTGAGTTGGCAGTCCGACGGTTCACATCACTAGGCTATTATTCTTATTTTCCATAAATCCTCATCGGATAATAGCTAGACATGAAACCTTATACGCGTTCAATGTTGATGAACCTAAATTTTGTCCATTTTCGTATGCGAGAGAGGTTACTTTTCCATTTTCCTATTATTTCGCATAAGTAAAGATTTAAATATTAATTACAGTTCATTTCGTTCGTTTCCAATCATAAACATAATCGAGCTATGACGAGACGCGCACACAGATTTCATAGTGAAAGACAAACAAGAACAAATACTATTTTGTTTATTTATTTGTTCAATGGACAACTATTTGCTGCGTTTGGCATACTTTTTTATTAGTTCATAGGTGTAACAAGCGTCCATCTAAATTCTTTCTCTTTCGTGGGTACCAACTGAAACTGACATTTGCAACTAGTATTTCCAACATTCTCCTCATAATTTTGTTTGCTACTGTTGTTGGTTTTCTTCGAGCTTTTGTTAAGTTGAAATAAACTCAATTTTATTGAATCGTCGATATTTTTTAGGTTATTTTTCTACAAATTATACTTAGCTTTCGTTAATCTACTGCCTAATAATGACGCCCACCGTGGTCCGTACAAAGAGCTTTTTAAGTATGCACTAATAACCTTGAACTGAATAACTAAGTATGCGCAAATAACCTAGAACTATATGTAGCATCGATCAATTTCAGTAGCAGTCAACACGGTTCATGGAAAATACTCACTCCACGTTACATTTTTAATCAAGTTTGCTGTTTCGTGGCAACGAGAATGTCTACACTACACCGAATAAGGTAGTTATTATAGTAGCTAACATCAAAAGTTTCCAAGTTACAGGACCTAAATTCATAACGTTTCGCCTTCAACTTTGTAAGGTGCACCCACATTAGACATAGTGCTTGCCTCTGAGTCCAATGTTCATGTCCCTATGATAAATATTGTAAAGGGCTCCAGACACGGTCTAACTGTTTGATTCAAACCTGATACATTTTTAAAAAGGGCAAATCAAGTTATCAGAGTTGTTAAAATATACGAATAAAATAACAGAAAGAACATGAGTGAAACTCTTGTGCGTTTCTAGCTGGAATAGGATTTTGTCTGGGGCGTGGTGACCACCCTATGGTGGTAATTAAAGCTTTCCGGCAAATAAAAAATAAACTGACTGAAGATCTATGGGAAATGTCGATCGAAGTTTGTACATCCATAGTTGAGACTATTGCACCATACTTAGCTTCAATCTTTAATTTGTGTGTAGACCAAGTTTTCCCTGATTTAATGAAACACAGTAAGGTCATACCTCTTTTCAAATCTGGTGACATTGTATTCGTGTTGCCAGTTTTTAGGCAGGTTTTTGAAAAAGTAATGCTTAACCAAATGCTCAATCATTTTAACACCAACGGAATCTTATCAACAGTACGGTTTCATTAAAGGACGTTGTACAACTGACGCCGGTGTAACTTTATTAAAGCACATATTTAATGCGTGGGAAGAGTCCTCTCAAAAGCATTTGATTACGTGAATGACGACACATTGCTTTTCAAACTAGAGAATTACGGACTAGGTAAACTTGGACTTCGTCATCATCATAATCGTCATTATTTCAGCCGAAAAACGTCCACTGCTAGACATAGGCCTCCCCTAAGTATCGCCACATTGACCGATCCCGTGCGTCTCGCATCCAGCGGATCCCCGCAACCTTCACCAGGTCATGGGTCCACCTAGTGGGAGGCGTTCCAACGCAGCGTCTTCTGGTTCGCGGTCGCCACTCCAGAACTTTCCGGCCCCATCGGCCATCCGTTCTGCGAGCAATGCGTGCCCACTGCCACTTAAGTTAGGCAATTCTTCGGGCTATGTCGGTAACCTTGGTTCTTATGCGGATGTCCTCATTTCTGATACGATCACGCAAGGAAACTTCGAGCATAGCTCTCTCCATTGCCCTTTGGGTGACTTTGAGCTTTCTGATGAGGGCCATTGTGAGCGACCACGTTTCGGTCCCGTATGTAATCACTGGTAACACACACTGGTCATAGACTTTCGTCTAGAGACACTGTGGTAAGTCGGACGAGAAGATACTACTCAGCTTCCCAAACGCTGTCCAGCCGAGTCGAATTAGGAACTTGCACTTAGTTTAGTAAAATCTTATTTGAGTGAAAGGCAACAACATGTTCAAATAAATGGTGTTAATTCACAGGGTTACAAAGTAAAAATGGGGGTTCCGCAGGGCTCAATATTGGGCCCTTTCCTTTTTCTTGTATATATTAATTTTTTTATTGAAAAACGAACCTCAGAATATTAAGGTTTTATTTGCTGATGACACTTACACCCTAATTTTTAAGATAAATAGACGGGCTCAAAATCTAGATGACGTGAATAATGCCCTACTTCAGGTTCATAATTGGTTCAATTTAGTATTAAATGAAAATAAGACTAAATACATAAGATTTGCTTTACCGAATGTTAAAAGTAGTGATTGTGATATACTATTAAATAACGAGAAACTAGAATTCGTAGATGAAACGGTTTTCCTGGGAATTACGCGTGATTCACGGCTACAATGGGGTGCTCATTTAACATCTCTTGCAGGGCGGCTAAGTTCAGCAGCATATGCCATTAGAAAAATCCGTCAGTTTACTGATGTAGATACCGCTAGGCCGGTCTATTTTAGTTACTTTCATAGCATCATGTCTTGTGGCATTTTGTTTTGGGGACGGGCTACACACGGGCACGGACATTGACTCTATTTTTTATTCTGCAAAAAAGAGAGAGATCAGAGCAATATATTATGGTCTTTGTAAGCGCGATTCTCTGAGGGAACTGTTTAAGAACATTAACGTCATGACGGTGCACTGTCAGTACATCTACAAAACATAATGTACGTGAGAAAAAAATTGCATCTTTTTTAGTAAAAGAGGTGACAGATACAATTATATTACTACGAATAGGGACTAGTTAGTTCAGCCAGGCTTCAGACTCGCTAAAGTAGACTCATCTTTCATGGGGTACTGTTTGAGATGCTATAACAAAATTCCACAAAGCATTCTTGGAATGAATGAGACGAAATTTAAAACGCATCAAACGCACACTCTGCATGCAAGCAATTATTACATGTTGGACGATAATATCGCTGATAAAAATGCTTGGCTAAATGCTGGTCCTACTCCACAAGGACAGGGCGCTTAAATTCATAGCATTAAATAGGAAGAAGAAAGAAGAAGAAGATTGTACAACTATCTTTGCAATGTATAAATTCAATCTCTTTAGTATTAAATAGCACATATTGTGTAAGTACTACGTACTAGAAAGCTATCATTCTTAGGAAACCTAAATATTTTTTTTTTATTATTTATTTGACTTGGATATGCCCTGGCGATTGAGAGTGTGTCATGCTCACTTAAATGTCTCGCTGACGGGTGTGTCGGATCATTTCGTTCCCTTCAAAATGGTTGAGTGGAATGGTGCTGATCCATGCGTCATGCTTGTGAACGGGTGCTGTCAGTTGTGACTGGTCACCTCTTAGCTGCCACGGTTTGTTTGAATTATTATTTTATTGTTGAATCGTCGTTTTTGACTTTATTGTGGACACTTATCGTGCACATCTTGTTACATCGTTCTCACATAATATACCATCTCAACATGAATGATGTAACCAAAGTTTTGTGACAATATTATGATTTAAAAGAGTGTCCATGAAGTTTTTTGCCCTTCTTCTCATGAGATCAACGCTGTGGAATGGGCAACTACAGTACACACACAGTTATTATGCCATCTGACTGGGACTGTAGCTTAGTTCGACTATTCAAAAGTGCCTGTAACTGGCCTACTTAAAATCAATATTTTGATTTTTGATTATAATTTTGACTGCGTCAACCGTGCCGTCACTAATGTAGAAACCGTATCAAGTACATGTTCGTTTTTTTTTTTCAGAAAATGCTGAACTTGATTTCCGACCGCCTGGAGCGCCGCATATGCGATGACGTGCTGGAGGTGGCCTGGTCAACTATGTGGAACGTCACTGATGAGACTCCGCAGAACTGCCAGCGCTTTCTGGAGAACCGCGGCATGGAATACTTTCTCGCTTGCCTCAAGGTAGTAGTACGGGACTTTATCTGACCAAACCATTTTACACCGTCTAAAAATGATACCAAATTAATAGTTTAACCATAGCACCGCAGGGATCTGCGTGTCAGCTGCTCCAGAAGTGGGGCAATCTAAAGTTACGGCATGTCAAAGTTACAAAAATACTTTTTCATCCCGCACCAAAACCTCATGGTCGATTGTTTGAATCAAAAGGATCCAGAAATGTTATCATTAACACTGGAAACAGGATATTTACCATTTTTAATGTTTGTGTTGAGTTCCCGATTACGGCGCTGTTGCAAGTACACAAATCACGAATAAGCTGAAATAATTGCAGATGGGTGCTTATAACTTCAGTTTATCATTATAAATATCTCGTTTACAGTGTTAATGATAATATTGTGCCCATGCCACTTTAAAAACTTATATCCTTAACGAATATTATTATTATTTGCCTGGATGTGATGGTAATGTATTTTCTATAGTCTGTCTATAGTATCAGTAGTGTAGTGTTTCTCTGTAGTATCTTATACTTGTTATCACACACAAATATAAGAACGTATGAATGTCAGATATCACAAGGTAGGCTCATTGAATCCAACTATGTTATAGGTGTTTCCTGACAAGGAAGAGTTGCTGCGCAACATGATGGGTCTCCTGGGCAACGTTGCCGAGGTCGCCGTGCTGCGCCCGCAACTGATGAACAGACTGTTTCTGTCGGTATTCTTCGAGCTTCTGGACTCGTGCAGCGATGGCATTGAGGTGAGGATCTTGACTTTAATTTGCACAGGTTATTAACACTATCCATTACTAGCTGTTGCCAGCGACTGTTGTTACAACTCGAAAATTATCCCACGGGAAAATAAAATCGGGATAAAAACTGTCCTATGTGTTAATAGGGTTATAAACTATCTGTGTACCAAATTTTATCCAAATCCTTTCAGTAGCTTTTGTGTCAAAGAGTAACAAACACACACACTCACAAACTTTCGCGTTTATAATATTAGTGTGATAGCCACAGAACAGATAAGAGGTTAGAAAGGAAATAGTTCCTGATTTGTATTAGAACACGTGTCGCCGCTTGTCTCCCACTCTCTATATCTACTACAAGCAAGAGGCTAATACGTACGCGCATTACGCACACAAATGAACCGCACTCACTTAGATCGCGAGTTTGCTACTAGTTGTCACACTAGCGCAAACACTGCGTTTGACGTACACTCACACACGTTTATTGCTCATACATGCTACCAAAAGGTTGATAGTTTATTTCGATAAAATTACTTTAGTTTTGTCACTTTAAGTTTTGCAATATAAAATAATAAGAAAGAAAATGTATTTATTGGTCACACACAGATAAAATATTAAAGATTAAAAAAAATAAAATAAAAAGTAAACGCTATTCAAGCGTAGTGTAAAAAACTAGTTAGTAAATAAATGACACAAGTAAATAATATTTTTTTTTTTATTATGTAGTCATTTTCTGCAAAATGTTGTAAACAAATAACATTTAGTAGTTATCCATTCAATTCTACCGGTTGCCTCTATTCATAGTTTTCTTGTATCTGGATATGTTGCAAAACGTAAAAATAAAATTTTAAATGTAGGTAATGGTAATCCATTATAATTGGCTAACCTCAAAACTAATTTTAAACGAAAAACAAAATTAATAACCCACAATAAACAATAATTGACAGTAATAAACAAAGTTATTTTAATCATTTGAAAAAATTCACAAATACAAAATATCGACATTGTTTACAACTTGGTACAACACTATCGAAACGCATAGATTTGGCAGAACTCAAGCTTTGGTTCGTCGCACGCGACGTTCGCAGGGAACGGAATTCATCGCGCGATCGCCCACGTGGTACAAGATGGTGCCCACGTATTGCAAGCTAACTACATAATACTACTGTAATAATTACAAATATCACTTGTATTTTGAGGTTTGGACTTACCGGTGAAAAGAATACCTTTCTCGAGGCACACTACACACCTGGCTTCTTTTCTGACACGTTATAATAGCGCAAGACGGCATAATTCTTTTTTTTTCGCGGAGCTTCGTACGCTGTCACAATATGAGCGGGATTGTTGGTCGGTAAATCAAATTTGTCGACATAATTATGAGCGTCTGCTCATATGTGCAGCGCGTCTGCCCCGCCCACAAGGCCCTTCTAACATCTTTTATCTGTTTTGTGGTGATAGTCCACAGAGCTAGACATAAGATTCTCGTTTGTACTTTTCGTCACATACGAACGACTTTCTGCTTTCAGTCCTTCTTTCAGTTTGTCTCACTCTGTGGTCTGTAAAAACGATTGCACAGGTTATTAACATTATCCATTATAGCCCACAGAGCTAGACATGAGATTCTCGTTTGTACATTTCATCACACACGAAAGACTTTTTCAGTCGTTCTTTCAGTTTGTCTCACTCTGTGGTCTGTAAAAACTATGTGTGTTTTTTTTGGTAATGCTAAATAGTAATTAACCGTCCACATTTGGTCATTCGACTGGATCCACCAACATCAACCACTACCAACCGCCACAACAAGGCGTTACGACACGGACTAAGGCGCCGCTGCAACAACAACATAATAATGCAGACCAAAAGTGTGCCTCGCGCAGTAAGTATCTCATCTTTAACAAAACTTATTCTCTAAGCAATACTGAGGATCAGAATCAGAATCTTTATTTGTTGAGGAATGGATGGAGCAGCAAAGCACCCATATAACAACCAATGGAGCAGCAAGCCCCAGAGTATGGTTTATTTTCCGTTGCTTGACGTTACTCTTACTGCGCTGAATCAAACGGTTCATGTTTTGGCTGGTGCACTGAAGGATCTGTCCACCACGAACGGAAACAGCGCACCCTCACACAACAATCGGCTACTCAGTCGCCTCAGCACACCGAAGGATCTTCCAGTGTTCGCAGGTGACCCAATGGACTGGCTACAATTTAATCAAGCCTACATAAAATCAACGGAAATCTGCAAATTCACAGACCAAGAAAACTTATGGAGGCTGCGAAAATGTTTGCGACGCTCAGCAAAAGACGCTATCAACGCATTATTCATAAGTGTCACATCGCCTGATAAGGTAATGTCGAAGATGGCGATACGATTTGGTCATTTAGATGGCAATATACCATTATATGACGTTATAAAATTACAACTGCTACGACAAGACTATTATAAAGGAATAGTCTCATTCGCAGTTTATCTACATAACTATGTAGCTAGCACCATTATTAAAGAACACAGGCTGACTCAGGGTCATGCTTTCCACTAGCAGGCATAGCGCCATCAGAAGTTCGCAGAGCGGTGCCAAGCTCTTGTGATAGAGCCAAAATGGTAGACTACGCTAGACACCTACACAGTAACGTCTTCGTTCGCAAAGTCGCAACAGCTTTTTCAAGTGTGTACCTCGCTCACTGGCGAACGCTCCAAGGAAATACTTAAGCTGTGTCGAGAAAGCGTTTCCCCACACAACCCATTTGTGCCACAAGTAGGCCGAAACAAGAAAAACCTGTTCAGGTGGAGAATCATAGATGACTCTGCCCTGGAGTGTAAATATGGTGTTGCCCCACAAATTATGGGATATGGAATCCACGTTATCATAAATACATTGACCGCATTTAGAACATCCAATACGTTTCATATAGTATCTTTGCTTTCATCAAAAGATTCCATATCAGACAAACGATTACCTTGAACTCTGTAAGAGCTACCACTAACTACCTCTGGTGGAACGATGTAAAATTGCTGACTGCTTATTCTTGTTGAAAAATTTCAATAACAATATTGAATTATTGTCTAAATTTTATTTTAATGTGTCTTGTAAAACATTTCGTTTCAATCCACCCATACGTTACCTCATACGAGGAGCTCGTGGCGTATGTAATATGATTTAGATCCATTCACTACTAGTGTGAATTCGGCCAGAAGGTGTTTAAGCCTAATTTTTTTCAAATAGCGGTAGGTTATTTTATTTGTTTTACTAGCTTTTGCCCGCGACTTCGTCCGCGTAGAAGTCGAAAATGGTTCTAATAGGCTTTTTAATTAGTTTTTTACGTTATTCATTGTGTTAAACCATATAAATTATTATATTAATTTGTTTGAATACTTATAAAATATAACAATCTTTATTTTAGTAGGAATTTAAATGTGAAATTAACACAATTTTTTTTTTGCTATTTTGTTGTTTTTCATAATGTGTAAATATGTATTGGTTAGAGAGCCTTCACTACTTGACACCACTTCTGCTAAGGTTGACATCGTAGCTTGTTTCCTTCGGGTCATCCCGGTTATTGTGCAAGCCTTGTGCGACCTTTGTGGCTGGGGAGACTCGTACTGCTGTAGGTTTTGTCCTTCTAATGCGAATACAGCTTCTCCTATTGTGGTCAGACATTTATTGTAGATTTCATGTGCTAGATGCTCATCTATAATGCCAGAAAGCCTTTTCAATTGTCGTTTCTAGTCTTTGATAGGCTATCCCTATATTTTACCCAAAGACTTAGTACGTCATTAATCTGCCAGAATGCCATCATTATTGAAAAAAGTTCACAAAAAAAATGCATTTTAAATGGCGACTCGCATAAGGCTGCTTCCTCTAGGGCAGAATCCCAATGTTTGTTGTCCTCTAGCAAGCCAAGTTTCATGCAAGCTAATTGAAATGTTAGTTGGAGGAATCTGTTGACAGTCTTCAAGTCATCGAAGGATGATGGAGCCCTAACGTCTAGAGCGTGTTCTTTCATTGTTCCTGGCCAGCCATGTACGGGTTTTCCTCTTTTCCTTCTCACAATTTTATTTTTTCCATACAAAATATGAAGGCACTTCCGCATGTAGAAGGGATTTAGCAAAATCATCTGACATAAATAAAAAAAAATGCTAAAAGCGAGGTTGTTGGAATTAAAATTGATTCGTTGGCCATTTTCAAGGTGGACAGCAAAATGTATGACTGCGGGAAACCTTTCATGTATGGAAAAGCCTAAAATCTTCCAAACTGCCACCGAACTACTCAGATACGCACTCTCGTATAATTCGACTTCGTCCTTTTTGTTTTCTAGCACGAAAGCCGCTTGATCACTGCCCTTATTAATGTAGGTACTTACAAATTTACTTTATCGATTTAACAGAATGGCAAACTACATTAATATTTAACCTTATTATAAGGGACCACCCACCTATTGCCTACTTCAATCTCTTTTAGTTTAAGTGTAAAGCCACCGTCAGCCGAAATCGTCTTCTGTTCTGTGGGTAACTATCGTCACCTGTCTGTGATATGATCTCTCAAAATTGTCTGGGATTTTTTTAGCTAGGTACTTCTTTCATACAGAGAGAATTATTATTAGGTAATGTTTCTACATGGACCTAGTATCATATTGTTTTTAATTATGTTGTATAAAAATATTTGTATGGCCTACAGATAGTTGTTTCGGGTCTGGGCGTTTGTGTATATGAATTTAAATGTTAAGAAATGCTC
Source organism: Diarsia brunnea (assembly GCA_949774965.1). Lineage (NCBI taxonomy): Eukaryota > Metazoa > Arthropoda > Insecta > Lepidoptera > Noctuidae > Diarsia > Diarsia brunnea. The sequence continues at coordinate 16,219,540 of OX458996.1, forward strand.
CCACGGATACAGGAGAAATTCCTAGTTACGTTTTTTTTTTAAGAAAAAAATTAAAACTATCTTCATTTGAATTTGGTATCTCATTCTCAGCACATATAAGCTCATCCACCATATCAGGCGAAATGCGGTTAACCATCCCCAGCAATATGTGTATATGAGGCAGACCCCGTTTCTGCCATTAGACAGAGAACATGAAGCAACGTACCTCTCCAAATGTTTTTCCTTTGGTGAGAAGTGCCATTATTTTCTAAACTTTGAGGTGAAAAACCCTGGCTATTATGTCGTGTCTATCATAACTTTTTTGCCTATGTAAAAGCATCTCCATGATTTCATCCCATCGAGGATTGCAAGTAAATGTTATAAAAAGAACGGGACGACCGTTGCACATACGTCATAGGCCCCCACGTAAAAGAAGAACAGCACCACCTTTTGACCCAGCTGATCAGCATCAACGTCGTCTCCCTATCGCATCTTGCAAGTGTATACAACTGTCCGCTCTAAGGTGTGCCTGATTGTTTCTAATATAACTCCACCTTTCCGTCTCGATTTTCGCAAACATGTCAACTAAAAAAACTGGCTTAACAGCAGATGATTTTATTCTTCTATCCTAATCATTATACGATACGAATAAAAATTTGCAGCAGATACCCTTGGTTTGGTCTGAGGATACCACTCCCCAGTGCGATCCTAAAGAAATGAAGTATCCATCCATTGAGGTATAATGTACTACGTACTAGAAGCGACACCTCAACTCTATTTTTTGTAACACGTTAGAGCGCGTGCACTCCACCTCATTTAGTCTATGCCGAGCTGTCGCTGCAACGTGACATGTTTGAGTAAAGTTTTGTTTTCTAAAATGTGCCTTCTTGTGCATTGTGATACTGTAAAAACAATTCCAGAAATATAAGTAAGCTTTTTCCTTTGTGGGTAGACATAGTGACAACACAATTTTTTTGGGCTCTTCAATAAATGATTCCTTAAAAATAGATTTTCATAGTTTTTAATGAAATAAACAGGTTTATTTGACATTAAGCCCCCCCACACTTGCTATCTATTGTTATCAAGTCTCTAACTCCTGTTCCTGGTTCACTGACACTTAACTTCATCATGGACACAAAACTTGCTGCCAGCCTGGATAAACTCCAACAGTTGTTTGGGTCCCGAATGGATGATTATGAAGCGAAGCTGTAGCAGGCTTCCTCTACCACCACACCAGCTTCACCTGATTTTGCATCTATCGCACGTGAGTTTACTGAGTTCAAGCTCTTTGTATGTCAAGCACTATCCGCATTAAAATCTCAAATTGAGCTGCTTGCTGCTGGATATGATAGGCATGAAACTGCCATGCGTAGAAAAGTCCTGCTGTTCCATGGTGTCCCAGAGCAGAATAATGAAAATTTGCTTGTCATTGTCAACAATGTATTGAACAACCAAATTAAGTTGCCTGAGGTAAATAGGGACAAGAATATTATCCATGTTTGTCACAGACTCGGATACTCTCAGCAGAAAGCCCGTCCCATACTAGTACGTTTCTTCAAAATGGAGCACCGGCAACTTGTATGGGATAACAAGAAACATCTCAAGGGTACTGGAATCACCATCTCCGAGTTCTTGACTCAAGCTAGGCATCGAGTGTTTGCGGCCGCTCGTAAGCATTTCGGCATGCCAAATTGCTGGTCCATGGAGGGCAAGATTGTCATTATCTGCCCGGACAAAGCCCGTCAATCAGTACTTACAAGACGATAATCAATTAGATAAGGCGTTGATAGATAAGAATATCAGACAAGAAAAAATTTCTTGTAATCGTAATTTTAAGACCGCGATTTTATTCGTAGTCGGGTTTTAGTTTTTATTTTTGTGTTATTTAATAAATACATAATAATATATTACTTTCATAATGAAAAATTTTACTTAATGTTGGTTTGTTATTTACATAATACGAGTAAACAATACAGACTAAACCGCGAGAACTTTTTGACCGCATTCTAAACGTATATGTGTTGACTAAAACCATAATATGTTATGATTGTCTCAATTTTTTTTTTCGAGTTTATAATCCGACATTTAAATTCCGTTATAAAAATAATTATAAAATTTACATAGCCCATGTTACCCGGGCTATTCTTACGAACCTATTAACACCGCATTTATTAAAATTCGTTCAGTAGTTTAGGCGCTATGGTGGAACATACATACATAGTCTGCCAAAATCATTACCATTCCTATTAGCTTCGCCGTAGTCGGGTTAAAAGGTGCTGTAGGCCGAGAGGTAGGTGCTTCGTCGCTGACTACACTTAAGGTAAACGCTAAAAAGTAATGGTCTGCTAATCATCGCGCAAATTGATTCTACAACTACACTGCTCCATCTAGTTGAAGCATATAAATTTAGCAATCATGGGAGCAGTAAGGGCTACCAAGCGCCATCCAAACCATCAACGAGGATTTACAAAAATGTATGTATTTAACGTTACATTGACACGCGCGTTAAAATCTATGATATGTGCGCCGGGCGGCTTGCGACAAAACAGTTTTAAGTAATGAAACATGTTACATTACAATTCATTACTTAAAACTGTTTTGTTACACTGTGCGACGCTATGCTCTGTAATTTATTGGTACAGGCCGGAAAAGTTTAGAGTATAGTGGACTTACGGCTTTCCATAAACATCAACAACTGATCTTATAATTACAATTAGGATTTTTCATAGTTTAAAGTAGTCATCCATGATCATAATAATATCGCTAATGCGTTTCAATTAGAGGATTCGATCCCGGGATCCCGGATCTCCGAATCCCCGTATCCCGGGATCCAGGTCATATTTTAGTCCCGGGATTTTTGGGATTGATACATATTCGTATTTGTGCAACAAATTGAAAAGTATGCTTGCAGATGAGACTTTGGATGTTGTTATTCCTTAGATTTATTTTCGTGGTTTAAAGTTTCTGGTCAATTTAATTTAAAAATATTTATAGGTACTTATAAACATTGAACTCTCTAGCATATAGTCTTTTTTATAAAGTGTATCAAAATAAGTATAAAGAAGTTGATTTTTTGAAGTTTATTGTTAGTTTCATAAATAATTTACAAAAGTGCCTAGTTTGTTTATTTTATAAGAAAGTTTAACCGCCTTTTTGAAGTTTTAAAACTTAAATATTCTATGTCCTGGTCTTCACAAAACTAAAAGATCAATAAAAAATTGATTTCGATAGGTTTCACTGTTTTTTTGTTACCACTTTCCATTACCAATACAATCCCGGGATTAACTGTAGACAATCCCGAAATCCCGAGATCAGAAAAATCGATCGGGATCGAATCCTCTAGTTGCAATGCACCTCCGTACCTACCTACCAACCTTACCTTACAAGGTTTTAAGGCAATCATTTTACTGTTATTGCCTACATGACTCCTTAACTAAAAGCAAAGTATGCATTAGCACAATGTTTTGAGTGTGCTACATGTACCTACTTTTACCAAAAGTAGAAAGAAAGAAAGAAAGAAAGCATATTTATTTGGCACATAGGTACCACAAGTACACACAACAAAAAAAATAAAAAAACAAAAACTAAACAGGGAACAAAAAAGAGATAATATTATTGTGTGTCTCACGGCAGCGCCAAATAGGTCCAGTTCAGCAAACTGCCGAGCAGTAGGTACATGTAGCACAAATTACAATTTTTGCGTAGCGGCTTCGCGGAGGGTACGTTTTCACCCTGTATAGATTTTTGCTTATGATATGCAGGGTTAGTTTTTAATGACCAGCCAAATAATATCTCTTTATTGAACCGTAATTGAGGATTCGATTTATCCCGTCGGGGCTGCGGGTTGTTCGAAAGAGATACCACGGCCTCGGCGCAAGGGCTAAGAAGGAACATGGGTGGTTTTTAGTCAGTAGAAGTCCGACACTACCTTCCGCTCTGCCCAAGAGCGGGGGGAGGGGGAGGGGTTATTTGATGAAAACTAAAAAACAAAACTAAAAACCATCGAATATATTCAATGATTTTTCATTTCCGTGAGTCGGACCATGTTTTTTATATCTTACCGATGGTTCAGTCAAGACGCAAGAATACTGCAACTCCCATACAAATTGGCATTCTCTTTTGGCTGGCAATTGAAAACTAACTCCGTACACTGCAAAAGGGTAAGCATTTTGCGCAACTTACGAGGGACATTCAATAAATACTTAGCCTACAAAAAGTAAACGAAAATTTTGGAAAAGTGGCAATTTACTTTTCAACATAGTGTCCTTTTAGTTCGATACACTTAGCCCAGCGATGCTCCAACTTTTTTAACCCGTCCGAAAAATAGTTTTTGTCAAACTCTGCAAAATAGGCCTCCGTGGCGGCGATGACCTCCTCATTTGATCCATATCTATTCCCGGCGAGTGATTTTTTCAGATTAGGAAACAGAAAGAAGTCACAAGGGGCCAAATCTAGAGAATACGGTGGATGGGGCAGCAATTCGTAGCGTAATTCGACCAATTTGGCCATGGCAACGGCAGACGTGTGAACCGGTGCGTTGTCGTGGTGAAACAGAACTTTTTTCTTCGCCAGATGGGGTCGTTTTTTCTTTAATTCGGCGTCGAATCGGCCCAATAACTCGGCATAGTAAAGCCCTGTAATTGTTTTACCCTTCTCGAGGTAATCGATGTAGATCACACCTTGTGAATCCCAGAAAACGGTGGCCATAACTTTTCCGGCCGATTTTACAGTTTTCGCCTTCTTTGGAGCACGTTCCCCGGTCTGGATCCATTGTTTTGATTGCTCCTTGGTCTCTGGTGTGTACCAGTGGATCCAGGTTTCATTGACGGTCACAAAACGACGCAAAAACTCCGCTTAAACAGCGCCAAACACGTCTCCGATGTGGTCTCACGGTTGCGCTTGTTTTCCGGTGTGAGTAAACGCGGCACCCATCGCCCCGACAGCTTTCTCATGCCGAGTTCCTCGTGAAGAATATGATGCACTGTTCCTTCTGAAATGCCTACAGTCTCAGCTAGCTCCCGAACCTTCAATCGGCGGTCTGCCAATACGAGATCATGGATTTTTTTAATGTTTTCCTCCGTAGCAGCTGTTTTCGGTGCACCTGGACGTGTTTCATCAAAAACCGACGTACGGCCACGTGCAAACTCGTTGAACCAATTCTTGACGGTGGCCATCGATGGAGAAGAGTCACCGTACACAGCATCCAAGCGCTCTTTGATTTCGATGCGCGTTTTCCCTTCCAAAAATAGGAATCGAATCACCGAACGATATTGCTCTTTTTCCATTTTTGTAAAACCGATCGACACGTTCGCTTCCATAAGTTGTCAAATTATAACTAATGAAGGGATTGGAATGAAAATTTGAAAAAAGAATTAAAAAAGAATGTGCTACACTGTGGTAAAACTCTTTTGAAACTACAGCGCCCTCTTGCGATGAGGCTAGGTACTTATTGAATGCACCTCGTATTATGGTAGGACACTGCAAATTTTATAAGCATTGATGATTTGTGTCGAGTGCAGCGGCGACGGCGCAGACGGAATATACGCCGTGGAGTGGTCCGCATAGAGCCGCTCGTCAATGGCAGGCTCGGCTTGACGAACGAGGTAACCACCAAAAAGATATTATGTTATGTGGTCGCTGTTCTACTATTTGTTTTCCTTAGCTTACTTTTTTTAGAGAAAACAAGAAAAATGATCTATTACTTGTTGTTGCCCGGGACTTCGTTCCCGTGAAAATTTTGTCTCTTTGGTCTGGAATCTGGACTGCCTCTGGATGTACTATGTGAAATCGAATGCCAAATGCCAATCATCATAACCGGCCTATAATGTCCCACTGCAGGGACTCAGGTCTCCTCTCTGGGAAAGGGTTGTTGTGCTATAATCCACCACGCGACCCAGTTCGGGTTGGTAGATGTTACATGTCTTCGATTCCTCACTATGTTTTCATTCACCGTTTTAAGAACAGCGGCGATGAAATAAATTACACAAAGTAATGCGCCTGCCTGGGTTCGAACCTACGACTTACTGTTCGCAGGTCGGGGCCGCCACCACTGGGCCACCGCTGCTCCTAAATGCCCATCGAAACGATTATATTCCCTTAAACCGGTCCTGTCTTCAGGTACAAGGATTTCATATGAACTTACGGGACCCCTTAGTACAGGTCGTTCTAAAAAAACCGTAGCTTATGTCTCCTACTCATAAACTCTAGACATGCTAAAGGTAGTGAGTACAAAAAAGAAACAGTACTTTCCTATAAACATGTGAGAGCCCTTAGACCTCCATAATCCGGCCCTGTCGCACAATCCGTTCTTAGTAAACTTCTACTCACCATAAACTACGTCCTGGCAAAATTCAAGATTTTTGGACAAAAAATAAATCACTTTCATACAAACTTGCAAGGGCACATAGACCACCCTGTCGCAAAATCCGTTCTCAGCGGACTTCTACTAACTATAAACTACCTCCCTGACAAAAATCATCTTTAAACGTCCAGCAGTTTCCGAGATTTCGTGATGAGTGAGTCAGTGACCTTTCGCTTTTAATACAGATTCAAAAAAATATTTTTGAATCTGTGAGATCATTTTTCTTTACGTAAGAGCACCAAAACTGCTAAACACTGCTTTATTTCAAAATTATAATTGCTGCAACATGCTAATTTTCTTTCGTTGCACGTGGACGAAGCAAAAGGAGTATGTAAGGATCGTAGCAGGTGGCGTTTTGTGGTTTGTACCTAACCCCATGGGAAACGGTGTAAGATTATGTATGATAGCGTTATTAGTCCGGTCAAATTAGGCCAGAAAGTAAGGGTAAGGTTACATTAATTCCCACCCGACTGAAAATTGGTAGGATTGTTCAAAACACCATTATAAATGAAATGTAAAAAGTCCTCATCGATCCGACACCTGAAAAAAAAAATCGGGTTCAAAGGTTACAAAAACGGGTTTTACGCGATTTTCTACAAAACGGTAAGTTTTATCATAAAATTTGCTGAGACAAAATTATAGATCAGATCTATAAAAACGTCTAAACACTTTCATTTCTAAGGGCCACCGGTTTTGAGATATAACAAATCAAAAAGTTGAAAGATAGACACTTTCAAAGTGGTCAAATGTGTGCTCTCCATCTCTAACTTTTAAACTAAAAGAGTGAAAAATTGTAAAAAAAAACATGCTGCGGATCTCAATGAAAACTTTCAAAAAACCGCAAATATAACTTTGTCATTCATACAAACTCTATGAAAAACAAACTTATCACAAAATGAGTATTTATGTCGTCGCTAAAACAAGAAATAATACAAATGAAATGGTTAGGTACCCTACTACAATGGTTCGGAACCCTTCATGCGCAAGTCCGACTTGCACTTGGCCAAATATGAAATGATACAGTAATAATATATTTGTAATATAATTTAGGAATAAAATAATATCTAAACTTAAACAGTGTTATCAAAACAAATCAAAACAGTGCCCTTTCTCGTAATATTTTTGTCACATCTGATTGTAGTGTACTGAAACAATATTATTTTGTTATGGAAAATGTGATGAAAGGTTTGAGTATGAATGTGAAAGGGTTATAATAGTTGTGGAAGACTGTGTAAAGGATGATATAGCAAGAAAGGAACTGACTGCTGAGATGACGAGAAAAAGAGAAGTATGGAAGAAGAATACATGCTTCGCCGATCCTTAATGAATTGGGATAAGGGCAAGAGAATGATGATGGTGTGCATCGAACCGCTAGCAATATTTAAAATAATTATTCTGCTTTTCGACCAATTAAATTTATGTCAATTATTGTATATTTTTGCCAAGTTTGCATTTAATTTGTATTTTGTTTTTATTCTAGCTTTTTACAGTCCAAATGACGTGTTGGGGAAGGTCTGCCGCCGCAGTAGAATTGTGTGTGCCGAGGTGTTGTCCTATTCTTTCAATATTATTGTAACATGTTTCTTTTTTGTTGTTTTTATTTCCTGTTAAATGTTATAATATCTGTATTGTCGTATATAAAAGCAAATTCCCTATTTATCATTTGCATTTTATGATTTTTATTTATTTATGATTTAAGGTGTACCTTTAAATATAAGTTATTAATAAGACTATGATTATTTCATAGGGATACTTCGATTTCGAGCGGTGCATTCGAGGGGTACTACGTGACAGGCGAACCACATGGTCCCTCCATTTACCAATTGGCTTTAAAGATGTTTATTATTAATAAACAACAAATTTTTTATTACATTTCATTATAACTACAACCTCGCGTTTCAATGACCTGATGAATGATTGGTAGCTAGTTAAAGTAACGATTCATCATCATCACCCACAGCCTGAATTCACCCCACTGCTGGGCATGGTCCACAGACTGCTAGAAAAATATAAAAGTTTTTTTATACGTACATCCCTATAACAGTTTTTTAGTGATTAAATATAAATTGAGAAAAAAAATGCTTTTTGATTACGAACAGACACTTCAAAGTGTATTTATCAGTAGGTAAAAAACTGTTATTTTGATTACAAACAGTCATTTCAAAATTTGTTTATTTGTGTAAAGGACAGTCATCCGCAAACTGATAGGACAAATTCAGTATATCATTCTAAGATGACCGGTACAAGCAATTATTTCTGGAACGTTATGGGAATCTTTTAAAAGACTAGATTTCGCCCGCGTGGATGTCGGTTAAACAACAAAAATTACGATTTCCGTTCAACCTTATTTTAATATCTCTACGTGTTGAATTTCAAAAAATCCTTCCTTGTTCCTAGTTTACATTATAAAGGGAACCTCTGTGCAAGCAGCTTTCTAGGCCTGGCTAGGCGTTGATGTGTCAGTCAGGACTTTTTTTTTTATTTATATGATTTTTTATTATTTCCTCATATCTTCAAAATGTACCGTTACGACAACGACTTGGATGATCTCTGTAGGTAGGCAGGAAGTGAACAGCTGCTTTCACGCGTCGTTCGTTAGAGTCTATTAACATCCATTGTTGATTTTAGCTATATTATTTATAAAAATGGTGTGCTGCGAATTCCAGAGAATGTATTGAGAAATAACTAAACAAAATAGATTGAGAAAAATATCCGGTGGAATATTCAAAATCAGCTGAATAACAACTTAACCTTATCAATTTGCGGAGGGCTGTTCCTCACACCTAAGCGAAAGAATACACACACATACAAACATACACACATATGAAGTGGTACTTCATATGTGATGTGGATACAAGGAACGAACTTAACCTAAGTATTGACTCACAGGTCAGCTATAATGCTGCTGGGGTGCTCGCCCACATGGCCTCTGATGGCCCGGAAGCCTGGACCGTGGCGGACCCAGCCCGTGACGTGGTTCTGCAGCGCGTGTCCGCTGCCGTAGAGCGCTGGGACATCCGCGCCGAACGCAACATCAACTATCGCTCCTTCGAGCCGATACTGAGCTTGCTGAATGCTCATCACACTCCGCAGTGCCAGCACTGGGCTGTTTGGGCTCTGGCCAACTTGACTACTGTCTACCGTGAGTATTTTAGTGCTTCAAATGTCGTCTATCCGATGTTATGTAGACAGCTACTTTAAATTTTGGTGACACACTCACGCGAATCCCAGATCAGTTGGTAATCCTGCTTACAACCGAAGCATTTGAGATTAATTGCTCATTATAAACTAACATTCAACAAAACAAAAAAACACTGTTACAAACCTGTTCGAAGTAATAATAAGAATTCAGAGTGAATTCTTGTATAAGCGAATTGTTGATGATTGTTCGCCTATTTAATACTTTATACCTGAAGTTTAAATAAATTCATTGTTAATTCCAGCGGACAAGTACTGCACATTGGTGGAGGCTGAGGGAGGCCAGCGCCTGCTGCAAGACCTGATCGTTCACCCAAACCCGTACGAGCCCATCAAGAAGCTGGCGCGCACTGTGATCGATAACTGCGCCCGTTTCGCCGCCCGCGATTCTGCCGTCCGGCCGCCCTCTCCGGACAACTAGCTGGTAGTCATCTTCGAGGTACTGGATCCTCGACAGCGTGATTAAAGCGTATTTTACCTGATCGTGATGTGCCGCCCGATCACCATCATCCGGTCAGTCGGCCACTCCACGCGTACTGTTTAGTGAAGTGTAGTCAACAGTTAACACAGCTACACGCATGGACTTTTAACAAGCCAAAAAACTATAAAATTCATCTTTGTAGTTTATTACTGTTAGAACGATAAGTAAATTATGGCAATAACCCTTAAATATAAGCGAAATTTTATCCCTATCTATCAAAATTATATCGAGCTTAAAATGTCTCGTTTTCGGAAACATTGTAAATCATAAAAATAGTTCCATGATTGTATGTAACCTCTAATATTCCTTTAAATTTCTTACGTCTAAGCTATTTTCCTATAGTTAGACTATGATTATTTAGGTATTATGCAATTGAGGATATAAGTATATTGATGAAAGGGGTTTGACTATGTTGGCCCGCCTATTGCCTCATCAAGAGCCGGTTCATGTTTCGGAAATATAAATGGCCAAAAAGCTCCATTCTAAAAAAATCTAACTCCTTTTGTTATTGCTTTGTAATATTATGATCTGTATTTAAATATATAATTCAATTGTATTACTATTCAATTTCAGTAGAATCATAAATTATATAGATAATATAATCAGATATTAATATTTATTAGAGGCTATGCCTGTTAGTAGAGTAATCACCTACTGTATTATATGTACATCAGTCCTAGCTCTTCTTGTTAATGTCATTAAAATATTATATTACATGTTAAGCTCCTTAAGAACAGCATGTATTTGAGATAGGATTTAATTAGTGCTAGCATTCTAAACAGTTCGTTCTAAAATATTTTATGGAGTGTTAAAAATTTACTGTTTCGTACGGACATTAAGGATGTTACACATTTGATGCGTATCTTCGAATGTCCGTTTTTGTTTCTGACGCAGGGCAATATGGTTATTTTTATCTAAACGAAATATATATAAAATTATATCTCTCTTGTTAATAAATAAGCCAGAAGGCTAATTCATATATTTAAAAATGTTCAAAATCAGTTACATATTTGACTTTAGACGCGAAGTTTGACGACACTTGGCCTTCAGGCTAAGCAGGCAATGGGACAATCAGAAAATAACATCATTACGATGCACAGTATCCGCTAAATAGTATATCAGCGTATGTGATCATCACAACCATATTATGTTCTACTATAAAAGTTATTTAATATGTACACTTGTACAGGCTGTTCACAGTATCCATAATGGCAGCTCTTCAACTCGTTAAATATAGTAAGTCTTAATCATAATAATATTTAACACGAAACATGTGTTAAATTGGTTTGAGCAGCTATTTTTACCGTCTTTCATTATATCGTTAGCTATTTTTATCGGAATATAAAATATCTCCGTGGTAAAACCACACAAATCGAATGATTTATTGTTATGATAATTTAATCTTCTCTGTGAATTATTACTCAATCCGTAAGAAATCTTAAATCACACCAACCATTTAATATAATCAGTTAGTGGTAGTGATTTAGTCCCAATTTTACAAAAAATACCATTAGCATGCAAAAACGAGCGAAGCAAGCTCCATATTTTATCACATCAGATAGAGATTTTCTTTTGGCCAGACAATAAGACAAATATTATTTTTTGTTGTTGGCTTATATATAAAATTTTTAATTTATGATACATGATAGAAGAAGTCGAATAGACTAGTTACATTTAAAACGTTCTTTTAAAGCAGATATTATAAAGCCACTCAGCGGTAGAAAAGAAAACAAGTAGTTAACGCCACTGATCTAATTCGTGTCGATAATGTCTTAAACAGGCTTTGTACACATCATACATAATGTATGTTTTAGTGAATATTTTTTCATATGTAAGAAAATACTGAAATCATTATGAAGGTACATAGGTTCGTCCCGTTTCCGTTGCCAGAATAATTAATGAATATTTTGATACATGATTCTACTATCAACTTCTTATACTAGTCATCTCTTTGTTGTTTGGATATACGCATTACTTCTAATAAAAAACAAAATGAATGCTCATCTGAACACACTGGGGTAATAAATAGGTACTAACGCAAAGCAAAGTCGTATGTTGCATAACATATATTTGGACACAGTTCTATTTATTTCGGTTATGTACAGTTGGTATAATTAACATAAGGTAGTGATGCTGCTATTACTTGGCTCACTTTATGCTTTATTGTTTTCTATTTATTTATTGTTATGTTGCATAACGCAGATAACACTATTAAATCAATTAACTCGACAGGAATTATGTGCATGATTGGAAAAATAACCTTTGAACATAAACGGAGTTGCAACTAATGAACTACGTTCATAACTTATAGATAAAATATACAATAGTTCTATAGATAGATTAAATTTAATAGATTTAATTACAATATATTTCATAACTACTAATTATTATAAAGATTGTCTATTTAAACACAATAGTAGTGGAGTTGTGAAGCTCTCGGGCTTCACAATGCAAGATATTCTAATAAAAAAATTAGTTTACCACACAATGAAAAAGGGCATCGACCCAAAAGTAGAAATTAGACATTAAATAATAAAAAAAAAACAAAAAAACCAAATCAGTGTTTAAACTGGAGCAAAAAAATATCTAAAAAGAATAATGTGAATATAAATGAATATTTAATATATAACAATAGCAATAAAAGTGGAACTCGGAATTGGTATGAAATCCGTTGATTGAAAATGTATATAAATTCGAATATTAGGAGAGTGGATGTCCGGGGAAGATCAGCTGAGCAGATTGGGCTCACCAGACAGTTGGTGAGGCGAGTGATTCACAGGTCGAGCAGTTTGTTATGTATGGTATTATGTAACCACTGACCGTATCGATGTACTTTTTTGCGTCATTTTTGTGTGCTAATTGTTTTAATAAATCAGAGTTAATATTCTGTATAATTAGCTTCATCGGTATCGTAATATAATCGGTTACTTTACTTACAATATATTCAATAATTCTCGGTGTCTATCTCATGGATTGATTGACAAGTGCATCAGGAACACACACACGCTCGCTTGGTTTTGCTGCAAATACAGTTCTCCATAAGGGATGGAGCAACGAGTGCGGGCTTTTAATAGCTTCGCCTAGTTATCATATTATGTACTTTGACAAGCTGTTCTACTTAGCTCTGACATTCATTGTCTTTTGGTATTAGACTTTGGATTCGACGAATCATGACAGTGTGTGTTTAGTTTTCGCAAGGCCAGTTTATAATAGATTTATATTCAATTGTTAAGATATGATTGTTGTCACGAGACACATTAGGGTCTCCTTGCACTATGCTGTTTGAAGGTCTGGAATATATATATACAGGGACAGTATACGTAAAATGAAACATATGGAATTGTATTGCGAATCTAGTCGGCCTGTACCTATATGCAAACAGCACTTTGTAAGCAAAACCAGATTTTAATAAATAGATTTTATCTAACACATTTTATCAAATCAATCTTTAGCAGTTTAAGCGCGGACTCCACCAAAGCGGAGATGAGCGTTACTTAGGAGAACTAAACGGAGCCGAGAAATATAAATAACGAAATTCTGTTGGCGCAGCACATCTCGTTTCGGCTTTAGTAGAGTCCGGGCCTGACCGTTGGTGTTTTAATATTTAACGAAATAGTATTACATGTTAATCTTTATGTGTACAAGTCGGTATTATAACTTAACCGGCCAATAGGTGTTTAATGTGTTAAGATCGCTGTATACCTCAAATCGGCTCTGGATCAGCATCGCCTCATCTTATCCGCCGTCACGCAGTCGTCAACCCTAACATCGCAGGCACGTAAAACGAGCAAACAAACCTTCGCTCTTATGCTAAATGTCTTGTCACTAATGAAAGTGTTGAAGCTTAAAAAGACATTGCGAACGTTTTCTCAGAGCCAGAAGTGAAAATGAAGGCTACCTACCTGCTTCCCACCGAGGTGTCGACGCGAGGACGGCTGGGAGACGGCTCGTTTAGAGCAAGCAAAACACCATGACTTGGGCCCTCCGTATGAAACATCGGCTGCCGAGAGCAAGACCTCCCGGCGTCAGCCCACTGCCGGTTGACGACCAGTCACTGGTTGGTCGTGGTGATGAAAGTATACTGAACGGCTTGAGTTGAACCGATTCCGATCCGAAGCCGAGTTGTTGCGGCGAACTTATTAATGTTAACTTTGTGATGTTCACACATGATTGTCTCCTAGTATATTTTTCTGATTTGGGTTCCTTGTTGATCTGTTTTTATTAGGTTACTTTAATATTTACTTGACACTATTAAATTAAATGTCATGCGATTTTATTGTGACTACCGTTTTGTTGTTCATTATGTTTACTAAGTATTTATGCAACACCCAATCTCAATAAATCAGTTAGCTCATGCAAAATCTGCTTATAATGTTCACGGCTAGACAACCACAGAATAAATAAACTGGTGAGATTTAATAACTTATTAATATTTCGCATCACGCATACGTTTTGCAATTGGATTGGTTTGGCCTAACTGAATTATTGAGGTTGTGAATTGGATCGTTTTGACAGGACCATGTTGATCGTGTATTCATCCTAGAAAAGCAATTATATTGATTTGTCGTTTTAGAGATTTTTGATGTTATCAAATAAATAAATAAAAATGTAGTTGCGTGTTTGTTATTTGTTTTTAGGGTTCCGTATCCGAAGGGTTCCGTATAAGACGGGACCCTATTACTAAGACTCCGCTGTCAGTCTGTCATCAGACTAGCTTATGAACCGTGATAGTAGGTACGTGACAATTGAAATTTTTACAGATGATGTATTTCTGTTGCTGCTATAACAAATATTAAACAATAAAATAAAGATTTAAGGGGGCTCCCATACAACAAACGTTAATCTTTTTGCCGTTTTGGTACGGAACCCTTCATTTGCGAGTCCGACTCGGACCAGTTTAACTACATTAATAAACATAGTTGTCGCACCGCAAAGATTTCGCCGTATCGGTGGGTTGTTGTCACAGCAGCGTTAAAAACCGGCCAAGAGCGAGTCGGACTTACGCACGAAGGGTACCGTACCATTACCTATCTATAAAAATCGCGTTTGTTGTATGGGAGCCCCTGAGACAATTTTATCGGTTTTAACATTTTCCTCTGCAAAAAAAAAGTAGGTATCACCTAAGGGAAACTAAGTGGGAGTTCATGAATAAAGTGACTTGTGTATTTCAAACGAACTTTAATCATAAAACATTGGTTTTTTTTTGACGCGTGATTTAGGCCAGCGCCGAGACAACCGGCGCTTACAATGGTGACCAGTCACCAAGCTTTGCGCAGAAGTGCCTTGACAGAGAATCGCCACTTATTGATTGAGTATGCATGTTCGCATCAGGGCGTCTATCGTCCGGTACGGATCACAGTTGGAGGCTGGTCGACGGTCCTCTACGAATCCTTTCTTGCTTTCGGCGACTTGACGCGGTATCCTGATGCTGCAGAAACGGCCCGCGATTCCTAATAAACAGTTTTTTATAAATTGTGGGAACTATAGGACGTGTGATATATCTACCACTACGACCCCTCGTTGTTTACTTCATATCACAGTAAGGAAGCTCGTGTCCCAGTATTGCAAACATTCACCAGGTACCTGACTGACCGTTTCACAACCGTGGTTCAGTTTCGAGTTTAGGTAAACCAGATGCAACCGAATACCAACCAGACAAAGAGGAATGAGTATGATGAAGAAGAAAACGTTGGCCATAGCGAGAGTAAAAGCCCAAGACAAGCTTTATGAGAGTGTACTACGTGAGCTCGACAAATAAATGTGCGAATAACACTTGTGCGGACAAAACTGTACAGCGACTCACCATAGTTCGAATGCACGCTTGTGTGACACACTGAAGCTCGGCATCACGGTAGTCCGACAAACGATTGTACGACAGTAATGCGACAAACAATTGTATGACAGTAGGTACCTACTGTACTGTATAGTTCGCGTCAAATAACTTTGCCCCTCTGAAGTTAGCCATTTGCAAAGATCGCGCAAGTGCAGTCACGTAGAAAATTATTTGAACAAAATAAATACATATTTTTAAAAGATAACATAGTTTTGAATAAATGTTGTATAATTTTTGACTGCTTTTTGACTTTTTATTTCGTAATTTTGACTGCTGCGCAGCCACTCGTAGACAACTTCAGAGGGGCACAGTTATTTGACGCGAACAATACTGTAGTTTGACATTATTACATTTACAGTGTTGATAGATTAGGTAGGAACTAATCAGTATAATAATATTATTACCAGCCAAACCCAATTTTAGGATAAACTAGTTTCGCCTAGGCCAAACTAGTTCTCCCTGCACGTGATAGGACAAACCAGTATAGCCTAGGCTAAACGAATTGTTCCCAATGAGTCGTTGGGAAAAATTACAAATAAAAATCCCAACCAGTCACACTGTTACTCTCGATAGGACAACTTTTAATCGTTTTCTCCTGACGAGTCACACTGCAACGTCTTTGACTGAAACCGCCAGGAGGCCAGAAACATGTAGGATTTATTGTATATTGTTAATAGGAATAACCTACTATTAACAATATACAGTACTTCCTTCATGTTTCTGGCCTCCTGGTAGTTTGTGAGACTTTAATAAACCAATCATTTTTAAATTATAACTTCTTTTCGTTTGAAAAGTACCTAGATAAAAGAAAATCAGTTTCGAAAAATATTATACTCAACTTCTTAACTCTGTACTAGGGGATCCGTTTCTACATTTATATTTCTAGTAGCCGGGGCCCGGGATTCGTGGATACAATCTCCACTCTTCACTTGGTGTGTGATTCGTTGGGAATAAGCACAAAAAGTTGTCCTATCGAGTTACACATGTGACTGGTTGGGATTTTTATTCACAATTTTTCCCAACGAGTCACACTGTGACTGTTGGGAAAAATTGTGACAGTTACAGTGTGACTCGTTGGTAAACACCCGGCTAAACTACTTCATCTTGATACCGATAGGATAGTGTGCGTTACCCCAGCAAAATGATTATGGTCTAGAGAGCTGAGACTATAAAAAATAATTAGTGCGTCATGAGGCGCAATTTGGTTACTAATAGCAAAATTTGTGTGAATAGTAGTTTTAAAGTTATTTGGGAAAAACACATTTTGCTGGGGTAATATTTTTAACGTTACCGCAGCAAAATCGTTTCAGCCCAAAACCAAATAGGTAAGTACCTACATGAATAGATAGACCTTGTCGCGTACCTAGTAAATGTGTATAAATAGCAAAATTTGTGTGTGCTGTGGTTCTGAAGTTATTCAAGATTTTGAACGTTTCGGGATATCCCAGATCTCAAAAACGGCTCAACGCAGAAGTATGAATAAAATACCAATAAGATACCTGAATTTGTTAAATCAACATAATTTTTAATTAATAATTAATTTTTTTGATTTAATTAAATGGTTTCAAAAATCGGATTTGCATGCAAACCATTACACTTATTACCAAACCAACAGCTGTAAAAAATACCCGTGGTTGACTCTTGTAACTTCAGGAATTTTAGATATTCTAACTTTACACGAATACGCAGTTCCCATGACAGTAGGAAACAGGGGCGGATCCAGGATATATTTTCGGGGGGGGGGGGGGGAGGCACATGTACAATTTTTTTATTACCTATATTTCGTTTATGTTTCGGATGAGCAGATTTTTTTTTTTCCAAAAAGAACTTGTTGACTAGACTACATGTGCCCCGCCCCCAGAAAAAAATTCAATTTTTCTGTTATATTGCTCTGATTATTTGATTTGGCTAATAAGTATGTACTGCGAAGGAAACTCCATAACCATCTGGGGATGAATCTCCATAACCATCTGGATCCGCCCTTGGTAGGAAACATGAAATACTTCTATAAACTTTAAATGATTCATGAACTTTCTATATAATGGTAGAATTATGGTTCTTTCGGATGATGAGAAAAGGCGGTTATTCCCGTTCGCCACCGCCAGTATTGCCCCCTCCGGTGGCGACTGGGAATTATTCTAAAAAAATATCCCAGTCGCCACCTCCGGGTGGCAAGCGGGATTGTTGGTAGTAAAAATCCCAGTGGCCACCCCTAAATATAGTTAAAATAAATGCTATATCTTTATATTTTTTTGGAATGATTTTAAAATAATTACCGACGTCACAGAATGTTTAAAGTAAATGAATTGTTTAGTTAGGTACCTTTATGTATCTAGATATATATGCATTGAAATTTAGGCAATAGGTACGGTTCACTATAATATTGTTGCCGATGTCCTTTGTTAATATTTCACGTCTTTAAAACCATAAAATAGGAAACGGCGCGAGCGCCTTGCGCAGCGGCGACCCGCCGATGACACGAGCGCCGAAAAGCCAAAACTATCGTGAGAAAGGATTACTAATCCTTTTGTTTTGCTACTTAAACTCTAGTAGCTCAATTGAAGATGCCGATGTCCTTTGTTTACATTTCACGTCTCGGAATAAACCATAAAATAGGCCGTGTGCTTTGTTTTACCTATAACAAACATGCCGAAAAGCCAAAACAGACACAATAGACAGAAGGTCATAAATCTTTAAAAACACAAAACAGCTTTTTATTGGGCTTGATGGGGATGGTTTTATGAGTGATTCTTGCAAAACTAAACTTTAAGTACAATGCATTTAGATCTAAAATGTAAAACAAGTATCGGCTGGCAATGCGTTGTGGCAGCATTTCTAATTATAACATTATTAGTGCATTCCTAACCATGTCAGGGTCAAGTACATCGTGTACTACCTCGGGTGAAGTGTCATTAATTTATATTAAAAGAAAACATGGTGTTGTTTTGCTTCACGGTGGCCACCAATATTATGTGAAAAAAAAATACCCAAGTGGACTAAGTGTGTGGGAATGCAGCCAGCGAAAAAAGAAATGCAAAGGAGTTATAAAGATTCGTGTAAGTTATTAATAATATTATTCATTTATTAAATGTATTGGTTAAAGATTCTGCATATTTCAGTGTTTGTGATAACATTAATAAAACCAAAATGACACCTTTTAAAAAAAGAAAGAAAAATAATGTCCTTACTGATCAATTTATTTTGGATATTCAGTTAGAGCTGTTACATGGCAATATATCAGTAGGTCATTTTTTAGAAACTGTAAGGCATTAAGGCTTCTTGGCAATGAAAATAAATAAAAAAAGGTAAAAAAAAAGCATAAGAGGTATGGTAAATTAAACAAATTATTCATTACTTGATGACGATCAATGAATAACGTAGGTCAATTATGGGTACCTAAATAATGATGTTGATTTGTGCCAGTCATAACAAATTACCTAAGTATTTTTTTTTAAAGTAGCAAAATATCTAGTTCTAAGTTTTTTTTTTACATATAAAACCCAATTACTGTAAATACTCTGTGATACGAGTACATTAATGACGAATTTAATTGAGAGGACGCATCTGTGATTTTTTCTAATACTGATTAGGGTAGGGTAGAGTCTCGTTATGTCTGTGATTATTTGAAAATACTCATTATGCTTAGTGCATACTTTTAATTTTGTTAAAAATATTTTTTTTATTAGGGCAGAGTAATACTTTATTTGTTTTGTATATTTTCTAATAATATTTTTTTTCCTATAGAAATGATTGTTGACTTGTTGATGTGATTGTTTAGAATTTGTATAAAACTTGTTGATTTTGGAAATGAAAATGTAGATTTAAGAAGGCGGAGAATTGTTTTTTCAAGTATATTTTAAGAAATATTTTATATTCTATTGAAAGTACCTAATTATCTGTGATTTTGGATTTGTGTTTAAAATAGTTGATTTTGAAAATAAAAATAGTAAAAAATAATGTTTGTTTAATTTTCTACCAATTTATAAATATTGTAACTCTCTCGTTTGATTAACCCTACGTACTTCTATTTTTTAATCAGAAATTTAATAAAATTAACATTCTTTGTCATTCCAAAAAAAAAATTAAGATAATAGGTAGCATACCTAGTTTTTATGTTAACTATATTTAGGGGTGGCCACTGGGATTTTTACTACCAACAATCCCGCTTGCCCCCGGAGGTGGCGACTGGGATATTTTTTTAGAATAATTCCCAGTCGCCACCGGAGGGGGCAATACTGGCGGTGGCGAACGGGAATAACCGAGAAAAGGAGGATAGGGGTAGGTGAGGGTTTTGAAATATTGATGAATTAAGAGAATGACTGGAATGGTGTGCTGAACAAATTATTAAACCATTATATGGGGTGTTACTGTTAAATAGAATTAAGAATGGTACAGCATTAAGGCCTGACGGTACCTACACCAGTTGAAGTTTAGAAGCGTTAGGTTTTATGGTGGACCCTCAAAGAGAAAGGTACCTATCCCTTGAAAGTATGTGCAGTTGATACAAGCGATGTATGGTCGATGACGTACTACCGAACCCCAGTCTAAAGCCACTACAAGCTTCAATGTGGCTGTCCGCTTGCACATAGGGTCGGCTCTAAGCCCATTTCCTGGTGATAACGGACGCACTTACGTCGGCGATCCAGGAAGTGGATGTTTGCTGTTTACTGACGGCATTGTGTTGGTAGAAGAGAGAAGAGGACCATACAAGATTGGAGGTGGTGGCCAAGACTGGAGAATGTTGGCCTAGAGAATTGATGAAAAAAACTTATTAAACCGCCGACCCGAAGTAGGTACCTAACATGAGACAAGGGCAGATAGATGATGACGATCTAAGAATCAGGTGAAGTTATAAGTAGGTGCTTACCAGCACTGAAGTCTTCAATATATTCTGTTTCATGGGTTCCAATCAAACGTCTTTTGTTGTCCTTTCCTCCATGAGGATCGTAAACCTTGATGTGCTGTTCGTGAACCATTTTCAATTTGTGAATTGCTTTCTCGATTTCCCTGCAATTAGGTAGGTACTAAGAATAATCGGATAGGCAATAAACAAAATTCTTAATCAACAACCTAGCCTTCGTAATCTGTGCTACAGTGTACATTGAAAGCTTTGCGGTGCGGCGTTGTTATGAAAAAACACGACGCAAATAAATAAACAACTGACCGGTGACGCTCCGACGGTGACGTCGCGGCGTCGCAACGTTTTCACCCCTTCCCGTCTCATTTCGGGCGGCGGCGGTTGCAATTTCAGTGAAGGCGCCGCAGCGCATCGTGTGACATCAAACAAATCTAAAATCACTTTGCATCCCACAGATATTTCTATGTATGGCGACCAAAGAGAATTAAATATAGTCATTGATGACGACTGACCGACAACGCCGCGCTGACGCTGCAACAACAGCCTTCAATATAACCGCAACATCATTAAAGTTTTATTTCAGGCTACAATGGTCTATAGGTAAGTATATGCCCTATAGTAGTCCTCCTGACCGTTTTCGGTCACGGCGCAGCGCCCGGCGGCCAATCTCAGCGAAGATTAGCAATCGGAAAGGGAGATCGAGATTTTACAGTGCAAAAGTGTGTGCACAGGCACAGGTGTATTCTCTGCTCCATTTTCTCTTATTTATAATCCGATGGGAAGGCAATCCGACACGACCAGAGAGAGCTGAGCAGGACCAACGGCTTAACGTGCTTTTCGAGGGACGGGGGTATTATCCCGCCAACTTACAAACTCCGGGCTACTACTGGGAAACTTCTAATGAAAAATCCAATAGCACTTTTTGACCGACCCGAAATTTGAACCCAAAACCCCACGCTCAGCAGTCGCGCTTGCGACCACTAGACCAACGTGGTAAGTAACATTTATAAAGTATAGTTCATAATACATAACTTCAAAACGCATCTCGTGCGCCTTCGATACGGCCTGTCGTCGTCATATTACGGACGGACGGCGAGCTAGCCTACTCGTATTAATCACCGTCCACAGGTCCGCGTCTACGGTGGCCGGAAGCCATCACGTGGCCCCCGACGCCCGGAGCGTCTCCCGCGGCGGCTGGGACGAGAGGTTCTCTCCCTCTCTCGTTCCACCACCTCCTTCGCTATCATCACGAGGAGTATTATCAAGAACGTATTTTAGGATTTTGGAATTAGTAATGAAGCTGTTGATGTTATTAGGATTTCAAAACAAAAGTACACAATATCATACTTGCCTCATTGCTTGCAATTGTACAGACAAGATACTGTTATTAAAATATTATAAGCATTAGCAAACCATCACTGAAGTTATTCAGGTTTTTCGCTTTGAGGATTAATTAAGGTTTTTTCCTCTATTTTCAAATTATATTAGTTCAGCTCTATCTCTAATTATAAGACCACATATATAGGTACAGATAATAATAGAAAAATACTGTTTAGAGACTTGTTTAAGTTAAGTCCTCCAAGATCCGGAGAATTCTTGGGAATTGGGATGTTTTCAGTTTTTTATTCTCTCTCTAATAAATTACATTTAACAAAGTGATTTACAAATTGTTACCAAGATAGCGGTAACTATATTACTGTTAGCCACAAGTGAAAGAGTGCAAACAATACCTATCTCTAATTTATATTTATCATAGTGATTAAAACAAAATCTTATTACTTTAGGCGTATCAATAGGCTAATTCAATTTCTGGGCCAAACAAATGCCAACCTTTTACAACTGTTCCTTTCTTTAGCAATATAATAGGAGTATGTAAACCCAGCTATAGCTGTGGTTAAATATTTAAAATTAACGCACGGCCTGTGGGACGTTACTAATTCATTAAAACACCCACAAAAGGCCATATGGAGGTGTGAGCCCCATCACAATAACCTGTTGGAAGATGTGGAATTGACATTAGCACATGCTCAATACATAGTACACCCGCCATGCAACAACATTGGCAGCCTCCAGCAGGTTAATCTAGATAGACTAAATTAGACGAGCAACTGTCTAAATGAATGAAACTAGATTTTAAAATTTACCTGCCTATAGTGAACGATAGAAGATTCTCTGAATCAATTTTTAATAACACTGGTAATGATTAAACCTGAATTGTAAAATAAGTACTACCATACCGTTAAAAAAAAAACGGTTTTTATAACTTATAAGTTATATAATATTCATCTGAATGTTTATTGATTTTATATTAATGTTTATTGATTTTATCTCCATGCTATATAGTTATATGAGCCCTATGTTGTAAAACCAATAAATTGCTATGATCATAATGAAGACAGTTTCAGAAGCAGATGACAGCAAGCTATGCGGTTGCGTTCATAAATAAACTTTTTACTTTAAACTTATGTGTGGCGTCACAGACTGAAAGCCGAGACTACGCTAGTAATCCTAATCATCTTCGGACAATACAACAACAAGTATAATTACCGTCGAAATTCACTTACAAGTTCGTTTGACTAATAAATAGAACACTTACTCAATACCGTTCTCCTCACGCATCTTTTTGGTAGAAAAGTTGGTGTGTGCACCAGAACCATCCCACGTTGGAAACGGTTTAGGATCCAAGGTAACGACGACTCCGTATTCCTCGGCAAGCAATTCGCAGATATAGCGCGCTATCCAGACGTCGTCAGCAGCATTCACCCCAACAGATGGACCAACTTGATACTCCCATTGGCTCGGCCCAATCTCGGCATTTGTGCCATAAATTGGAATTCCAGCAAAAAGACAACATCTGTAAGTAGTTATCGTACCAGTAGGTATTACAGTACCTACGAGGTCATGCTCTGTGCTGTTCATCTTCTCTTATTAGTGGGAAGTAGGTAGGTATTAAAAGATCAGTCTGTTTGAATTGTCAGTGACTAAGTAAGTACCTAGATATTAAACAGAAGTGGTTAATTATTCGCTACCACAGTATAGACAGATTAGGTAACTACCTACCGCAAGTATCGACCTACCTGATGTGTGCGCTAACAATGTCCCTGGCGGCTATCCTATCAGCACCCACACCGCAATAGTACAAATCTGCTCTCTTGGGGTAGCCGCCTTTGGGCCAGCCTAAGGGCTTCAGATCAGAGCCGTGCAGAAAAAAATATTCTTGCTCAATACCGAACCACGGCTCGTCCTCCTTGCACTTCTTGTAAGCGTCTGCGCACTTTACGCGATGGTTGGTTGCTATACAGGTGATAAACAAAACATGTACTGCAATGTTATTCTCCAAGGAGAGTAACTAACTACCTACCTATGAACACATAGACCTAGTACGGGGTGTACCCTTGTTTTGCAGACAGAAGTTTCAAAGAATTTCGTTTCTCAAAAAATGTTTCATAATAATATTATTTTGGTTCTTGTATTATTGTTTCGAATATTATTGTTTCAAATACTCTACTATTTTACTTGAATGAAACATGTTTTACAGAAACACAATTCAATGAATTTTGTACTTAATCACATTTTTTATTTCTTAAACGTATCAAACAGTAGAATTATTTTTAAGAAAATATACGGGTTGTTTCAATGCTCATAAGCTATTTATTTTAAAATAATAAATAAAATGCTTCTAACACAATTTCGACGCGCCATTTGGAAAACTTGAATAGTTTTTGGAAGAGTACTTTCTCGGAGTGGTCTCAATTCAATCTGGTGAAGATCTGATGAAGAACTTCGAAGATGGGCAACGGAACTTCTCAATAAATGATAACAAATGGACTGGGATTGCTGAAATCTCATGTCTGTCTATTGTTTACACCAGTTCATAATATAACATCACGCCGCGTCGGTACACTGTGAAGGGGTAAGCATATCATCATCTGCCTAGCCTTTTCCCAACTACGTTGGGGACTTTTTTCAAAAAAATAAAACCGACTTCAACAAAACACAAAAAAGTGAAAAATGAACTTTAAAAGAAAAATCAGTTTCCGAAGTCGGTGGCAATAAATGAAATCAAACAAACGAAAGTCACCGACTTCAGAAACAGATTTTTCTTTTAAACTTTATTTTTCACTTATTTTTTGGACAAACTGTACCTATCCATTTCTCACGTGCTTAGTTATTCACAGGTGGAAACCAATAGAGCATTAATATACGTGAAACGTTAGCTATTAATTTTTAAAACGTAGTTAGTAATCTCACTAATTAAGTAAAATTAATATCTTTTGCCTAGCCATAATATTTCTTTTTTTGTCCAGCTATGACAGGCGTGCCACGCCTACTTTGCACTTCTACCTGTTCTTCCTGTTCTGTGGTTATAATAAGTAAAATGACTTGAAATGTTTAGAAACTGTCACTCGATAAAATATTATTCGTTGTAAAAAGTTTTAAAATATTAAATAAACAGTACAATAACAAAGAATATTTAATTTGTTATTCTATGATATGAAAATTCTAAAGTGTAACTTTATTTGACACAAAAATCAATGATTTAAAATTCTTCAAAGTAAGTATACTTAGATACCTAAGTTCTTCTTTTTTTTTGGGGTGTGGGAAATCATCAAATGGCTCTTCCCGCTCTGGGCATGGTGGTAGGGAGTGTCAGACTTCTACTGACTAAAAACCACCCATGTTTCTTGTTAGCCCTTGTGCCGAGGCTGCGGTATCTCTTTCGAACAACCCGCAGCCCAGACGGAAAGTAAGTATTCTGCGTAGGTATTGATTATTCTATGAAATGATAATATGAGAAATAAAAAATGTGAAACAAAATTCTATGAAAACATTTGCTGTAAAACAACGCACAACCCCTAGTAGGTACGGACTAAAAGATCAGAGTGCTTACGGCTTTGTGATGGCTACATCCTGTATAAATTTTACAAATTAATGTTTTAGAAGGCAAAATGAAAAGCCGTTTCAAAACTTTTTGAGTAATAGATGGAGCTGCAGTCGGGTGAATAATTTAGCAGAGTATGCACCGCGGGATAAAGCATTAAGGTGTTTGTGCAGCAAATTGCAGCGCGGCGATGTATAATAAAGTGGATAGGCATTATAGGTAGGTAGGTAATTGTATAAACATACCTGTGGGTTGCATATTCTGGTCGTATGTGTCACACATAACGAGGAGATGGTTGCCGTATCGGAAAGGGTCCCTGTATATGGCACGAGGACACAAAAACAGATCAGAATTATCAATTTTCGCCTGTTGAGACGCGAAGCCATCGAAGGACAACATTGGGAGGTCTGTTCGAAAAATAAATCAGGATTCTAAGACTATCAAAATGCCAAATAACATTTATAGGTACTTATGTTATACTAGCTGTAGGTACATGTGGCATGTCTTGCAAAGCACTTTTTTCTACCTCATCATCATCATCAGCCTATTGCAATCCACTGCTGGATATAGGCCTTTTTAATCTTGCGCCACTCAACTCGATTTTCGGCAACTCTCATGCAGTTGCTACCAGCCACTCTGCGAAGATCATCGCTCCACCGAGCCTGAGGGCGTCCCACCTTACGCTTACCGATTCGCGGTCTCCACTCAAGAACACGTCTACTCCAACGGTCATTGGTTCTTCGGCTAATGTGGACGGCCCACTGCCACTTCAGCTGACTTATTCTGTGAGCTATGTCGACTGTCAACTCTGGTCCTCTGTCGGATCACCTCATTTCGAACGCGATCCCTGAGAGAGACTCCTAGCATAGCTCGCTCCATAGCTCGCTGAGCGACCTTAAATTTATGGATCAACCGTACCGTGAGTGTCCACGATTCAGCCCCGTATGTCATAACAGGTAGGACGCACTGGTTGAAGACCTTAGTCTTTAGGCTCTGCGGAATGCGTGACGAGAAGACCCGACGAAGCTTCCCAAAAGCTGCCCAGCCCAGCTGGATTCTTCTATTAGCCTCTCTCTCAAAGTTGTTTTTACCAAACTGCAAAGTTTGCCCTAGGTAAATATATTCTCGAACAACCTCGAGAGGACCGCCATTGACAACAATAGGTTCTGGGGTGACGTGTTCGTTAAACATAACCTGGGGTTTGTCCAAGTTCACCCTGAGACCAATACGCACTGAAGAATCCACTAGGCCATCCAGCATCTGTTGTAAGTCGTGCCACGACTCAGCCAGTATGACGATGTCATCTGCGAATTTCAAGTGCGATATATACTCGCCGTTGATGTTAATGCCCCGTCCTTTCCAGTTCAGCGTCTTAAAAACCCCCCCTACGCAATGGGATATGCTTTGTCTGCTGGTTTTGAGTTTGGACGGTCATTCTGGCGTCTTCGTATAAGCTCCTCGGCACTTGGATGTATCGCCAGTCTACTTGGCATCGCTGCAATGACTCTAGAACAGAAACTCAATAGAGTCGAAAGCCTTCTCATAGTCCACAAATGCAAGACACAGAGGCTGATTATGCTCCTCGGACTTCTGTATAATCTGTCGCACTGTGTGGATGTGGTCTATGGTGCAAAACCCTCCTCGAAACCCGGCCTGCTCCGGTGGTTGGAAGTCGTCGAGTCGTTGCGCTAGACGATTCGTGACGACTCTTGAGAACAGCTTATATACGTGGCTAAGGAGCGAGATGGGTCTATAGTTCGTTAGTAGAGTCTTGTTCCCTTTTTTAAAGAAGAGAACGACCACGCTCCTTTTACACGCTTCTGGAGTTCTCCCAGAGAACGAACAGGACCGAGTTGAAAATCTCCCGAAGCTCTCTTTACAGAGGACTTTTTCTACCTACTAAGTTTTAATTTCGTTGTATTATATACCTATCTACTACCATGATTTTTTTCACACACCCAAACACAACCGTTTAGCTGGTAGAGGTGCCACACTTAAGTGTAACAAAAACTTAAAAGCTTAGTATTTCACAAACGAATCCCATAATCAAAAAAGTATTTGAGCAAACTCGCAATATTTTTTGAAGACCTGTCCAACGACATCCAATACTTCTTTAGCTTCGCAAGAAAAAAAAATCCCTACTATAACCATTGAGGTAATTGAATGCCATGAAATTACTTAAAAACAGAATTAAAAAGATTGAAATAAAGAGAACTAACTACCACTTTTTATTCCTAAATTAAACATTGAAGTTGATTATACCCTGTGGAATTTTACTTTAAAATTTGATTTTAAAGTAAAATTCCACAGGATTTATTTTTTTAGGATTATTTTTATTTTTTTTTTAAATTTGGAATATACCTATATTTCAACGCACTTGCTCATAAAATGGCTCTAATTTCACCGCAATAAGGCACATTATAACACCTGTAATCAAACTGTGACTTTTTTATTGCTATTATTCACAAGTGAGTTTTTTTTATTTTATTGTTTGAGTTACTTTGTTCTTATAAAAGTTTCGACAAAAAGTTTTATTTTAAATAAGTGCCGTGGTTCCAGAGATTATAATAACTACAAACCTTTTATGTTCTCATCAAAAGCGTTAATATTCCTCTTAGTTCGTAATCTACATTCCGTTGTGTAATGTTTTTCTAGATTTCTAGATAAATAGTCGTATGGCGGCAAATATTTTTCAGAATTATTACATTTCATCTTCAATACCATCTCGTCCATTAACTTTTTATTAAATTCCTCCATCTTGAGTGTTAACTTGTCTGCAAAATATCACGATATTTTTTTATAATCTTCATCTAGCTTAATCGAACTTTTTGCAAAGTAGGTGTTGGCTTTCAGTCAAACCAAATCCAACTGAATACTTACCAGTTTTTAACATGGAGAGACGGCCTTATTTGACCCCCGATGTTACACCTTGCTAAGAATAACTAGCGACTGTGCTTTCTGCTGAGTTATGGAGGCGTATAGATAAATTTTATATGGTTAATTGGTCACTCATCGACCGACGCACGGTCCGACCTCTGTAGGTAGGTGCGTAACGGTTTTATAAGTCGGCGGGTGCAAATCTTCAAAATACTTTGCAATGCAAAAATGTCGTGTTTGCGGGGTAGCTCTCCTCTTACATCCTGCCGTACCTACTCAAATAATCTGATGTGATGCTAAAGGTGCTCTGCTCCATGTTGTTGTCCGTATAAAATATTCACATTCACATTGGCATTCGCGAATAATAAATAAAATAAAATAAATTGTTTATTGAAATACAAAATATTTACATTAAGGCCTTAAAAACTACAGGTATACAGTATATCGTCGTTGCGACTTTAAGACCTCTTATGTGTAAAATGCAACTATTTGAGAAAATCGATAAAAACCGTCTACTGAAAAAAATATAATGAAACCAAGTGCAAAAATAAATATAGGTATCAGCTATATGATTTCCTGCTCTTTACTTTGCTATTGTTATGTGAAATTAAAATGAGGATTATAGTAAAAAAAATAAAAACAGTTTTAGTTAACACATAATTAAGAGATTTTCGTTGCGCTTCTCGTAACGCATTAGAGCTTTTGAACAAAAATGCCTATTAAAATTAAAATGAAAACTGCTAGTTTTATTACAGTTTGAATGGAGATCCTATGGTCCATGTACTAAGTGCTGTTGTTACAAGCCCTCCATAAATAATAATATGTATGATCTAGGTAGGTACATAATTATTATTTTAAGGAGGGTTGGTCACTACATATTCTTATACATTACCAATGCAGTTGCAGCAACTAAAATGTTACATATAAAGTTACCTTTAGGCACTTTGGGAATGTAATCCAAAGTTTTCTCTTTGAAACGTAAATGCTCGCCACTTCCATCGATCCAAATATACGTTGCCATAATCTTGTCGGCGGGCAGTGGGAGGTCATAGTACTTTTCAATCGAATCATCACTTAAATGCCGTGGACCATTGTTTTCTGGCACTAAGAAGTCATCTGATAACATAGTATTCTGTTAAGTATTCTTCTAGTATTCTTTCATAACAAAGTCATCATCATTCTCTTGCCCTTATCCCAATTCATTTGGGGTCGGCGCAGCATGTCTTCCTCTTCCATACTTCTCTGTTTCTCGTCATCTCATGAGACACCTCCTTTTTTACCATATCATTTTTAACACAGTCCATCCATCGTTTCTTTGGTCTTCCTCTACTCGTATATCCTTCCACATTCATATTTAAAACCTTCCTCACAACATTTTCCTCATTCCTCCGCATCACATGCCCATACCGCGACAACCGATTTCCACACAACTTTTCAGTCACCGGCGCCACTTTCAGACTTCCTCTTATGTACTCATTCCTTATTTTATCCATTCGCGTAACACCGCACATCCCCCTAAGCATTCTCATCTCAGCCACATGCAAATGCCTTTCATTCATCCCTTTTGTGGCCCAACATTCTGATCCATACAAGACAGCAGGTCTAACCATTGTTTTATAAATCTTCCCCTTTAGTTTAAGGGGAAAGCGGGAGTCGCAGATTGTTCCCGTGACCTGCCGCCATTTCATCCATCCCGTGTTAATTCTGTGCTTTCATAACAAAGTAAATTAAATTTAAATTGGCTTATATGTTATTATGTGTTCAGTGATAGACGAATGAAGAACTTCCATACGAAGTTACCGAAAGTAATAGAAAAAAAATTGAGTAGAAAAAAACCGGCCAAGTGTATGTCAGGCCAGACACAATGGACGGTTCCTAAGTTGCCTATCAAAATATGTGGATTTACTAAACTGATTAACCGGTAGGCAGGGAGGGGCCTACCTGCCTCCGCACGATGATTTTTATTGTATTAAAGTAATAAAACAAACTAACTTAACTTGGAGTTTTAAAACCAGTGCTACAATTACATTTTATAAGTTGGTCGACTATAACTCGTACCTAAACATGTAAAGCCTACTTAGCTGTGATATTTTTCCTTTTAATTTCGTTATTAAGTAGGTACCTACTACTACCATGAATTTTACACTTGTTTGAAACATTAGGCTTGCCTCTCCTTGTGAGATAGCATAATAACAACTAACCTCGTCGATGGTCAATAACAACACAAGTTGACTGCATTATTAAGTATAGTTTTACCACCAGCCACAATAACAACGATAACAACGTGTTACAAAATATCCTGCGAGGTACTTCGTTTGGCAACTTCTAGCTATCCGGATAGAATTTTATGTTTGATTTTGATGCATTGATTTAGATTTTTTTCAAACCAAAAACAGTATAATAACACGCTAGAAGAATCTACCATGATTCATGTATTGGCAAAAAAAATTAGAAAACCTGTCTAATATAAGTTTTACACAGAAATTTCTCATGGCAAAGAGAACCAAAACATCATTTTTGACTTGATTTTGAGTGACACAAAACATGTCAAAGACTCACAGCCAACTTTGACAAAGTTCAATTATAAATACAATACCAGCCTGTTACCACACCGTTACTGTCCTACTGCGGGGCAGAAGCCTCTTTGCATACAGAATTGCTACACAAACAAGGTGTAAATTATTTGTAATCTAATATTTATATGAAGGTAATTTGATCTGTCATTTAATGCATTAATTACTTTAAGAATCAATATTTACAGAATAATAATAATTTCCACATCAACACGCTCTTTCATTTATTTATTGCTCCCAAAATTATGGCAATTTAAAACATTTGAACGTAACTGTACGGACAACGCTTAGATAAAATATAATACGTCCAATAGAGAAGTTTATCCATTGTACCAATCCGCCGCCTTGTGTATTCATTCGAATTTGGTCGGATAAGCAGTCGTTGTGTACATGTTTTGTTTTTTCTTTAGATTTACTGAATGCGAAACATTCCAAGCTGAAAATTTTCGCTATATATTTTTGACTAAAGGCACTTATTGTTAGTGTACGTACACTTATACATCTTGGGTTGAGCCGGTTTCTTGTATTTTGCCATCAAAGTTATTACACTTTAGTTTGGACTATTTAGATTCCCATATCAACTAAATTGTAAATAATGCCTTCCGTATGTTCGATTTTATCATGAGAACGGCCACAGAATTCACCCGGCCTCCCATCTATTTGTATCTGTATCGGTCGTTAGTTCGCTCTCAGCTAGAGTATGCTGTTTCGGTATGGAGTCCCCACTACGGTAAATATTCCGATATGATCGAAAGAGTACAAATTATTTTTTTAAAGACCATGCATTTTCGTTGCCATCGTACTTACCTATGCATCTTATAATGACTTATTGCAGAAGTATAACCTGCAAAGTTTAAAGTCTATAACTCTAGATGTATTATGTTGGAAACCTACCTAGAATGTAGTGGCCAGAACAACGATATGCCGTGGGGTGCGCGCAAGACCTTATTTGCAGTAAGTTCCTGTTGCACAAACGCGGGCTTGCGAGCACCCCTACGCCGCCTTACCAATCAATACAATGAAATCTTTGAAGATATCGATTTCTTCTTTGTCTCTGCTAAAATATTTAGAAATCTTAACAACGAAATAATTTTAGGTCATAATAGGTCAGATAGTGTATTAATTAATATTTGCTCACTTCCTCTATCTCTTGTTTGCATGCCTGTTTATGTTAATATTCACTTTTAACTAATTTTCTGTTTTAAACGCGTAAAATAACGCACTGTAAAGCTGCGTCTACGCTAGGCAAGCCGAGCATGAGCCGAACACGAGCGGAGCCGTTCTCGGCTTCGTCGTTCGCGGTGTACCATATGTACAACGAACCTACAACGATCACTGTCCTCGAACGTAGTCAAATCCCTTTGTGTTTGCCAAAAAATCGACAATTGGCGGAGCAGCCGAGTACGAATGCTCGCTCGTTAGAGGCTTGTGAGTCGGTTCACACTAGACGAATTGTGTTCGGATCGTGCTCAGTTCGTGCTCGGCTCGTGATGGGCGTAACGTTAACGATAAACAAAACATATTATTATGAAATATTAAAAACTAATATATATCCAATCGCCAATCGTGCGTGCGTTCACAAACATTTAAACTCACTATACACAAATAACCAGACCCGAAACAACTATTATGTAGGCCATACAAATATTTGTTCCGTGCGGGGATCGAACCCGCGACACGCAGCGCAGCAGTCCAATCGCTCAGCCAATGCGCCAACCGTGCCGTCAAAAATTTCAGCTGGCATAGAAGATAATGAAACGGGAGCATGACTAATTTGTACTCATTATTTACTGCTATTTGATCACTGGTGTAAATTGTTAGAAAGGTAAAAAAAAATTTTTTTTTTACTTGACACTAGATGGCGTTAAATACAAAACAATAATGATTGTAATATTAGCAATAATAATAAGAATGTCCCAATTGATGTGAGAAACAAATTATTGAACAAAGAGTGAAACGGTCTTCCGCGTGTCATTGTAGTAAATCATAGTAAATGAACTAAAAAAGTCGAATGATGAAAATTTAATTTAATTAGAATACTAGAAGGTAGAATGGGAAACGTTATCTTATAAGAAAAGATATTCTATATTTGTTGTAAACTTGTAAATATGAAAGTGGTTCTCCCAATGATTTTAAGCTTTCAGAAGTCGGTGGTAAAAGAGTCAATGAAAATAACAAAGTTAAGTTATTTTAGACCACAAGGTTTTTTTTAAAAATATTTGTAAAGCTGCTAAACAAATGCTGCTAAATAATAAAATATCACACTAATTTAAACTTTGTATAACGCCATCTAGTGTCAAGTAGTCAAAGAGGTGACAGACACCACATTAATACTAGAAACCGGTACCAGTCAGGTGAAACCTGACTAGCGGCTAGCTAAAGTAGACTCATCTTTTCATGGGGTACTAAAAAGTACCCCATGAAAGATTAGATAGACAGAGAAGACATTCTTCAACTAGTGAGACCAAATTTAATCCTCGTATAAATCGCACACTATTTAGGTAGGTAGGACCTACTTAAGCGTATTATAGGTTGGGGGATTACATTGATGATAGAAATGCTCAGCTCAATGCTGGTCCTGCTACACAAACATATATATAATAATAATATAGCCTCTTTATTTCCATAATGAATAAAAAAAAACATGGGGAAAGTAATTGGTTATCACGTGAAATGATTGTGGAAACTGCAGAAGATTGTAAAAATATCTTTGCATTGTACAGATTCATTCTCACAGTCTTATAGGTAATATAATTGCAAAGCACATGTGCGAGTACTATCTATGTACTGTAAGACCACCTTTTACGTTTAGTTTTTTTTTATTGACTCGAATTTGCCATGGTGGGCGAGAGAATGTCATGCTCGCTCAAATGACTCGCTGATGGCGCGTGTGTCGGATCATTTAGCTCTGTTCAAAATGGTTGAGCTGAATGGTGCTGATCCTTGCGTCATGTTGATGAAGTAGGTACAACACCCTACTATCAAAGCTAAGTGTAGTGTGTGTGTAGTGTGTGTGTGAATATGGTATGGACCTTGAACAAAAATAAAATTAATGCATAATTAGTACAACAAAGTATCTTTATTTTTCATAATATCTCGTATTTTTAACAACATTTCTTATACTCTTACAATTTGTTAATTCATACATAAGTATATAATTTCCAATGCATGCAAAACAATTTTAAACATCTTTTACATATAATAGCATAAATAATTTATTCAGACGATAGGAATATAATATTTTGTGCTCTACACGAGTGTACATGGTGTTCACGTTTAGACATACTTCATAAGTGCTTGAACTTTGAAAGGCTCCTGCGGTTTCCCATTACATTATTCTCTAAAATATTTATGCAAATGTAATTTTGCACGATTTAACTATACCTTTAACATTAATATACTGGTAGATTCTTAAACACGCTAACATTATTATCCCGGACATCATTTTTAAAATTCTTTTGTTAGTATAATATTGTAATTATGTCAACCAATTCATGTGTTCTCATTCAGGTTATTCGTTTACTAAAACTAATTTGCAACTATGCATTAAATGAATTTGTTAAAAATAATGATATGTGGTTATTTGTATACAATTAAACTATTTAACATCAAAATAACAATTTTTAAATATCACATAATATTCGTAGAAATATTTACCTACTTATTAAATATATTAATATCTTATATGGTCCTTTTAAACGCACTACCTCTATCACGTGTCGGTTTTATTATTATCATTATTTATTAGTTGTCTGCATTATAGCTATTGTAAATTGAATAATCTATTCTATGGAAAACCTATACCTATAGGCCATATATTATTCGGTTAACCGTCGCTAGTGAATATAATTATTACTTGATTATGTAAACGTCTATTCAAAAAGTTTAATTTGGTGTTATTGTGGTAAATGTATATCACTAAAATGGAAGAGGGTTTAATGCACATTTGGTGCAGTTACAACATACAGCTTGCATTGGCAACCAGGCACGAACGAAATAGACGGATTAGGTGATGCTAGCTGACACGTGGCGCGCGAGTGGCCTGGCGGGGGGAGCGCCACTGTTATTCATTGAGTATGCATGTGCGCATCAGAGCGTCTATCACAGCGTACGGATCGCAGTTAGAGGCCGGTCGACGGTCCTCCAAGTATCCCTTCTTGTCCTCGGCAACCGTCCGCGGTATTCTGATGCTGCTACCACGGTTAGCGACTCCTGTTAACAAAACAAACATAAATTGTTATGGCCAATCCACTCGAAGTCCTACCATTATAAAAAGGTGTAAAAGTACCCTTAACGCAAACGAAAGGCACTTGTTCTCCTCACCACTGCGATATTTTTTTTGTTCTAGACCATACCTGGAAACCCCCTAGTTACGGAGATATTAGGGGTTAAAGTTCCAAATTGTTCACAGCTGTTTTTGTAAATACTAGTTTTTCAGGTTTACTTAAATTACCTCCATGACCCGTTTAATATTTAATTAATCATCCACTAGAACAATGTTTTAAGAGTGCTTTACCGTAAAATGTGGTTTAAAGTAGTTTCCCCGCAAAAATTATTGCGTAGGGGTACTTAGTTTGATGTAAAGAATGCTTGGTTGACGGCTTTGTAATGGGTTGATTTACACCCTATATATAAAGCATCATTAAATGAGTGGACTCACCGGCGCTGAAGTCATTAATACTGGCTGTTTCGTGGAGACCAGTCAAACGTCTCTCGTTGTCCTTCCCTCCGCGAGGATCATACACCTTGATGTGTTTCATGTGAACCTTAGACAGCTTGTCAATCGCCTTCTCGATTTCACTGCAATTACGAAAACATTGTTGTTAATACAAACGTTAATGATTTATCAAAATATTTGAGTAGGTTAATTAACTGGTCTAGTAAACTGTGATGTAAAACGAAATATTTAGCTGTTTGTCCCAGTTAAACAATGGATGACTCACATGTTACGAAAAGCAGGTGTTAATTAAAAAGTTATAGATAGTCAGACAGCTACAGGTTAAATAATTGCTTAAATTTAAACCGATAATAATGACATTACTGCATTTCTTAAAACGGAAATATGACCGACTTATTGAATGCTGCAATCGATTTCTCGCAACGGACAGGTTTACCATTTAAGGAGCCGGCTCGTATATAATAATATGTAAATTTTAATTAGGGGAGAGTTGGCCTTTCTCAATGTCCCACAAAACAATCTATAATATATAAGTTTTTTTTTCAATTGGCAAATTTTGCTGTGGTACACATCTGTCATTGAGTTTATGATTTTATATATATACATACATAAACTCACGCCCTTTTCCCGTGGGTGTAGGCAGAAACCACTGAAAGCCACTTGCTACGATCCTTACATACTCCTTTTGCCTCGTCCACATTCATACATCTGGTCATACACGCACACCGGTTACGAGTACTAGGCACCTGTCCTTTCTGAAGAAAGGCACCAATAAGATCAGTGAACGTGATTTTATGAACGTTATAACTGATTTTACTGTTTAGTATAGCCAAAATACTGAACTTTGCATATATATTATCACTAAGGGTTTTAATGTATTAAAACCCAAGCATTAATAACTTTATTCGAGTTTAATTAAAAACTGGTACGATATAATCGTCTCTTCCCTGTAACATTCCAACAAAGCAGTGACACTTACATAATACCGTTGTCTTCACGCATCTTTTTGGTAGAGAAGTTGGTGTGTGCACCAGAGCCGTTCCAGTCCTGGACTGGCTTGGGGTCAAAGCTGACGATGACTCCGTACTCTTCAGCAAGTCTGTTCAGGATGTAGCGGGCGACCCAGAGGTCGTCGCCAGCGGACACTCCGACTGAGGGACCCACTTGGAACTCCCACTGAGAGGGCATGACCTCGGCATTGGTGCCAGAAATAGGAACGCCAGCGAATAGGCAACATCTGTAAGTAAAACGTAAATACATCAGCTTCTTATTGCGTTTCTAGGGAAATAAGTTTACGACGTAAATGCCATATATTTTGGCATTTACGTCGTAAACTTTGGAATAGCTTAAAATATATATGTTTTATAAAACAATCAGCCTTTAGCGTCCTGAATACTGGAACACAGTCCTCCTCTCTATTATGAGAGAGAGTGAGCTAAGGGCCCAGCTAAGGTTCGTGTATGCCACATCATTACGACTTAAATTATTGGTTCCAGTCCAGCACATGCCGATTTCCTCAACTAGACAAAATAAAGCTACCACTGAACATTTTATATTAATTACCTGTAGTGTGCCTCGACCAGATCTCTGGCGAACACCTTGTTGGCTCCAACACCGCAGTAGTAGGGGCCCTGTGGTGGCGGGAAACCGCCTGGGGGCCAACCGAAGGGCCTCAGGTCAGAGTCCAGCAGGATATACTCCTGCTCAATGCCGAACCATGGCTCCTCATCCGTGCACTTATCCGCGGCCGCGGCACAAGTGATGCGGTGGTTAGTCCCTGTGGAATTAAATTATCCCATCATTAATAACCAATTTAAATGAGTGTAAGTTGTTCTGGATTCAAAAGGTGGTTTCTCGTGGATGAATGTTATGTTTCTTTTGATTACGTAAATCCAATCGGATGCTCAATCAAGGCATAATGCCTTAAATGTCTCACAAGAAATATAATTAGTATACTTAGGTAAACACATTTTCATCTATGTAACAATGTAACTGTGCTTTGCTTACTAAATAAATTAATGTGAGAAACACAAGAGACCTTTAATGTTCATGATGGCATACGTTAATTTAATATGAAGTTTCCAAATCGCTGCGCAGGTCGTGCTGTCATACAATTACCATAAACGCGTAATTACGATTGTGACCCCACGATGACTAACGCATCGCGACTTGGTCTACGGAAAGACAAGATTAGTAAAGAATAAAGACTACACCATAAAATATCCTAAAAAAATACATCTTCGGGAGAGTGTTTTAAATATAAGTAGGAAAAAGAAATATCAACAAGTTTGTAAATGTTACTAA
Source organism: Diarsia brunnea (assembly GCA_949774965.1). Classification (NCBI taxonomy): domain Eukaryota; kingdom Metazoa; phylum Arthropoda; class Insecta; order Lepidoptera; family Noctuidae; genus Diarsia; species Diarsia brunnea. The sequence goes on from OX458996.1 coordinate 16,257,564, forward strand.
ATTTAAACGCACCTGTAGGCTCCATGTTGTATTTGTACGTGTCACACATGACGAGGATATGGTTGCCACGTCTGAAGGGGTCCTTGTAAATGGCACGGGGGCACAGGAACGTATCCGAGTTGTGCCCGTCCGACTGTCCGGTAGAGCTGCCATCGAAGTTCCAGATCGGCAGATCTGTAATAAAAAAAACATAATAAAACATCACGCTTGTAATCCCAGAAAGGTTAGGCAAGGGTGTTCGTCATAGTGCACCTTGCATGTGCTAGCCTATGTCCATCAACCAGGTAGCACAAATCCTAAGTCCGAACAAATTTCACGACCTGGAAATCGAATCTAGACCTCAAGCTCAGCAGCTTATTATTTATAAGAATGTTTTGCGTTTTATCTGGCTAAATATCGACAATGGAATAGGGTAGTTAACAAAAAAAATCTAATAGTCGGTCAGATATATTTCCAAAAAATATTAAACACATCTTTTTTCTTTTTTCACGTAAACAAAAAAGGAAGACGATACAGTGCTTCGAAAAAATCGTGCGACGTCACAGTTTGGTTCATTTTTTACCAGACTGTGACATCAAAAGCCCCCACTCATGATCTTTCACACGCTTTAATTTCGACAATTTTTATTTAATTTGATAAAACAAAAAACACGTATCCATTATTTTTCGATAATCTAACAGACGGACTAAACAGAATCATATTTTTTTTTAGACAGTCAACTACCCTATTATGAAATTAAGATTAATAAGAACTAGTGAGCGCGTCGCTGGATTACCAACATTTAGGAAGAAATCTAGCAGCACGATCAGACTTTCAATGTGCACAACAATAATTGTGCACTGCCGATATAGTACAAAACTTACTTAGCTCACAGCTTGGCTCACTTGATGTTCTTTACGTAAAGGACAATGAAAATGAGAATTCATGAAATGTTTACAAGAAATAACGCTTGAATTTTTGGAAATATAATTAATTCCTTGGGCTGCTTAGTCTAAGGGTCATTAGTGCATCTGCCTAGTGCTATTGTGTAAGTTATAATAACTTTAATGTTTAAAGTATAGTTTTGACTTCGCTAAGATGTTATTATAATATGTACAGATTGTATCAAACTCGTACACTTAATTGACTGTGAACAACAACTTTCCAATGAACTAAGAATACTGAATGAGATCTATCGTAACATTTCTACGACTGCTTGTGGACAATATTGCTTTGAAACCTTTTAAGTTTTCATCAAAAAGTCCTTACTCCTAGAAGAGCGATGCTCATACGATTGATATTAACGTGAAACAGTTTTTATAAAAAAAAGACGTCGTTTGTAACTATGCTAAGATTTATGATAAATAAACCCTAACTATAGAAATAAGGAAAGAAGTGTAGATACACGACAGCATTACGAACATGAACTTGAAAACTGCGAACTACCAAAACATTTTGTTTGCAAAATATCTTGTTTACGAACAACACAGCTCGACTCACTGAAGGCTAAACTAAATACGTAAACTCTGCTAATTACCTCCTTAATGAGGATGTAGTAAAGTACACTGCGTTCAATGGATGTGCCATGTTCCAGTCAGTCATGTTTATAATTCTTTATGAATTAAACCGTGACCGAGTTTCAGCTGCAGGCTTTGAAACAGCAAAAGGCGTTTAAAAATGTATCCGCATGATGAATATTCTTTGCCTGAGAGTTCGCCTGAAATCCTCTTTATTCCATATCCCGCGGGCTTTCAATTCTGAGCTCTATTCAACATTTCAGCTTTGCAGGTCTAATTGGGCTGAACGAATGGAGAATAGAATAGACAGTTTTTTTGAATTATTGAGACAATGGATTTAGAATTTCCTTCAAAATCAGTGTGTCCCGTATTTAGGGGGCTGGACATTACGGATGAATTGTTTGTTTTACATAGTTATAGAACCTTACCTTTAGGTTGCTTCGGAATGAAGTTCAAGGTGCGATCCTTGCATCTCAAATGCTCGCCAGTTCCATCGATCCAAATGTATGTCGCCAGAATCTTGTCCGCGGGAATTGGGAGGTCATTGTACCTTCCCAACAGGGTTTTCGACAGCACCGCATTGGGTGAGTTGGTGAGCACTGGGCCCGACATTATCTTCGGGTTATCTGTTAATTGAAAACGAGTTTAATTATAACATTGCCAGACCTACTAACTTATTAACTATCTACTGCAAGATGAGACGACAGTTTTTTATTACCTTCATTAGAATTTAATTACAAACGCACGCTTATATTGGTATTGCCAGGCTGAAGGCTAATTGAAAAAATAATGAGTGTTCATTCTTAATCTTGGGAACATTACCCACAAATCAATGACTAGTCTTAAATTAAAAGATAACTTAGGAAAGAACTAGCTATAACACTTCTCTACTACCTACATCCAACAAACTATAATGGTCAATCAATTTCATCCAATCTGCATGATGATTATTGCAATTTACTCATATCTTGGGTATGAACAAAGAAAAATTACGTAACGAATGTAGGTGAAGTTAATATACATAATAACATACACATAAAGTAAAGATAACTTATTTCTTTGACGAGGTCGTAAAGTGTTGGTTTACGTGCTGCGGTGAGCAAATTGTCCCGATATAGAAACTGATACTGTAACGAACTCCCTTTGAAACAAAACTTTTGAATCACGTAATTATGGCAAATCTTGCCACAAAACTTTAGCGAATAGACAGACAGGACATGAGTGAAAAGTATTTTATGTAGGTAACACTTTTTTTTTAAAGAAAAGAAGACAAAAATCTTGATTGTAAATTTACGGCAGACAATTCGGAAAAATAAGGTGACCCTGATCAATATAAAACTATTATAATCTGTAGATTTATTGAATAAAATAAAATAGATAATACTAGCTGTGCGCATGCGTTGCATTGTACCTTTTTCTACATACCCTACCTATGGGTGGGGGGGTTAGGAAGGTAAAATTACTTCACGGTCTATTGTCATACCTACCAAATATATACAAAAAACATCATAAAAATCGGTCAAGCAGTTTCCAAGGAGGATGGCAACTAACACTGTGACACGAGAATTTTATAAATATAGATAGAAAATCATATAAAAAAGGAATATACTCGTTTAGAAAAATCAACTAACGTACTAGTAAAAATTTACGTTTATAAAATCCAGTACTTGAGCATTTTTGATATCTTGCCACTAATATAAACGCGACGCTTACATAGGATCTATGGACGTTTGTAACTCTTTCACGCAGAATCTAGTGAACGGATTATGATGAAACTTTACTCTAATATACGTTCTAAAACAAAATAAAGATTCATAAATAAATTGTGTAAATAATTAAGTTACGCCTGTACTTACTAATGTAAGTTACGGCCAAGCCTGAATTCTGTATGGTCTACAGAAGGTACCTTGACTGGTGTAGTGCTATTAAAGTTTCAGTCCTCCTCCGCGTCTACCTGAGAGGTAGTTAAAAATTCACAACGAACAGCGAATGCCAGTAGTAATAGTAACTTATATATGACTATTATGTGAGTTAGGTACCTATTCGAAAAAAAAAAGATATTTAGAAGTGAGTTTATATCTGTAATGGTTTATGAAACCATATATAAATATGTAAGTAATTTAGTAACTACTAGCTGTGCCCGCGACTTCGTTCGCGTGCTTGTCGGAAACTAAAATGCGTCGCTTAGATAAAAGTACATTTAATCATTGCCCTGCGTTAACTTACTGACGCTGTAGAAAATAAGAAGAGAGTAATGCAAAGTACTGACTATGTCTCATACTAAAGTTTAGATGGATGGGTGTTTGTTAATCAACGACGTCAGAACGGCCGAACGGATCTTGAAGAAATTTGAAACAGGTACATTATAGTCGACAGGCAGACAGATTGTCGTTGGCGCGTTCGTGTTCCACGCGCGCCTCAAAGATATGTCAGCAACAATTAAGGGGCCCCAAAGGGACGTCTGCCGGGGCTGAGGGTTGTCCGCAAGAGATACCATGGCCCCGAAACACAAAGGGCTAAGAAGGAACGTGGGTGGTTTTTAGTCAGTAAAAAGTCTGACACTTTCTTCCGCTCCGCCCAGAGCGGGATGAGTCATTTGATAATTTACGAACCACAAAAAAAAAGGGAGGATTAGAGGGTGTTTCGAGAGGGTACCTGTACCGAATCTGGGACATCGAATCTGAAATGGCCGCCACCTCCTTCTGCGAAGCAGTAATGCTAGCGAAAGAGGTGGCGGAACGTGAGAGGGAGACAACCTCTCGTCCCAGCCGCCGCGGGAGACGCTCTGGGCATCGGGGGCCACGTGATGGCTTCCGGCCACCGTAGGCGCGGGCCTGTGAACGGTGAGTAACGGGCTAGTTAATCGTTCGTCCGTCCTATGACGATGGAGGCGCGTTCGTCTTCCACGCGCGTCTCAAAGAGATGTCAGCAACATTGAAGGGGCCCCCAAGGACCGACGCCCGTTGGAGCTGCGGGTTGTTCGAAAGAGATACTGCGGCCTCGACACATAGGGCTAACAACACACCACATCTATATGACGACATGGTTGGCGCAATGGCTGGACGATTAACAGTAGCACTGCGTGTCGCAGGTTCGATTCCCACACGGTACAAAAAAAAATGTCTTGGGTTTTATCTAATTTTAATTTAGTTTAAAAAAAATAGTATTTTAATACTGTGTAATTGGTAAATTTTATTTGTTGACTATTCACGAAACATAATGTGTGTATGTTTACTATCACGGCGGTTCAGAAAATAACATCAAATGAATAACGCCATCTGTCGAAGACGAAGATAAACTGCTAAAAAAGAGCGATCAAACACTATAAGGTTTAGGCTATGTAGATTTTGAAAGCAGCGTCATTTAGACTTATATCTACGTACCTTTTGCTATCATAACTTTTTTAAAGTTATCTTGTGAAGGCATTTAGTAATAAGTACCATATTCGTTCAATAGATGTCGTTGCTTGTCTCATTCTTGACCATAACGATAAGTTCTTCTTGAAAACTGTAAATTCATATATCTTTTGATAGAGAGCACCGATTACGATGAAACAAAGACTAAGTAATAGCCCAAGTTACGCACAATATTTATGTATAAAAGTTACCTACATTCGTTTCGTAAATTTGACGTGATGCTTAGTCATCGAAACAGACAAACAGATAAACAGACAAACAGACAAAAATTCCAAAAATGCTGGAAATGTGTTCTGTTGGTTATACTTTAATACCCTGACAATTTTTTTTTTAAATATTTTCGATGTACAAAAACGATTTCTCTACAGATTTATTATATGTATAGATATAGATAGATAGATATCAAATGCTTACCTTCAATTTTTGCGTGAGCATCAGCCATCTTGACGGCTTATAAAAACGTATAAATCTGAAACAAAAAAAAAATTACATTAGCTCTCTTTACTTAAGAATAAAAAAAAATCATTAAAATGACAGATAGACGATAGTATAAATAATATTTTTGTGTTATAGGAGGAAAAAATAGTAAATAAGTCACTGTCGGTTGTTCAATAAGAAAAATGTGTTCACAGTGAAATTGGTTTCCAATCAAACATTTTGATGTTTATTAACAACGATTCACCTACAGACGAATAGTATGTTTGATTGTTTGATATTTAGACATATTTTCCTTGACATTTGGAGAGTACAAATAAATTAATACCCGACTAATCATAAAAGAAACATGTAAGTAATCAAGATATTTATAGGTATATATATAAACATAAAGCCAAAATATTTTAATTTATGATAATCGCATGAATGATAGTTATATTATTATTGTCATCATTGCGGAAGGAAGTTCCTTCCGCATGTGTCATCATCTGCCTAGCCTATTCCCAACTATGTTCGGTCGGCTTCCAGTCCGACTGGATACATCTGAAATCCAAGGTAGATTTCAGCTGTATCAGGTTAGACTGTTCCTTCCGCAACTTAACCAACTTAGATAATTTAAAAACAAATAAATAGTCAAGTTTTTTTTATTGAACTGTTGTTATCTATTTCTGAGTCAGAATTTTAATGCAAATAAATCTTTTTTTTTCATTGTTAAACAAATAGAAACTAATAAAGAATATTTCATGAATGTTGTCAGAAACGACTACAATCGTTTTGTTTCGTAGGCATCATTTACCTGTGCGTCAATAAAATAAACAGACCCTTGACATATTATTAGTAATGTTAAATGTAGTAATTTCACGAAATCGATTGGCGCCTTGCCCAAACGGCTCTGACGCGTATGTTTGCCCGTTACTCGATGTCTCACGCAATACTGTGTGAGTGAGTTGGCCTGTCGCACGACTTTACTACAAATTGACATCTACACAAAATACTAGTCATTTAGGGAAATGTGGGCAAATTGATATAGATCCATTCCTATTAATACAGTTTCAACTGGATCTGAATTCACACATGTCTAATGTGTCAATTGACCAATACAGCGGAATAACTCCAAGACTAATATATAAAACCCATCAGTGGGAAAACGAATTATGTCCGCACTTGTCTTTTGACTCAAAAACTATTGATTCTAAATACCCGCTACGCTTCCTTTATATATATGTAACATATCGCGTCAATTATATGTACATATGTAAGCATATAAACTGGGAATCAGCAGCCGCAACTATTGGCAAATGTAGTGAATCTAGGAAAATTCCCACTAGCTCGGAAAATTTCTTATTACCTGCTGGCAACTTCCACTATTGGCGTTATTGCTCTGCGCATTACTATTCCGAGTATTTGGTGATGATGAGTAACCAAACAGAACACGTTACAGTTTAATGTTATTATTATCATTACGAGTGACTTTTAGGAGTTCATAAATTAACTAACGTTGTCGCCTGCCCTAGTCGTTGGGCCCTGCTTCGTACGAATTTTACGACATAAATACCAATGTATGTATTTATTACCTTCCGAAGTAACGGAAGACGTCATCAAAATAATGATTAAATATGAACTACGCGGTCACACATGACAGGCAGACAGTAAAATCGACTTTAATTGATTTCATGCATAGATTTAAAATAAAACAAAAAGCCTTCCAAAAAAAAACACGCAAATAATCCCAGTCGGAACGTTTTCCATTTGTAAGTCGGTTAACATTTCGGCCCTTTGTGTATCCCATAGATAGAACTCGAGGTTAAGCAATCCGGTCGATAAACATAATAGCCATTAGCATGAATTTGTTTGATATTCACCGCAGGCCCAAAGTTTGCCGTCATTCGTTTCTGATTAGACCCTACCTACCCACCTACATTAGTGGAGTGCTTGATTATTATGGTTATTATGACTTTACACACTGTCTGACCATGAAAATCTTTATGGGCACTTCTGTTAATTTTCCTTTTTCCACCTCTACGACAATTGGACGGTAATATTAGGTAAAAACTGACTATGTAAATGATATTACTAGTGTGAATATTTTGTACAAACGTATTGTGCACGAACAACAAACAATACTAAGATCAGAACCATTTTCTTCCAGTTATTACTAGTCTTTAACAAACGAAGGTGTCATTGATAAGTGTTAGTTATGTTCAGTTATATCCCTACACACAAGTATGTGACACTTAAGTTACGTTATTTTAAAAACCTGTGACAAAATAGATTAGATATAATTAATGTGTGAGAACAATTTGATACCTTTGCGGCTATTACATAAAAGAAACAGTCGTATATAATCAAACAATTAATAGGAATGTATTTAAATACATGACAGTGACAATAATGGCGCGATAGTAATTTAATAGCATTCGTAACATGCCAACTAGAGATAATAATAGAAATAGCACATAGATATGTAAAGCTTGTATTGCTCCTTAACACGATCGTGAATCGTGAATGAACAGGACAATCATGAACTACGTATTGTACCATCAATTACACAGCAAAATTATCGAAATAAAGTACGACTGGCTATTATAAAACGAATAAAGTCGAACGGTCTAACTAAAACGTCATAAAGGAAATACATACAAAATCTTACTAGTACTATTTATAATACATTGTTTGCATATTCCTGTTTTCAATTGTAACTACAATACATCAATGTTTTCGTTTGAAAGCGTTACGTACACTCTCGTTATCAAATGTTGACATTTTACATGTCTCTAACTACATATTATTATATCTATGTGGGTTAATGTAATGGCTCATTTGTATTACGCCGATGTGTTGATAAGTGAAGTGACGCAATTATTCATTGTGGAAACAAATGCTTAGCTGTCAGGGAGAAGTATTAAAGTGTAGTATGTGATTTGTCGTTAATATGCTGTCCGTGGCTGCATCACAATGGCTCACGAGCTGAAGCGTGATGTTTGACTGATTAGTGGCACTTCACTTGTATTGTTCTTCTGTATCGGCTCGGCAGTCACGTTCATGTCTATGTGATGCTCATGCGTGAGTACCCGGTAACGATGGGACTACAAAGGCTTTATGCATTAGTACATTAACTCATTACTCAGTGTGTTGGACAGCTGTGTGTTTTGTTTAGTATTTACTACACAGCTCTTAAGTCCTTGGCCTTGTCATGAAAGGAGGGCGATGACTGCTGCACGCCGCGTGCGAGTGTTTAGCCGCTGGCTGCGGTGTGCTCAGCTGATGTTCACATTGCTCACGACCCGACTGGACGCGTGGTTGCGTCTTTAGTATTTAGAACGTGTTTATATTTACTATACGTGCGGCAAAAAATATAATGCGTGAATGTACCGGCCGGCGCGGCGCGGCGGCACCGATGCAGTACAAAAATATATAAGATTGTTTCCCTTCGATCAATAATAGTCCTATAAGTACATTATTGATCGAAGTTGTTTCCGTACCTACATGGAAATATGGATGTATAGTTGTATACGGAATACGTATATATTTACACCCATAATATATGATACTATTCAGATTTACTCGAGGAATACTGGAATACCTATATAATTTTACTGCCCTTTATTTGTCAGTTTTATCTTTTGTTACCACTGAAAAATACTGTGTAACTTTTATCATCTTCAAACAATGACTCATGCCTAATAATTTCCAGAGTCGTTGCTAACAAAGAAAATTTCGTAGCCGTAGTAGTAAGCAAATAATTTAAAGTATCTGAGATAAACGAGGCTTGTAAAGATCAAGAATAATTCGGTCATTGATATCTATGGAGTTCAAGTACCTTTGTGTTTGGCTTTCAAGAACATGATACTGCACTTTGCTGTAATTCCCGTTTGATTCCTGAGTTTATTAATAAATATCAAGGCAGCTGTTCGGTGGAAAACTATAACGTTCGTCATTGAACGTTCTCACGGCACGCTTGCATGAAAACGATCTAAATTATATGCACTTTGTGGCTGTCCTCGCTGATTCACCTTAATGAATAGACAGAGACACGTAAACGAACAAGGCAAGATGCTAAAAACGACAACTCTCAGATGTACAATAATTACAATTATAGTCCTTGTACAAATTGGAATAGCCTTCTTTCTGGAATTGCAATGGAAAAGTAGCGCAGAGCTGATAAGTAATGCGCGAATAAGAAGTAGGTAACTACGTACTTACGTACTTTTCTCAGATAATTGTCAGTAAGTATGTCATTATCTTGTGTTATATATAGGTCGAAAAATAACACGAACGGACTTATTCGTTTCGTCATTAATAAAACTGGAACTATTAAATGTTTTTGCGAGACACCCAAACGGTCTTGACCTACCGATATTACGCCGGAGAACCTCACTAGTTTACGGTTAGATGCTTTATTGCATAATAATTATTATGTTGTCACTATATACAGTTAATATTATTGATATTTATGACACCATTTTAAATTATTTAAATCTTACTGAGGAAGTAATCTTCCTTCAATGATCTAAGTTTAACTGCAATGGTTTCAAATCATTTCGTCATTGTTGATCAGTAATATTATTAGAACTGCAATAGTTACGATTACAAAACCATGAGTACTATGATTAGAAGCATAACTACGACTATTTTTAAAATTCGGTTACGAAATAACAGTTTATTTTGGATTTTTTAAACTGATATGTTTGCTTCGGCCCTTGGACTAGTTTAGTTTAGTCAATATAAATAGCGAACGGTTATAACTGCCTGCTATCCTAACAACAGTAAATTGATATTCATATCATTCCGAGATGTAGTACATTTTCAATGCTATAGGTACTCGATCACAAACACAAAGTGCGTAGATTAGGTACCTAGGTAGATAATACGTGTGCTATTAATTAAGATTCAATGCTTGGATTTCACTTGATTGAAAATCAGATGAGATCGATCAAGCACAAACACTTTCTTGTGACCACTGTCGTATTTGTACCATAATTAATGACCTAATTAATCTACGAAGGAAAAAAGTAGATTAGTACCAATAACGATAGTAATCGTATTCGTTTTTGGGTCAAGGGATCAACAACGCGGGTAGATATTGATAACAGTCAAAACAAGACGATAACAATGACCACACCGAAGTCTCAGATTGCACAAAGTTTCGCTGTCACATGTTCCTCGTCCAGGGACATTCAGCTGTATGTTAATTAAAAATTAAATTCTAAAGTCAAAGTTGCCGTAAATAAAATGACGCAAATGTTTCCGGAACTGTAGTGGCTAAAAAGTGGCAATTACGTTGCGTTTAAATGGTACTTTTTGTACCAACACGGACGTACGACCACCCACTACAAGAAACTAAGTACTTACGCGGAATTGCAATTAGGTCGGACAGTTAAACATTAATCCTAAAGTGACTTGCAGTTATGTACAGTTGTTTTTAAACAAGGAGGTATTTTAACAAACAGGATCTTTCTGAGTCAAGAGAATCTATTAAATGTTATCCTAAATTGTCAGTGTGTAATCATCAGCCAGCTACATAATCCTATTATTGATGTTGACTTAAAAATGTTGAAGTGATCAGCAATCACCATTATTTAATGACCTAAAAAATTAAAACAAATTCTCACGTGATAAGGGAAGCCTACCGTGGGATACTGGAAGTAGACGAGTTCTTCAAACAAATCGTTATAATAAAGCCGTAACATTTTTCCGTTCTAGACATCAGTAAATATCTCATTAGGAGTCATTTGTTAATGAGTCGGGAAGAAACAACAATGATAAACAATAAAGGTGTATTTAGGCATTTTCCATTTAATCAGGGGTTCTACTTAATTAGATTTTGTAGTTAGTTAGTAATTATCATCTTCAATGAAGTACGGTACCTACGGTTTTTTATGACTTTTTTTTACTGCACTAGCCACGTGTTATTTTTATTTACGAAGCTGGAAACCTTAGAAATAATTTATGTGTCGAGTAAGAAAAATAGTGGTTTACATCAACCATAAAATTATAGATTGTTGTCGAAGAAGAAAATACTGTTAGAAATTATAACGAAGTTTTCAGTCCTAGACTATAGCTTGAAGTTGCGAACAAAGAATAAAAAATATTTATTCGCAACTAGTTACGAAACGCAGTTGCGAAAACGGTCGTAGGGATTCAAAATATATTTACGGGTCTGGGTATAAGATTTTTTTAAATTATTTTTTTGAAAGTTTCCTTTGTGTCTTTTGTAACACATTTTCTTTTCGTACTCATAATAAATAGATGAGTAGGTACTTGTATTTGGCGTAATGACACCGACGTCCGTACGAGTTTCAAAATTACTTTGAGAGTAGTCACGATTTCACGAACCTTTTTGTATGGCATATTACTCGCGATATCGTGCATGGTATTTATGTAAAGGCCCTTGACACAGTTTGCTCAGCTGAAGGGACTACAGTACATGGAAATATTAACAATAAGTTTCGGATAACATACGAAACACAAGAAGCTTGGTAGACTTCATAAATATTTATATTGCAGCTATTTAAATAATTTCGGAGTTAGGTTAAAAGTCGAATGAACTACTCGTACATTCCGAGGGAACGTTACTACGTACTGAGAATAGAACTGAAACGAGCGATTGAAGGTTCCGTGCCCAAAAATAAATTGGTTTATTTACTCGGCGGCAGAACGACGGACGAAGGAATGATTCATTTATTTTCTTTGTTTTTATTGCACGGGAGTTCCCTGAAGCGGTCGTTACATGTGTGAGTAACCTCCCGTCCGCACTGAACATACTGAAACACGCAGCATGCCGCATCCGGCACATGTACACTTTTTAACCGTTTTATTACTCTCAAAAATCGTAAATTCGGAACTGTATGGGCTTAGAGAAAAATGATTGTGTGGCATTGAGAGATGGCTTTCTAGTCCCGCCACTTTTAACCAGGACAATAAACCTTTGAACACAGATCTTTACATTTATGAGGAACTTTCAGCCAAGTCGGTACTTGGCTTTATCGTAAATACGATAAAATCATGAATGAAGAATCTGTAAGACTAAATTAATTTTATTTTTATAATTCAGTAGTTTGAAAACTTAAATATGTATTTTTGAGGTCTTACAGCAATAAACCAATGTTTATTTAGAAAATTTTAGTTTGCTGTATCTATTCATAAAAAAAATGTGTGAAGTTTAATAGACCAGCTGCATTGAATGTGTAACTACTGACTAGTTGCACAATTTTGTGATGAACACTCCTAGTTTTGTACTCGGCGAACCTATCGAACAGCTTGTAATGTTTCAACACATGCCAATAACGATAAGCATCTATTTTTACAGACAACATCGCGCCTGTATCGCTGATAGTGTTAGCAGGTCTGTTGGTGCCAACACATTACTTGAATCTACTTTTGGCACAGTATGATGGTAGGTACTCAAGTTGCTGTAGTGACGTTTTATGGGGAGCTGTTGGTAGGCAAGCACTTTATCTACTAAGTAATAATACAGTGACCCTGTCTCTGTCGATTAGTACGAGTATTTCAACTTGTTTTCAAGTTACATGTTGTCACTACCTGTTTTTATTTCACACTCCGTTTGTCAAAAATCAGGGCTATTGTTAAATTTTCACCGTTGGATAAAGTTTTTTTTTCGACGCACACGTCCTATAATCGTATATACTACGACGAAGTTTATGTAGAAACTTAGAAATATAAGAACTGCATATAGAAACACTACTGGATTTTTTAAGTACAAAGAAAATTGATATGCTAATATGCTAACCGTTTGTTATTCTCAGTGACTAGCTAAGAACTGTATTCCACGGCGAGAGCTCGCCCATACTCATTGTTTACATCGGTATGCGTTCAATTACCACATTAACTACGCTTGGTATTAATTCGACGTAGAATTATTAAAACTTGCAGCTTTAGTATTTTTACGACATTATAATTCACAAGTTTATAACTCATCTGATCTACACTTTAGAAACAAAACACTATAGTTCAAACTGGTCCCGTTTACGAACCTTTATTTATTTATTTTTATTCATTTATTTAGTACTTGGAGGACTTACAGCTGATAAAAACAAACAAAAGAAGAAAACAAACCATAGTCACCAGAAAGCCAATTACACATCTTCACGTATACTTTTTAAGTTAAGACTCACAAGTCTTTGTATAATTCATGCTCTTTATCTTTGGGCAGGTTCATTTGTCCTACCAGTTACAGAGATCTGGTTTTCTCTTATACCAAAATGAACCCAAACGAGTTGCTTACAAAACTTTTTCTGACATAAAACTTGTGCGATTTACAACTTACTTTTTGTTTGTCAATGTATGTAATTATACGAGTAGTTACGTGTTGGAATCGTAACATTATATAAAGTTTGGGACATTTCGACTGAGCTTGATTTGTTTCAATTATTTCGCTAAGTAAAAGTTCGCAAAGCATGTAGACCGCGAGCGCATTTGGTGTCATGTCAACTACAAATATTTTGGCCGGAGTTGATGTAATTCGCATTGCAGCCGGAGGAGGTGGTCGAGGCGCGTGCACTGCACGGGCACGTGCTGGCACCGGGGAGTTTCCACAACCGGCACGAGCACGACACCACCGGCCTCATACAACAAACACCACTCCGAAAGCACTCCGAATATTCCAAAAATTACCCTAAAGCTCCCCTAAATGTCGATAATAAATATATTATTTACAATACCTTAGTTCGAATTCCTTGACGCGATCGCGGTGTAGCGCGCGTAAACGAGTGAAGTGTTGACGAGTGCGATGTATCGGTACGCTCAACTGATTCGATCGCTTCGCTTAGCGATCTAAGGATTGACTGGTGTGCCGCCGGAGCGTTGGTGAATATATGCGCGCGCATCTCCCCGCGCCTGCGCCGTGGTGGGAGCACGCCACTGCGTACAAATGTGCACGCGACGTAGACTATCCTAGCTCTTATCACCCGAAGCATAAGTGCCATAATGGAACGGCTCGCTCTTGCCCATACTACTGCATGACAAACTGTTACCAATTCATTCACTGCCTATGCCGCGAGGGAGCGTCGCCCAATGCGGAATCCCACCCATAGTTAGGTCTTCCCGCTCAAGGTACATTAATTTGAATTGAATTGGGTCGTTACGGACAGGTAATGGAGTTTAGTTTAAAACTTTCTGAAACTTTGATGTGAGTGTAGCTACCATTTCAATAAGTGTTTACGCTTAGCTACTTTCTGAACATAATTTAGGTAGGTATTCTGAAGCATCTACTATTACGATTTGTAATATTCATGCTCATTTGCATTCCTAGCTACAGGAATACGGGAATGAGAGCAATTAGCATTTATGATTAACGCATTAATCATTGACTACGTAATTGTTGTCAAGTAAGTACGAGTACCTACTCGGATTTCGATGCTACAATGGTGTTGTTCGATGTGGTATTTCTATAAGATTTATGGATCGTCAAAAACCTAAGACTGACATCACAACCCATGGTTCAAAACTCTTTTAAAGCAAGTTAAAAAAAATCATACAAACGGAATAAAGATGCTTAGGTATGAACATTGCTAATCTGGTTATAAAAAGGTTACTTTATCACTTAGTAAATGAGATTGTATGCTGAATTTAGTATTGCTATGCTCAGCTGTAATGATAAAATATACACAATCATTGTGGTCATACGGAATGTACCAGACTTAACAAAACACGTATATCAAAGAGCAAAACATGATATAGGTACATTTATTTACACTTGAACAAGCTACTTGGTTTACGGCTAGATAACTTGATAACTATAACTATACTGTGAGTGCGCTGAATAGTCGATTATTTTATTTTATAAATCACTCCAATAATTTCCATAAAAATTATACGAAGGTGGAAGTTTAGTCTAAAATTAGTATTTTTGTCAGCACCACAAATAACTATTCTTCTTTAGTTATTTGCAAGCCTCTGTGATGTTATGATGTTTAAGTGTCCATTGGAACTATTTTAATGTTTTTTTTAGGTAGCTAAGAGTGTAAATAAATCTAATACCTTTAAACGAGCAATTCTTGACTATTATGTTGGACTCTGAATCTCGGAAACGGCTCCAACGATTTTCATGAAATCGAGTATGCAGGCAGTTTCGGGGGCAATAAATCGATCTAGCTAGGTTTCATTTTCAGGAAACGTCGTTTTCAAAAAAATATCGAGCAAAGCTCCAGGTACTATAATTAAGCCAAGTAACTGTTTAAACTGTGTACTCATACAATGTGTGACGAGTTGAAGTGCGACCGCTTTACCAGGCACTCTGTAACGAAGTACCGACACACTTTAATGATGCCTTTTCAGCGTAAATAACACCAACGCTTATTTCAGGAGCATTTCCAGAAAAGTCTACGAGCCTTCCGAGAAAATGACAAGCTATTTTTGCAAGCTATGTTTAGTTTTTAAAGAATTAATCAAAACTTCTGCAAGGTCGACCTTATGACTTGCTGAAGACCACGGGAATTCGATTAATGTGAAAAGCACATGATCGTCACAGTAATAGCTTGAGAGAAGCCTTTGACCAGCAGTCCCACTGCTGGACATAGGATAAAGAGGCCTGCGTCACTCGGTGGACCCGATTATGATGAATAAAGGGTATATAGGGTGAAAAAGAACCCTTAACGCAACCGAAGAGCCCTTGTTTTCCTCACCAATGCGATCATTTTTTTTGTTCTAGACCATACCTGGGAACCTCCTAGTTACGGAGATATTGGGGGTCAAAGTTCCAAATTTTTCACAGCTGTTTTTTTAAATACTTGTTTTTCAGATTATAACTTTACTTAAATTACCTCCATGACCCGTTTACTATTCAAAGCATCCACGAGCACAATGTTTTAATAGTGCTACATTGAGTTTTACTGTAAAATGTGATTTTTGACCCAAAAAATAAAATAAAGTCGTTTCCCAGCAAAAATTTTTGCGTAGGGGTACTTAGTTTGATGTAGGTACAGAATGCTTGGTTGACGGCTGTGTAATGGGTTGATTTACACCCTGTATGCTAAGCATAATTGAATAAAAGTGGATTTTTCAGTTTCCTATTTTCCGAACTATTATGCCACATTTTTAACACTGTATCTGTATTGTCGACTCTAAACGGAACCACCTAGATGAGGTGGTACAGGACCGTGTAGTAGACTGTCACAAGAAAACAGAGGCACGTACCCAGCAGTGGCTGTGGGTGATGATGAGTATATCTTTATTGACTTCCCGAGCGATAATTAATAAATTTTGATAATTCTTATTTTGGTGATATTTATAATTTTTTTCAAGACTTTTTGTACTACATATTTAAATTAATAAAAATTAATTAAATTAAATTAAATTTGACAATAATTGTAATATTGCTAAAATAATTATTTCTTTTTCGTGCGACTTTTTGTAGCATTTCATTTCAAATTCGACAAATGTATTGTATTATTTTATGAGATTTTGTATTTTTATAATTAACTAGCTGTGCCCGCGACTTCGTTCGCGTGCTTGTCGGAAACTAAAATGCGTCGCTTAGATAAAAGTACGTTAAATCATTGCCCTGCGTTAACTTACTGCCGCTGTAGAAAATAAGAAGAGGGTAATGCAAAGTACTGACTGTGTCTAATACTAAAGTTTAGATGGATGGGTGTTTGTTAATCAACCACGTCAGAACGGCCGAACGGATCTTGAAGAAATTTGAAACAGGTACATTATAGTCGACAGGTACTGTCGTTGGCGCGTTCGTGTTCCACGCGCGCCTCAAAGATATGTCAGCAACAATTAAGGGGTCCTTTGGGGCCCCTTAATTGTTGCTGCCGTCGTCTGCCGGGGCTGACGGTTGTCCGCAAGAGATACCACGGCCCCGAAACACAAAGAGCTAAGAAGAAACGTGGGTGGTTTTTAGTCAGTAGAAGTCTGACACTTTCTTCCGCTCCGCCCAGAGCGGGATGAGTCATTTGATAATTTACGAACCACAAAAAAGGGGGGATTAGAGGCTGTTTCGAGAGGTACCTGTACCGAGTCTGGGACATCGAATCTGAAATGGAACGCCGTCACCTCCTTCTGCGAAGCAGTTATGCTAGCGAAAGAGGTGAACTTAAGAGGGACGCAACCCCTCTTCCCAGCCGCCGCGGGAGACGCTCCGGGCATCGGGGGCCACGTGATGGCTTCCGGCCACCGTAGGCGCGGGCCTGTGAACGGTGAGTAACGGGCTAGTTAATCGTTCGTCAGTCCTATGACGATGGAGCTAGGCGCGTTCGTGTTCCACGCGCGTCTCAAAGGGATATCAGCAACATTGAAGGGGCTCCCAAGGACCGACGCCCGTCGGGGCTGCGGGTTGTTCGAAAGAAATACCGCGGCCTCGACACATAGGGCTAACAACACACCACATCTATATAAAGACATGTTTGGTGCAGTGGCTGGACGATTAACAGTAGCACTGCGTGTCGCAGGTTCGATTCCCACACGGTACGAACAAAATATGCCGTGGGTTTTATCCAATTTTAATTTAGTTTAAAAAAAATAATATTTTTATACTGTGTAATTGGTAAACCTTTATTTGTTGACTATTCATGAAACATATGTTTATTTAATAACACCGCGGTTTAGAAAATGACATCAAATGAATAACGCCATCTGTCGAAGACGAAGATAAACTGCTAAAAAAGAGCGATCAAACACACTATAGGGTTTAGGCTATGTAGATTTTGAAAACAGCGTCATTTAGACTAATATCTACGTACCTTTTGCTATCATTACTTATTTAAAGTTATCTTGTGAAGGCATTTATTAATAAGTACCATATTCGTTCAATAGATGTCGTTGCTTGTCTCATTCTTGACCATAATGATAAGTTCTTCTTGAAAACTATAAATGCATATATCTTTTGATAGAGAGCACCGATTACGATGAAACAAAGACTAAGTAATAGCCCAAGTTACGCACAATATTTATGTATAAAAGTTATCTACATTCGTTTCGTAAATTTGACGTGATGCTTAGTCATCGAAACAGACAAACAGACAAACAGATAAACAGACAAACAGACAAAAATTCCAAAAATGCTGGAAATGTGTTCTGTTGGTTATACTTTAATACCCTGACAATTTTTTTTTTTAATATTTTCGATGTACAAAAAAGATTTTTCTACAGATTTATTATATGTATATAGATTTGAATTAATTGGATAAAGTAGACTTTAGCGACACTTTAAGAGCACTATTTTGTAAGCCTTGCGGCGGAGCATAGGATGGACTAAACATTGTTTTTTTATTGAACATCATATTTTGTACCCTGTGTTCACAAAATCAATAAATGAATTTGAATCATGAATCATGAGCTTAGGTGGAGGTTTCCGAAGGTTCACCTAAGTCAATAACCCAAACCCAAACAATGCGATAGAAGAAAATATTACTACAATATACTTAACACGAGGATCACTAGGCATTCCATGTTATTTATCATATTCTCTAAAACATGTTCACTGAAACAGAAGTTTTGTTATAAATAACTATGTAATACATTTTGACCGTGTACGTATTGCAAGCACAACTGAGCATGACATACAAATATATGTATGCTGTTTTTTCAGCTCGTACCAAATAAGTAACGGTAACGGTTATCGCGACGATGTCCTTTCCACCGTATAAATCATTGATACAAAATGAAATAGCACAAGTTTTTGTTGCGACGAAATCTTTTTATTTTTATGAATCTAGAATACGTACTGTGCCTATATCAAACCAATAAAACCATGGATTCAGTGTACTAAATCCATGGTTTTATTGCTTGCACAGTGTTTATTGTTATTTATGCAGATAGACTTTTATTTTAAGATTTTATGGATGATAGAGATTTCAAATCTCGTAGACTGGTAAGTTCTAGTTTATCGTCGACCCATTATTATGGGCTGCAGGGCTAATGCGTATCTTTTTAAATGGCAGTGACTATCATAGTGTCCATCAATTAACCGTCAAATGGTTATTTTAGTATATTATATTTATATTTTGACAAATAATCGAAGGACACTATGATAGCCATTTAAAAGATATGCAATAACCCTGCTGAACATGAAACGTACATACATGATACGACATGATACGTTATATACATGGCGATGTTACAAAAATTATTAAAGTGATTTTTTTAGTCGACTGCCTCATTGGTCTAGTGGCGTGCATCAGGTTCTGGGTTTGTTTCTTGGGTAAGGCAAAGTGTTACCCGCCGCGGGAGGCGCTTCGGGCGTCGGGGGCCACGTGATGGCTTCCGGCCACCGTAGACGCGGGCCTGTGGACGGTGAGTGATGGGTAAGCTCGCCGTCCGTCCGTCTTATGCCGACGAAAGGCCGTGTCGACGGCGCGTTCGTGTTCCACGCGCACCTTAAAGAGATGTCAGCAACATGGAAGGGGCCCGCAAGGGCCGACGCCCGTCGGGGCTGCGGGTTATTCGCAAGAGATACCGCGGCCTCGACATGAAGGTCTAAGAAGGAACATGGGTGGTTTTTAGTCAGTAGAAGTCTGACACTCCCTTTCGCTCTGCCCAAGAGCGGGAGGGGTTATTTGATGACTTCCCACCCCCCAAAAAAAAAAGGCAAAGTGTTATTGGGTTTATTCAGGTACTTCGAGTAGCAGCCGTCAAGGCTGGATTTGTGCCTAGTTAATGACATGAGATTTTTTTTTTGTGGGTGTTTTATTATCAGGTACGCCTCTGCTTAATCCTTCGGGGATTACAGGCGTGATGTTATGTATTTTTACAGCCAGCTGTAATGTTTTGAGATGAATAGTAGAGGATTGTCTTTACAAACTTTCAACGAAGTAGCAAAATATTAGGCACCGCTTGCTATTCGAGTTTGTTGTTTGATATGACAGCTGTCCCCTGTATCGTAGTGTGTTGAGGAAACTGCACCGTAACATAACACACTTTGTTTAGAAAACGTTTTGTCCACGCGCTATATACATTTACCTACCTATAGTGTTTAGTTTCATTTCATTCAACAGTCGATACTTGGTCGATAACTACTTATTGCAGGTTTCTAAATCGATTTAATGAAGTTAAGACTTAAGACCAAGGTTTTTGAGTTCAGTTTGAATTTCGATTGCATTGAACTGATTAGTTATTACAGTCAAATAATTAAATCTGGAACTTGCAGTTTTATTTCTATTCATAGAATTGAAACTGTTAACTGTCTGTTTTAATGTGTTTTACCTACGATATTATTATTCTGTAGGTGGTTACTTATTTAATCACATTGAAGGTTGAATGAAGACTTATACCGTGCACAGTTCGGTCCACGGCCTTTTGTCCCTCTTACTGCAATACTCAGAGATATTTAATGATTACTTAAGCCTTCACTTTCTTCATAGTTTCCGAATAAAGTAACTGTGACATTTGAACGGAATTACAGATAGACATGACGAATCTATAAGGATTCCTTTTTTGCCATTCGCCAACGGAACCCTAAAAAACAGCGAAGGATATTAATTATTGACCTGGTACCTAAAAATTGATTATTTATATATTGTGACAACCTCGTGAAATTTGACGCAGAAGCAAAACTGCACCGAGTGTAACCAAATGGGCATAAATCCCGAATTCTTGATGAAAATAACACTTTACCCGGAACTTAAATTCAGAACCCCAGCAATAGGGCTCCATAATAAAATTGAATGAAGAATATTCAACTAATTCTTCGATAATGATAATTAGGTGTCACTTTATTGGACTAAAAATAGTCATGTGAATGTACTACGACAGCACGGTTCAATTATCGGTGCACTACAATATCAGTAGGAAATAATGGACAGCACGACGAACCATCGAAGGCCTATATTACGGACAAAATGGCCTCTACACAATACCCAATAGCTTTGTTGTGGTTAATATTATATTCTGTATTATGCTATATAGTCGCATGATATCGCCTCATATTCATATCTAGGGAACATCGTTTAAAATGAAGTGTACGTAATATTCGCTTACTGGCTGAAATTTCCATCGATACTTTTCTCATATTTGCAGTTTTCCTACTGCATACCTTTAGTTATAAAGTCTTTCATTTTCATATTTTTGTGTAGAACCGCTACAATTAATTTTCAGATTTTTCTCGACGCATTTACCCATCGATGTACGTATGTCTTGATTTTTATGGTAAAACCTTTTAGTTTGTTTTCAAAAGCCATGAAAAAATAATAAATGTTTAAAAAAGCTTTTCAGACATTTTACTTTAATGTTGCGAGGTATTCAATTTAAGGTTTGTCTGCCAAGGACTGTGATTTGATGGCAAATTGCAGGGCTTTGTGAGGTTAAAATGTTAAATAAACGTTATAAAAATCAAATCAAAACACTATAACCCACTCGCGCATTTGTTCACTCATTTGTTTCAAGGCGAGGGGGTCTCAATGAAAAGATGGCGGTTCCCCTCGCAAGACGTGATTGCTATAACCGTGGGTCGACCTCGACCCCCAGCTACGCGCTTGATGCGAACCCCTCCAATCATGCCATCAGTTATTCCGGTTTCACTTGATACAAAAGTTAATTTCAAACATCGAGATCAAATAGCACCGACTTTTGTTTCTATATTCTACACTTCTAAACAATGCCGCCTTTGGTTTCTAATTACTTTTCTACCATACTCTTTGAGTATTTAAACAAAGTAGAAAGTTTGCTACGAAACGTAGTTCATAGATAGACGTCTAGGAAAATGTGGGAGAAAATATTGTAGACAGAAGCTACATCTGCCTAGCCTTTTCCCAAATGTATTGGGGTCGGCTTTCAGTCTTACCGGATGTAGCTGAATACCACTATTTTACATGGAGCAACTGCCTATCTGGCCTCCACAACCGAGTTATTACTGGGTATTACGGTACTACTTAGTAAGACAGGTGTCAGACTTTCAGGCCACTGACTACCTGTGTCAAAGATCTACAAATGATACCTGGGACCAACGGCTTAATGTGTTTTCCGAGGCACGGAGGAAACTTGGAATGCACAAAGAAGGTACAGCGCTCGCTAACCAGTGTTAGCATTTTTGCAGAGCCCAATGTGAAACTGATCGTGATGACATAATTATGTCTTTCATAATATACGATGCTCAGACATTATATGTAGTTACTACACCATATATTTAGATCGCCTATAACATGGACAAAACTTATTTTCAGATAAAGTGTGTTCCACACGGTGTAGTCGAACGTTGCCAAATTTTTGACATACGTTTTCCATGCAAAATGGAAAGCTTGTATTTTATTTTATTTTGTGTTGCACGCTGTCAAGTTGATACCGGATATCAATTGACTGTCGTGAATGTATGTGTTGTTGGGCAGGAAAAGTTATGCTTACTTTTCCTAGAAAAAATTGCTTTGCCATATGAAATATTCATTCACATTAGAGGATAAATTCGTAAACAATATTTCCCATCCTTTTCACACACAATTTCCCGCTCTTGTTGGAGCAGGAGGGGGTGTCAGACTCTTATTAACTAAAACCCATTCGTGTTCCTTCGACTGCCCTTTGCGTTCCACGGCCGCGGTGACCCTTTCGAACAAATTCCGCAACCCTGGCAGGCTCTGGTCCTAGCGGACTCCGTCTACTAGTGATGTGTGCTGATTTTGTAAAACTGTGACTTCCCCTCTCTATATATGTATACAATCGAAGTATGTACAAAGATTGAATTGCATATTCTCCAAGCAGTCAGTAATATTATCATGGAAAACGATACGGCTGATTGCAAAGAAAATACGTTTCTTTTTCTACGCTTAAGAATAACGAAATGTTTTACATTAGTATCTACCTACGTACATGTTCAACCCACCCTCGGTAACAAGGGATCAACGAATGGTTTACCTCATTAAACATGCAAATAGGCCGTCATACGGTACGACACTGGAACACTTAACGAAGAGGACAAGCACAATCAAGCCGGGCTATATATTAACACATACTATGTAAGAACGACATTGTTCATTTAATTTTCGGAGCCTGAAATATAATAATGAATATTCAGAAATTGCAATTTTGCGGCCGAGCGGAGCTCAAAGACTTTTAGTATTATTATGAGGTTTACCGATGAGACCCGCGTAATACGGGTATTTGTCTTTAACTGGCGTTACAGTTGCACTGATCTCACTCAGCAGTTTTCATAATTTGCCAGTTTCTTCGATTCGTTAGTTTGGTACACCCGAGGAAAATATATAATACACAATTAATGCGGAAAATTTAACCTGCTGACAAGAACCCCTGTCCCAATTTAACTCAAACTTTAACTTGTTACAAATTATATGAATATGATGGATTTGGATTTGGTCTACTCTTTTGATCATGTTTCTATTATTGTTAATAAGTCTTAATCGATTTAAGCACCTCCAAAGGTCGTTTTTTGGGTCTGTCTCTCATGAATTTATCAACAATATTTTTCGCTTCGTGTATCTGATTTAAAAACCCTTTTTCTCATGCATCAACACAATATACAATGCGCGTACATGTAATTTCATTACATAACTCAAATGTACGAGTTTGTTCTTTGCGGTCGATAATTGTTTTTGGGCTTGGTTTTTTACTGCCAAGTTTTGAAGATGGCTATCATTTCTAATCTAACGGCAATCGAGGTGTTTACAAGCATATCGGAAAATAGGTGTAAACATATGCCATCATCCAAGTATGACTCACACAAAATAATTTATTGTTATATTACCTATTCTCAGGTTTGTGGTATAAAATATAATTGACTTTTATAGTAGGTATGATAAGGTTTTATAAAGTGCAGTTTTATAGTATTAATTATGTGATTATTTTATTTAGTTATTTGTGTAAGTAACAGACATGCGGTTTTTTCGATGTGCCTACGCTGCCATAGGTAGACTCTCTTATTACCGTCTCGTAGAGGAAACTACTTAGGACCCCACTTCATAAGTTCACTGTAATTATCTACTGCAATTTTTTACTACAATACTATACATGTATTTTCTTGCCTCTTAGTCTGACTCCCCAGACTCCCTACAGTCCAGTTACTGTCTTTCAGAAGTCCGATATCACATTCATATAAAACATTCTTTACCTGGGTCAATTTGAATCCCTTGTGGCTGGGGTCAATATTTAATACGGAGCAGCCGACTACCTGTACGGGTATAGGTACTGTATACATGTACCCCGCGGTGATTTTATGAAATAAGTAACTGCCTTAAAGAGTTGAACATTAATTCATATTAAGAAAACTAAGATTTGAGGCCTGATAGCAGACTTCAATGTACTTGAATAGTAAACATGTTATTCAAATTCAAATTCAAATAGTTTAATTCAGAATTACATCCATATTTTGTTAGTAACAATAAAATAACTTAGGCTAATGTTAGTATTTATTCAATTTAATTTACAATAATAACTGCACCACACGTTTATTTGGATAAGTGTGTCTGAACACTTATCCACTTACGTAAAAGGGGTGAGTCCCACCGGTCTGAAAACACATTCAGGATGCCATTGGAGGAGGAGCGCAAGCGCGCCAACATGGAAGCGCATCGCTTCCGCATGATCGCGGCGAAACCGTCGACGCACGCATCCACAAACATCCCTGACGCGCTACATCGCCAAGGCAACCCCAAAAGCACCCTAAATGCGTTATTGTACTGTACGCGCAGGTCGCTGTATGCCCGTTGGGTATACTTAGCCCACAGGCTGCACGTGTAAAACGATTGGCAGAAGGCCTTAAAAAGCGTTATCTTGACGGTGTCAGTACAACGTGCAAACCTGCGGGCCAGCATGTTTCAACGGACAGCCAACGACCTGCGCTCCCTGTCTATGTCTAGATTGTCTTTCAAATCCTCAGTGACCCAGTGACCCAAATACTTAAATTTTGAAACCCGACCTAAAAGAGACCCAGAGAGTGAGAGTTCAGGCAGCTGTTCGTAAGTTAAAGTCCCTGATTTAAAAACCAACCATTCACTCTTAGCGGTATTGTATTTGAGCCCATGGGCCACTGCATAATTCTCACAAATGTTGAGAAGCCTTCTCATTGCACTGATAGATGGGCTCAGTAGCACCATATCATCAGCGTAACTGATGTTGTTCACGCAAACACCATCCACGTGGCAACCTATATTTGTGCCACTGAGCCTACCTATCAGTTTGTTTATGTATAGGTTGAAAAGACGGGGGGAGCTCAGACCCCCCTGCCTCACCCCGCAATCCAACCCATACATATCAGAATATGAGCCACCCCATTTTACTGTATTCTTCTGACTACTGTACCAATATCTAAACAGTGATATCACATCAGCCGGGACAGTAGTGTCATGAGAGAGCTTATGCCAGAGTAAGTCATAGTTGACCAGGTCGAAAGCCCTCGATAAATCCAAGAAGCAGGCTATTACAGGAGTCTTTCTGTCAGTATAATATTGGACAGTCTGCTTAAGGCATAAAATTGCACTATCGGTTGATAAGTTCGATCTAAAACCAAACTGACCATCCTCGAGCACGATGTGTTTAGCTAGGATTTTATCAAGCAGACTATCCAACACCTTAGCACAGACAGTAGCCAGCGATATCGGCCTATAGTTGGAGATATCGGAGGCGTCACCAGTTCTATTCTTTATTACTGGCACAACGATCGTATCAGTAAGTTCCACAGGTAGGTAACTATGACTTAGGCAAAGGTTAAAAAACATAGCAAGTACCCGGGGTAGGTGTACACCAGCGTATTTAAGATGTTCGACGCTGAGGCTGTCGCGACCGGGGGACTTTCCCCTCACCATGTTCTGTATAATTTTCGCAACTTCTTTAGCAGTAATCCTGACAGGGGAAGCCCCGGCCACGGCCGCCCCCACGCCGCCATCTGACGGCTCGCTATAACCACACAGACGCGAGTTTACATTAAAACGTTTTACAAAAGCATTGGCTATATCAGTGGGGTCGCTCACGCCCGCGACGCTCACCGGAACCCCCGATCTATGTTTTAATTTATTCGTTAATTTCCAAAACTTATTAAATTGTTTACTTTTATGGCAAGATGCTAACATATCCATTTTAATTTTTTCTTGATTATTTTGACAATATTTTAATTTAGTTTTAAAAAGATTTCGCGATGTACACATATTTTCATAAATAAGACCAGAAGTAGGTTTATTGTATAACAGCCACATTTGATAACACAGTCGGGCATCGCGGTGAGCCTCGCGAACGTGTTTGTTCCACCCAACTACATAATTTCCTTTATGACGCTTTACTACTGAACTAGCATAAGTGAGTTCGGCTCCTTTTTTCAAAATACAAATAAATTTATTATACAACATATCTAACACCAACCGATGCTCGGGATTGCGACACATATTATCAGCACATTTACAAAATTCTAGAGGAAAATCTATTTGTTTTAAGTTGCTATTACAGTAATCAACATAATTATTTATCTGTTCTAAATCCCTCTCACCCCAAACAACCTTGTTGCAAGAAATGTAAGATTCAATAATTTTAGGTTTAATTAGATTAATGAATGAATGAATGAATGGTTATACACGCTAGAATATATTTATGTATTTACAATAATGTTTGTGATGTTATATTTCAATATTTCTAAGTGTAATTAGTGTGTTTTTTATTTATACGAACAATGTCGTCGATCGTTGTAGTATCAAAAGTTTTGTTTGTATGAAAACTTCGTTGAAGTCATCACCTGTCTAGACTTATCCTATGTTGGGGTCGGTGTTCACCTTCAAGTATAACCAGATGCAGCTAAATACTAGTATTTTACACGGACCAATAGAATACTATTATTTTGTGACATATGTACAGGGTGTAAACGAACCTTTTACGAAGCCAATCAAACATTATGTACATCAAAAGTACACCTACGGAAATATTATTCCTGGGAGACGACTTTCTTTTTTTGGGGTCGATAATCACATTTTACGGTAAACCTCAATGTAAAACATTGTGCTAATGGATGCCTTGCCTTGAGGTAAGTTAAGTCAAGTAATAACCTGAAAAACTAGTATTAGAAAAAGCAGAAGTGAAAAATTTATTTTGACCCCCAATATCTCCAAAACAAAAAAACTGGCCAAGTGCGAGTGGAACTCGCACAATAAGGGTTCCCCTTCATGTGTGAGTCCCATTCGTGATGTGATTAAATATACTATAATAAAAAGTAGTTCAATGGGATTAAATGAACTAAGACGGTTGTATTGATAATTATATGAGTATAACTCAGTAAAGCTATATTTGTTACGGTTGCCAATCATACATACGCGAAGATTGTCATAATATGCACTTATGCAGTAACGACACTTTAATACACTTAATTTCTCAGTGTACCATGCTCGTAACTTCAACTTTTCAAATGTATCCTTAGTGCCAGACGCTGCAACTATTTATTTCTAGTAACGGAATAATAGAGATCGAGATCTTGCCTTAATTGATTATGCTCTAGCTACTTAGAATATTGTTTTTTATAATTCAGGTCAAAGGTCAGGCGAGGTCACATTCACGAGTAACTCTGTCTCTCTACAAATACGCCTCCTGCAAAAATTACTACTTTTTTGTTCATGTGTCATGTTCTAGCGATGCTAAGTTTTTTTCATACATTACATACTATGGAATGTAATGTAATTGTACCGTTAATGTATAACATGTGAATAACCGCTGATTATGACTTTATGATTATGTTCATATTTTAAACGAGCTAAAACCAGTGGTAAAGTCGTAGCGCGTGTACAAAGATAAACACTAATTAATAAAATCTGTCTCCAAGATTACTACGAGTCGAGATAAACCGAGTCATCGCCGCAATTATGGAGATGTCAAAGGCAAAACATTGATTAGGTTACAACCAATTCTAACCAGAGCTGTATCAATTTTTTTCTTAATTAATCAAATTAATTGTGAAACCGACATTTTTGATGTCATAACTTTGGCTGGCTAGATTACGTCACTCGTAAGTCGCATTAAACCGATACCGCAAACTCGAAACAAAGGGCTAAGAAGGAATATGGGTGGTTTTTAGTCAGGTCTGACACTCTCTTTCGCTCTGCCCAGAGCGGGAGGGGATATTTGATTATTTCCCCCCCTCCCCAAAAGGGAAGTTAAAACCGTAAATTGTGGCTGAAGAGAGGGTAAACCTGTAGGCCTACATCTAGCCGTAGCTGAAATTGCTGAAGTTTAAAGTACATAAGGTTTTCCCCTTTAGGTCGTGTCCTTCTCCTCCCAGAGTTTTCAATCCCTTGTCTTCATCGTCTCATCATGACCAAACTATCTAAGCATACTTTGTTGGCGTCTTGTTTATAGTACTTGTACGTTGAGAAAAGGCACTACGCCAGTCCACATGTCACACTCATGACTTATGTATGCCACAGCACAGCTGCTGCTGAATTCATTATTACTATGTAGGTCATAATATGACATAGGCCTTAGCACGAATGTGCTACGTAACCGTAACGTGAAGTCGGATTTGAAATGAAAATACATCTTTTTAAACCTTAATTTCACAAAAAAAAAACATATCGAGTGTATCGCTAACACTCATAAAGATGTATAGAAGTCTTAAAACTAAATCATAAATTAATATATTTTTTGCGAAAGAGTATTTAATTTTAAAACTTGAAATGCAAGGACAAAATCAACCACACGGTAAAACCAATTAACAGACGGAGAAGGCGCTCTGATTCATTCTTAAAGGATTTACAATCGCATTGGATGGCGAAAATGCGAAGGGAGGCCTTTATCCTGCAGTAAGACAATATAGGCTCATAATAGTAGGTAATTTACGTAATATTTCTTCCTATCGTTCGTACTAAGCTTACAGAAATAACCGCTTTAAGCACGAATCGATGCACAATGGCCAATGGTGTGCAGTAAATAAGCTGCCCCAGTGATAGCTTTAAAAATTGCAAATCGTTTTTTTTTTACAAAGTTTATACTACCTGAATAAAACTGTAAAGAGAGGATTGAGCAGATTATAAGTAATAATTAGTTATGAACGGAGGAGGCTTAACCAAATTTCGATTTCGATGGAAGTTGCCTTAAAAAGGCGATCTAGCTTGATCTTATATTTATGAAAATTTGTTTCTCTATTTCCAGCCGAGCGGAGCTTGGTTGCCCAGTTACTGTATTCTATATCTATGTTCTTATGTTTGGAGTTCGAAATTAAGTCACCATAATTGTTCAAATTATTGTAACTCATTATAACTGCCTAATTTAGGTTGTTCTTTGAACACTGAGCCATTAAAGTCATTGGCTTAAGTACCTAATTATGTGACTGACTTGTAAGGTAAGGAGGTACCTAAATGTACATACCTAATTAACAAGTTTATTTACAATTGCTAATAACTTAAGCCTTAAAACGCAAGTGTGTCAGTTTTTATTCCACTCCTCCCTGTGTGGCAGTCTATCCCAATATCAAAAGTGATCAAAGGCCCGACCCGGGAAACGAACATAGGACCTCATGCTCAGGAGCCACGATGAATGCGACCTATCGACCAACGAGGCAAAAGCGCATATCATAATCAACATAATGTTATATTGCACCCACTTGTGGGACACAGGCCTCCTCTCTTTGCGAGGGAGTGGGTGCAATGCGGTGGTATTACATTATTTTTAGGGTTCCGTACCTCGAAACGAAAAAAGGGAACCCTTATAATATCATCACTATGTTGTCTGTACGTCCGACCATCTGTCTGCCTGTCAAGACCCTTTTTCTCAGAAACGCGTGGAGGTATCGAGCTGAAATTTATATCAAATACTCAAGTCAAGTAAGATTTTTTCACATTTTTAACAATAGTTAAAAATGTGAAAAAATCAAACTTTTAAGCCAACGCAGTCAAAAGATACAGCTGTTTATGCCGCTAAATTCGGCAAATTTTCGACACTCGCAAGGGAATTAAAGGGAAGGGCTGCGGGTTGTTCGAAAGAGATACCGTGGCATCGGCACAAGGGCTAAGAAGGAAGATGGGTGGTTTTTAAGTCTGACACTCCCTTTCGCTCTGCCCAGAGCGGGAGAGGTTATTTGATGATTTCCCAACCCAAAAAAAAAAGAGGTAAAATAAAAAAAGGGAATCAAAACCAACAAGGTACTTCCTGTGAACTCAGAATCTTGAAATTTTGATACGCAGCAACGTCTTATAGCAAAAATAAAGGAAAAATTGAGAAAACCGTAAATTTTTAGTTACATCATATAATTTTTTTTTTTTTATAATTTTAAACTTTGTTTGTACGGAACCCTCGGTGCGCGAGTCCGACTCGCACTTGGCCGGTTTTTTTTAATTCTTAGACATGACGGCTTCCCTTGGTGTATTATTTTCCTGTTGAGCAGTGGTCTCTGTCTAAAGTTTCTAACTGATGCGGAACCTACGACCCTCTCGTACATCTGTAATACCCACTTAACATAATTTAATTTTAAAATCTAGTGCTGAAGTTATCGTTTATATAAATTGAGCAACAACATCAAGTGTCAATCTTTAGTTTCTGAATGTATAATAATACGAGTATTGAACATTTAGGTCAAAGCTAAGAAGATAATAATAACACTAGGAGCACGCAACCCCTGCCCTACAAACATGTATTTAATTACTATACATTATTGTCAACATAATAATTGTAATTATAAGTGTCCAATACAAAACAAATTAACACATGGCGAAGATATTTTGAACAGAGTCACGACAACACTAATAAAACTTAATTGACTATACAAAGAAAACCTCGTGATTTTGGCATCGGAGAGTTTTCTAACCTTTCGTGTGGAAAATCACTTCACTCACGGATTTAATAAAATGGGCTTCACGTGTAGCAAGCATGCTCACTGAGACATTATGTCACTTTATGATCTTTCATAATTTCGTGTTATCGGTGTCCAAAGTTGGGCTAGAAGCAGAATAAACTCGATACCTAATAATACAAATTAAAAGCGCTAACGGAAGTCGTCCACAATCGTAATGTCATTGATGTTCTCACCTCACTCTAATTGGACCGGTTTTATGTAATGAATGAGACATTTTCTTAGCCGATAGAAATAGGTTGAATAAATCAGTGATTTTGAATGAATGACGCCAAACGAGTACTACGCACAATAACTTCTCAGTAATTATAAATGGGTAATTTTATGTTCTCGATTCAAGATATTACAGTTCCCAGTAAATTCGATATTAAAATGTGCAAAGGCCGACCGATGAATATGACCTTTGGATAAGTCTTTGTTTTGAGGAAACTACCGTTTGAAGAATGACTAATCGGCCATGCTGACTGACAGCCAGGTAACCAATGACGTCGGTGTGTCTAGACTGACACAAATTTTGTTTTATACTTACGAAAGGGTTCTACATGATCGTATCAGCTGATTGTCTCAGTTCTTACGGCCCCGTCTTATGCATATTCATTGCAAGCCGTGGCTCCGAACTCAAATAAGGCAGGAAGTTTATTTTGTTTTATTTAGTTATCAGCACACATTAAAACAAAGCGTTATGTATGAGCTACAGAGCAAAATTATGTGACTTCCACCAATACGCCACCCGTGGGCTCTCGTGGTGATTATGGCACGCTCCCTCTGATACCGGGCTTCTGTTCCAGCAGTGACTGTGTTTTGAGTTGATTGTGGGTCAGAATACACCAAAACAATATGAGAATGGGGCCCAGGTTTTGGGTTCAACTCCCCAGCTTTTTCATTTTTTGTCACGAAAATTTATTCTAGCCTCCTAGACATAGCAAGGTCTTAAATATGACGAACCGTATAAAATGTCTTTGTCCAAATTCATTTTATTTCAATCGCACATTTAAATTTCAATTCCCGAGGCGAGGGATAGCACGAATATTGAATGGAACAGTGTTCGGTGGTGCAGCAACACAAACTGAATTATACAATACGTCCTTTGTTTACCCATACAGCGGCTGTGTACTGGGATGGAAGCCAAGTAAGGGATGCTACACAATGTTCGTGTTCATAAAAAAACCAAATGACTGTCAACAAAATCGGTTCCAAGGTGTAAGCGACTCAAGGTTCTCAAGGTATCTAGGTTTTTTTGCGTGTTTAAAAAAGATTCCAATATCGTATTAATTTCATTATAAATGACTAGCTAATTTCCGCGATTTTGATTTACACATCAAAATTTTCAAAATTAAATGCTTTTTATTTCCGTCCCCAGATCTAATCTATCTCCGTTACAAATTATATTACGATGCGATCAGCTGTTTAGTCGTTAAATTAAGGCAAGGAACAAAACGAGTTGATTTCATATTAGTTTATAATAATATTAGCTCTTTCATTTTAGTTAATTTCGTAAGTTGGAGAAAACCCTATTCAACTTAACTCCCATTGTGCCGAGTAGACGGTTGGTACCGAACGGAGTTTGTCGATTTCTTCGCTTTGAGTAGTTCAACGAAAACCAATCTAAATCCAATCGATTATGCAGCGGCCGAACAAGCTACCCCTAAGGCGGGTACTGACCACAAACATGCAAAGCATTCAGTGGATCTAATAAAGCAGAGGATTTAGTAACTTATGTTTAGAGAGATAAAGATGTTCGATTAGCTACTAGATAATATTTGAATCTATTATTTAACATAATGTGTCTAATTAGATAAAAGCATTAGGTAGAATAGGCAACATTAATTGGGTAATTTACGGGCCAAAAGTTACTCCTCATTAAAGGTAAAGGTTTATAATAGGGATGCCTCGATACGCCTTTTTGCCGATACGATACCGATACCGATACTTTTATAAAAATATAGGCGATACCGATGCCGATACCGATACGCTTATTGAAATAAATAATAAAGGTAAAATAATAAAACACAAGTCAGGTTAATTTTTTAAATTATTATAAAAATACAGACAGGTTGATATTAGGTAATAGTTTTAGTAATTAAAATTAACATTGATAAGATTTTTGTTAAAAAAACAAAGTATTCTTAAGTTTTGGGGAGAAAGGCGATTTTGTAAGTCTGTTTGAATAAGACCTGCGGTGGAAAATAGTCTCTCCGATGCGACAGAGCTCATTTGGAAACTAATGTACTTCTGCGCCATTTTTTTCAAGTTCGGGTATAACACGTCATTGCGCCAGAAAACGAACGGATCTGCATCTCTCGATATATTAGGAGACCTTAGGTATCTTTCGACTTCTGCTTTGAGAGAATTATAGTTCAGAGTAGACAGGGGCTCATCTTCCTCGGACTCTAATAATATTTTCACAAAACGCTCCAAAACCCGCCTCTCATTTGTAAAGGAATAATTTGAATCGGCCATAAAAACATTGCCGATGCCGATATATCGGCAAATCCGAAGTATCGCCGATATATCGGTATCGGTATCGGAATCAGACTCATCCCTAGTTTATAATAGGCTTTGTAATATTTATAAATTTAAAACAATATTTGTAAATTCTAGACGGTACCTTTTAGGTAGCAAGACTTAAAATAAATTAACCCCGATAGACCGACGGGGCTGCCCGCTAAATGGCCTACTTCAGTTGGTTGGCTCAGAATAAACGACCTGATCTCTGGATTTAACTTTCTACTAACTTTTTTTTGTTTTTTTTCTTATTATTATCTCAGTTTAGTAAAGATGCCAGCTGGCACATTAAACTACTATAACTTGTCAAAACTATTTAATTGATTTTGAACTTTATCGCTAAAGTATTAGGTTCAAGGTTGTTGAAAAATTGTATAGTTGTAACTTGATGTGCCAGCAAGCGTCTGTACATACAATCTATATCACGACCTCAAAGTCCCCAACGCTCCGATACTTAAATTGACTTATTAGGACATAGGCCAGAATAAGATCATATCAAAAATGACCAAGTATTTGAAGAGTCAACAAGCTGAAATTCGGTGCATATCTATTTGTGGTCTTGAATTATTTACTAAAAGTCTCCAACTTTCGACGCTGGCGTCCTGAAACATACAGGTTGGGTTTGGTTAGGGATATCCCAAAAATCATACCAGTAAATAGCGACGCTGTTTTTTAAATTGCTACTTTGACTTGCTACCTTCCGTACTATTGACGTTAGATGTTATAATTTTATTTTTAATGTTGACCAACTTTTTTGTTAACCTGTAGCAACCATAAATAATATTCTATGTTCATAGAATTTCTAGACAACAATTGTTCTTCTACAAACCTACTACAGGAACACATCGTTCATTGTTCGTGTTTATCGATCGTCAGATAGCAACACATCAAGGGCTGATAATCGTGCGGTCATTTTGCTACTATTTTATTCATTAGTGAACACCTGTCAGTAAAAAATACAAAAGGTATTGCACGATGAAAGTTTATTAAACCTGGGCAAAACAAGCCTCTATTTTTGTCACTGATGGAGCAGGAAATCTCTATGTTAGAAAAAGTGAGCCGTTATCCACCACGCGAGCCAGTGACGGTTGGTAGATCAAGATGTCATATGTCTACGATTGTTTTATTTCTAGGACATGCCTGTTTCCTCACGTGTTGTCCTTCGCTGTATTGAAAGCATTGCGTTTGAATTATGTCAATACACTAATGAAAGTTTTGTTTTATTTCACATTCCAATAACCTTATTTTTTTGTTTAGGAGTATTTTTTATGCAAATTCAGAAAAAAATACTATTTCTGTTACATCTACCATATTAATATCATATTTAAGTTCTAATTCAGTCCCATTTTTTGTAATTTAATTTGATTTCTATGTTCAACCAATAACTTGCATGTGAACTTTATTTTGAACAAAACAAATGTGATTAAACAATATTCCTATCAAACTTATAAGTCACTACATCACGAAACTGTACAGAGAAAAGCTGTCGAACCATATTTAAACATACCTTAGATCTCATGTAAACTTACTGTTTGCCTGTAAACAAACTCGCAGCGAGGAGTAATTTGTCAAACATGTGGACAAACAAGCGGTCTAAATGTCTGGAAAGCGTTCAATAATTTATCAAACAATCTAACGGACTGGGACTAGAATACATGACGCATCATGTCGTCCATACACTTAGGTCATTGACGTAGGCTTTAATTTATTATATTTCATCCAATAGCGTGTGAAATGGAAATATTTATCATTTTACTGGATTATTTACAATCATTGGTCCTTACAGGGATACCTTCATATGTTATAAACTTATAACATGCTGCCTATTGTTTCCGTATTCTTTCAGTTCCCAGGGTTCATATGAACTATATTTTGACTAAACATCATCAGGCTTTAATTAAAATAATAAAAGTTTATTTAAATGCGAACATTACAGAGAATGTATGCATGTGTAGTTTGAAGTGTATGTTATACTCTTATACGCCACTGCCTTGCACCTTCTACGCCAATGTTACGTCGCTGCTACGATCTTGCTACACCAGGAGGTACGCCAATGCGACGCCTATGCTACGCATCTGCTACAAATCTGCTACGCCTGTGCTACGTATCTGCTACGCCTATGCTACGCATCTGCTACGCATCTGCTACGCATCTGCTACGCATCTGCTACGCATCTGTTACGCAGTGTCTATGCTACGTCAATGTAGCAGGTAAGCTACATTGACGTTGTTACATTGTTTCAATGAAGTCAGCGCACTACCATAAATTAAAATCGAATAAAATCAGCTCCTATATTCCCCAGTGTAAAGGAACAAAGTATAACCAACAGCACAAAAGGTTCAATTTCATCCACATACTGGATAACAAATAGTATTGTAACTTGATTTTATTTTTAATCGAAGTTGATTGCAATTGAAAGCATGTTTTTCAATAAACTTCCTCGAAAACTGGTTCGTAATTCAAATATATTTCACAATCGTACATTTTTCATTTATTTCTACAGATTAATATCAGCTATTGTTCAATTCCTGTAGTCAGCGGTGATTGTTTTTAGGGCCTATATTATTAAATGAAAATTTTATTATAGTTGTGGTTAATAACAGAATAACATAACATCACGCTTGTAATCCCCGAAGGGTTGGGCAGAGAAGTACTTAATAGTATACCCACATTTCGCCGGTTATGTTGTAGCCCCGTGTAATAAGATGACCGACCGACCTGGTATCGAAGCCAGACAGGACCTCATGCGCAGCTGTCGCGCTTTGCTACCACTAGGCCCGTTGGTCCAGTGGTAGTAAAGCGAAGCAGTCAAACAGATTATAACAAATAAATAATATCATTACTTCTACAATTATTTCCTTTTATTCATAACCTAAAAAAAAAAACTATTATTATGATTTGAAGCGCGGGGAAAAAAACAAATTAAATCTTTGTTTCAATTAAATCTTTTCTTCGTTACTGTATTGAAAAAAACGTCGTTTAATTCAAGTGTGACATTTGTCACTGCAATTTTCGCCTCCAAAACAGCCTCTTTCTCTATGGCTAATCTCCAACGACATACTTTCCCCATTTGTTTATAATGTACTATAATATTACAAGTATTACGGAAAATAAGAGGAACTCCGTGCCTCGGAAAGCACGATAAGTTGTTGGTCTCGGCTGCCATATATAGATCTTTGGCAGTTGTTACAGGTAGTCAGTGACCTGAAAGTGTGACAAGTAGTATGACAGTATTAACTGGGTTGTGGAGGTCAGATAGGCAGTCGCTCCATGTGAATACTGGAAATTAGCTGCGTCCGGTTAGACTGGAGACTGGAAGCCAACCCCAACATACTTGGGAAAAAGCTAGGCAGGTGATGATTACGGAAAATTAGAATTGAATCGCGATGCTTCCAAAGTTTCCATTTCTTAGAAAATTTACGTAAATGTAGGCTGCGGATTGTTCGCAAGAGATACCGCGGCCTCAACAAGAAGAGCTAGGAAGGAACATGGGTGGTTTTTAGTTAGAAGTCTTTCCTGTCTGTCCTTTCGCTCTGCCCAAGAGCGGGAGGGGTTATTTGATAATTTTCCACCCGACAAAAAAATAAAAAAATTAGGTGTAAGTGGACCCTTCACGAAGCCATAGAACAAGCATTCTGTTCATGATTTTCAGTAAGTCCACGCTATAATTAATTCTCGTAAAATAACGCTCTCAAAACATGGTGCGTTTTGAGAGCGTGACTAGTAAGGGGTCATGAAGGTCCTGCGGGTTGTTCGAAAGAGACACAGCGGCCCCGGACACAAAAGGCTAAGAAGGAACATGGGTGGTTTTAGTCAGTAAAGTCTGACACGCCCACAAAAAAAAAAATAAGGGATCATGAAGGTATTTAAAGTAAGTAATAACATTAAAAAGAATGGTAAGTTTTTAAAATAAAAACTGGGTAGTTTAAATTAGCATTGAACTACAAGGTCCATACGTATTTTTTTTATTTTTTATTTTTTTGCTAGCCTACTCTGTCCCACTCCAGGGCAAAGGCCTCCCTCCACTCTTTCCACATTTCGCGAACCCGCGCGTCCTCCTTCCCTAGGCATAGTCCATAAATAAAAAATAGCAATGACGGGCAAAGCCTTTCGGCTTCGGGTAGCCCGCGATATTCGAATTTACTTACGTTTTTTGCAATATCCCGGTCAGTGTCAAGTCGTATGTTAAATAAAATGGGATTCACGGCAATAACAAATGTTTATTTACTCAGTAATAATGATTAAAATCACCAATACAACCGTCTCAGTTCATAAAGGTCTCTTTAGTGACTATTTGATGTAAACGGCATTCTTGAGGATACAAGATACTTACAGTTTTCGAACAATGTTCCTAAAATACATATATATAGTATATAAAAATCCTATAAACGTTCAATTTCAGTTGTTTCCAACAAAATGTCTCATACTAGCTAACGTTCTTGAATCTCGTTGTTTATCACTAAGCCGTGTCAATGATCTTGCAAAGTCGTCCCACGAAGATAACGTTCTCGTATATTTTCTAACCGCGTGTCTTTGTGGACTCTCCTTGGGATCGTCAATCATGCTAAATTGTTCTCAAATACACGTGATAGTCGGTAACTAGAGCTAACCGGTGGGAACAGACGACAGGTAACAGTCGTATTAACGCGCTAGTCACGAAATGTAGCAATCATGCACGGAGCACATGTTTCCAGAGAGGACATAGAGGTTGCTCTTAATTTTGTCGATGACTACGTGCAGAGAATTTTCCATAATAATGCGTGGTTAAACTGTGATACTTTGTTGATTTTGTTTGTAACACTGCTAATAGTTGCTAAAAGTTATCCTATATACGAACTCCAAACCAATCTGTAGGTATAGTTTGTTTCGGGATTTGAGCTGTTATTCAAAAAAATATTTAGTTTAGTTAATTTTTAAGTAACTAAATTCATAGTGATATAAATAAATTGAGAAAGAGAGAATGAAAAGATATTTGAGCAATTGGGCCATACAGAAAGTCTTTATTAAAAAGTAGATATTAATGTACAGACGCCAGTACTTCAAGTTACTAAATCTTTTGACTTTGTCTGTGACGCGTTAGCTTCAAGGTTGATTAGAAAAGTAATTGACACAAGTTATTTATTGTTGAGGCCGAATAATTAACCATGAAACTACAACTCGCGTTTGGGGTAGAAGATAATATAATTATGATAGTAACGACAAAATGCCGTCATAGCATTTTTCTGCAAATACTTTTCGGCTTTTTTTCACGTGTTTATAAAAAACCGGCCAAGTGCGTGTCGAACCACGCACAAGTAAGGTTCCGTAGTTGGCCATTAACATTTTTGCGGCCTTACTAAACTGATTAATCTCCCTGCCTACCAGCCTATTTTTTTTTATGGCGGGTGGAAAATCATCAAACAACCCCTCCCGCTCTTGGGCAGAGCGAAAGGGAGCGTCAGACTTCTACTGACTAAAAACCACCCATGTTCCTTCTTAGCCCTTCGTGTCGAGGCCGCGGTATCTCTTGCGAACAACCCGCAGCCCCGACGGGAACAACCCGCAGCCCCTGCCTACCTGCCTTAGTTTAGGTTCCTTGTTGATTACGGAACCCTAAAAATGTTGCGGAGTACAAAAAAGACACAATTAGTTAACTAGTGTTATTATCATTGCATCGAGCGATTATAATGATACCAGGATCAAGAACCGCAATGGAATGTTTAATGTAATGTGGATAATAAAGAATAACAATATGAAAGGCAATGACCTACGTCACTGCTTAATTGTTTTTATTAAACCCACATTACTCTAGTCAGGTTTCTCTTAATCACTAATTAAACTGTTAATGATACAATTATCTAATGACTTATGTAATCTCTATAGGCACTTAGATGTTCGTCAAAATGGCGCAGTTCCCGTGGGAGGACGATGTTCGTCGGTAAACATAGGCTCGACAACAAGGTTCCAAGATAATTAACTCAATTAAGTAATTGTTTGCGTAGTGTATCCGGACGTAAAACTGTGAGAACATTGTGATATTGATTGCTGGAAACATTAAGGTACCTAACTAATTAGTCTGAGTACTCAATGATATTTATTAAGGATTTATTATTACCATATTTTATTTTATAATAATTTTATCAGACAATTGCTGGCATAAAATAGTATAGCAACTAAAAACGGTAAGGACAAGGTGCACCTATGTCTGCCTTGCTATTGTAGTAGTCGCCAGCGCCATTGTTCATATGGTCGCGGACCCGTGGTCGTTCGATTCCTAGATCAGGGCAATTTTTAATGGGTTTTTCCATTACCTCAGTAACAGCCACGCAGTCTGGGTTTGTGATTTAAACACAACTTCCGAAATGTAGAACCCTACTATTGGTACACTTCTACGTTACCCTTCGGGAATTCAAGTTAAATTATGTTAGGCTGCTTAGAAGTTAAGGTTTCCAGATTTTTTGCTCCATTGATGGGGAGGCAAACATTTATACATTTCTAAATAATTACAAACTACAATTTACAAAACTTAAATTATAATAAAATATATACAAGTATCAAAAAGAGAAGAATTACAGGGTCAAAAAATTCGTCCACATTGCTGTTAACAGGAAAAGTGCCCAGAACACTGGCAGAATTCCCACGTTGGATGGCAATGCTGATTCTTTGGCCAAAAAATAGGCTGGTCACGTGAAGAGTCGACCAACCGCTTGGCAATTTCCTTAAATATTAGGTGAGCACTCGAACCCCAAGGCCCCAGTGTTTCAACCCAATATGAATTTATTAAATTATCTTTCTATTAAAGCACTAAACCATGTCTTAACGTAGGGCCTCAATTTTAACAAACGTAAGTGGAGAACGCGTTATAAAGCTCGTGAGTGCCTAATAATAACAGACCACACAGTGACCACATACCGAGTTTCATTAGTCAGTGGCCTGAAATTCTGACAACCTGTCTTACCAAGGGGTACCCAGTCCATATTACCCAGTCCTAACTAGTTTGTGGAGGTCAGATAGGCAGTGGCTTCATGTTAAATACTGGTATTCAGCACAGATATTCAACATAGTTGGGAAAAGGCTAGGCCGATGATGATGTATGTAAAGAAATCATTCAAGTTCAAAGTCAATGACAAAAAAAAACAAAACATAATCATTAAAAATAAAATTAAGAAACTCCCGTAGATATCGTAATAAAGCAAATAACTCGGTATATTTCAAGAACAGTGACACGCGAACATGTTGTGTTCTCCCGTGTCACATGTCCAAGTCTCACTCTCGTAAAACCAAATAATAATGTATAATTAATAACAACAGTGATAACACTCCTCCATTGACGTCTGATTTAGTTATTTTGGCTGTAAACATAATATCACAATATGTTTATGCAATAACCTAGCTAATATAGGTACCTAGCGGTGTGGTATCTTTTTATTCTCTCTATAATTTTCCACAACAACATAGGTATTTTGTAGGTATCTGGGTTATTTTCCTTCTTCACATTAAACGATAACTAGCCTATACTAACTGGGAGGTCAGGTAAGAAACCGCATCATGTAAAATACCGGTATTCAGCTGCATCCAATTAGACTGGTAGTCATCCCAAAAAAATATTGTACAGGCTAGGCAGGTGATGATAGTATTTATATTTTATTTTCAGGGGCATTCCCTACTTATATTATGAGGATAATATATATCTACAATGCTATCTGCTCGTGTATCGATTAGATTGTATCATTGACATAATGTGTGACTCCAGCAAACAGGTAGGAGTTAACATCAGAATCAAGGTTGAAAGAATCATCTACCAGCCCAGTGAAATTCTGTTGTGCTCTATTAAGGTTATCATCTGTTAACGAATGTATCATAAAATAATATTTTTTGTTTACGGTACACAGCTCCTATCGCCGATGCCAGCATAGTTTTTGACTTGCATTAATTAGAAGTCGCAAACTAGTCCGCCATAAAATCTATAAGGTCGCCACAGCAACGGCCAACAAGTTTCTTTGACTAGTTACGCATGGTCCGGGATGCCAAAACAATGACAATCTGACTCGCTTTTTCAGAACAATGTTGGGGTCGGCTTCCAGATGCAGCTGAATACCAGTATTTTACATGGATCCACTGTCAAACTGACTTCCACAACCAAATTAGTATTGGGTAATATGATACCCTTTGGTAGAACTGTTGTCAGACTTACGGGCTATTGAGTACCCGTAACAACTATCAAATATCTTCAAATGACAGCCGGGACCAATGGCTTAACGTGGTTTCCGAGGCACGGAGGAAATTCGGTATGAAATGGGCGGTCACCCATCCACAGACCAACCTAGGCAAGCGCGGCTTAACCTAAAGATCGACCCAAATGTCAGTTATTATTAAACCACGAGCTACTCCGTAAGACAGTGATTGAATTTGCATAAAACCATTTTGCCCATACAATCACCGAACAAAAAAACATACGCAAAATGTCTTATGTACGATGATGAAGATGATACATAAGGCTAAGCCGATTAGATAACAGTAACCCTAACCAGTTTTAGATAGACCACAGATGGCGTGATATGTCAAGTGTTTGGTTTCACTTTTTATCGGTTGTTCTGCTGTCGCTGTGGGCATTATTTTGACAAGATAATATAATGCAACTGTGGCGCGCAAAGCCTGCAATGATATTAACGATACAATCAGTAAGCCTAATAATAGTGGTATGTTCATCGTCGGAGATAAACGATGTTGCTAACCTAACATGTTGCTTAATTTTACCTGGTAACTTTTTCTTAATTTTTCAGGTTGTACATTTTCTTTTTTTGCCTCGTTAGTCAAGTCACGCAAGCGCGTCTGCTGACCCTGTTATTGGGATTTATCATCAGGAATTCCTGAGTAGCAGCCATGGAGTCTAGATTTATGTCCGGATTATGACAATCGGTTCGTCACCTTTTACAATAACTGGCCAAAG
Organism: Diarsia brunnea; assembly: GCA_949774965.1. NCBI lineage: Eukaryota > Metazoa > Arthropoda > Insecta > Lepidoptera > Noctuidae > Diarsia > Diarsia brunnea. The sequence goes on from OX458996.1 coordinate 16,300,062, forward strand.
TGTACTATTACGTACACCTCTGCCTATCCCTTCGGGGATCACAAGGCGTGATGTTATGTTATGTCTTATACCAAGAAGGTAAACAAATAAGCAATTTAATAATATAACTAATATAAAATATTAATAGAATAAGTATATGAATAGAGACATAATATAGATTAATAGGATATAATTATAAAATAGATATAGAAATAATACCAACTTAATAATAAAATAAACAAACCGCTCTTCCTCTCTCTACATTATATAAACATTTGCTGTGCCCGACAGGGTCCATAATTGTGTCTAGAATTATTTTACCTATCACCAGAAAATGTACATTATGGATTGCAATAAACGATTTGAATTCGAATTTGTCTACATTTTTTTAGTTATCAACGTGACTCTGTTTTAGAAATGACAATAATATAACTGTTTGTTTGGTCACGCAGATTCAGAATTTCTGTTTGGCACACATAGACCACGACTGTTAGTAGGATACTTACTATCCCGGTCCGTTCCCGTGGGATAACCTGACATCCAAACGGCGCGGGAAAAACCGTGAGCAAAAGGTAGTGATGTGGGATTATTTGAGAAAGAGGAAGAGTGCACAAGAAGTAAAATGGGCACGAATTTGTTATTGTAAAAATTTTGTGCGCACAAACGTCATAGTTTAATGCACACCACTTATTGTTCTTACTGTTTTAAAAGTACTCTTTGATTAATTAATCACAGTACTTACATACCCATACTTTTGTACCCCATAGTGATAAAAATTACTCGATCGTTGGTGATTGTTGTATCAAAAGTATTGTGAATCAATTCAGATTCATAGTTGTTTAGAGTAATCGTACTTAAAATAACTCCTGAATTTTATTTTACTAATCTCAGGAGAAATCATAATACATACATGGAACAGACAAATTATAAGTTACAAACTTTCGCAGTTCATCATCTTCCTAGCTTTTCAAAGGGAAAATTATGAGTGTCATTAATTAATAAAATAGCATTTCTTCAAACTGTCTGGTCAAAAGCCTGTTGAAATGTAACCTAGGCTGAGCTACGTTAGCCAGCTATAGTAACGGATCAGCTAACAAAATACATTTTTTCGTTAAAACACTAGCGCCTATCTATATTATTAATTCGCCTTTTTAACCTAAACTGTGTAACTGCTGAGCAAAGGTCTTCTCCATAAGTTTCTACTCTTTATTTTTTAAACGCCTCTAAGTAAGTAGGTCTAATTTACACCAGGCGTTTTCTAGGCCCCAGGCACCCACGAATGACAACTCTGAACCAATCGGCGATATAACTGATCAAATTAGAAAGAATTGAACACAAACAGGATTTGATCCCACGACCTAACTAATCGTAATGACGTGTTTGTTATCAGCCCCTGAATACAATTACCTACGAGTGCCTACGACAAATGTCAGTCTCGTCTCGCATGGTCAGATTAGAGTGCTGGGTAGATACTCAACTATTTTTGTACTTGTTGATATACACACTTGAATCAAAGTAGATTAACTTTATCTTAATTTTACTACTACTAGGTAGCTTAAACATAAATGGGTACATGCAGGACTGCCGCTACTACATAGCTGTTCCCAACAGATTTTTTGTTTTTTTTTTTATGTTTGTACCATAAATGAACTCACACTCCTTTCATATTATGAGGATAGATAGATATGACGCCCCATTCTACGATTTCTAGCATGCAGCGCTGTCATACCAACTCATCTTTGGCCATTCCGAGAAAAATTGTACGTAAGAAAAAAGTACTGTCACAATATTTTACAAAAAGTTTACAAGACCATCTCATACTCAAACGAATGCAGTTTTTTTGTATGTACAGTATAGCTCATTATCTTTAAAAATAAATAATAATGGAGTCAATTGTTGTTAATTCCACTGATCTAAAATTAAAAATAAGAAGCAAAAAAGGGAATTTTTGCGTGTCACACATCCTATCGCTAACTTTAACTAACCGAAGTTCATGGTTTTTTTAGACATACTTCAGCATTTTTTGGGATCTTTTATAGAATATTGTTTTATTTTTTAATTATACCGTTAATTTTACTCATAAATCTTATTGTATTACACTAAAATTTATGAAATTTAAATTAATCAAATTGGATCAAGGTGGACATTCCACTTTAGTCACGGTACGGAAATACTGTTTTATTTGTTTTCAATAGTAAAAAACTACCAAAACAAGTTATTTTATTGTCATGGTAACATAATTGTAGTAGATCAGCCATTTATTTTTACTCGTCGTGCATTTGTGACGCAGTAATCGGTGACGAAAGCCCTACTAACTACACATCCTCGATTAAGGAATCCACTATAGTCACAGCAATAACTTGAGACCAATATGTTCTTAAAACATTATTTTATTTGCGAATTATACTTAATGTATCTGGGTATGTCGTGAAGAAATGATTTCCCCTAAAAGAACTAATAGTATTGAGTGTTGTCGTCATTATTATTAGTAAGCGGAGTTCGTCACGTCCATTTAATGACGTGACATATTAGGGGAACAATGTTTGTGACGCTAAGTTTACGTGGTGCATGTTTTACCGACTATAACTCAGATGTATGGAGTTGTGTTTCTGTTAAATTATTCATAATAGACGGTCTATCGTTTCACTATCTTAATGAACGTTTACCTACTATCGTTTTGATTGATTGTAAATTAAAAATGTTTGGTTTTAGTACAAATTCGCTGCACAAGACAAAGAAGAAAAAGTGTACCTAATATTTTTGATTTTAAACTTGTTATGAACACCGCTTTTGTTTCAATTTAGTCACGATGACATTTCCTATTAAGTCACTGTCACAATTTTTTATTCCATGTTATCGGCTGTAAAGTGTTATTTAATGCTAGTAATGATTTATTTTGGAATAAAATATATCATATAAATATATAATAGTCTGAATTCATTTTGTAGGTAGGTACTGAATTAACTACAAAGTTAAAAATATAAGTCGCACTGATCTAAAATGTGACGAAAATATTTTAATATGTGATTTAAAGCTAAAAACATATTTCAAATAGGATAAACGAAATTGATTCCAAAAAGAGTATTTGAATTTTAACTAAACATTGTAAAGAATTTGTAAAATATAGTTCACGTTGCTGAAAAATATTACGTTAATGATCGTTACTAAATGGACAGTGCTTGTCATCATCAGTGTTGATCATGGTTGAAAATCTGTTTTTTTTTAAACTGTATACTATTTAGTTACATACTATATATTTTTCTTAAACTTTGATAAATGACGCATCGATTCCTAAAGATAACTAAAAAAAATAATTACCAAATTGTCCCTTTTATCCCTTACGAACCGGTACAATTTTTCTCGGAATGGCTCCTCGCGGTTTCTGTCCCACTGTAAGAACAATTTATACATTTCATACTTCCAGTTCTCTCGGCTGTTTGCTGATATGCAGTGTACAGCAAATCATTATCAGCATTCTCTTACCCTTAACTCAATTAATTTGGGGTCTTAATCTATACTTATCGATTACTCTTCATCTAATCAGACGGCTCCTTTCTTGCCATATGAGTATCCAGCAAATATTACCTGTTAAAATGTGTGATCTACATTTTTACGAAAAAGTTACACCAACTTAAAAAATTCATGGTTTTTTTTTGGTAAAAATTCAAACACGAAAAAGTGCTCCCTAACTGCGGTACTCAGAGATATTTAATGATTACTTAAGCTGCCACTTAGTAAAGGTTTGACATACTTTTGTATGACAAAACTGTCAAAACCTTCACTTAGTGATGGCCTAAGTAGGTAATCATTAAAGCTCTCTGAGTGCGGCAGAGACATACAACATTAACGATCAAAAACATTATATTTTTCGTGTAAAAATAGCCTATCAGTATTATTTTATGCTGAAGATAATGTATGGAATATTAACGTCGAAATACTAAACAAAGATTACTTTAACACGTTTCCGACGTCAGAGACTTTAAATAAAACAATGTATTATTTTTCTGACGTGTTCTTAGCGATACGTTAACTGTTATTTTCCCTCTGAGACTGATGACGTATATAATATTATATTAATTGACCTCACGTTTACAGAAATCGAAGACGTCTTATCTTGAGTTCCTCGCGAACCATGGAGAGAACAAAGAGGGGCTTCAGAAACTGTGCCAATGACTACTGACTGAATGTAAATAAAACAATTGAAGAATATAAATGTTTGAAGATAATTATTTATCAGGCCGTTGTTCACAACAGCTGCAGACCTTTATCTAACTAGTCCATTGGCCCATTGTGAGTTATTTTCTGTGGAATATTATATTAGTCATATATGTATATTATGGAATGCAGTGCCTATTTATGTTTAATGCTAATAGAACATAAGATAAAATATAAGCTAACGTCATTGTTGTCTATTGGTACAATTCAAAATTGCTTTTATTTTATGGTACCGGAAACACTATACTTATCCGCACAATAATCACTAAAAAGAGGAAAACTAATTTAACCTTGTAAAAATATCATTTGCTAAGCATTTTTGTTATGAATGCAGATTATTTAAAAACCACAGAAAAGAGACAAAATCAATCTTCGATTTTTCAGAACATAGCCTGTTGTCTAAGTTCTATGTAATATGACGAAAGCCTATTGCCATCAACCGGGGCCAAGTCTATTCTCTGTAGCTATTGATCTGATGGAAAATACCAGGAATACTTTGCCCGAACTGGGAATCGGATCCAGGATCTCATGTCCAGCAGTAGCACTTGTGGTTGTGACCATTAGACCAAGAATAACAGTATTGATATGCATAGGTCAAAGCTACGTTACAGTCAATTGTTCTCTTACGCCGAACAATAGACACAAAAAAATTGAATTAGTCCGTCAGATAGATTTCCAAAAAATATTGGACACGTATAAAACTCGTGTGACGTCATATTCTAAGACATTAGTATGACATTTTTTACCGGTGAGTGACGTCACAACCCACCACTCAAATCTTTGAGCGTTATAACGTCGTCAATTATTATTAACCAAAAAATACGTTTCCAATATTTTTCGATAATCTAACAGACGGACTAATTAGAATCATATTTTTCTTTGTCAGTAAACATCCCTATTGTGTGAAAACATTCATCATCTTTCTGACATTGGACGAAATATATTTGTCACAGGACTCACAGGTCACAGCATAATTGTAGCATAATTAATCGGATTTCTAAAATCGTCGATATATTGTATTCTCTATCTATTGGAGTGATGGTATTTATGTGTAGCATAAATACTGTCACACCAATAGACAGATATCTCAGCGGCTATAAAACACCGCCGATCTTTTCCTACTCATCGCCGATTTTCATGAAAGTACAAATAAAATATTTATATAAAAATACAAATATTTTCAAGGTTAATCTATATCCCGGTAGCCACGTCGTATCTTGTGTAATAATTATAACCCTTTGACGTGGGTATCGGCCATCGGCAATGTCGGTTCTCGTTAACCTAACTTATTAGCGTGTGCGTGTATTGCACTGTTTATCATTGCTTAATGACGCTGGGATGCAGCATGCTACGCTTCTTGAAATATGCTTATATAGCTTCCTTCGCCCCCCACCTTTCTGCGCTTGCATTGGGCTAGAGCACCTTTTGCCTTATTGGAAAGCGCTGCTCGCATTGCTTGGGGTTACAGGAATCTTTCCTGGAACCCATGCGCCATTCTCAGGGTTCTACTTCCAGGCGACTACTGAAAATAGCGTCCGCAGAGATGCGCGCGGTTAGCGCATCTGTGTGGACGCTCCAATCCAAATCCACACGACATCTGGCCAAGCATACCCATCACACAGCTTTCGCCATTGCGAGTGTTACAAGTTCAAATGCGCACCAGATTCCAATCGCCGCCCCGGTGCCTATTCTACGGTGTCCACTAACGGACCTAGCTCAGGGCAGTACCTAATTTCCAACCAACAACCAGTACGACCCTCGAGACTCAAAGAACCCACCCTTCTAAAATTTTTTGCTCGTGCTCTAATTTGATATTGTAAGTGGCTTCGAATTTAAATCAAGCCGTACCTCATTATTACCGCTAAAGTTTTTTTAAATTTTTAGTTGTAATAGGTATCCTCTACAAATATTTACTATCCATTTAACATTCAACAAAGAAACCAAACCCCTTATTATTGCGTTCAACTCCTGACTAATGAGAAGTAGTACCTTCCATAATCAGCTCACCTTGATAACCTGAAAGAATACAACTCTCCATAATATTTTATTAAAGAATAATCCTCCATCTCCTAACCGTTAAGGAGTTGTACCTTCCATCATCAGCTCATCAACATGAAGTGATAACTGCTAGATGCTAATACTTGAAAAGATTTAGAAAAAGCACGAAACACGTAATACGTGCCTATAAAATTTGAGAGTTGCCCTCGATTTCCCTGGGATGACATCAATAGATCCTAACTTGGTGACAATGGGACCACCTCAAGAAAATACTCTTTCGAATACAAAGAGAATTTTGGAAATCGGTTAATTAATGACGGAGAACAAGCATACAACAAAAAAAAAACACCATACAGACGAATTGAGAACCTCCTCGTTTTTGGAAGTCGGTTTAAAATAGCAGGATTGGCTAACGTGTCATACTGAGTATTTCATAAAGGTTAAGGATACTTATTTTTTAGATTTTCTGTATGTATTTAATTCCAAGTGGATTATTTTATCGCTCTGTAGATTTTTTTGGGTACCTACCCAGATAATAGCTAGCTTATGCCAAGCACAGTTTTTGCATACAGAACGATCGAATAATTGATACGAAAAGAGGTCGCGCATGTTGCTTCTAGGAAGACCTTTAATGAAAATTTGTTTTAAATGAAGCGAAATGACTGCATTGCGTTTGACCATAAACATCATGGACATAATAAACGGATACTCTGTGTGCATAGAATCCTTTTATAGTACACCATGAAAATTATAGGGTATTAGAAAAGCATATTTACACGCATTCGCACCACGCATGTAAATATGCTTTTTCTACTTTACTACTTTTAATAATACAAATTTCATAAAATTAGGGTGTATGTCACCAAAATTTTAATTGAACAAAGGTAACACTCTATTTTTTTCTAGTTACTTTTAATATTAATAATGAAAAATCTAATATTAGAACTTAGATTATACCTCACGTTCTTGAAGTACCTCACTCTCTTTTTTCTTTTTTTATCTTGCTTTGAAACCAAGTCATACATAACTAACTGTCATAGCTTAGATTAGAACTAATAACAATTAATTAGAATTAACTCAGTGTTGAGTTGTATCAGCGTATCAGAGGACAGTCAGAAATGCAATCTGTCAAATACTTTTGGAACTAATAGTAATTTTGTGTTGACAAGCTCCGGGAATGCCCCAGAAACCGTGCGTTAATAACGTTTTAATGGCGGTTTCTCAGGGTATTTACCACTTAGGTACCTACACCTGTACAGTCACGAGCACTTATACATAACCGTAGCAAAACACAAACCTGATTTACTCGTGAAATAACAGTTTCTACTTTAAGATAAGACCTATTTTGTATTACGAAAGAGTATAAGTTCACAAAATTCTATGTCCGTAAAAAGTAACGACAAAAGATAACATTCAGTACTAACAGTAGGGGTAAAACACTTTTAAAAGTAGACGAATATACATTATATTAGTGCCCGTGATTGTACCTGTGTTAGGTGCACCTTATTATTATAATGTTTAATTTATGGATGTATTCTTTTATATTTATTATGTTCGTCTAAATAGCGTTCGAAACTCGTTTGAAGCGCGTACAATCTAAGGGTTAGTTTGGGATCGCTGTACCGTATACGCGCGTCATCAGCGCGTCGCCGGTGCCGTAGAAAATACGCCGTGTGCTATGGGCCTAACTTAGTTAGCTCGCGGCTAGATAATAACAGCCACTCGGTTCTATCTTCACTTCAGTTTAAGCCGCGCTTCCCTACGTTTGTCTGTGGTTAGGTTATGGGTCCATTGTTCCTTCACGCCTCGAAAAGCACGTTAAGCCATTGGTCCGACTCCTATTTGTATTAAAAGTTTGATCTTTGACAGTCGTTAGAAGCAGTCAGTGTCCCGAAAGTCTGACAACCAGTATTACCCCGTACTCCGTACTCCCTCGGTTGTGGAGATCAGACAGGAAGTCGCTCCTCGTAAAATACTGGCATTCAGCTGCAGCCGGGTAGACTGGAAGTCGACCCTAACATCGTTGGGAAAGGTTTATGCAGAAGTTGGGTTAGCTATTACGGCTTACAATAAGACCGTATTAAATCGCTAAAAATATCTCATGAGTGCTTTTACAATGTTAAAAGGATGATACAGGTAAAGCTCTTAACCTTTGATACATTGTAGAAAAGGCATAATGGAAGCATACAAAATCACTTAAACTAATTGAACATAAAAATGTTCAACAATGTTACTGTGGAGTGCTTTACCGATGTTGGCTGCCAACACATTATTTTAATGCCAGGAGTAAAATAATCTGATTTAATTAAAGTTCTTTTAAACCGACTTCAAAAAAGGAGAAGGTTCTCAAATTGGTTGTTACCTCATATTTATAACTCCATCATATAAGAACTGATTAGATTTTTTTAAATTTATGGTATAAACTCTCCGCTAGGTCCCATTTTCATTAAAATCGGTTCAATAGTTTGGTTCATGGTAGTCGGTCTTAATAACTTCTAGTTACAATATAAAATTGATTCATGACAAGAATGAGTGTGGTATACTACATATACAAGTAAAGGATGAAATAAAATCGTTTTGCTAAAAAACTGGCTTAGTGTAAGTCGAACTTGCACATGAAGGGTTCCGTACCATCGTAATAGGGAAACCTCTTTTAATTTATATTATTTCTTTTAGTGGCAACAGAAATATAAATTTTGTGATAAGTTTGTTTTTGACAAAGTTATATTTGCGGTTTTTAAAAGGTGCTATCTCAAAAACTGCTAACTATATCTCGTTCAAACTAATTTTGAATTAAAGTTTTCATTGCGATCTACAACATTATTTATATTTGTTTTAGATTTTTCACTCTTTTTATTTAACAGACACACATTTTACCACTTTGGAAGTGTCTATCCTTCACCCGATTGGGTTTGAGAAAAAATGGCTTCAAGAACCTTAATGTCATTTTTAAAAACCTGTCGTTAGACCGCCACACAGATAGGTTTGATGAAAAAAGTTTTTTTTTAGTTTCAGTTTCATGTATTTCATGTTACATATTCTTAATCTTTAATTATTTTTATGTTTGTATATAAATCGTAAAACGGTTCACAGAATACATCTACCTACCAAGTTTCAACTGTGAAGTCTTAAAAGTTTCCAAATAAAGTGGCTGTGACATATGGACGGACAGACGAACAGACAGACATGACGAATCTATAAGGGTTCCGTTTTTTGACATTCGGCTTGTCGTGTTACTTACCCCTAACAAGTAAAAGAGGGTAAGTAATTTAACAATTGAATTTAATATAGAGGTAAGAGGTAAAAAATACAAAGAAATCTATAAAAACACGAACCTTCCTAACTCACGCTTTGCACAGAATAGAACAGCTCCAGGATAGGTCAATCTCGAAGCCAGGCCAGCAGATTACGGGCGAGTCCTTTAGGGAGGCCCGGAGAATACGTTGGAGGTACTTCGCGTCGCGAGGATCACGGGCGACTCCTTTAGGGAGGCCCGGAGGGTACGTTGGATGTGCTTCGCGTCGCGAGGATCACGGGCGAGTCCTTTAGGGAGGCCCGGAGTATACGTTGGAGGTACTTCGCGATGGTTCTTCTTAAGAACTCAGATAATAACTTGTAGACGTGATCATTCTTCTTTAAAAACCAGATCTCAACTGGAGGGCATCCTTCAGAAATCCCTTTTTATAAAACAATCTCTCCGTTTTTTTCACCCAATTGTCTTTTAATTCTTTCCAGAATTTAAGTTCTTGAAATCAAAAATTGTGAGTTGCCTGTATTTAAAACGGCCTGTATTATTCAGTCAAAAACTTCCTCAAAGAATTTCGTGAGATAAGTTACAGTTAATAGAAATTATCAATAAATTACATTATTTCCGTGGCTGGCGTGAATATGTTGACATGTCTAAAATTGTAATTTGTCAGGGCGGCCATTTTAAAGTTTTGGCGTCTTCTGGTAAATCGGTAAATTAGTTTAACATATATGTTTTAGTTGTTTTAAAGGTTATTTTATGCCATCTTTTAAATGACGACAATAAATAATCGAAATTTCCCATAGATTGCATAATAATAGACTTGTCAAGTCGTTCACCGAAAAGTTATCAACTTATTCACCGAGTTGTCAACTTGTTCACCAACAGTTTTCAACTTATTCACCGAGTTGTCAACTTGTTCACCAACAGTTTTCAACTTATTCACCTCATTATTAGGTAAACAATGTTATTTTAATGACAAACACATTATTTTAATTGGATAGCAAACAGATGACAAACATAAAAAATATTTAGTTTGCTGAAATACCTACTACTCACTCAAATCAAGTAATGTTGTTCTAACTGAACAAATATTTAATTGAAACACCACGAAACTATCAGTTTCCTAGTATTTTTGTAATAAAAACATTGTTTTATTGGACCACAAACAACGTAACAACAAATGTGTTACTAACACAACTAAAAATTGAAACAACTAAAATAACCATACATTAACTCCTCAACCTCGTCGAGGACCATTCATGTTTTATTGGACCTCAGAATCCTCTTCATCTGGGTTGTTTTCGTCCAAATCTGGAATAGTAGATGCAGAGACGTCACCGACAGTTTTTATATTAATATAAAACTTTGTCAATCAGGTCAATCATGTCCATCAAATCCTTTTTTTTTCTGCACTGATTGGCAAAGCTTCCTTGGAGATTTGGCTCAACCTAAAGACATCTATGGTGGTTTTTCCTCTTTTCCGAAAATTTACTGACTTGAAAGAGGGTCAACAACATCTGACAAACATCTGGCAAAGCACAAAAAGGTCTACTGTGCCTTCGTAGACTTGGAGAAGGCTTACGACAGTGTGTGGAGGGAAGAGCTGTGGTCGACTCTATCTATGTATGGTGTGGACAGGTGCTTGGTACGAGCACTAAAATCTTTGTACAAGGATTTTAGTGCTTGTGTTAGGATAAATGGGGCATACACTGGCTGGTTTATCATCTCAAAAGGTGTTAGGCAGGGCTGTGTAGCGTCCCCTTGGCTGTTAAACCTATACATGGATAGTTGTCTGACAGATTTGAAAGAGAATGACTGTGGATTAAGGATGAATGAGTTGCCTGTCAAATGCCTTCTGTACGCAGATGATCAAGTTCTTCTAGCATCGTCAGCGGAACAGTTGCAAGATATGGTAACTGTTATGAATGAAGCATTTAAGAGAAAAGGGATGAATGTAAATGCAAACAAGACGAATGTTATGGTATTTGAAAGAGAAGAGGATATATCGGTGTGTGATGTGGAAATAAATGATAAGAGTGTGAAACAAGTGAATGAGTTTGTATATTTGGGCAGTATGTTTACAAGAGATGGAAAGATTGACGCAGATGTAGAAAGGAGAGTAAACGCGGGAAATAGAGTAAATGGTGCTATGCATGCGGTGGTGACCAACCAGTCGATGTCAAAAGAGGCTCGGCTGGCTGTTCACAATGGTGTGCTGGTGCCTACTCTTATGTATGGCAGTGAATGTTGGGTGTGGCAAACGAAGCATGAAAGTAGGATTAATACTGTGGAGATGCGTTCTTTGCGAAGCATGTGTGGTGTAACTCTGAATGATAAGTTGAGGAATGAGGTAATACGAGAACGTTGCGGTTTAAAAGAAGATGTAGTGACAAAAATTGAAAACAGTATGCTAAGGTGGTTCGGTCATGTGGAAAGGATGAATGAAAGGCGATTAACAAAAGGTATTTACAAGGCAGATCTGAGTGGTAATGCCGGGAGGGGACGCCCTAGAAAGACATAAACTGATCATATTGGTGCCGTTCTTCTGAAAGGACAGGTACGTAGTACTCGTAACCGGCGTGCGTGTATGACCAGATGTATGAATGTGGACGAGGCAAAAGGAGTATGTAAGGATCGTAGTAAGTGGCGTTCTGTGGTTTCTGCCTACCCCCATGGGAAAAGGGCGTGAGTTTATGTATGTATGTTGAAAGAGGGTTCGCGATCCAGGGTCATCTTGAAATTGATTTATTCTACCCTGTTTTTATTATATTGCAGCCATTTAATACGTTGCCATAGATCTGTCCCCAGAATCGTCCAGGTTTTTGACAGTAAAGGGTACTTTCGTTTCGCGGTTCGCGTGCGCGTGGCTTCTGAAATCTAAACTGACGTTTTTTTACCAACACACGAGCGAGGTTATTTTAAAAAATATTACTTCTTACGAAAGTTTGTTGATAACTCGATTATTTTTTATACAACTTTTTTTATTTAATTTTTTTGGCGGGTGGAAAATCATCGAAAAACCTCTCCCGCTCTTGGGCAGAGCCAAAGGGAGTGTCAGACTTCTACTGACTAAAAACCATCCATGTTCCTTCTTAGCCCTTCATGTCGAGGTCGCGGTATCTCTTGCGAACAACCCGCAGCCCGACGGGCTTTTAATACCACTTGGGTACATAAGTTGTCAACTAAACATATTTATTTAACGTTAAAGATTTTGTAACGGACAACATGTAGTGATACCTATACTTATTACATTTAGGGTTCAGAACTTCGTTGTCAGTAACTGGACATCTCAATATATCGCAATTTAAACAGAAATACTTCGGTGGGCCATAACTTGATATCTCAATTTGTCAATTTAAAATTAGTACTTTAAGAAAACTTTTAAGTGTATAAGTTGAGATTTCAAATTACAAATATTATTTTGGGTACTGAGTATAGGTTGATATAACAAAATATCAATGTTCGATCACAAAAACATGTGAATCGTTAATTTGACATGAGGTTTTGTTAAGTTAGACACGTCAAAATGCGAGATATCAACATATCCTCAAAGTCGATTGCTCCAAAAATTATGTATATCTATAACTGTCAATTTTTTTCATATAAATTCTTAATGCGTAGGATGTAATAAGCCAATAAAAAAAAAAACATAGAAATCGACATGTCAATGTGTTCACGCCAGCCACGGATTTGAGCTAATATATTAATAAAAATAAATTAAATTATATAAATCAAATGTAACCTTCATAGTTCTAACCACTAAGAAAAACTATGACACAAATTAAAAGAAAAAGTAAATGACATATTGACAACTGACGTTATGTCACACGAAAAGTAAACAATGAAAAATTATAAGATTTAATATTTTAAAACAATAAAAACAACGTTAATAAATCGAATAAGATCGATTATAAGACTGCCAACAAAAATAGTTGTCGCCAAGGCGCGAAATGAGACGTAAAAAGGACATTTTATGAAAGATGAGGATGATTAGTAAAAGTGTAAGTATAAATCTCAATAAATACTATAGGCTACGGAACCCTAAAAACACTAAAACAGTGTATAATAACTTTACTTTCAATAGTTGGATGTTAGTTATTTTTTTATGCTTATCGCTTTATTACCCGACTACGGCGAAACCCAAAATTAGGGTTATTTAAATACTTTTTCTATTGTTCGTACATTTATATCAGAAGATTCTTCTAGCTTATATGTATTCAATAACAGTTTGTTCAAACTTTATGATCGTTATCTCCTAATTGCATTGTTTTAGTCATGTGATATATATGCAAATAGCGAACGCGTTCTTGCGAGTATACCTTCCTTTGTCATTCGATCAACTCGACTCGTACGTAACTATTAGGTGTTTTATAATGACCTACGCCAACATAACAGGTTGTATCTACGTCAGACATTTTTTGGGGCAGATTAACTTTATTCAGAAAAACTGTTTTGTTTGTAGTTATTCATTATTCAAACTTACTGAATTTTCTTTTTCATTATTTTCGTTTCTGGATAACTGAAAATACTCTGGTCTATGTCTTGCCGACTGGTTGATACTTTGCATGACCGGAGGGCAGGCGCTTTCTTTAGCCAAAGAAAGCGCTTCTTTGCCGTTCCACGTGGCAATGCTCCCAGTCTTCTGGGTGTCCAAAATGGCCGCTTTAGCAGATCATAATATAAATTGTGTTAAAAAGCATAAAATGGACCTTTTTTTATGAATGATTTTATGAATTATGACGCAATTCATATTATTTTCCTATTATTTTCTTAAATGGTCACAGACACAGTAACTGTTAAGAAATATCCATTGTACGCTTTTTAACGCAATTCGTATTAATGATCTGCTAAAGTGTTTATTTTGGAGCCCCTGGACACGTTTCCGGATCACAGTAATGTGGACGAGTAGATACCGAGCTGTTTGTTTGGTTAGTTCGTTTAGTACATATTGAGTTTTAATTATTCTAAAAATAATTTATTTCATTCTCTGGTTTTTAGAAGTTAAAGGAAGGATTTCCTACAATAGTTATTTGTGCAACAAGAGAGCAAAGTGGGTTTTTGCTGCGAGTGTTGATTTTGAATCCCGAGTAAGCGAAGGATTCTATAGTTGAATCACGAGCGTAGCGAGTGATTCTAAAGTTGAATCCTGAGTGTGGCGAGGGATTCAAAGGCACGAGATGCAAAAAAACTTTGCTCTCGTGTAACACACATTACTTTTCACTTCAGCAGCGAGAACACTTTAGGAGATAAAATAATAAACAGGAATAGATTGAAATAACTATTTATTGTGAATCAAAATAATTAACATTGTAGGTAGAGGTACCAATTCAATAAAATTAGCCTTAACTGACATTCTTTTTAGAAAAGATACGAGTTTTGCGCTGGTTTTGCGTATGTTTCAATATGCACGTTATGTTTTGTTTTTAAAGTAGCTTTCAACATTGAGTAAATACTCCACATTGTAGATGATCGCCTCGTCTCGTCTGTGATATATCTAAAAAATATGATAGCAACACCGTCTCCGAAAAACTGCTTGCGCCCTTTGTAAGTCTCCATTCATTGAAGACATGGTATGCTTTCAGATATCAGGCAGGAAACTTAATTCTGCATTTTTTACATTATTCTTCAATTCTTCGGGTGTTAAATAGCAGACTTCGTCACTGGACTCACTCATATTTATTTATTATTACTATACTTTATTATTCAAATTCTATTGATAACCGTAATATTGCTAGCGTAACAGAGAATAAAACAATAAAAATTTGAATCCCGCTTTTTTTTTTAAATTCGTTCTGAAACTACACTCGCGGTATTCTGTCTCAATATTAAAAATTGTTAAAACTATAAATAAATAAGTAGATTCTTCATCTTGATTTAAATATAAAAAATATAATTCGATTATTCGAAATATAACAATTTTTCAATTCATCACGTGATTTACAATATTACGGTTATCGATTTACAATATCGGTATCCGAACGTTTTATTGTTTGTTTCTTTTTTAGGCCTATAATAAATATGGAATTTGATAATCTAATTTCGAATCGACTTGTTTCTATCTCTCGCTTGTTTCGTATCAAAGTGAAAGTGACAGAACAAAACGAAGTTGAAATCTTTCGAATTTTGTGAGTAGACCTGCACAGTTCTCGGTATTAAAAAAAAAAATTAAAAAGTTACTTTGTCTCACGCTCGCAGCAAAATCGAATTTTGCTCACTGTCTGTAAACAGCAAAACCTGCTTGTTTGAGGTGCTGAGGTGAAAAATATTTTGCAACGATCAATCATCAGTCTTATAGGTATAATGATAAGCTGCATTCGATCACAGAGGTGATTGAATAGCATTCTTTTAAATCACACATTGTTCTATACAATTGCTTTCAAAGTGTAAAACTCATAAAGTGTACATAATCACTATAACATCTAATTAGTAATTTTCATACAATCACGGAGTAAGAGTAGTTAGTAAGCTACTCTAGTGTAGTAACAGGGCACTAGAGAAGTTTCATGATGCTAATAACACTACGTTTAAGGAAAAATTGTTAAAATATAGATCAAAACTAGAAATTCGGTGCAGGCAAACAGATAATAAAAGGCGAACTAAATAAATAGTAATTGAAAAATACAACAGTAGGTACCTATTCGTTTTAAATCCGCCTGTCTTGGGGTATTGCTCATATAAAAAGAGTTTTACTTTTAAAAGTAAGTATCTATACTTATTCACCATCTTCTGGCTTACACACTTGAAGGTATACGAACGATCGTAATGTCAATATCGTGAACATGAGTTCAGTAAGTTAAAATAAACGTAAGTCCCAACATGTTAGAAAAAAACTAAACCTAGTTATTGTTAACCAACACTATTATGTTCACCAAAGTTCAATTTCAAACTACCTACTTTTAATGATGTTAAAACGAATATTTGAAATCTTAACTTTTACTTTCGTGCTTAAAGTAACATTATAATAAAAATATTTTTATTTATTAACATTGAGATCTACTAATAACTTCATAGCATTAGCAATTTGTATCTTGTACTATGTTGTAAGAGCTGGTAAACATTACTGTACGTCATGTGTTGAAGATAAAACCACGACCTATAAAGGGCCCGTGTGACCTTCGGATAAGACATTTCGATATACGTCGAAATTGGGTCATTTCGGTTATTTGTTTATAACCGTGGATAGTTTCTTTAGTAATTGTCAATAAATTGTATTATGCAAGAGTCAAAAATATTGCAGTAACATACATAGATTTATCTACCGCTACACTTAATGATATTAACATTTTGATTAAAAAAAAAAACAACAGTGAAGGTTACCGGTTGCTGAAGCTTGCTCTAGGTATAAAAGCCACTTACTAAGTCTGAACATATATAGCCTATAGTCGCCTGGCAGTCTGGTAGTCACGCCACCTCTGAATGCTCTTTTTAATTGTGTTTAATTCAACAGGATATTGTTGTTGTTTTACTCATTACACAAATTATGTTTTGCTCCTACCGTTTTATTGGTTAGCTGCTCGTTCGACTTTGCCCTGCTGGTTTTTATTTCACACCTATTAAAGTATTTCACAACTCGCTCCGCGTTGAAATGGTACATGTATTTGTGTATCCTTAATAAGTATAAAATTATCGTTTCAGTGACTTGTGAAATCATTTCTATATTCCTCAGAAAGCCATATTTAGTTGATAGTTGGCAAAGAGACAAGAAGCTTAGAGTAAGACACTCGAAACAACAATATTAAGTAAGAGCAACTCCGTTTAAAGACTATTAAGAGGCCTTTGACATTGTGAATCATGATCTGCCTATCAATTATAGGTTTTTCCATGTTAAGTAATCTTTTCCGTACTGCAGCGTTTGTTATTCACAGTTTACAACCTTAGAAAGTGTCATTTAGTATTTACGGATTCTACAAACGAGGTATACTCTAGGGATGCATCTTATCGCCTAGCTTGAACCACGTAATCATGGGAGCACTGAACCAAAGACAAAGACGTTACTGTTAGTTTATTGATAAATAGTAACTTCTGTTCTTATAATAAATAGCTAATCCAAACTCTTGAGAATTCTAAACTTCTAAAGCGAAGGTACCTATATCAAGAGAGCTGATGATCAAGAAGAATTAACGTCAAAAAGTAGACGTTTATTTCGTTAATTCTCCAAACACAAAGCAGTCGGCAAACCTTTCATGTTTCATTGTAAATAAAAACTTTACTCGTTGTATGACTTATGTTGACGATGCTTCATCATCGTTGTTTATATATAATGTATATAATGCTAATACCTACGTTGTATCTATAGAAACTAGCGACCGCCCGTAACATCAGAATGATGCCTACATTACTCAACATTTACGTAACACCTTGTTGTTATTTGTTATCGCCGTTGGTTTTTTACTAACAAATAGCAAAATATCACATACCTATATATCATTCATAATTTGGCTGAGTAATCAACTAATCACTCTAAAGGTACCGAACGGTTATTTCGAATGAAAAGGACTGATGTTTGAAAAGACTGAGTTTAGAATGATATTCCTACTGAGAGTGAGTATGACTACGTAGTTACCGTTTATCTGTGTTATATACCTACTGATTTAGATACCTAAGTAACTTTTTATGCCTAAAGCAGCAAACCGACCGTTAGTTTGGTCTCTGGGAGATTTATTTAATAATTATTATCATATAATACTCTCGTGAAAATCCTAAAATAAATACATACCTAATCGAATGTACTGAAAATAGTGCAGCAATCATTTTATTATCAGTAATTTCCTGTGTATGGCACTCAGTGACTCGTTTTGGTTTATACTTAGCGTTTACCTTGATTTTCTTATAGGCACGGTTCTCTGTAGCAAATAATGGCCTTTTTTCTTCAAAGAAAACCTAAACTACAGCAACGTACAGCATTTATTTAGGTACCTACTTGAAAATAACAAAAGTGAATAAACAAACATCAAACAAAAAAAAGGGATACGTTAATAATAACCAACAATGCTAAAAACAAAGAAAGTTTCATGTAGTTATCTTTGTACCTATACAACAATTATTATTACGTTTATCTTTGAACTGGGGACCGACACGAATAAAATGGAACTCAACATGCGGACTGCAGTAGTAATTGAAGCAAGCGTCATGCGAACCTCACATTGAGTTTAAAAACATGTACCTACTTGCGGGACAATGCAAATTATACTTCTCATTAATCACATTGTTAGGGATCCGTATCTAAAGAGTGCCAACGGGACCTCAGACTAGGACCTAGGACGAAGGCTTCGCTGTTTGTTCGCCTGCCACAAGTCTCGTATCTCTTGCACCGTAATAGGCCCACTATATACCCATACAAGCTAGCCAAACTATTCTCAAACACTAGGTACTGAAAGATCAACAGAGGCGAACACCAGAGAAGCCCGGAGATAATTAAGGTCGACGAAGTCCCAGAGAAACAATGTAACTGTCTTGTCATGTCCGAGCAACGAAAATCAAAAAAGAATAGTGGAGGAGTCGGAAAAACATCATTTCCACTAACTCCATAAATCAGCAGAGACAGAACAGAACAACGCTGAACCTGTACAGGGTACAGGTACATACACATTTGAAATGTTTACGTTGTTTATGTTGTGAGTGTGTATTACTATTTCCGCTCTAATAACAAATGATTTAAAATTAAAATAGACGGGGGTCTACGATTCCTCTTAGAAGGAATCTGTTTTTTTTAAATTTATATTTTACGGAATCCTGTGTGCGAGTTCGACTCGTACTTCCAAATTTTTATTAACTAACGCTTTCAGTCAATTCATTAAAAGTTATGAAAAGGCAACGTACGTAACCGGAATAAACATAACTAGTCTAAAATTGAATGATGATAAAGATATTCAAATTATAAAAATAACATGAATAATACCAATTAATTAATATTTTAATGAGCAATCGACAAGAAATTGATGATTGACGTAGGTCGCAATCGTGAAAGTTCATTGACTGTTTGTGATAAAAACAATTTATTGGTTTATGCTGATCCTATTGCTTGGATATTCATCACCATCACTCAGGCCTTCTCTCTAGGAGAGCGATAGGTTATATCCACCACACGGGCCTATTGCGGGTTGGTATGACACATGTCCTCGATTTTTTTTATGATTCTTCTAACCCATGCTTGAGCTGCGGGTTGTTAGAAAGAGATACCGAGGCCCCGGTCACAAAGGGCTAAGAAGGAACATGTGTGGTTTTTAGTCAGTAAAAGTCTGACGCTCTCTTCCGCTACTGAGTGGGAGGAATCATTTGACGAATACCACCCTGCAAAAAAAAGGCGTGCCAGTTTCCTCACGATGTTTTCATTCACCATTTTGAGGTGATGAAATAAATTACACAAAGTGATGCGCCTGCCTGGGTTCAAATCCACGACTTACCGTCGCCTCGACTTGCCGTCGTAAGCCGGGGTCGCCACCGCTGGGACACCGCTGCTCACCACTGACGCTCTCACCGCTGCTTGGGTATTATTCCCAATTATTTATCTGTCAGATTATAAACAATACGCCTGTACATAATGGGTGTAAAAATTACCTTAACGGAGCCGAAAAGGCACTAATTGTTCTCTCCGTCACTGCGATATTTTTTTTTGTTTTGGACGTTATTTTATGCTACGGAACCAACGAACTACGAACCTTCTAAACGGAGATATTAGGATAGGTACTAAGTTCCTTTGTTCACAAGTTTTTAATGTGTTTTTTTGACTTTAGGTACTTTAAATACTTCCATGAACCCCGTACTTGCATTGCAACCTTCAACGCAATGTTTCGAGTGCGTTACATTGAGTCTCACAGTAAAAACTGATAAAAATATTAAAAAAAATCGTTTCCCAGCAATAATTTATGCTTATAGTTACTTTATTTGATGTACAGGGCGTCTAAAATGGCCACTTTAGTAGATCATAATACGAATTTATTTCGACTTTCATTTAGGAAAATAGATCATAATAGGAAAAAATATCAATTACGTTATAATTCGTGAAATGGTCACAGACTCAGTTACACGCTAAAGTGGCCATTTTAGACCCCCTGAATCCTTGAATGATGGTTTCGTAAAGCGTCTGTTTACACCTTGTATACAAGATTAATTTTAATTATACCTGAACTTCTTTAAATTAATCTCTAATAGGGATAATTGTGCTTATCTTATGCCATATATAAGCAACTTTATGGGAAGGTTAGTTAAGAGTATTTTCTTAACCGACCTCCAAAAAGGAGGAGGTTCTCTATTCGTGTGTATGTTTTTTTTTATGTATGTCCGCACATATCTCTGTCAATAGTGGACCAAATTTTTTAAATTCTTTTTGTCTTTGAAAGGGTATAGTCCCGAGGTCGGGATCCCTGAGAAATCGAGGGCGACCCTCAAATATAGGCACACATAACGTTTTCTATATATTTTCTGAAGCTGTTCAAGTATTTGCGTCTGGTGATCATAATCTCATGTGGCTGCGCTAATGATGGAAGGTACAACACCTCAACGGTTAGGGGATGAAAGAAAATTCATTAAAAATTATACGTTCTTATGGACCAATACTTGTATTCTGTATTAGCCATTAGATTGATCTGATAATAAAAGGTAAATCTCATTAACCGACTTTAAAAAAAAAGAGGTTCTCAATTCGTCGGAAACTTTTTTATGTACATTCACCGATTACTCGAAGACGCCTGAATCGATATAGAAAATTATTTTTTATTGAAAAGGAGATATTCCAAGGGTGGTACCATGATAAGGAAATCAGGATCTGATGCATCCCAGAGAAATCGAGGGAAATCTTTAAATTTTATAGGCACTTATTACGTGTTTCGTGCTTTCTCTAAAGCTTTTTAAGCATTCGTATCTAGCAGTCATCACTTCATGTTGATGAGCTGATGATGGAAGGTATAACTCCTCAACGGTTAGGAGTTGGAGGATAATTCCTTACTAACATAATATTATGGGGACTTATATTATGGTTGCATTCTTTCAAGTTATCTAGGTTGGCTGATTGTGGAAGGTACTACTCCTCAACATTTAGGAGTTGAAAGCAATCATAAGGAAATCTTGAATGTTAAATTAGAAGGTTAGGTTTCTTGGTTGAATGTTAAATGCATACTAAATATTTGTACAGGATATTACAACTAAAAATGGAAAAATAAAAAACCTTCACATTTTTGTGTTTTTGAAGTCGCTTTTATTTTTGAAAAAACCTTTTTATTTTTATATAACCACTGTCCACTGTGTAACTCACTTATAGTTAATTGCCAAAAGCCATCATCGTAGCCGGGTGAGTAATTTTGGTGGTACCGTAATTTAATTTTCCCGAAGTATTTTGTGTTTCACTGTATTTCAGTATTCAAGCGAATCAGGATAAACATCGCGAACAATGAACTAACCTATCTCTCTACACTTATCTTTATCACCCACTTACTAAGTGGAAATTTACAATTACTAAATAAACACAATAATTTACAACATCAAAATGATAACATTATTTTTAAACCTTATATCGAAAAGTAAAATAAATTCGAGTTAAGGCCGTTGCGTTGCTAAAATCCCAAAAACGACGTATGTTTAAAGAAATTTGTTGAGGAATCCTTCCGTACGATTTCCATATAAAAAATATATGTTATACTTAAAGTCATCACAAATAATTCGTATTGTTTAAAATTTTAATAAACCTTCACATTATTTAATAAAAAATCGTAGTATGTCTTAACCTAAATCGAATTTTGTCTCTGTAACGGCTGAATAGTTCGGTATGAATTTTATACCCAAAAATACGTAGTGATGTATTTATCAATCCGTATTGTTTATTTTCTCTGATTTGTAATAAAATTTTAAAATAATAAATTAATTCCCGACATTTTGAGGCAAATGCGGCGCGAGACCCGTCGCGCATACTCGGAACGCGCTGCGCCAGTGTCTCGATGACTGTTGTCACGGGTGGACTGCACGCATGTCATTACTTCACAAATAAAATTCAAAAGTTCACGTTTTTAATGTTTTCTGAATTAAAACATATTGTAAATTGTATAGTTATCAATATTTCGTAAAATAAGAACAGAAAATAAGTTTGTAAATATATTTAAAGTAGTTTGTAATTTCGTTTTGTTGTTTGCACCTATCATAGACTAAGCTAACTATGCCTAATAAACGTTAAGTGACGCGGGGCCGAGCTCTCCAAAACTATTGGTAAATTACCCACGTTTCTTAGTAGATATTTTGGTATATAGATATATCTATGATATTATTTTAATTTTGGACTGCCTCGTTGGCCTAGTGGTCGTAAGCACGATGCTGAGCATGAGGTCCTGGGTTCGATTCCCGGGTCGGGCAAAGTGTTATTGGGTTTTTCCATCAGGAAATTATAAGTAACAGCCACGGAGTCTGGATTTGTGCCCGGTTGATGGCAATAGGCTCGCCCCTATTATATGGGACTTTAACATAACTGGCGAAATGTGGGTGTACTATTTAGGTACACCTCTGCCTAACCCTTCGGGGATTACAGGCGTGATGTTATGTTATCTAACTATTTTGTCTTGAGATTTTCGTTTGATGGAAGATGGAGATCTAGATGACTGATGATGTCGTACCTAATGATGGTCTCTCATACTACATGATACATTTTGAAGGTCTGATGAAGACCAGGTAACTGCTTATCGGTTCTCAGTCACGGAAATAGTCAGAATACCTCAACTTTCAGCTTTTATCTCATTGAGCACGGATGCTACTACATGATACATTTTGAAGGTCTGATGATGATCAGCTAAGTGCTTATCGGTTCTCAGTGACGGATGTAGTTAGAATGACCTAGCTTTCAGATTTTATCTTATTGAGCACAGATGCTACTACATGATACATTTTGAAGGTCTGATGATGACCAGCTAAGTGCTAATTGGTTCTCAGTGACGGATATAGCTAGAATGACCTAGCTTTCAAATTTTATCGATCTGAGCACGGATGCTACTACATGATACATTTTGAAGGTCTGATGTTGATCACCTAAGTGCTTATCGGTTTTAAGTGACGGATGTAGTTAGAATGACCTAGCTTTCAGATTTTATCTTATTGAGCACGGATGCTACTACATGATATATTTTGAAGGTCTGATGATGACCAGCTAAGTGCTCATCGGTTCTCAGTGACGAACGTAGTTAGCATGACCTAGCTTTAAAATTTTATCGATCTGAGCACGGATGCTACTACATAATACATTTTGAAGGTCTGATGATGACCAGCTAAGTGCTAATTGGTTCTCAGTGACGGATATAGCTAGAATGACCTAGCTTTTAAATTTTATCGATCTGAGCACGGATGCTACTACATGATACATTTTGATTGTCTGATGATGATCAGCTAAGTGCTTATCGGTTCTCAGTGACGGATACAGTTATGATGCTACAGCTTTCTGCTTTTATCTTATTGAGCATGGATGCTACTACATGATACATTTTGAAGGTCTTATGATGACCAGCTAAGTGCTAATTGGTTCTCAGTGATGGATATAGCTAGAATGACCTAGCTTTCAAATTTTATCGATCTGAGCACGGATGCTACTACATGATACATTTTGAAGGTCTGATGATGACCAACTAAGTGCTAATTGGTTCTCAGTGACGGATGTAGATAGAATGACTTAGTTTTCAGATTTTATCTTATTGAGCACGGATGCTACTACATGATACATTTTGAAGGTCTGATGATGACCAGCTAAGTGCTTATCGGTTCTCAGTGACGGATGTAGATAGAATGACTTAGCTTTCAGATTTTATCTTATTGAGCACGAATGCTACTACATGATACATTTTGAAGGTCTGATGATGATCAGCTAAGTGCTTATCGGTTCTCAGTGACGGATGTAGTTAGAATGACTTAGCTTTCAGATTTTATCTTATTGAGCACGGATGCTACTACATGATACATTTTGAAGGTCTGATGATGACCAGCTAAGTGCTTATCGGTTCACAGTGACGGATATAGCTAGAATGACCACCATCAGGTAAATGGCACCATCAGTCTCCTAGGCCTCTTCGAGCTCTTTCAAATGAGTCCACACGCGACGGTTCTACTCAGTGCCGTCAATGAGATCCTATACGCACCTTCGGAGTCTACCATCAGGTAGCTAGTATCATCAGTCTCCAAGGCCCCCTCGAGCTTTTTCAAATGAGTCCAAACACGATGGTTCTACTCAGTGCCGACAATGAGATCCTATACCCACCTTCGGAGTTTACCATCAGGTACGAGACATCATCAGTCATCCAGATCTTCATCTTCCATCAAACGAAATTCTCAAGACAAAATAATTAAAAGCGATAAAACAATTAACACCATTAAAATAATAACATACATTACATAACATCACGCCTGTAATCCCCGAAGGGTTAGGCAGAGGTGTACCTAATAGTAGGCGTGATGTTATGTTATGTATCTTATTATTTTAATGGTGTTGAGACCTCGAGGACGCCTTGGAGACTGATAATGTCATTTACCTGATGGTGGACTCCAAAGGTAAGTAAAGGATCTCATTGACGGCACCACGTAGAACCGTCGTGTGTGGACTCATTCGAAAAGCTCGAAGAGGCCTTGGAGACTGATGATGCCATTTACTTGACGGTGGACTTCGAAGGTGGGTACAGAATCTCATTGACAGCGCTGCGTAGAACCATCGTGTTTGGACTCATTTGAAAGAGCTCGAGGAGGCCTTAGAGACTGATGATACCAGCTACCTGATGGTAGACTCCGAAGGTGGGTATAGGATCTCATTGACGGCACTGAGTAGAACCGTCGTGTGTGGACTCATTTGAAAGAGCTCCTGATGGTGGTCATTCTAGCTATATCCGTCACTGTGAACCGATAAGCACTTAGCTGGTCATCATCAGACCTTCAAAATGTATCATGTAGTAGCATCCGTGCTCAATAAGATAAAATCTGAAAGCTAAGTCATTCTAGCTATATCCGTCACTGTGAACCGATAAGCACTGCTGGTCATCATCAGACCTTCAAAATGTATCAAGTAGTAGCATCCGTGCTCAATAAGATAAAATCTGAAAGCTAAGTCATTCTAACTGCATCCGTCACTGAGAACCGATAAGCACTTAGCTGATTATCATCAGACCTTCAAAATGTATCATGTAGTAGCATCCGTGCTCAATAAGATAAAATCTGAAAGCTAGGTCATTCTAACTATATCCGTCACTGAGAACCGATAAGCACTTAGCTGATCATCATCAGACCTTCAAAATGTATCATGTAGTAGTATCCGTGCTCAGATCGATAAAATTTGAAAGCTAGGTCATTCTAGCTATATCCGTCACTGTGAACCGAAAAGCACTGCTGGTCATCATCAGACCTTCAAAATGTATCAAGTAGTAGCATCCGTGCTCAATAAGATAAAATCTGAAAGCTAAGTCATTCTAACTGCATCCGTCACTGAGAACCGATAAGCACTTAGCTGATTATCATCAGACCTTCAAAATGTATCATGTAGTAGCATCCGTGCTCAATAAGATAAAATCTGAAAGCTAGGTCATTCTAACTATATCCGTCACTGAGAACCGATAAGCACTTAGCTGATCATCATCAGACCTTCAAAATGTATCATGTAGTAGTATCCGTGCTCAGATCGATAAAATTTGAAAGCTAGGTCATTCTAGCTATATCCGTCACTGAGAACCAATTAGCACTTAGCTGGTCATCATCAGACCTTTAGAATGTATTATGTAGTAGCATCCGTGCTCAAATCGATAAAATTTTAAAGCTAGGTCATGCTAACTACGTTCGTCACTGAGATCCGATAAGCACTTAGCTGGTTATCATCAGACCTTCAAAATGTAGAGGCATCCGTGCTACAAGAACGACTACAATTGTTTTTTGCTACAATTGTTTTATCGCTAAAAGCGATAAAACAATTCAAATCATTAAAATAATAACATACGTAACATAACATCACGCCTACTATTAGGTACACCTCTGCCTAACCCTTTGGGGATTACAGGCGCGATGTTATGTAATGTATGTTATTGTCTTAATGGTGTTAATTGTTTTTTCGTTTTAATTATTTTGTCTTGAGAATTTCGTTTGATGGAAGATGGAGATCTGGATTACTGATGATGTCTCGTATTATACCTAATGGTGGACTCCGAAGGTGGGTATAGGATCTCATTGACGGCACTGAGTAGAACCATCGTGTTTGGACTCATTTGAAAGAGCTCGAGGAGGCCTTGGAGACTGATGATACTAGCTACCTGATGGTAGACTCCGAAGGTAAGTATAGGATCTCATTGATGGCACCACGTAGAACCGTCGTGTGTGGACTCATTTGAAAGAGCTCGAAAAGGCCTTGGAGACTGATGGTGCCATTTACCTGATGGTGGTCATTCTAGCTATATCCGTCACTGTGAACCGATAAGCACTTAGCTGGTCATCATCAGACCTTCAAAATGTATCATGTAGTAGCATCCGTGCTCAATAAGATAAAATCTGAAAGCTAGGTCATTCTAGCTATATCCGTCACTGAGAACCAATTAGCACTTAGCTGGTCATCATCAGACCTTCAAAATGTATCATGTAGTAGCATCCGCGCTCAATAAGATAAAAGCTGACAGCGGGAGCATTCTAACTATATCCGTCACTGAGAACCGATAATCACTTAGCTGGTCATCATCAGACCTTTAAAATGTATTATGTAGTAGCATCCGTGCTCAATAAGATAAAATCTGAAACCTAAGTCATTCTAGCTATATCCGTCACTGTGAACTGATAAGCACTTAGCTGGTCATCATCAGACCTTCAAAATGTATCATGTAGTAGCATCCGTGCTCAATAAGATAAAATCTGAAAGCTAAGTCATTCTAACTACATCCGTCACTGAGAACCGATAAGCACTTAGCTGATCATCATCAGACCTTCAAAATGTATCATGTAGTAGCATCCGTGCTCAATAAGATAAAATCTGAAAGCTAAGTCATTCTAACTATATCCGTCACTGAGAACCAATTAGCACTTAGCTGGTCATCATCAGACCTTCAAAATGTATCATGTAGTAGCATCCGCGCTCAATAAGATAAAAGCTGACAGCGGGAGCATTCTAACTATATCCGTCACTGAGAACCGATAATCACTTAGCTGGTCATCATCAGACCTTCAAAATGTATCATGTAGTAGCATCCGTGCTCAATAAGATAAAATCTGAAAGCTAAGTCATTCTAACTATATCCGTCACTGAGAACCAATTAGCACTTAGCTGGTCATCATCAGACCTTTAAAATGTATTATGTAGTAGCATCCGTGCTCAATAAGATAAAATCTGAAACCTAAGTCATTCTAGCTATATCCGTCACTGTGAACTGATAAGCACTTACTGGTCATCATCAGACCTTCAAAATGTATCATGTAGTAGCATCCGTGCTCAATAAGATAAAATCTGAAAGCTAAGTCATTCTAACTACATCCGTCACTGAGAACCGATAAGCACTTAGCTGATCATCATCAGACCTTCAAAATGTATCATGTAGTAGCATCCGTGCTCAATAAGATAAAATCTGAAAGCTAAGTCATTCTAACTATATCCGTCACTGAGAACCAATTAGCACTTAGCTGGTCATCATCAGACCTTCAAAATGTATCATGTAGTAGCATCCGTGCTCATTAAGATAAAATTTGAAAGCTAGGTTATTCTAACTACATCCGTCACTGAGAACCGATAAGCACTTAGCTGGTCATCATCAGACCTTCAAAATGTATCATGTAGTAGCATCCGCGCTCAATAAGATAAAAGCTGACAGCTGGAGCATTCTAACTATATCCGTCACTGAGAACCGATAATCACTTAGCTGGTCATCATCAGACCTTCATAATGTATCATGTAGTAGAATACGTGCTCAGATAGATAAAATTTGAAAGCTAGGTCATTCTAACTACATCCGTCACTGAGAACCGATAAGCACTTAGTTGGTCATCATCAGACCTTCAAAATGTATCATGTAGTAGAATACGTTCTCAGATAGATAAAATTTGAAAGCTAGGTCATTCTAACTACATCCGTCACTGAGAACCGATAAGCACTTAGGTGGTCATCGTCAGACCTTCAAAATGTATCATGTAGTAGCATTCGTGCTCAGTTAGCTGAAAGCTGGAGCATTCTGACTATTTCCGTGACTAAGAAGCGATAAGCAGTTACCTGGTCTTTATCAGACCTTTTTTTTTTTTTTTTTTTGGGGGGTGGGAAATCATCAAATAACCCCTCCCGCTCTTGGGCAGAGCGAAAGGGAGTGTCAGACTTCTACTGACTAAAAACCACCCATGTTCCTTCTTCGCCCTTCATGTCGAGGCCTCGGTATCCCTTGCGGACAACCCGCAGCCTCGACAGGCGTCGGCCCTTGCGGGCCCCTTCCATGTTGCTGACATCTCTTTGAGGCGCGCGTGGAACACGAACGCGCCGTCGACACGGCCTGTTGTCGTCATAAGACGGACGGACGGCGAGCTTACCAATCACTCACCGTCCACAGGCCCGCGTCTACGGTGGCCGGAAGCCATCACGTGGCCCCCGACGCCCGGAGCGCCTCCCGCGGCGGCTGGGACGAGAGGTTCTCTCCCTCTCACGTTCCGCCACCTCCTTCGCTAGCATCACTGCTTCGCAGAAGGAGGCGACGGCGTCCCATTCCTCCTCGCCCCGGACCATGGCTTGCACCAGGGCCGGACGCGAGAGGTCGCCGCCGCCGATCGCCGCTACGAGAACACGGCGGGGCTCCGCCCAAGCGGGACACACCTCCACGGTGTGCTCCACCGTGTCCTCCGGCCGATCCTCACAATGGTGACAACCGGGCGTTTCCTCCCGCCTGATTCGGTGCAGGTACCTCCCGAAACAACCGTGTCCGGTGAGTACCTGCGTCAGACGGAAGGTGAGGGCGCCGTGGCGCCTCTCCAGCCACTCCTCAAAGAGGGGACTTACCGCCACTATCGTGGCGTGCCCTGTCTTTATCAGACCTTAAGAATGTATCGTTGGAGTACCTGTGCTCAGTGAAATAACTAATGAAAGCTAGGTTATTACTTCATTAGTCAAAGTGTATAATTTATTATTAAATATTTTATTCATACATTGTGACGTAGGTACTCCAAGAGAAACAAAATATGTTAGGCAAATACGATGACCACTCTGCGACACATTTCTGTTCTTTGGTACGTTTTTCTGTAGTACAGTCGTTTGCCGGTAGGGGCCGAAAAATAAACAAAAGCCAGTACAGAGGTCAAATCGTCAAAGTCATCCACTACTGTGATCCCCTTAACTGCTTAAACGATAGTCGACTGTTGATAATTATCACAAATAGTACAGCAGTTCAACTAAACTGTTCTGCCCAAGTGCCCACAAACACTCCTCAAGAACTCAAGAAGAATTTATAAGAAATTTAATTGAATACGTCTTTTGCAAGTCGCTACGAAGTTGAAGAAAACAGCTGTTTCTGAGTGATTCCCTTTGTAGACTATCTTTCTAACTTTATTAAATATTAATGCAGTGTACTGACGTGATTTATTATAACAATTAAGTACCTAACACTAATTACTCCGATTGTATCCTTACGTTGTGCGTCATATAGTTTCTTTTTATCAAAGCGGTATTATATCATTGTCACTTACTCGAACTGAGGCAGGGTCATTAACATTTTGTACTTTTTATCAAGTGGTCGATAAGTATCAGCTTATAAGAGAATCAGGATTTTATGAGCGCAAACCTGCCGAATGCGGAACTATCACGTAGTTGGGTCGTGCTCCGCGGTACACGGGTACTGTGATAATGTGTGATTAACCATCACTTGCCGATGGCGTGCTTTGGGCGCAGTTTTTCCTCGAGTGTAAGTTGTACAATCTTGATATAGGTAACTACTATCACAATATTTATACTTTTTTACTGAAAGATAGTGTAGTACCGCTGGCAAAAACAAAATCCGTGCGCAAACGTATAAATTGTCTTGAAGTTTGGAACTCATTATGTAGCGGTTTAGATGGAAAAAAAAATTAATAAATCTCACAATTTTTTCACCTGCCAAGGTATTAAAAAATAGGCACTTAAACTGACTGGATGTTAAATGTTTTGAACTTGTTGGTTAGATAATAATAGTTTCCTTTGCAAATAGTGATGAACTCATAAGTATAACAAACCCACGTTTTTATTAGTTTTAAGAGATTAACTGATATTATTTTGTTGTTATGTATATAATTTTGCATTTATTATTATTTTCTCATTTTTGACTGAATTTAATTTTCACGATTTATGCTCGCGGTACTTAGTAAAATTGCCAATATAAATATCAGATAGAGCCGTGTTAAGTTGAGATACGAATGCGGATATTCTATTTATAGCATTATCGTTTTTATTTAGTTGTGTTTAGATTAGTGTTTTCAATAAAACATGTGCGTAAATACTGCACTTCCTAGCACTTCAAGCAAAAGGTGATCGTGAAAATGTATGGTGCTGAGGAAACCAGCATACCTGAGAGATACTTTTCTCGACGGCCTGTAGAGTCAAGGCCGCCCAAGGGCGACATTAAAACTCTGCCGCCAAATTAAAAAACTCTGCCGCCAAATTAAAAAACTCTGACCCCAAATTAAAAAACTCTGACCCCAAATTAAAAAACTCTGCCGCCAAATTAAAAAACTCTGACCCCAAATTAAAAAACTCTGACCCCAAATTAAAAAACTCTGACCCCAAATTAAAAAACTCTGACCCAAATTAAAAAACTCTGACCCCAAATTAAAAAACTCTGACCCCAAATTAAAAAACTCTGCCGCCAAATTAAAAAACTCTGACCCCAAATTAAAAAACTCTGCCGCCAAATTAAAAAACTCTGACCCCAAATTAAAAAACTCTGACCCCAAATTAAAAAACTCTGCCGCCAAATTAAAAAACTCTGACCCCAAATTAAAAAACTGCCGCCAAATTAAAAAACTCTGACCCCAAATTAAAAAACTCTGCCGCCAAATTAAAAAACTCTGACCCCAAATTAAAAAACTCTGCCGCCAAATTAAAAAACTCTGCCGCCAAATTAAAAAACTCTGCCGCCAAATTAAAAAACTCTGACCCCAAATTAAAAAACTCTGCCGCCAAATTAAAAAACTCTGCCGCCAAATTAAAAAACTCTGCCGCCAAATTAAAAAACTCTGACCCCAAATTAAAAAACTCTGACCCCAAATTAAAAAACTCTGACCCCAAATTAAAAAACTCTGCCGCCAAATTAAAAAACTCTGCCGCCAAATTAAAAAACTCTGACCCCAAATTAAAAAACTCTGCCGCCAAATTAAAAAACTCTGCCGCCAAATTAAAAAACTCTGACCCCAAATTAAAAAACTCTGACCCCAAATTAAAAAACTCTGACCCCAAATTAAAAAACTCTGACCCCAAATTAAAAAACTCTGACCCCAAATTAAAAAACTCTGACCCCAAATTAAAAAACTCTGACCCCAAATTAAAAAACTCTGCCGCCAAATTAAAAAACTCTGACCCCAAATTAAAAAACTCTGCCGCCAAATTAAAAAACTCTGACCCCAAATTAAAAAACTCTGCCGCCAAATTAAAAAACTCTGACCCCAAATTAAAAAACTCTGACCCCAAATTAAAAAACTCTGACCCCAAATTAAAAAACTCTGCCGCCAAATTAAAAAACTCTGCCGCCAAATTAAAAAACTCTGCCGCCAAATTAAAAAACTCTGACCCCAAATTAAAAAACTCTGACCCCAAATTAAAAAACTCTGACCCCAAATTAAAAAACTCTGCCGCCAAATTAAAAAACTCTGCCGCCAAATTAAAAAACTCTGACCCCAAATTAAAAAACTCTGCCGCCAAATTAAAAAACTCTGCCGCCAAATTAAAAAACTCTGACCCCAAATTAAAAAACTCTGACCCCAAATTAAAAAACTCTGACCCCAAATTAAAAAACTCTGCCGCCAAATTAAAAAACTCTGACCCCAAATTAAAAAACTCTGACCCCAAATTAAAAAACTCTGACCCCAAATTAAAAAACTCTGACCCCAAATTAAAAAACTCTGACCCAAATTAAAAAACTCTGACCCCAAATCAAAAAAACTCTGACCCCAAATTAAAAAACTAATTAAAAAACTCTGACCCCAAATTAAAAAACTCTGACCCCAAATTAAAAAACTCTGACCCCAAATTAAAAAACTCTGACCCAAATTAAAAAACTCTGACCCCAAATTAAAAAACTCTGACCCCAAATTAAAAAACTCTGACCCCAAATCAAAAAAACTCTGACCCAAATTAAAAAACTCTGACCCCAAATTAAAAAAACTGACCCCAAATTAGGCACTAACCACTTGATAAAGAAAGAAAAAGAGGGAGAATATGAATAAGTCGAATATGCACTGGAAGTGAATTAAACCAGCCAATCAACGACAAAAATAACTTATTTAGGTAACTGTTTAGGGAAAATTATCAAAAATTACTTAGGCGATGATATTTGAGGGGGAAAATGCCGAACGTCTTTGACCGCAATACGAAAACGAACATCATCCAGTCAATCCATCCAACTCTTTCCTAGGAGAGCGCCCGTGACGTTTTTCTTACAGAAAAAGTACCTAGTTTAAAAAAGGAAATCCTAGAAAACTGAAGTTTTTTCCTGTGTTTTTTGTTTGTGTCTTCATTGGCATTAAGGCCAAAATTATCGCACGGGATGTTTTAAATATAACACTTACCATAGTACCTTCTAATGGTTCCAATTAGTAAAAGTGTTTTCAGAATCCGATCAGTCGTTCCGAAGACATCCTACCTACAGACGATATTTTTTTTACACTTAATAACACATCTTCGAAAAATGAGTCTTATTGCACTACGATTAGGTTCGACATGCAATGTATGTCGCACATGTACGTTTTTCTTATTTTTCTACAACCAAGGGCGGAAAAGAAAATTACCACAGATAAAGTATACCTACCCTTAACTAAGTCCAAATCGATGAAAAACATAGAAAATTAAAAAAAAATTACCACCGACTATACAGTCGGCGATGTTTTTTTTTTATCTGTAATTTTGATTTGCGTCTTTACAGCATAAATTATTTTTGAATATTTTAATTGTGTTTATGAAAAGAATACAATAAATAAACATGATTATTTTAAGCAAATATTTACTTTTATGAACCAGTTAACATTTATTTGTGTTCTTAATTAAAAAATATTTGAATTTTATATTTTTTATGTGAGGCTGTTTAGCGACCCCGTCGTCGGGGCTGCAGGTTGTTCGCAAGAGATACCGCGGCCTCAACATAAAGGACTAAGAAGGAACATGGGTGGTCTTTAGTCAGTAGAAGTCTGACACTCCCTTCCGCTCTGCCCAGAGCGGAAGGGGTTATTTGATGATTATCCCACCACCCATCACCACCCACAAAAAAAATGTCAATCCTGAACGCCGTTGACGAAATATGAAACACCTCGAAAGCGATTGCAACTTAGAACTCTACACCCTTTAAAATTGTAATACTACATAGATGAAAGAAAGAAAATTGTGTTTATTTGGCAAAAAATACTTAAAAATTAACAAAACAGATTTAATATAATTCAAATTACTAATGCCAAAAGGGCCTCAGCTCAGCATGCTCAGCAGATGATTGGCAAACTAAAAAAAATAAAGATTTTATTTATGTTTAAAATCTTGTACTCCACTACAGGTGAAGGAAAACATTGTTAGGAAATCATACCGCCACATTAGCTTTTAAACTCGGGAATGTACCTGAGAAAAATCGAAATTAAAAACCCTGTAACACTTCCCGATCAGGGAATCGTGCGCACGGTACCCCACACTTAGCAGTCGCACCTGAGGCCGCAAGACCATCGGGCACATTATCAATAACTCGAACACATACGGACGAACACGAGATAATAATCCATAACGACAATAATTATCTAGAAACCAATTAAAATATCTTTAAAAACATATATTTATAGTGCTATATCTAATCAAGTTATCAGCATCCGGAGTTAAAAGTGGTAAGTTTACGTTAGCAACAGCATAGTCAGCGCGAGTCAGCTGATTCTGAAAACGAAAACAAAACAAGAGTCCAAAAAGCAAACCGGTAACACTCACAAGTCAACAGGTCTAATAAAAACAGAAAATACCCACTTATACCTAGCCAGTTACGTATCTATAAAGTTAGATTTGTACAAAAAAAAAAGTAAAGTTGCTACGGTGAGATCAGAACATTCAAGTTATTTTTAAATAAAATATTATAAGTACCTACAGTTATTAAGTTATACCAAGGAGAGTGGTCGAATCGAAGTCATCAGGTAATTTATGCAAAATAAATACAAGACAAGTATGCTCAATCAGTATGCCTACGAAAATATTTCAGTAATTAACCGACTTACAAAACGGAGGAGGTTCTCTATTCGTGTGTATGTATGTCCGCGCATATCTCCGTCAGTTGTCGACCGATTTTCAAAATTCTTTTTGTTTTTGAAAGGGTATACTCCCGAGGTGTTCCTATTTTCACCAAATCAGGATCTGATAATGGGATCCTTGAGAAATCGAGGGCAACCCTCATATTTATTAGGCAATAATTACGTTTTCCATATATTTTCTGAAGCTGTTCAAGTGTTTGCGTCTGATAATCATTATCTCATGATGGAGATGGAAGGTACAACTCCTTAACGGTAAGGAGTTGAATGAAAAATCCTTCAAAATTATACGTAGGTAGGTACTTAAGGACCGATAGTTGTAGTTTCAGGCAATTAGGTGACCTGGTGATAGAAGGTAAATCTCATTAACCGACTTTAAAAAAAAGGTGGTTCTCAATTCGTCGGATTTTTTTTATGTATATTCACCTATTACTCGAAGACGCCTGAACCGATATAGATAATTATTTTTGTTAGAAAGGAGATATTCCAAGGGTGGTACCGTGATAAGGAAATCAGGATCTGAGAATGGCATCCCAGAGAAATCGAGGGCAACCCTCAAATTTTAGTGAGTCTGGCTCCGTTGGCGTCGCGATGGGTAAACACATTAACAGTTCTACGATGACAGCAGGGAGCAATAGTTATTTTCAAACAAATTGAGAGGTTTTGGTATGTAATAGATGATTATTCATCAACGGTTCAGTATCTGCAAACGTTAACCTTGAACTTAACGTGCGGTTTGACGATCGACCTGTGCAACTGTTATTATTACTTTAGCTTCAGTAATATCGTGATATTATCTCGAGAAAGCTGGTCTTAATATTGTGAGTTGCACAAACCTGCCTGACTACCTCATTACTTTAAGAAAGTATGGTTACTGCGATAAAAAAAACAACTTACCCTAATAATTAAACGCAGTTTATTTATTTAATATTCGTGCAGCATGTCATTTTTGTTAGTACATACATCTACATTCG
Source organism: Diarsia brunnea (assembly GCA_949774965.1). NCBI lineage: Eukaryota > Metazoa > Arthropoda > Insecta > Lepidoptera > Noctuidae > Diarsia > Diarsia brunnea. Next base: position 16,335,879 of record OX458996.1, read on the forward strand.
ACGTCATTCTAGAACAAATCATTGTTAACAAAAAAACCCTTTGTATGCCGAAGTTTTCCTAATATAAGAATCTTAGGCTGAAAGTATTGATTCTGTCTAATGCATGTCTCACTCTGACCCATTGCCATTTATATGGCCTGGATATCATCTGACACGTACATTTTATAATAGACTATCAATAAATAGCTGGCTGGACTGTTTATCGATCATATGAAAGTGTTAGTTAGACACAAAAATACGAACTACTATTTCGGAAACAGTTTGGAATACAAACATTCAGACATCATTTTCAACACAGATTCACACTCAGAGACCTTTAACGATTACTTAGGCCACAACTTAGTAAAGGTTTTGACAGTTTTGTCATACAAAAGTATGTCAAATCTTCACTAAGTGACGGCTTAAGTAATCATTAAATATCTCTGAATACCGCAGTTAGAGATACAGCTGCCAACTAACTTTAAGTTACATATAACTAGGTCAGAACAGAATCTAAGTATTACTTACTAAACAGTGAGTTCCTATTATAACGAAGGTTACCACTGACAGAGGATTTTAGATAATTCATCCCTTAGAGGCGTTAAATTGGGGATGACAGCGATATAGAAATTCGTGATTTTGCAGTAGGCACACGGGCTGGAGATCATTAATTCGGTCTACCAGGTACGAAGGTCAATCGGTCAAATGATTATAATTCTAATCTCCGACGGTAATTATTTACTGAATTAACAAGTAATTGCAACTTAAAAATAACAATTGAGCAAAAATGGAAAAACCTCAAGAGGTAGGTACCTACATGATCACGTTGCGTGATGATCAAGGTAGGCCACGTGCCTGGTGAATAAAACAACACGAAACGTTTTATGAAACCTATCAAACGCCCGTCTTAGTCAAAAAACAAGTCAGAGTAATTATAACTCTGAAAACAACATTGCAAGCCTCGTGATGAGGAAAATTTTCGCACAATTTAATATTATAACAACGTCATTAATTATTATTGTTTTATTTTATGGAACTAACTGTTAAGCAAAAATGTCACGTTGCCCTTAAAATTTCTTGATTTCCTAGTTTTAGAAAAACCAAAAATAAATGTATTTCAACTAAATAATGAGGCACAGATGACTATTTCTTGGTGTATTGGTGAAGTATTGTTCCACCAACATCTTCCATCTCCGGTTTTCAGTCTAGCCGGATGCCGCTGATTATCAGTATTTTACATGGAGCGACTGCCTGCCAGACCTCCACAACCCGTTAGTACTAGGGTAATAGGACCCTTAGCTAAGGCTGGAATGACGACTGTCAAATATCTACAACTATTAGCTGGGACCTTTACGCGCTTTCCGGGGAACCTCCGGAACTCGGTATGTAATAGGAGGTCACCCATCCACAGACCAACCTAGGCAAGCGCGGTTCAACCTGAAGATTGATCTGAGCAGCTGCTATTATGAAGCCACGAGTTCCGTTGTTCCATCAACAATATGACTTGATAACCTTCCATTTTATCTGCACGTTACTCGCACTTATGGACGCTATTAAATATTGAATTAATGCTGAACTCATCGCTAAATTCTTGGTCGATTATTCTTGCTTTGCCATCGACCGGTTGGAAAGGCGATGATAATAAACTTGTATCCTGTGTGCCCTATATGATTATTCGTATGATTAGTGTCACGTGCTTTTCTTGACTTATTTTAGTTCAAGATTTACAAGAATTTTCGTGGTTCTAAAAATATAAGCCACGGTTCAGGTAAAAGATGCCTAAACCGAATAACATAAGAAGTAGGTCGTACGGCAGACTGGGGCACGTTGTAAGATTGTGGAATTTGTGGACTGTTAGAAACTTTTGGTTATTTATTTGTCTACATGAAAACTGTGATATTAAATTATTGACTGCTCGTACAAAAATATACTATTAAATTAAAATATTTTTTCGCCTAATCTAGGTAGATACCTACCTACATAAATGTTACATTACAAATCATATTTAATGATACCTAAGTACTTGTTTCCGACATGCGAAACTTAAAATAACCATAGAGGTGTTACCTGTAGACAAAGACATTCAAATATTACTAGATATAGGTAGACGGGACAAGACGACAAAAATCGGACCCTAACACTTTTAACCTCGAGGAAAAAGTCGACCAGTCTAGGCTATAGACCTATAGCCTAGACGAGCTGACGTACCTGTACGTCAGATTGTCAGGTCGTGTTGACGTGTCAAAACATTTTGTGAATAACCAAAAATGCTTGTGCTTTGCGCTATTGCAAATCTCGCTATGGTGAGACGAAAGCACCTGGATTTAGTTTATTTTCCTTAGTATTTGCTCTATTTATCCAGTATTTAGGATATTAAAAATAATTTACTGAAAATATTCTAGAACATTTACATAATTGCAATAAACGCCATCTGTTGCTCAGGTTATACTGTATTTCTGAGAGTTGATCGTTTATCGATATCTGTTATCAATGTTTTTTTTTTTTATATTATGTTAACATAATGTTGTAAATAATAAATAAATGTGTAAAACGTAATTATACTGTCAGTTGACTGTTGTAGGTTATTGATGATGAGACGTAAAAATCCCTCATCGTAATCAAAATCGAAATATTGAAAGATGATGTTGAGACAGCACACGGCATATTTTGTACGGCGCCGACGACAAAATCAATCAATTAATTCCATCTCTGTTCTCGTGGGTATACTTCTTTACTATGGTGCAATTCTAAAAAAAACCCGTATAAATTCATTGCTTCCGTAGATCTCTATACACTTTGAATTTATTAAAATAGGTATAATTCAAAATTTAATTAATTATAAAACGTTATCGATATCATTTGTCGATAATTTGTAGCACATTCCTATCACACTAGCGCATCTAACGGGTAATAGCTGAATTAATTGTATATATTCGAGTTTTTTCTATTCATGGCTAGATGGCGCCACAGACGCACTAGATGAAAATATTTGTATGACAAATGTCCCAATGCCCGCTCTATACCTATGTCTTAAATCTCTTTGCCTGTAAAGGACCTAAACAAGAAAAACCCTCAAGTAATTTGGATTTTCCATTAAGTTAATTAAGGCATGTCTTAACAGGTACCTGACTGAATAAGTTTCTATCACGAGCACATATAAGTAGATACCTAAAATAAAATTTATTGGGTAATTAAAATGCCCCTACAATAGTTACGATCGATTTTTACCAAACTACTATTAATTTGGAAACCTTCGTGATAGAAGAGCATTGCGAATTAACTTACCTACTGAAGTATCTCTAATTTTAGGTAGTAAAGATACCTACGTGTACATTATTCAGTAAATGAATTACTGTTAGATTAGATCCATGGGAACTCAATTTTCTTTATTAAATCGATTCACATTAGTTATTATGGAATCGTACCAATACCTAACTCAAAGCTTATTTTAAACGTTTTTGCCTGTGCTACACAATACCTGTTAAGAAACCCGTAGAACAACCAACTAGCCGTAATATTTATTTTAGTTAGATACAGTTATCGTTACGACGACACGCATTACTGTTACAGTTATGCCCTTTCAGATCAGTAAGTAAGGACTTACCTATCAGGTTTCCATTCATTGTAATGTTCTCTTGCATCACTAACACCACTATGACTTGGTACGATAGCTGAAGTGTATGAGGTAGATTTCCACTACATTAATTGTATGTTGTCACAAAATTAACCTGAAATCTTTACTATCTCTAATATCAACATAGCACGGCGTGAGTTCTTAGTAAAGTAGCCATAATTATTGTAAATCGTAAGCGGAAAGACATTTCATTGCACAAAATAATATTAAGATATAAATAGTTTTACATATCAACTTGTTTACATACCATAAAGAAAGAAAGAAAGAAAAGAAAGAATCAGCAATACAGGGTCAAGCTAAACAGCAAACTTGATGGGTCATTCATTACTCAATACGATGCCTAAACATGAAATGACCAAAAGAAAACGGTATGTTGTTTTGCAAATCGAAGATTTCAGATGGAATTTTTCTTTTCGTCTGCGGAATTTCGCCTTTGTTCTGTCTTATAATATAATGTTGGAATCAGATAAACTTTACTTTGTTCGTTGTACACCATTTAGGATTTTCCAATTGCAAACCACTCAACTCGATTCCGTGCAATTCATCTAGCGGCTACCAGCCACCGTATGGATATTGTCGCTCCAGATATAACCGGAGAGCATGCCACGGTCCCACCTCATGCATAGAAGCCTGCACACCGTGGATGGCCCGACAGACCATTTTATCTCCACTCAACGTAAATTTATGCGTAGATAGATTCCAAGGTTTACAGATTGACCACAAGGCATCTTCCCTTGGCCGCATTGCATATTGGCATCATCTTGCAGTTACCTACGTTCGTAATCAAAATATATTTTTTACTGTAGGTACATACTTAGGCCTACACGCTACATGGGTACTTATAAATTTTCGAGAAGAGGGTTTCTTTTGGAGAAGAACCGGCAAAAAGCTCCATGGTTCCTCTTCGTTGAGTAAAGATAAAATGCTCTATCCTGCCGACCCCAGTGTGCTCTGGCTTTAAGCAGCGCGCTATCTTCGTGTGACTGTAGCACTATATGACCATGTTCTAGTAGCGTAGAGGTACCTACAAACAATACCTACGTAAACGGCGACATCAAAACCATATGATTACAGCGTACGACACGACCGGAAAAGTCACATACAACTGCAGTTACTATCCAGCTACGAATATGTACTCTTTGCACAGGACAATGGTATGATTGACATATTCAATTGTTCAAGTGCACCTAATAGGTTTGCTTTTATTATAAAACCCGTCGCAGTTGCACGCACAGCCCATCATAGGCACTTAAATCCATTAATAGACGAGTACTTGCAAACAACTCCGCACACGTAATGCACAGTGCACTTTACGGGCTTAGCGTGTAATGCATCAGCATTGTTATATTATTACACTGACAGTTTTACCGACAAAATAAATACGAGTAGTTTTAATATGAGTGTTGTGTGTCTTGGGATGCCCCAAAGACATTTTTATAAACAAAGAGAAAACATAAGCTTAAACGGAATACTAAAATATAAAATTCAAGTCTCCGACGTCAGACTTGGAAATCCAAAATTTTTTTTTAAATGTTTACTAACATGTTCAGCTCATCATGTCAGTTCCAATAGAAAGTCTACTTTTGTATTTATAATATTGCATCTTGTACATTCAGTATATTAATATATTAATACATATTTCCCGCGATACCGTCAGCCCGTCCCATTGATATAAAAACTAAAGATACGGTCGTCCGAACATTTGCTCGACGCGTTCGCCATACAGAGAATCGGTGTAGTCTGCTCGTTAACGTAACCTTGTATAAGCGGCGTGGTATTTTCGAGGTATAAAGAACATAAATAAAGCTTTTAATAAAATTTACGACCGCACCCGAAGAGAGCCGATCGTGGACTAGTTCACTTCGGCTTAGGAAATACCGTTTTAGGACCAAGTTCGAGGCGTCATTTTAACATGCGGTCCGCCCAGTCCTTACGCAGTAATATATATGACTGACTAACCCTACTCCGAGTTAGCAACCTGTCTGTCATATTTAATAATGGTCGTTTCTGTAATTGGAAAAGATACAGACAGACCTCTGTCAGTCATCATACTCTTATGATGACTACGATAATAATGGTCATCTACATGCAGTTTAAAGGCCTCCCTGTAGCCTGGGATCACAGTTTTCCTCTGATTTATGTCCCAAAAGCTCGCTGTGTTCACAATAAGTACCTGAATGAGACTCGCACGGAACAGGAAAGTGTAGCTAAAGAAACCTCTGAGGTTCCGAATTCCTAGATTTTGGTTTTTCTGGGAGATCCCAAGCTGAAATGATTATATTGTATCTTATGGTGGCCTCTCTATAGTTACTTAAACCTTTTTTGTTTTGTCTTAAATCGAAATACCATTCTGCATTACATAGATACCTAGTCAGCAGTCGAACTATTTGACTCTATAGACGATAAAGAACATAAATTTCTTCTAAAACACCATTGAAACTGGTTTCTTGTGTACTTGTCACAATCGGAATAGCCACTTATAAAATGTGGAAAAATGGTCAACGGTACGGGTTGGTCATTCCCTAAGGAGAAGAACCGACAAGCAACTATAAGGTTACTCTTTTAATTAAATTGTTTTGGTTTTACAATATTATCACGTTAGTACTAAGGTATGGGGGGACAACGTTGATCCGACAATAACTTGTAGTAAATACCCTGTAAAGATTATCATGAGGAGTTTCCGACAGTCTCCGGAATACCCACAAAATAAAATCTAGCTAATAGACAAATGTTGCGCAAAATAAAGTATGTCATGTACAAGGACGCTGGTTAGCCACAAGCCCCTATAATAAGTATTAAGATAACAAACAAGTTTCGCTCATGAGGAAAATCCCCTCTGTATGTCAAACACGAATGCAGTGAACTTGGATCATAGGAAGGTTTTTATTTCAAACTCAGACTCAACTCAACTCAAACACAACAACTTATTTAATAAACGAATTACAATACATGAATAACATTAAAACAATAATAAATTAAACTAAAATAACAACGAACTATAAAAGGGCATCAAAAAAGTCCTCTTCCACGCTGTCAGCTGATAATGTACCTACCAAGGAGACTGGCGGCGTTGCCACGTTGTGTGGCAACCCAGCCCTAGCAAGGGACACTTTTTCCTTTACAAAAACTGTGAGCACTCAGACCCGTCTGCCCGAGAGTTTCATCCCCAAACGGCTTGAAAACATAGTTATCACTTTAGTACTATATTGAAGACACTTGAGGTTCTCGGTACCCGCAGTGGCAGCGCCAGCACAGTATAGATGTGATGGCGTCCCACAAGGCCTACCGCTCTTCCAAGGAAAAGGAAATAAAGATAATGAGCTGATGCAATCAAAAGCTCAAAACTCAAATGTGGTCCCTCAAAGGGAACGCAAATCCCTTTGAGGGACGCCAACGTCGTTTGCAATTTGATCATGCAATAAAAAGGAACTTTACTGAGGTAAATTATTCGAGAAACCAATAAGAAACGCTACTCGGAATACTATTTTTATTGTGTAAGTACCTGCATATTAGCTCGATATACATGGGTATACTTAGATATGTACGACAGTACACTCACCAGTTAGGTTGTTAAGTTTACGTTCGCCAGTCGACCTTGCCAATGTAGTTAATTTACCTCAACGATAAAGGTAGCCACAACACTAGTTTCACAAGTAAATAAATGTATTCACAAAAAGATTCATTGCTTGCGAAATCGAGACCATTTGTGCATACTTGGGCATGCAAATCTTTTTTTGGCATGCAAGACTTTACAGCTGCTGCCCGTCTTTATCTTTGACCCACGGGTTTACCCACCTCACCGCTCGATTCCTAAGAGTTATAGCGTGATGTAAAATAGCATACGAGTAACTTCCGACCATAAAGCCATAGGTAATCTGTGCAACATGCATGAGAATGTGTAAGGGAAAACTGTGACCAGTTATCATAGGCTGTACAGTGTATGCAAACTACAGAATATCGAAATGAATCTCCGAATAACCGAGCGTGTGAGTTCTCAATTTAATTGTTTGAAATATTTTGCACAACTTATAAATCCACTGAAGTAACCATAACGTCATGTGTTGCCTTGTCGGTGATGCCATGCTGCTGGCTAGCAGTTTCGTGAGTGTCTTCTATGAAGTCAGTTTGGCGTCAAGGTCCTGCATGCACATTTAAAACTGTCATGCTTCATATCGTCTATGGTAGCTTTACGCGAGCGAAGTCGCGGGCAAACGCTAGTCTTAAATAAGATGTATAGCTAGCAGATGATCGAACAGCATCTGTCATCTACTTTCTAAAGGTTACCCAACGATGAGCACATTCTAAGACAATTAGCTTAATCTATGAAGCCCATCAAAAGGCGGGATGCGGTACTAGTTCTTATCTCAATGTATACATGGTAATGATGATGATGCCTTCAAGTCTGTGTTGTGTGCCGCCACCGCTTTCAAATTACTTACGGAATTGGGTTGGTAAAGCTCCTGACACAATTTAGAGGTTAATTTGAAAGACTATACTTATTACCTAAGTAGAATGTGGGTATTCGATGTCATTGGCATACCTAATATTGATATGTAGGTAATACGTACCTACTAAATTATGTATCTTTTTTATGGGAATTTCTAATATTATAGATCTATACTCTCTACTCTAGGGGCCCATCCACGGACCAACCTAGGCTTAACCTGAAAATTGACCCGAGCGGCCGTTATTATATTATAACCACGAGCGGAAAGTGCGGAGACACAGACATAGGAATATGTAGAGTATATATTACTAGGAAGTAAGGAACATGGATAATAAAAATAAAAAAACATACCAATCGAATTGAGAACCTTTTCCTTTTTGGGAAGTCGGTTAATAAGCCCCTCTAATTTAACAGTTTTATTTCGAAACTTAACAAATCCTGGAAGTTTAAGTAAATAAACTGTTCCAATATCTGTACATAACGCTGTACCTACACCTGCAGTGACAATTTCACTAAATACATCAGTCAGCATCATTGAATACATCGTCTTGTTTGTAAAACAAGACCTTCTGGGTATTGCAAATTAATGTTTTGATGAAACTGCTGAAGAAGTTTTGTTTTTATTGTCAGAATCTAATCGTTTCCTAACTTTTTTGTTTGACCCGGATACGGAATCGTCACTTAATCCAATATCCTTATTAACAGACTTCTTTCTTCAGATTTCTTCACCAATTTTTTTTGAAGTCATTTACTACAACGCAAGCGGGATTCGGCCTTTAATGTTTCCACGGAGATCTGTGTCTACTGGGACATAAACACGGGACTTAACCATTCTGTGCGTAGGTATAATAGCCTGATTTGAACCCAATAGATATGACTTGCGCAAACAATGCAAACACTAACCCAGTGTGCACGAATCAAGAGCAACCACCTATGGTGTAACTCTATTTACGACGTTATCATAATTATCGCAATGTGATGTTGTCTGACACACTGCCAGTTAGTAATTAGGCGCATCAAATGAATTTACAGTCAGGACATTTTTTTTTCAAAAGCATGAATAGCTTACAAAATAGTTGTTTCAGACACTGCACTTTCTGTTTGTGACAAAGTAAGGAATGAGTGCGTTAGAGCAAGTTTGAAAATGGCACCTGTTACAGACAAATCGAAGGGAAGTCGTCACTTTTAGTATTTACTTACAACTTGCTTTGGCGAAGGAAACATCGTGAAAAAAACAGCAAGGCTGAGAGATATTTCTCGACGGCATGTAGGGAAGGCCAAGTCAGAGGTCCGTGTGTGGCATAAACACTCTGACAACACGTTAGGCACTCACTAACCACACGATAAACAGTGAAGAAAGAAATACATGTAATGAGGTGGGATAAAACAGATTTGTGACAAAAAAAAATTTGAATATTTATGTTTATGGATGAGTAGGAAGGCCAAAGAAACGATGATGGATTGTGTAAGGATAATATGAAACAGAAAGGAGTAAATGATGGAACGGAAGAAAAAAAAATTGCACCGACCCCAAATAGGATGAGACAAGAGCTGGAACATCTTCCATCTCTTGTCAGCGTCAAAGTGCAGTATCATGATGATGATGCTGAACTTTTTGAGCCCATATAATAGAACGTCGCTCAATTAGATTCTAGCCATTTCATTATGGTTTAAACTCTGAGATTTAGGTGACGTTTTGTAATACGGGAATACGTCTTGCTGAATTTCAATAATATTCTGTCTCTATTTTGCCATCGACACGTTAGGAAGAAGAATGGACTTAGGTATGTACGTCAATCTAACAAATTGTCTTTTTAAATTATTCCAGCACGTCTAGCAAGTAAACGTAAATGGAACTCATAAAAATATATATTTAAAGTAAAACACAATGTAATATGTAGGTAGGTAGATACATATGTACATACATATACAATGTACCAAACTAATACAATCATGTCTTTGCTCATCTTTCAAAACAAAACGATTATAGTTTTCAATTATGCCGTAAATAAATGGTTTCTCTTGAGTTTCTTAGTTTGTTTAAGTGACTATGTTGATTAGCTGCTTGCTTAATTAACGCCATTAGCGGTAAATGAATGGAGTTAACAGAAGCAAGTTAAACGACGACTCAGAACTGTATACTTCACGGTAACACGTCTTATAATAGATCTAAATAATTATAATTATAATAGACGCTGAAACTATGCCTTGACAATAATAATAGAACTTTGCCGTCGCTCATAATAACTAGCATCATGCCTGTAATCTCTAGAAGGTTTGACAGTGGTGTAGATAACTAATAGCATTTAAACACTCATTAAGCCAGTTATGCCATGTTAAATTTATGTCGATTTATGTCATTCAGTCGCTATATTTTATCCAGTAAAGAATTAAAATTATACAATGACCATACTAAAGGTAACCACAAAATATATTATATAAACTAAAAAAACAACAAACCTTACACGGGCCTCGAAAACTCCTTCAGCAGGTAAAGTGCCAGCCAGCCCTTGGCTCACAGGAAGCGTCAACTAGGCGTTTCGAAATTTCCTTAAGAAGGCTGTGGGAACTGGGACCCTATACGGCCCCAGAGTTTCAACCCCAAATGGCCTGAAAATATAGTTTCCACAAAGGTACTATATTTACGTCGCTTCAGATTCTCAGCAGCCGCAGTAGCAGCGCCAACACAACACGATGATAACTGGCGAAAAGCGGGTGAACTATTATTACACCTCTGCCTAGCCCTTCGAAGGTTACAGGCGTGATTATTTTGTTATGTACAGCTGCTCTATCTAGTAGTGCCTTTACCCCTTTGAGAATAAAAATTTAGTTTAGTATTGATGCAACTTAAAATACAGAATGGTTGGTTAGGTAGTTTTTCTGGCATGATCTCGAAACAAATTGTGGTAGTTTGCTGTTGGAACCGAACTAAAAAATACTCAGTTATTCTGCGGGCCCTAATCCCGCTTAAACGAAGTTCTAACAGAAGAAAATCACAGTCTTAACGGTTTGATAGGATATGCTTTTAAAATAGATAAAATACACTAAATAGAGACCAATCTTATTATACCTGATCTGATCGACCAGGCAGGACCCAATGCATTATTTCGGGTTGTCTCCGTTCAGATAGATTTTCGTTTCGGCAGATTTTGGTTTCGAAAGCGTTTCACTTTGATAAGTACAACGTACAAACAGCTAACCTTAGTGTCATCGTGGCAACAAGAAAATCTGCAACAAGGAAGATGGGCATCGAAAAAATTGTACTATCCAGTTTCATTAAAATACCTTCTACAACCATTGTTTCCTGATCATTCAGTTACTAATTTACTAAAAGGGGTAATCACCATCTTGGAAGGCTAATGAGGCAAACAGTTTGGTCCTGTAATTTGCACGAGAAGTGTCCTACATGAGTCTTGGTTCGACTGGACCCACTCAAAATAGACCTGCGGGTCCAGTCGACCAGTTTGACCAATTTGACCTGGTCGACGAAGTTTTGAGAATGAAAGTGGATGCGTATAAGAGACCAAACAAACTACGAATGGACTGTGTGAAGGACGAAAGTAAGAATGAGGTGTCTGATGACAGGGACGCCACGATAGAAAGAGATACCGCGTCCTCGGCACAAGGGCTAAGAAAGAACATGGGTGGTTTTTAGTCAGTAGAAGTCTGAGACTCCCTTCCGCTCTGCCCAAGAGCGGGAGGAGTTATTTGATGATTTTCCACCCACCAAAAAAAAAAGTGTTTGATGACGATGAGCGTGTAATCTACGACTCAACTCATCAAATAATGATCACGAATATTTATGTTGCTTTTTGTACTTTTACCGATGGAAAACATTGCGGGTAAGGACTTAGGTAATGCAAGACATAAATACTCGTGAAGTGCGAACGAGATACGAATACTAAAACTATACAAGTGCACGCATATAAACAGGTGGATACTCGATTGATGGTAAATCTCACTTTGTTACCATATCAAACATGTCGGTCAGGTTATCGGGCATATTAATCGCTAAAATTCATGGCTGACCGATAGCAGTCAGTGCTTGGAACAAAGTAGACAGTTATTTCCCACACTCTCACCTCTGTTTATAACATAACATCACGCCTGTAATCCCGGTATGGTTAGGCAGAAGCGTAGGTACCTAAAAGTACACCTGCAATTCGGCAGTTATGTTTACGTCCCAGTGATAGGGCACGAGCCTATTGGCAGGTACAAATCCGGACTCCTTGGCTGCTATTGAGAAAAACCCAATAACACCCGGGAATCGAAACCAATGCCTTATGCTCAGCAGTTGCGCTTGCAACCACTACACTAATGACACTGTCAAAGTCGCTCTAAAGTCTAATCATAATCCTTAAGCCACCACAGAGTAGAGACTTTTGTACCATTATTCCTTTTTGTTTGCGATGGGTCAATTGATTCCCCCGGCTCTGTGCGGAGCAGGGGGTAGTGTCAGAAGAACCCTGGCTGGCACTGACCCTACAGAAGCTGACATATATTATCATCCCACCGCCAGTTTGATTTTTTTTTAAATCACGGCCCACGATGAAATTGGTATGAAGAAGACACCTAGACGAAAAAAAAATTCATGTAACATGGTACCCCAAAGTGTCACATTATCGAGATATTTGAAGGTAAAGATCAACATAATTATGAGTACAATGTCCACATAAAAATAGACCTTTTGCGTGTCAATCGAATCGAGCTTGAATTTTTTTGCATTCTGCCTAGCAATAATTACTTTCTCTTGTGCAGAAATTGTGTTAATAATTATAAAATATCCAAAAAACTGCGAAAAATTGTGTCGAACGACGTTATTCAATACACTTTCATAGAAATAATATAATAAAACGAATAGTATTTTTCCGCACTTTGCTTTCGCTGGGTTAAAAGAGAAGCAAAAAATTAATTATGGAAAATTCCGGGCATCCCCGGCCCCCATCACGCCACGCTAGTGCATAAACGTAAATATTTGTTTTAAATAAACACGTTTATTTGTGATATTCTATTTATAAACACAATTTAAATATTGAAACATGTACGCCGCTGTGTCATCATCTGATGCCATTTCGGTGTTTTTTTTTCGCCCTTGATTGATGGAAATTAAAACAACGCAGGCATGTGAAATACATTGCATGTCGGACCTAATCGTAGTGTGGTAAGAGCCAGAGGAAGTGTATTGAAAATAGTATTTCTTAGCTAAGAATAATGATTTGCCATCAAACAAAAACTAATTACCTACACATGTATGAATACACAATTCTGGTAACACAAAATTCGAAAAGTGTCCTTATAGGAGATTTGAACTTTTTTGTATGGAAGCTGGCATATCGACCCAAAGCCTATACACGTAATAAGTTTATTTTTAATGATTGTCGTTGTAATCATTTATCAATCTTTACCTTCAAATATCTCGATAACGTGACACTTTGGGGTACCGCGTTACGGACATTTTTTGTTCGTCTAAGATATGTCCTCTATCCATACATACCACTTTCATCGTGGGCCGCGATTTCGAAATAAAATTAATATGGCGGGCAGGTTGATATGCCACATCGGTTCTATCCCCTTCCCCAAGTGTCACTCAGTACTCGGTAGGCCAGGGTACCAGATGCTTTCATTACAAAATGAGAGACTGGTGTGGAAGATCCAGGGATCGGAGTGTTTATCATCTTACGTAATGGCTGCACAAACATAAATTATTATCAAGATCGCTCACTTAAACTGACTTATCTGCAAATGAAAATCAGTTGATATATTAGTTAGTATCCTATTGATATGATATTTACTTAAACATAAATAACCACGATACAGGAGGAGTTTAAAATAAAATAACAATGTTTTTTGCGAGGTAAAAAAATAATGCGTTACCTACGTAAAAAATAATACGTATGTAATCAGTGATAAACATATTTTTCCTTCCTATAAGATTAATCATACTCATATTATAATGAAAGATTTCCATGTATTAAATGCTATATGTCATTTTACAGTAATAAAGAATAGGATAATTGATGGTAGATTACCTAATCGGAGTTGGGCATTATAAATAAAATAAAGATCGTAAGTTATGTCGTACTTTTTCTGTCAAAAATGATAATTATACAATGGTACACTGTGGACATTATTGAATGATGATAAAATTATCTGAACACACATCGCCGTGAACAATTTAGTGTTCACTAGAAACACCAGTTATGGTTTAGAATAAAATCTCAAAATGATTAGTACAAGTAAGATTGTAAGTAGATGAATTAGGTACTTCAAGGGTTCGTACACTCGCTGCTCGGAATAAGCGGGGACTTGTCAATCAGTCACGTTACGTTTATTGGTATACCACGTCTCTTGACCTTCAGACTAACAATAGTCCGGTCAAATTAGACCGAAAAATAGGGGTGAGGTTACATTAATTCCCAACCAGCTGGAAATTGGTAGGATTGTTCAAAACATCATCTTTATATATAAAATTCTCGTGTGTTAGTTACCATACTCCTCCGAAACGGCTTGACGGATTTTTATTAAATTTTATTTGCATATTCAGTAGGTCTGACAATCGACTACTTTCTATTTTTCATACCCCTAAGTGATAAGGGTTGTCCACTCCACCCCAATCAAAATTTCCACGGGAACGAAGTCGCGGTCGTCAGCTAGTTAAAAATAAAATTTCTAAGTTCCCCATCATTCCCGTGTATGGAAAAAAGTTACTCGGGGTCAACGGTCACTAAAGTCGTTTTTTTGCAAATATCTCGTTTCCTTTGGGTTTCTCACTATTTGAATTCTTATCAATATTGTAGAGATTCCCTACAACTTTTTTTTTATACGTTGAATAGTTTACGAGATATAGGGCTAACAGGGCGGAGGGCGGATCAATTGGTAGGAAGATAGGATGGCGAGGGCGAAGGGTGTCGACGCAAGTTGCATCCCACACCATAGCTCTAGGCCTATCCAACTTCCATGGCAAAACTGACTTGCTGACTCATCAACGCCCAGCCCAAACGCTTGGACCTAGAAAGCTGAAATTTTGCACAGAGGTTCCCTTTATAATGTAGACAAAGAATAAGAACGGATTTTTCTTAATTCAACCCCTAAAATAATTAAATAACGGACGGTATTTTAACTGTCATCCCCACGGGTGAAACCGCGTGCAAAGCTAGTTATTAATAATTATATTTAATTATATTATTCATCAATCATTATATGTATTAACTTTATATAGGGTGTAAAAGTACCCTTAAGGCAAACGAAGGGCACTTGTTCTCCCCATCACTGCGATAATTTTTTTGTTCTGGACCATACCTGGGAACCCCTTAGTTACGGAGATATTGGGGGTCAAAGTTCGAAATTTTTCACACCTGTTTTTGTAAATACTAGTTTTTCATTTTATTTATAACTTTACCTTAATTAGCTCCATGACTCGTTTACTATTCAAAGCATCCACTAGCACGATGTTTTAAGAGTGCTACATTGAGTTTTAGCGTAAAAAGTGATTTATGACCCCAAAAAAATAAAAACGTTTCCCAGCAAAAATTTTTGCGTAGGGGTACTTAGTTTGATGTACAGAATGCTTGGTTGACGGATGCGTGAAGGGTTCGTTTACACCCTGTATAGCGTGTTTTGATTGAGTATCGGATTCGGTACCCTGTATCTCGAAAACTATTCAGTTGTAGGGAATTTAATTCTCTACAATATCGATCTGAAAAACGAATATCAAAATAGGAAGCGAGATATTTGCAAAAAATCTATTTATGTGACCTTTGACCACGAGTAACGTTTTTTTCCATACACGGGATGCCGGGAATGATGGGGAACTTTGATAAAGTAACAAGTCATCATCATCTGCCTAGCCTTTTAACAACTATGTTGGGGTCGTCTTCCAGTCTTACCGGATGAAGCTGAATACATGTTTACAATGTTTATCTGAACCACACAACCCAGTTGGTAAGACTAATTATTGTCAGACTTTAGGGCGACTGACTACCTAACGGTTTTCAAAAATTTACAATTGACTGCCGGAAGCAAAGAGAATTAAACCATTGGCCAGAAGCAACCAACCTATGAATAAAACAAACTATACTTGATAAAAGAACAGGGAAACAATGCTAACAGGCCTTTTTTTTTGGCGGGTGGAAAATCATCAAATAACCCCTGCCGCTCTTGAGTGTCAGACTTCTACTGATTAAAAACCACCCATGTTCCTTCTTAGCCCTTCATGTCGAGGCCGCGGTATCTCTTGCGAACAACCCGCAGCCCCGTCGGGCCCTTGCTTGCTGACATCTCTTTGAGGCGCGCGTGGAACACGAACGCGCCGTCGACACGGCCTGTCGTCGTCATAAGACGGACGGGCGGCGAGCTAGCCCATCACTCACCGTTCACAGGTCCGCGTCTACGGTGGGCAGAAGCCATCTCGTGGTCCCCGACGCACGGTGGGTTGATTTATATACGTAGTGGACTTAGGACATTAAAAAAAAAGTCATCTTATTTTTACTGATTAATGATGCAAATTTGTTCTACTATCTAATACAGTAAATTATTGTTCTATGACTTTTTATTTTACGCATTATTTTTAGTACTACAATTTTTTAAATATTTTTTTGTATAGAATAAATCATAAAATCTAAAGAATCTCAAAAATCTGAAAACATCTCCAACTGCGATGTATATATTAAAATAGTACTATTTATTAGCTTATTTTTACAACTAGTCAGCTACTGCGCTTTGCTGCGATTTAGGAGAAATTTTTTTTTTTATTTTTTTTCTTATTAAAATCGCATTTAAGTCTACAAAATCTCAAATTTCTTCCAATTGTTGGATAAGTATTTTAATAGTACAATTTATTTGCATCTAATCGTCTACTGTAGTTTACTGTGACTTAGTAGGTAGTTAGACCTTTTTAGATTTTTTTGAACGAAAATATCTTAAAAGTCACCTAAATCTTAGAATACTTAGCAGTGATAATTATTGTATTCTCTATTCCACACCACCCCAGAGGTAGAGAACTAGGCGCGTTTTTTTTATCAGTGGTCTCCCCAATAGGCCTAATCCACGACTACAAATCTGTGTTCTGTATGTGTGAGACTTACAAAGACAAATTCAAAATTCAAATCATTTACCAATATTTTTAGGAGGGGCCTGCACCATGCTCAACACCATGCTCTGACAATAACGGGTCTTCAGTTAAAACCCCTAAATTTTCTTGATCATCATCGTCAACAAATGTATCCTTAACGATCAACAAAGCTGTTGCTTCTTCTGAAAAGGCTTTGTGTTTTCGCACCAGTTTGTGTCGTATCTTTGAAATATGTGGATCAGAGCTGATTAACAAATTGTTCAAAATATCTTCATTAGTAGCTTTTCTACAGAATTTCCTCGAATTATGAGCACGATATCTCCGAAAATCTTTGTTGCGTGCTTCAGCTGCTTCTTCGGATAATTTTCCAATGGGCACTATACCCAAGCTTTCAATAATAGCTGCTCCGTGAGCTAAAACTTTGTGAACACTTGCAGGCATGTAAAACCAATTATATAATTCAATGTATAGTTCCATGGTGGTTTCGGTATAATCTTTAAACTTCAATATATCAATACGGTGACCCGACGAAATTGCTTCTAATATAGTTTTAAATCTTTTTATTAATTCTTCATTTACTCCTGTGATCGAAGCTGCAATATCGGGGTTTTCGAAAAATCTCCTCGCAGTATTCCCATCATTTGTTGTACCATGACCCTGTTTCACAACATCAATTAAAAGTCCTGTTTCGGATTTAAATGCTTCCTGAATATTTCTCTTTTTGCTCTCCATAATAGCTTTACTGTCACCTTTCACCATCCATGTCTTCAAATCTAATCTGTACGCTATATGAAGAATGCATTCCATGAATCGTATCCAGATGTGTAACGACGATAAACCATATTTATATAAATCGACATCAATTTCTTTTGCCAAAACCAAGGACAAATCATTCATTTCCTTTGGAGTAGCTTTACATATGTCACATCTTTGTGTTGATGTATCGCAAAGAACTGCAGTCGCTTTACCATCTATCATGGTTAGTATTAGGTTGTGCGAGATGGTCAAATCATCAACCACTGTCTTAACTAAATTGTTAATTTCTGCCTCAATCGCATTTTTTTCTTGCAAAATGCTGAATTTGTTTTCCTTCATGAATTTAAAAAACAGCGGACGACACCATAATGAGGAATTTGGGGAATCATTTTCCCATATAACTCTGTCACCAGACACTAATTTGATAGGAATCAAACTACCCATAAATACGCTAGAATCGTCAAAGTCCTCATCTTCTTCATTTTCTCTTCCAACTTTCTGCTTATAATTGGCTTGATTCGAAGCTCCGTCAAATCCCCATTTACTAATCAGTGTCAAATCTTTACAAGTTTCACTAATTTCGTTTGACATTATAATTCTCTTCACAGTAATATCCAATAGTGCCTGCAATTCTATCGTAGCCGTTTTATCTGTTACTACAATAGCAGTTTTAGGTGGATAACATTTAATTTTTTCATTTTGCAGTGCGTAGTAAGAGGGATATACGTTGGTACCAGTTACTTCTGCGATACTTTTTCGTAGCGTATTATATTGCCATTTTGACAATTTCAAAGACAAAAACAAGCCTAAAGCTTCATCTGGAGAGAATACTGATTTCTTTTTATTTCCAAAAAGACAATCTTTTACTTTTTGCACGTCCTGTGGATGCTTGAGCAGATGCTGTAATATGTCAGCAACATCTTCCTTTCCTTCTGCTTTTAAGTTAAAAACATGGGCATGTGACAACTCCTCTGAAGCAATAGTTTGCGTAGTAAGTTCCGTACGTCTCTTTTTTTGTTTAGGACCTAATTCTGTAAATGGTTTTCTCGGACTTACTTGAGTTGATGTACCAACAGACACCTTTTCATGAGATGTAGTTGATGTGCTAGGAACTGGATCGTCGTCGTTTTTTGCAAAATCTTTCATAAACTCAGGCCAAACTATCTCCGATGCCAACCAATCACTGTATTTACTTCTAAATGTATGTTCTTTTCGTTTAGCATTTTCCCATTTTTTATAAGTATTATAACAATACTTTGCGCAGAATTCCTTTAGCAAATTATCATTATCTTGATTTAAATCACACAATTTTGACTTGATAGCACTGTATAAAAAGTTATGATCCTAAGGCCCGAGTTCACCAACTACATCATAATCATTGATTACATAACCGCCCCGTTAATATTTAACAGTTGTTTAAACGAACCGCGTTTTTTTAATGTTCACCATTCATTTGTAACCAACGGTTAACTAAACGAACGTTTTTGAACGATTGGGTCGTAAATAATTGAATGGTATAACATTGTTTTGTAAAGATGGTCAAGTACCTGCATAACTTTGCCTTTAGGCGACTGACATCGAAAAATGGCAGCGTAACATTATTATACTACGAAATGAAATGCTTACTATGTCAACGGAATGTCCGTTATCGTGAACGTCTTTATTATTTAGCACCCTTTTTCTTCTCGCCCGCATCTATTATGTCAATGTCATGTCGTGTTATTATTTTATTGTCGTCGAAGTGATTCAAGTTATTTTCGGTCCAGAATTAATTAATTAGTGATGGGAGCTATACGTAAGCGTACAACAAATTTCACCTAAAATGAGAAGTCAGTTTTAATGGAACTTGTAGCAAAGTACAAGGACCTTAGAAAATAAAAAATCAGACGCTACGATGAATGCCGAAAAAGTCAAGGGTTGGAAGCGTCTGACTCAAGAATTTAACGCTCACAGTACATACTGTGGACGTACGAAAGTTTGAAGACTTGCTGGGAGAATATTAAACGCAATTCCAAGGTACTAATGTTTGTATTTAAATGAAATCTTATAGCGAAAACTTTCTCGCCATATTCGTCGAAATAATTTGCTCCGTGTTTGAATCAAACGGGGTGAGCGTAAAATTCGCTCAATAGCTTCGAAATCATCTAACACATTATTTTCTTCAAAAATGTAGTGCAGAGCGTCTTGCATTTATATTTTTATTTCTTCAAAACGAATGAATAACGTTGGGGAGCAACTAACCGATGGTTAAACTATGTCCGATACTTCGTTTAAGTAAAACAGGCGTTTAACAGTCGTAATCAATGGTTAGTGCTTGGTGAACAGCAAAATATTGTTAAACAGGCGTTTAAGGTTTAAACATCGGTTAAAAATTTAAACATCTGTTGGTGAACTCGGGTCTTAATACTACCACTTGATTTCAATTTCACAAACATATCAACATTAGTAACTAAATCACTAAACATTTTCACAAAATTCTCGAAAATCAACTTTTAACAAAAATCAAGTAACGAGCGGGTAGTCCGTATGTAAAGGGTGGTTACAACGAACTGATATCATTGTTTTCAACTTGCTACCCCAAATATTTTTTACCTGCAAATTTACTGCCCTCTGATTGGCGCACGTCACTAATGACGACTCGTCTACTGATAAGAAAACCGGTTTTGGTGTTGTGGAAAGAGTGGTGTGGAATGCAGTTGCACAAAATATTTACAACAAACTAATAATAATAATCCTAATAATATGCACCATGCATCGAATTCTTTGTTTTATTCATACAAATTAAATCTCTGAAATTTTAGGGTAATAACCTACTTTAAAAAAAAGTTCCAAAACATAAAAGTATGGTATAAGTATATACAATGCAAATATATATTTAAAAATCCTTAAGTCCCAACTTCGCGATTTCAGCCCACCGTGCGACGCCCGGAGCGCCTCCCGTGGTGGCTGGGACGAGAGGTTCTCTCCCTCTCACGTTCCTCCACCTCCTTCGCTAGCATCGCTGCTTCGCAGAAGGAGGCGACGGCGTTCCATTCCTCCTCGCCCCGGACCATGGCTTGCAACAGGTCCGGACACGAGAGACCGAAGCCGATCGCCGCTACGAAAACCCCGCCGTGTTCTCGTAGCGGCGATCGGCTCCGACCAAGCGGGACACACCTCCACGGTGTGCTCCACCCTCCGGCCGATCCTCACAATGGTGGCATCTGGGCGTTTCCTCCCGCCTGATTCGGTGCAGGTACCTCCCGAAACAGCTGTGTCCCGTGAGTACCTGCGTCAGACAGAAGGTGAGGGCGCCGTGGCGCCTCCCAGCCACTCCATGTCGCCATGAGATCGCACCGGAGGGCTGCGCATGCATGCGCGCGAGGACTATCGCCTCCAGACCCCATGGCGGCAATCCGGCAAGGAGGTTCGCCGCCTCGCGGGAGATCGTGCGGTGCCCACGGACTTAGCCTCACGGCCATCACCTTTTGGGGCGCGTTCAGGTAGTGGGCGGCCCGCTTTCTCAAACGCCCACACCAGGGCCCCGTAAAGGGCCATGGACCGCACGATCCCCGCATAGAGCCTCCGGCAGGAATGATAACAGGCCTTAGAGTAAGAAGTGATATGATATAAACTCTTAACTTTTTCCCATGGGGAATGGGGATGGTAGGCAGAAACCGCAGAACACAATCCTTACATAATCTCTTTGCCACGTCAACGTTCATACATCTAATCATACACGTACGCGGGTTGAGTACTACACACAGTACGCACCTGCCCTTTCTTTAGAACTTCACTAATATGGACAGTGTATATCTTTCTATGGCGGTGATACTCAGAAACGCTATTTGTAAAATGATAAACTATACATGGCATCTAGTTCTTATGTGTCTAATCTATCTTATACCTTTAACCCCAGAGGCAGACACGAGCAAATGACTTAGTACAGATTTTTTTTTTGACAGATTCAAAGCCAAAAAGCCAGCTAAAAAACGCAGCAACATAGGACCTTAATTCCTTAAGAAAATTTTGTCGTATTGATCCGAACTTTAATGCCTATCAATGCGAAGTACGAGCAAATCATATACTTAAATGCTCGCCAGCTCCCTAGCTAATAGAGAACTCGGTGACTTCCGTTTGTTTGATTAAGATACCACCAACAATAACTTTTCACATTTAGGTATTTTTTGGAAGTCAGTCTTATTTTTGCAATTTTTTATTTTTTATGTCATGTAGTTGTAATATCCTATAATAAATTTTGCTATGCCGCAGAATAGAAAAAGAATCATCAAAATCACAACTTGATAACCTTCTTTTGGAAGTTCCTTGGTTAAAAACGAATAGATTCACCTTTTGTATGGATACACCAGAAATAAACTACTTACATCAGTGAAGGTTAAAAGAGTCACTGACTAAGAGGACTGTTCGTGTTCTCTCTATTGGATGATAGCTCTAGTTCTCGAGTTTTCCGTTCCAATGACGCCTGCAACGTGATTTAGTTGGCATCCGATGTAATCGGATACTGCCTATCATGGTCGTTAGAGCAGGAGTTTCGAGGCCGTCGCGCAAGTCCCCTCCTTTCCCAATTACAGTTTATGCACTTGCTCCTCGATCCACTTTGCGACTCACGCGTCCCCATTGACGTCACGCGAATTTATTCATTAATATTTAAACTGCATGTTATGGTATCTACCGGTGCTGGCAATATGAAGCGTTGTGATTAAAATATCGTGTTTAGTATCGAATGAACTGAACAAGTGAACTCGCATGAAATGATTGGCTTCCTTTGCAGAAATTGGTGGCATTTTTTGTCATATTCTAAGACAAATCGTTTTACAAAGAAGTAAAAGACAGTACCTAACTAAAGGTATTTTCCTGAGTTTTGCCTAGAAGGCAGGTAACGTATAGTGTAGGTATGTACTTGCATTACGAATTTCCCCGGACCGGCCATTCTCGGCAATAAATAAATGCTTGTCTTCTCTTAGTAGAGCGTAACATATGTCCAGATTTCTTCAGTTATATATTATCTACCTCACTACTTAGAACGTGTATTGCAGCTCAGGTTAATTTTAATATTTCAGGAAAAGTAAATAGGTACCTACAATGTAAGATCTAGACTTAGACTTTATAGAGGCCATGGTAAATATCATCATCAGGATCATCTCGTTTCACCAACTGCCTGGTGAGAAAAGGGCTTCTCCCTTTTCTGCCTATTCTACCCTGCGTCACCTGCGTCCTGTCCATGGTCCAGGTCAAGAACTATAATAATAATTATAATAATTTATTTAAATCGTTGTTACAGTACAGTAAATCCTTAATCTAACTTAACGTTAATAAAAAAATGTAACAAATTATATTTTAACATGCTTATAGAATAGAGGTCCCCAAACTAGGCTGTGCCTGTATCTTGGGGGCCGGAGTTACGTTAACTTTAAAATAATAAGTACTTATTAACTACGAACAAAACAAAATTGGTAATTAAAAGTAAGTAAAATTTAAAGTAAGAAAGTAAAGTAAAAAGTTTATTGATGATATAAAGTGAGTATTCTAGCTTGTTGTATGTTAGTGTGTATGAGTATGACTGGGTGTGTGAGTATGTGTGTGTGTATGTGTATGTGTGTGTGTGTATAGGTATGTGAGTGTGTGTGTGTGTATTTTATTTTTGGTATAATTTCGTTAACTTGCAATTTCTTCCGTCTCTTCATACGATAGGTTGGCTAACCATTTGATCAAAGTTTTTTTGCATGAAAAGTTGTTCAAGTCTTGAATGTTGCAGCTTTTACTAATTCTATTGTAAATATAGATGTGTGAGTAGAATGGGCATCGTCTGGCTAACAGGCTATTTGCTTCTGGTGGGGGAATGTAGAGGACGCGTTTCGAGATAATTTTTTCGTAGTCGGATCTTTTTTTTAGGGTTTTGTGAACATGTAGGGTTGCTTTTAAAATAAATAATTGCCGCACCCTTAAGACATCAAACTCCTTATAAATAAAATCTGTTGGGTAGCGAAAAGGTTTTTTTAAAGCTACTTTTATCACTGCTCTTTGAGCTCTTTCTACCTCTATAACAGTGCTTTTCCCGGCTGCACCCCAAACAGAAATCCCGTATTGAAGTACTGATTGACACAAACCGAGGTAAATTGTACGTAGAATTTTAAATGGTGTACAGTTACGTAGTTTTTTCATAACGTGTATCAGCTTCCTAACGCGACCAGAGAGCAAGTGTATGTGAGATTTGAATGAGATGTTGTCATCTAGTGTGATGCCAAGGTATTTAATTGAGGCAGTGTGATCTATGACTAGGCAAGAACAGTGTGTTAGCGGTGAAGTCTGGTAACTGCAGCATGTGTGGTATTTAAGTACAAGATGACGTGGAGGTCGAGAGGCTATTGTTTTGGAGAATGTTATGAATTTGGTTTTTTTTATATTTAGAGTCAGGAGATTTGCATCAAGAGCCTTAGAGACAGTTACTAGTCCGATCTCGGCAAGGTGGAACACTTGTTCCCAAGTTTTACCGTGAAAAATTATCACTGTGTCGTCAGCATACGAAATTATTTCAGCGTCGTTTAATTGTGAGTTTAAAATATCATTCATATAGAAGCTGAAGAGAGTCGGGCCGAGTGTGCTGCCCTGTGGAATTCCAAAAGCGATGGGAAGTACGTCACTTGATTGTTCATTTACTTTGACCAGCTGTTTGCGATCAGATAGGTAACTCGTAAACCATTCAAGTGCAGCCCCTCGTATACCTGCACATTCAAGTTTTCTAAGAAGAAGTTGAATTGATATTGTATCGAAGGCCTTTGCCAGATCTAAAAAAACTCCAATAGTGTGTTCTCCTTTTTGGGTGAAAGTAGCCACTAAGTTGGTCAGTAATGAGGCAGCGTCTTCAGTTGACTTTCCTCGCCTGAATCCGAACTGCCTGTCTGATATCAATTTGTATTTTTCAAAAAAGTTCACTAGCCTGCTGTTAACTAGTTTCTCCAGTACTTTGGACAGAATTGACAGAAGTGCGATTGGGCGATAATTTTCAGGTAAGTCTGTAGGGCCGCTTTTGTGTATTGGTCTAACGGATGCAACCTTCCAGCACTCCGGAAAGGTACCAGATTCTAAGCTTAAATTAAAAATGTGGGTAAGTGGTTTAAGGATTGCATTTCTATTTTTTATTATAAATCTTGTAGTAATACCATCAAGTCCTGGTGCGCTGTCAGTTTTAAGTTGATGAATATATTTAGTTATTTCTGCTTCGTCTGTCGGGTGAAGAAAGAATGAGTGTGGGAAATTTTCACGAGGTTTGTAGGTTTTAGCTAGGGATTCTTGGGTCTCAGAAATTCGTGATAGTATTAGATCAGATAAGTTTTTTCCAATCGAGGTGAAGTAAGCATTACAGTTGTTAAGTGAGTTAATTGGATCCGCCGAATTGTAAATTAGTTGAGATGAGTCATTTCTTTGGCTATTTGGGCGATATATTGATTTGAGGGTGTTCCATAGCTTTTTTGGGTTCTTTTGGTTTTCAGTTATTAGCTGGCTATTGTGTTCTGTTTTTAGTTTGTGTAAAAGGTTATTACAAAAATTCCTGTACCTATTGTAAATTAGTTTTTTCATCTCATCGTCTGGGTCTATATCTAAGTTAAAGAGTTAGGACCCAGTAACATGCTAACACAAGTCCGAAGTTATCTGGTCATTGCTTGCTGTCTCTATCCACTACTTTACTGAGTAATCGGATTACATAGATATGATCTGATACGGCTATCAAATAATGACTTCGTAAAAGTAATTGATACTCTGTATCAAACTAAGCTGATGATGACCTTTTATGGATGTATCTAGTCAAACAATGCACGATAAAAAATTGTTGAAATAACATCCACTAACATTATTATGTAAAATTCTGTTGTTATGTAGAACAGTTTTTGTAGACTCAGGAGTTTTGTGTGCATAAATAAAGGTACCTATATTACACTTATATTTTATGGAGGTAAAGTTTGGATTTATGAAAATTAATTAATTAATCGGGTACTTATGAGTTAATCTCAGAAGCTAGGTACTCATCCGATTTCAAACATTTTTCACCGTTTGTTCCACTGACGAGTGCCATATTGTATACTTAGTAGCTATGAAATGATGAAAGGGAGTCGTCTGTCTTGGTATGGACATGATGAGGAGGGATGGGACACTAGTGGGTAGTAGAGTGATGAATATAAATGATGATGAATGGTGAGGGAAAGGAAACGATGGATGGATTGTGTGGGGAATGATTTGAAGGAAAAAACTGGCTAAGTGCAAGTCGGACTTACACATGAAGGGTTCCTTACCATGACTTCTTATAAGATTTTCTGTAATCTATACGTGTTGAACTGTTTTTTTTTCAGAATTTTAGGCTCAGTAGTTTCGAAGATAAGAGGGGGGAATGGTTAGACAGACAGACACACGAGTGATCCTATAAGGGTTCCGTGTTTTTCTTTTGAGGTACGGAACCCTAAAAAGGAGTAAACAATACTTAACGTGACGATTGACAGGGGAGAATAAGAAAAAACGTATTGCACCGATGTCAAATAACATGGGGTAAGAAGAGGCAGGAAGATGATGATTTAAATTCTGTTCGATGCATACGTAGTCGTGATGAAAAGCTATTTAGGAAATAAAAATGAACATCGGGTTGCTCAAAGTTATCACTTGGACCATGCGTTTTAATAACTGAGACTGAAAAGTTGACCTTATTTAAAAAACTAGACAAGGTCAGTGTTTCCTATCAATCAAACTATTTTGAGAAGAAACATTGTTTTAAAGTCCAGATATTTGACGTTTAGTCAGATTATGTGATGTGAGAACCATGCAGGTTCTTGACTGCGACAGAGATGGTCTTTTGAAAAATTAATCATCACACAGTTTTGACCTGTACAGTCAGTTGAAGCAGGTTTCAGTAAACGCGTGCCTACCTTATCTCAGACCTTAAGGAGCTCAATGACCCGACAGACGGAGGCTATTATACGGACGGAGAGAGGGTTTAGAGTTCCGGCAACGCGTACAAACTTATTAAAGTTTGCGCCTGTGATTCGTGCAATGAGAACACTAAATAGTGTGTCTCGGTGTTTGGACATATTTTCTTGTTCTTGAGCGGAATTCCAGAGGGTGACACTAAGATTGTGCACTAAGTTTGTTGTCAACTGTGTAACTTGTGTTTCTACCCAGACCCGTTACTTGGGACTGGAATATTAGCAATTTATGACTACTTTTGTTAGCTTGGGTCTTACCTGTTAAATTAATGTATGTGTTAATGAATAAATAAATATCAAAAAAAGGACATTTAGGTATGCCACATAGACAACTACCTACCCATAGAATATTTCGACACATTGTTTATTTTAAAATAAACAAACTTTATTTAAGACTTGCAGGGTTTTATTTGTGGTTCTCTGTTATTGAAAACCGGTTCTGCAGGCGGCGATATCATTTTTAGGCCACGGTCAATAGAGCGAGAGCGATACGCTTAGAATTATTTCATATTACGTCGTATTAAATGGACAGTTATCTAAACTATTTTGATTAGATTTTGTTAGTGATAATGAAAAGGCTTACAATGTTCAAATTAGTTCATGATCAGTCATCAATCATATGAAATAAGGAGCGCTACTTTTAACTGTAAAGGTATCCAATATTGCGATACTAGAACGAAAAGTCGTTGTTAATACTATATTTTAGTAGGTACCTAGTATAGGTGTAGGAAGTATTTTTAGGGACCAAGATACGTTCCCTGGATACATTTAATACTAACTGAACATATCAGCAAGACAAAAAACAGCCCTTGTGTCATTAACCTCAATCGGTTTACCTAGGCACCTATATATTTTGCAGTCTTATAGGTACGTAAAAGTTGCATGCAAAAAAAAATGTCGTGAAGAACCTAATTTGAACTAGAATATTTAATTTTTACCTTCGTTTGAAACTGGTAGTGCCATCTGGTAATTGTAGCAACGATTAAGATACACATTACACACCTCCCGAGCTCCCTCACAAACATCATCCACTGTGCTACACACTCAGTTTCGTTCAAAGAAACATAGATGGTGTTGTACGCGCTAATATAGATTACTAAATTACTTTGCTAATAATTAATTCGTATATAAATAAAAAGTACTAAATCTTCAATCTTTATCATAAATTAATGATTTAATACAAACTAGCTGATGCCCGCGGCTTCACCCGCGTGGATGTCGGTCAAATTATATACTAAAACCTTCCTCTTGAATCACTCTATCTATTAAAAGAAACCGCATCAAAATCCGTTGCGTAGTTTTAAAGATTTAAGCATACATAGGGATATAGGGACAGAGAAAGCGACTTTGTTTTATACTATGTAGTGATTTTGATTCTCTGCCGATTGATTCCTAAAATGGTTTTTTTTGTCTGGTGTAGTATGTAAGCGCCTGATTGCCTTACTTATTTTTACGGAAGGTACTCAAGTGAGTAATCTTACAGTCCTTTTTTTTGGGGTCGTAAAGCATCAAATAACGGTCGAGCCTATATCAGCCTTTTGAAATATACCAACTCAGCTATCAAGTCTTCGTGCAGCACGTGATAAATCGGTGCTCTCCTTTCATACTTCGACAGTATTCGAAACCATCGAAGGTAACCTTGCAAAACCTCAAAATGCCGATGCCAATGCGTGATGCCACTGGATTAGATATACCTACTGGGCGATCACCGCAGGAGGCTTCTGCGATGATCTCCTAGTGGCACGGCAACCTGATGCATCGCCTCCTCTTCCGTCGCATTGTACGGTCTTCGTGAGTGGCGGCGATGTGTAAAGTGAGCACGGACATAGCAAAGGAGTTTGGTGCCTGGAGGTGTGCGTCGGGCGGCGTCATGCGTAGCAGTTCTCGCGGTCCATCCGACAAGGCGAGAGTAGGCTCACGGCGATGTTATTTTGTGGGGTCAAGCCCCTCAGACCAAGCTATCCTCCCTTGGACGGTGCAGTATGAGTCAGGTGTTTCTGAAAATAGGCATACTGCCCGAAACGTACAATGCTAGTCATCAAAAAGCGCTTGGGTCATTTATCAGGTTTCACCGCGCTTTCCTAGGTCGATCTGTGGATGGGTGACCACCCAGTGCATACCGAGTTTTCTCCGTGCCTCGGAAACAATGTTAAACCGTTGTCTGACAACCAGTCTTACTAAGGGGTATCATGTTACCCTGTACTAACTGGGCTGTAGAGATCAGATAGGCAGTGACTCGCATGTAAAATACAAGTATTCAGCTGCATTTGGTTAGACTGGAAGCCGGCTACAATATAGTTGGGCAAAGGCTTAGGTAGTTGATGACCAAGTTACTAATGTTCCTACATATTTGAAGACCGCGTACCTACTGAGGAACATACTTGGTTTTTCACGTAGACTGACTGCCTACTATTATACGTTTCTTCAATTGCTACCTATAATCTCTACACAGCGACTATCCCCAACCCCTTATTGGTTAAATGAAATGGTCACTGCCATTCATGTCCAGGTGGCAGATGTTTTCCAGAATGATTAAGTGTGAAAGGAGACCCAAGGTTTTTTGTTACTACCTATGTCTGTTGACATTCATTAGGTACATGACATCATCTTGACGTGTGATGCCTCTGATGATGTAGCCAGCTTGTTATAATGTCAATCGGGATTTCGTCGAAATAAGAAAACGGTTTTTTTTTAACATT
Organism: Diarsia brunnea; assembly: GCA_949774965.1. Classification (NCBI taxonomy): domain Eukaryota; kingdom Metazoa; phylum Arthropoda; class Insecta; order Lepidoptera; family Noctuidae; genus Diarsia; species Diarsia brunnea. The sequence continues at coordinate 16,365,433 of OX458996.1, forward strand.
CATTTATTTAAATTCGTAAAATTACATCGTGGACAAACCTAATTATTACCGTGTAGGGTTCAATAAATTTTAACTTAACCTTTCGCGTGGTTCTACTTTCCGATACGAAAGGTTAAAAGTAGGAAAAGTACATGTTGGTTCGTTTTTCTTCCTTAATGAGGACTATGCCTAATAAGTTCAGTTAAATCTTTTTTGAAGTTAAAACTTCTTTAGCAACGTTGTGCACTTTTTTTGGGATTTGATTTTAATTTTTTTTCTTTCCTATGTTTACATTTTTTGTCAAAAAAATTAAAGGTCAAGTTGATTTTTCTGAGACATAAACTTTTTAATGTAATTAATGTAAAATAATTGTATAGGTAAGGTACCTAGTTCTGAAGTGTTAAAATTGTCATGTTTGTGTACGAGAGCGCATTAAATGAATGTTGTATTTAACCACATAAACTAACCATTCCAAAATATTCAAAAATGCACAACGTTAATGTTCAAGTTTTCACTTCTGCCGGCACTCCCGGAGTGCAACCAGTAGGTTTTTTTTAAGTCTCTGATATGAATAGGTACCAATCACTGACTCTATTAGTCCCTCTGTGTTAACAAACATGACTGCCCAAGAAAAGTGTTATTGTATTGTAACCCTTGCTTAGGTACCCGTACCTATTTATGAGTTATGTATAACAGATATTAATATTTTTGTACTAAGAAGGCTTATATAAATGTTTCTAGGAGATTAAACTTAGTACCTAGTTGATTATATTATTATAATATCAATACATACTACTATATATAATGTTTTTTTTCTACAACTACTTTTTTTGGGTTTTCTTATTCTAAGTAGGTACCCTTGTGGGTAAAAATCACTTAATTAAGGATGTCTTAAGACTTTTATAGCGTCTTTAGACAGTAAATAGACATTGAGATTTAGAAAAAATTACGTACTTATAGGTTAATAATTATCTACGTCCGAATTCTACAAGCCTTCAGTTAATTTTTTTAACAATCTGTGACATGAATACTGTCCACAAAAGTGTTTCTGTATTTTTAACCCTTGCTTATGTTATGAATTATGATATGAGTGATATGACACACAATGGATCCATACCAATAAGTAGTAGGTACTTACGCAATTATGAGAAGAAGGATAAAAGAAAATAATTGGATTGGATAGATTTACTTACCTAGGTACTGATTTTTTATAATAGGTACAATTAAACATTTATTTTTTTGGTTTCCTATTCTAAGTACCCTTGACGGGTATAATCACTTAATTAAAGATGTCTTTAGACTGATATAGCGTCTTTAGACCGAGTATATTTAGACAAATAGGTACAGGTTAATAGCTACGTATAGTAGCTACGTACTACGTGGGATTTCTACAAGCTTTCAGTTAGTGTTTGGCTTCGTTAATGAACCGTAGCTTATGTAAGTATTTACTATACATAGATTTTAGTCTGACAAAAATCTTAAACCTATGTAAACATACCGTAAACGGTTTGTAAAAAAATAGAATAAAGGGTAAATAAGCTAAATTTCGAGACAAGAGTCATCTTAAAGCTAGATAGGATTTAACGTAAAATATTATTTCACAAATTATAAATTATTTATATGAAACTGAGATCTTTAAAATAATATACTTTGTACCAACTCTAGGCGTCATACTGCCAGTGTTTTGTTTTCTTTTAGTTATAATAATAGTAAAAAATAGTAGGTAGGTACTTAGGTACCTAAGTATAATAAAAAATATAAGAATTGAAGACGAAATGATGTATTGATTTTGATTGTCTTAAAAATTTTACCCTTGAATCCGAGGTTGTAAAAATTCTCTCAAAGATGTGAAACTATAATGTTAGTAGATCATTCCGACTAAGCCATATAACAGTCTCAGCACAACCTAATATTTTTCGCAACCATTGATCGGTCCTATGAGTTGACGGATAGTTAAGCTGCTGGTGGTTCAGACAAAATGTAAAACATAATGTTTTGCTATTGGATATAATATCTTATAAACTAAGCAGGTATAAGGAAATAAGTTTTTGAGACAAGAGTCAAGAGTCTGTCTAAAGCCTGCATATTGTGAGTTTTACAAATTATATCTAAGTGAGATCATCAAAAAGAATAAACTGTATAAGCCGATCTGATCTACCTTTAAACTCTTCGTGTTTAAGACAAATATAAATAAGAGTTCAAAACGAAGTTATAATTATTTAGTCAAATTACAAAATGTTTAGACAGTTTGTAAATTAGGCAACAATATTGAATATATATTAGAGTAATAATGTTCTATCAGATAATATGTAATATTCCAAAAGTTTAAAGCAGACAAAAAAACACAACCATTTCACCTACTTAAATGCAAAGTAGCTTTAAGATGAAAAAAAAAAGAATCTTAAATAATAATCTTTGGCCACTGAGATTTCTAGTTTGGCAGCCAATCAGTAGGTACTCTTACTCACGACTCACGGCGCTGAAGAATATGGTAGGTATCCAGACTTGGTTTCGACGACGTTCGACATCTTGCCAGGATCCAAATCGATGGCAGTGGTTTTAAAAGATATCGACATATTTCCACGCTCGAATTCGGACTGAATATCCCCCCCCCCCTTCACTCTCAGCAGATAAGCACTCGGAATAGGAAATCACTGCGCTCGCGAAAGTAATAAGATCCCTGGTGATTCTCGTGTGTATGTCTGAAACCCAGAAAATGTAACAAGTTTAATTATATTTTGAGGCCTTTCTCCAGGAGTGGAACTGGCTAAGAAATAAAATTAGAATAATCAGATATAAGTTCAGAGCGCTTGCTTTTGGCGTGTTCGGTGTTCTTGGGTTTCTCATTTAAAATTATTGGAGGGGTACATTTATTCATTTTCAGCACTTAGTTTCTATTTCAAGTGTTACTTTTTAGGGGTCTGTAGTCAACATGGAACCCTTTTCGCCATGTCCGTCTATCTGTCCGTCCGTCCGTCCGCACTATATCTCAAAGAATCTTAAATATATAGCTGTAATTTGGCATGAATATAGGTACAAATGAGTTACGCCGACAAAGAGGTAACAAAAATTGTTTTTTTTTAATTATTTTAGGTTATCTCCAGTACACATTAAAGTGGGGATGATTTTTTTTCGAGTCATAAATAAATACTTCGTAAAAATAAACACAAAGTATATTACCACACACAATATTCATAGCTTCGCCCTTCGTCCAACTGATGCGTGTGTTGTATTGATTCAGCCGCCTTTTGCTCTTCCTATGTTTAACCAAAATGTGGCTAATGTTCATCTCGTCAGAACTTGTTTCTTCTTCCGGAGCACCCCTAACATGATTGCGATGTTTTTCCCGAGGATTATCAGCGCGATGGACCTCACGTTTCTTCTGACTTCGACGATGCCGAAGATGCGAGGATCGAGATCGAGCTCGCGGAGATCGAGAACGAGTTCGCGGAGATCGAGTACGAGTTCGCGGAGATCGAGTACGAACTCGCACAGATCGAGAACGAGCTCGCCGGGATCGACGACAAGCTCGCGGGGATCGACGACAAGCTCGCGGGGTTCGATCACGAGCTTGCGGTTCATACGCAGCCGGCACCGCTAGGGATAACACAAAAAATAATTAGATATTGTCTATTTAAGTAAAACTAAATTAAAAAAATCCAATGCAGGTTACGCTTATCAAGCCCAACCTGCAATGAACATGAACATCGAGTTGCAGGCAAAAGGAAACGTCACCTCGCGTGGTATTTTCTTTTGCCCGGTTCAGGATTGAGGACCATAGTTCTTAGCGTTTCGCATTGTTTTTCAATTCTGTATTTTATGAAACTCATTGTCAATCTTGATAGGTTTTAAAATGACCTTCAATTTATACAATTCATGTAATGATTCTTTGGTCAACTGGACCCGTAATAAATCTATGAAAAAAAACAATTCAAAATGTGATTTGTTCGACTGATCTCGCGGTTCCACTTCGAGTGGGTCCAGTTGGCCAAAGACTCTAATACGATTTGATTGAAGCTCGTTGTTGACCTTAACAGAATTTTTGGGATAATTATGTTTCACAGTACTATGACTAAATATTAGCCTTAGCTTTGATTACCGAGACAGTCGGTACAATAAACTTAAGATTTTTTTTTAATTTTAAGTTTTTACAACGTCTTGGTGGTAAGACTTGATTACTTACATTAGACAATGGACCGTTATGGACAATCAATAATGGCCCTCAACCCTTGAGCAAAATTATTTTTTCTACTGCGGGGTAATTGCGTAACACACTCGTATCGTATTCCTAATGCTATTCATATTGACATTTTAATAACATTAATTACATGCCTCACGTTGTCCAGCAGATCAATTACTTCAAAATCTTTCGGAATAGATAGTAAAGTGTATTACGTAATAGGGGGGGGTCTTTGTTTAACAAGGTTACATGGTGCTACACGAGAAAAATGAGATGAAAAGGCTCCTATTAAGTAGGTACTTATGACTGGGTATTGCCTCGTTTTTGTAAATTCCATTTTCGTGTTAATTAAAATAGGTTAGCGTCAGGTTAGTTTAAAAGTAAGTCCCCAATCATACATACGAGTATGTATATCTAAAACTCAACAAAGTACCCACTAATGATGGCAACAACAGTAATACATAGATATCGTTATTTAGAAGCAGGGATGTTATGGATATGAATTTTCGGATACGGATATAGGAATAATATTATACCGGTTTCGGATACGGTTACAAATATGAAATTATTTTGATTTGATTTGAAACTTACAACACAATCTGACAATTGACTGGTCGGCCGGGCAAAACAAAAACAGTGCTACCAACTCTCAAAAATATTTATCGCTAAAACTAAAATCAAAATCCCGTTAAATTCCACCAAATATTTAAAAATACTTTTAGAAAATTATTTGCTAAAAGTAATGAATAATATTTTAGACCCCGCCTTTATGCGAAACTTTTCAATCGGTTTCGGTTACGTTTACCGATATTTTTTTATTTCGGATATCCGACAATTTCGATTACTGTTACGGAGCTCTATAACATCCCTGTTGAAAAGTATGAAATTGAAGAAGTCTGATATTGAATTAGACTTCGTTCTACTAAGAATTTCATGCAGCTGATAGGTAAGGTATGTGATAATTATGTGGTGTAAAAACAAAAGATAATAAAATGAAGTTAGTAAGTAGGTGCTTTAGAGAAACTGAACTGTAATAATCGAGAGAGTGATGATTAGTGATCGGATATTCGGATGCAAATTTACCTAAAGTGTAGGTGTTGGCTATTATGGAATGAACTTTTGCACCGAAAAAATCCCGGGAATTCGGAATCGACAAATTTAGTTTTTTTTACTATAGAATCAAATCGGGTGTAGGAATATTTACTTAGTTTAAGGTGTTGGCTAATATTATGGAATGCACTTTTGTACCGAAAAATACCGGGATTTCGGAATCAACAGTGACCAAAGCACAGTGAGTGATACCTATAGTGATTAAAGTTGTAGTAACCGAGGTAATATTTACGCCCAATCAGGATATCAGTAGGGCTGGTTGCTGGGGTAATTAGGTACATAGTTTAAATCCCGGGAATTCGGAATTCGAATCGAATTTATGGAGGTAAAGTTTGGATTTATGAAAATTAATTAATTAATCGGGTACTTATGAGTTAATCTCAGAAGCTAGGTACTCATCCGATTTCAAACATTTTTCACCGTTTGTTCCACTGACGAGTGCCATATTGTATAGTAGCTATGAAATGATGAAAGGGAGTCGTCTGTCTTGGTATGGACATGATGAGGAGGGATGGGACACTAGTGGGTAGTAGAGTGATGAATATAAATGATGATGAATGGTGAGGGAAAGGAAACGATGGATGGATTGTGTGGGGAATGATTTGAAGGAAAAAACTGGCTAAGTGCAAGTCGGACTTACACATGAAGGGTTCCTTACCATGACTTCTTATAAGATTTTCTGTAATCTATACGTGTTGAACTGTTTTTTTTTCAGAATTTTAGGCTCAGTAGTTTCGAAGATAAGAGGGGGGAATGGTTAGACAGACAGACACTCGAGTGATCCTATAATGGTTCCGTTTTTTTCTTTTGAGGTACGGAACCCTAAAAAGGAGTAAACGATACTTAACGTGACGATTGACAGGGGAGAATAAGAAAAAACGTATTGCACCGATGTCAAATAACATGGGGTAAGAAGAGGCAGGAAGATGATGATTTAAATTCTGTTCGATGCATACGTAGTCGTGATGAAAAGCTATTTAGGAAATAAAAATGAACATCGGGTTGCTCAAAGTTATCACTTGGACCATGCGTTTTAATAACTGAGACTGAAAAGTTGACCTTATTTTAAAAACTAGACAAGGTCAGTGTTTCCTATCAATCAAACTATTTTGAGAAGAAACATTGTTTTAAAGTCCAGATATTTGACGTTTAGTCAGATTATGTGATGTGAGAACCATGCAGGTTCTTGACTGCGACAGAGATGGTCTTTTGAAAAATTAATCATCACACAGTTTTGACCTGTACAGTCAGTTGAAGCAGGTTTCAGTAAACGCGTGCCTACCTTATCTCAGACCTTAAGGAGCTCAATGACCCGACAGACGGAGGCTATTATACGGACGGAGAGAGGGTTTAGAGTTCCGGCAACGCGTACAAACTTATTAAAGTTTGCGCCTGTGATTCGTGCAATGAGAACACTAAATAGTGTGTCTCGGTGTTTGGACATATTTTCTTGTTCTTGAGCGGAATTCCAGAGGGTGACACTAAGATTGTGCACTAAGTTGGTTGTCCACTGTGTAACTTGTGTTTCTACCCAGACCCGTTACTTGGGACTGGAATATTAGCAATTTATGACTACTTTTGTTAGCTTGGGTCTTACCTGTTAAATTAATGTATGTGTTAATGAATAAATAAATATCAAAAAAAGGACATTTAGGTATGCCACATAGACAACTACCTACCCATAGAATATTTCGACACATTGTTTATTTTAAAATAAACAAACTTTATTTAAGACTTGCAGGGTTTTATTTGTGGTTCTCTGTTATTGAAAACCGGTTCTGCAGGCGGCGATATCATTTTTAGGCCACGGTCAATAGAGCGAGAGCGATACGCTTAGAATTATTTCATATTACGTCGTATTAAATGGACAGTTATCTAAACTATTTTGATTAGATTTTGTTAGTGATAATGAAAAGGCTTACAATGTTCAAATTAGTTCATGATCAGTCATCAATCATATGAAATAAGGAGCGCTACTTTTAACTGTAAAGGTATCCAATATTGCGATACTAGAACGAAAAGTCGTTGTTAATACTATATTTTAGTAGGTACCTAGTATAGGTGTAGGAAGTATTTTTAGGGACCAAGATACGTTCCCTGGATACATTTAATACTAACTGAACATATCAGCAAGACAAAAAACAGCCCTTGTGTCATTAACCTCAATCGGTTTACCTAGGCACCTATATATTTTGCAGTCTTATAGGTACGTAAAAGTTGCATGCAAAAAAAAAATGTCGTGAAGAACCTAATTTGAACTAGAATATTTAATTTTTACCTTCGTTTGAAACTGGTAGTGCCATCTGGTAATTGTAGCAACGATTAAGATACACATTACACACCTCCCGAGCTCCCTCACAAACATCATCCACTGTGCTACACACTCAGTTTCGTTCAAAGAAACATAGATGGTGTTGTACGCGCTAATATAGATTACTAAATTACTTTGCTAATAATTAATTCGTATATAAATAAAAAGTACTAAATCTTCAATCTTTATCATAAATTAATGATTTAATACAAACTAGCTGATGCCCGCGGCTTCACCCGCGTGGATGTCGGTCAAATTATATACTAAAACCTTCCTCTTGAATCACTCTATCTATTAAAAGAAACCGCATCAAAAGGGATATAGGGACAGAGAAAGCGACTTTGTTTTATACTATGTAGTGATTGATTCTCTGCCGATTGATTCCTAAAATGGTTTTTTTTGTCTGGTGTAGTATGTAAGCGCCTGATTGCCTTACTTATTTTTACGGAAGGTACTCAAGTGAGTAATCTTACAGTCCTTTTTTTTGGGGTCGTAAAGCATCAAATAACGGTCGAGCCTATATCAGCCTTTTGAAATATACCAACTCAGCTATCAAGTCTTCGTGCAGCACGTGATAAATCGGTGCTCTCCTTTCATACTTCGACAGTATTCGAAACCATCGAAGGTAACCTTGCAAAACCTCAAAATGCCGATGCCAATGCGTGATGCCACTGGATTAGATATACCTACTGGGCGATCACCGCAGGAGGCTTCTGCGATGATCTCCTAGTGGCACGGCAACCTGATGCATCGCCTCCTCTTCCGTCGCATTGTACGGTCTTCGTGAGTGGCGGCGATGTGTAGGTAAAGTGAGCACGGACATAGCAAAGGAGTTTGGTGCCTGGAGGTGTGCGTCGGGCGGCGTCATGCGTAGCAGTTCTCGCGGTCCATCCGACAAGGCGAGAGTAGGCTCACGGCGATGTTATTTTGTGGGGTCAAGCCCCTCAGACCAAGCTATCCTCCCTTGGACGGTGCAGTATGAGTCAGGTGTTTCTGAAAATAGGCATACTGCCCGAAACGTACAATACTAGTCATCAAAAAGCGCTTGGGTCATTTATCAGGTTTCACCGCGCTTTCCTAGGTCGATCTGTGGATGGGTGACCACCCAGTGCATACCGAGTTTTCTCCGTGCCTCGGAAACAATGTTAAACCGTTGTCTGACAACCAGTCTTACTAAGGGGTATCATGTTACCCTGTACTAACTGGGCTGTAGAGATCAGATAGGCAGTGACTCGCATGTAAAATACAAGTATTCAGCTGCATTTGGTTAGACTGGAAGCCGGCTACAATATAGTTGGGCAAAGGCTTAGGTAGTTGATGACCAAGTTACTAATGTTCCTACATATTTGAAGACCGCGTACCTACTGAGGAACATACTTGGTTTTTCACGTAGACTGACTGCCTACTATTATACGTTTCTTCAATTGCTACCTATACAGCTCTTGCATTTGCCCGGTTAGTAGTACCACCGGGTTTTTCAAGACAAGAGAAAAGATGAGGCATGTCCTGTGTTATGCTACATTTGGCCAGGTAATCTCTACACAGCGACTATCCCCAACCCCTTATTGGTTAAATGAAATGGTCACTGCCATTCATGTCCAGGTGGCAGATGTTTTCCAGAATGATTAAGTGTGAAAGGAGACCCAAGGTTTTTTGTTACTACCTATGTCTGTTGACATTCATTAGGTACATGACATCATCTTGACGTGTGATGCCTCTGATGATGTAGCCAGCTTGTTATAATGTCAATCGGGATTTCGTCGAAATAAGAAAACGGTTTTTTTTAACATTCATTTATTTAAATTCGTAAAATTACATCGTGGACAAACCTAATTATTACCGTGTAGGGTTCAATAAATTTTAACTTAACCTTTCGCGTGGTGCTATTTTCCGATACGAAAGGTTAAAAGTAGGAAAAGTACATGTTGGTTCGTTTTTCTTCCTTAATGAGGACTATGCCTAATAAGTTCAGTTAAATCTTTTTTGAAGTTAAAACTTCTTTAGCAACGTTGTGCACTTTTTTTGGGATTTGTTTTTAATTTTTTTTCTTTCCTATGTTTACATTTTTTGTCAAAAAAATTAAAGGTCAAGTTGATTTTTCTGAGACATAAACTTTTTAATGTAATTAATGTAAAATAATTGTATAGGTAAGGTACCTAGTTCTGAAGTGTTAAAATTGTCATGTTTGTGTACGAGAGCGCATTAAATGAATGTTGTATTTAACCACATAAACTAACCATTCCAAAATATTCAAAAATGCACAACGTTAATGTTCAAGTTTTCACTTCTGCCGGCACTCCCGGAGTGCAACCGGTAGGTTTTTTTTAAGTCTCTGATATGAATAGGTACCAATCACTGACTCTATTAGTCCCTCTGTGTTTACAAACATGACTGCCCAAGAAAAGTGTTATTGTATTGTAACCCTTGCTTAGGTACCCGTACCTATTTATGAGTTATGTATAACAGATATTAATATTTTTGTACTAAGAAGGCTTATATAAATGTTTCTAGGAGATTAAACTTAGTACCTAGTTGATTATATTATTATAATATCAATACATACTACTATATATAATGTTTTTTTTTCTACAACTACTTTTTTTGGGTTTCTTATTCTAAGTAGGTACCCTTGTGGGTAAAAATCACTTAATTAAGGATGTCTTAAGACTTTTATAGCGTCTTTAGACAGTAAATAGACATTGAGATTTAGAAAAAATTACGTACTTATAGGTTAATAATTATCTACGTCCGAATTCTACAAGCCTTCAGTTAATTTTTTTAACAATCTGTGACATGAATAGGTACCTATTACTGTCCACAAAAATGTTTCTGTTTTTTTAACCCTTGCTTATGTTATGAATTATGATATGAGTGATATGACACACAATGGATCCATACCAATAAGTAGTAGGTACTTACGCAATTATGAGAAGAAGGATAAAAGAAAATAATTGGATTGGATAGATTTACTTACCTAGGTACTGATTTTTTATAATAGGTACAATTAAACATTTATTTTTTTGGTTTCCTATTCTAAGTACCCTTGACGGGTATAATCACTTAATTAAAGATGTCTTTAGACTGATATAGCGTCTTTAGACCGAGTATATTTAGACAAATAGGTACAGGTTAATAGCTACGTATAGTAGCTACGTACTACGTGGGATTTCTACAAGCTTTCAGTTAGTGTTTGGCTTCGTTAATGAACCGTAGCCTAAGTAAGTATTTACTATACATAGATTTTAGTCTGACAAAAATCTTAAACCTATGTAAACATACCGTAAACGGTTTGTAAAAAAATAGAATAAAGGGTAAATAAGCTAAATTTCGAGACAAGAGTCATCTTAAAGCTAGATAGGATTTAACGTAAAATATTATTTCACAAATTATAAATTATTTATATGAAACTGAGATCTTTAAAATAATATACTTTGTACCAACTCTAGGCGTCATACTGCCAGTGTTTTGTTTTCTTTTAGTTATAATAATAGTAAAAAATAGTAGGTAGGTACTTAGGTACCTAAGTATAATAAAAAATATAAGAATTGAAGACGAAATGATGTATTGATTTTGATTGTCTTAAAAATTTTACCCTTGAATCCGAGGTTGTAAAAATTCTCGCAAAGATGTGAAACTATAATGTTAGTAGATCATTCCGACTAAGCCATATAACAGTCTCAGCACAACCTAATATTTTTCGCAACCATTGATCGGTCCTATGAGTTGACGGATAGTTAAGCTGCTGGTGGTTCAGACAAAATGTAAAACATAATGTTTTGCTATTGGATATAATATCTTATAAACTAAGCAGGTATAAGGAAATAAGTTTTTGAGACAAGAGTCAAGAGTCTGTCTAAAGCCTGCATATTGTGAGTTTTACAAATTATATCTAAGTGAGATCATCAAAAAGAATAAACTGTATAAGCCGATCTGATCTACCTTTAAACTCTTCGTGTTTAAGACAAATATAAATAAGAGTTCAAAACGAAGTTATAATTATTTAGTCAAATTACAAAATGTTTAGACAGTTTGTAAATTAGGCAACAATATTGAATATATATTAGAGTAATAATGTTCTATCAGATAATATGTAATATTCCAAAAGTTTAAAGCAGACAAAAAAACACAACCATTTCACCTACTTAAATGCAAAGTAGCTTTAAGATGAAAAAAAAAAGGAATCTTAAATAATAATCTTTGGCCACTGAGATTTCTAGTTTGGCAGCCAATCAGTAGGTACTCTTACTCACGACTCACGGCGCTGAAGAATATGGTAGGTATCCAGACTTGGTTTCGACGACGTTCGACATCTTGCCAGGATCCAAATCGATGGCAGTGGTTTTAAAAGATATCGACATATTTCCACGCTCGAATTCGGACTGAATATCCCCCCCCCCTTCACTCTCAGCAGATAAGCACTCGGAATAGGAAATCACTGCGCTCGCGAAAGTAATAAGATCCCTGGTGATTCTCGTGTGTATGTCTGAAACCCAGAAAATGTAACAAGTTTAATTATATTTTGAGGCCTTTCTCCAGGAGTGGAACTGGCTAAGAAATAAAATTAGAATAATCAGATATAAGTTCAGAGCGCTTGCTTTTGGCGTGTTCGGTGTTCTTGGGTTTCTCATTTAAAATTATTGGAGGGGTACATTTATTCATTTTCAGCACTTAGTTTCTATTTCAAGTGTTACTTTTTAGGGGTCTGTAGTCAACATGGAACCCTTTTCGCCATGTCCGTCTATCTGTCCGTCCGTCCGTCCGCACTATATCTCAAAGAATCTTAAATATATAGCTGTAATTTGGCATGAATATAGGTACAAATGAGTTACGCCGACAAAGAGGTAACAAAAATTGTTTTTTTTTAATTATTTTAGGTTATCTCCAGTACACATTAAAGTGGGGATGATTTTTTTTCGAGTCATAAATAAATACTTCGTAAAAATAAACACAAAGTATATTACCACACACAATATTCATAGCTTCGCCCTTCGTCCAACTGATGCGTGTGTTGTATTGATTCAGCCGCCTTTTGCTCTTCCTATGTTTAACCAAAATGTGGCTAATGTTCATCTCGTCAGAACTTGTTTCTTCTTCCGGAGCACCCCTAACATGATTGCGATGTTTTTCCCGAGGATTATCAGCGCGATGGACCTCACGTTTCTTCTGACTTCGACGATGCCGAAGATGCGGGGATCGAGATCGAGCTCGCGGAGATCGAGAACGAGTTCGCGGAGATCGAGTACGAGTTCGCGGAGATCGAGTACGAACTCGCACAGATCGAGAACGAGCTCGCCGGGATCGACGACAAGCTCGCGGGGATCGACGACAAGCTCGCGGGGTTCGATCACGAGCTTGCGGTTCATACGCAGCCGGCACCGCTAGGGATAACACAAAAAATAATTAGATATTGTCTATTTAAGTAAAACTAAATAAAAAAAAATCCAATGCAGGTTACGCTTATCAAGCCCAACCTGCAATGAACATGAACATCGAGTTGCAGGCAAAAGGAAACGTCACCTCGCGTGGTATTTTCTTTTGCCCGGTTCAGGATTGAGGACCATAGTTCTTAGCGTTTCGCATTGTTTTTCAATTCTGTATTTTATGAAACTCATTGTCAATCTTGATAGGTTTTAAAATGACCTTCAATTTATACAATTCATGTAATGATTCTTTGGTCAACTGGACCCGTAATAAATCTATGAAAAAAAACAATTCAAAATGTGATTTGTTCGACTGATCTCGCGGTTCCACTTCGAGTGGGTCCAGTTGGCCAAAGACTCTAATACGATTTGATTGAAGCTCGTTGTTGACCTTAACAGAATTTTTGGGATAATTATGTTTCACAGTACTATGACTAAATATTAGCCTTAGCTTTGATTACCGAGACAGTCGGTACAATAAACTTAAGATTTTTTTTTAATTTTAAGTTTTTACAACGTCTTGGTGGTAAGACTTGATTACTTACATTAGACAATGGACCGTTATGGACAATCAATAATGGCCCTCAACCCTTGAGCAAAATTATTTTTTCTACTGCGGGGTAATTGCGTAACACACTCGTATCGTATTCCTAATGCTATTCATATTGACATTTTAATAACATTAATTACATGCCTCACGTTGTCCAGCAGATCAATTACTTCAAAATCTTTCGGAATAGATAGTAAAGTGTATTACGTAATAGGGGGGGGTCTTTGTTTAACAAGGTTACATGGTGCTACACGAGAAAAATGAGATGAAAAGGCTCCTATTAAGTAGGTACTTATGACTGGGTATTGCCTCGTTTTTGTAAATTCCATTTTCGTGTTAATTAAAATAGGTTAGCGTCAGGTTAGTTTAAAAGTAAGTCCCCAATCATACATACGAGTATGTATATCTAAAACTCAACAAAGTACCCACTAATGATGGCAACAACAGTAATACATAGATATCGTTATTTAGAAGCAGGGATGTTATGGATATGAATTTTCGGATACGGATATAGGAATAATATTATACCGGTTTCGGATACGGTTACAAATATGAAATTATTTTGATTTGATTTGAAACTTACAACACAATCTGACAATTGACTGGTCGGCCGGGCAAAACAAAAACAGTGCTACCAACTCTCAAAAATATTTATCGCTAAAACTAAAATCAAAATCCCGTTAAATTCCACCAAATATTTAAAAATACTTTTAGAAAATTATTTGCTAAAAGTAATGAATAATATTTTAGACCCCGCCTTTATGCGAAACTTTTCAATCGGTTTCGGTTACGTTTACCGATATTTTTTTATTTCGGATATCCGACAATTTCGATTACTGTTACGGAGCTCTATAACATCCCTGTTGAAAAGTATGAAATTGAAGAAGTCTGATATTGAATTAGACTTCGTTCTACTAAGAATTTCATGCAGCTGATAGGTAAGGTATGTGATAATTATGTGGTGTAAAAACAAAAGATAATAAAATGAAGTTAGTAAGTAGGTGCTTTAGAGAAACTGAACTGTAATAATCGAGAGAGTGATGATTAGTGATCGGATATTCGGATGCAAATTTACCTAAAGTGTAGGTGTTGGCTATTATGGAATGAACTTTTGCACCGAAAAAATCCCGGGAATTCGGAATCGACAAATTTAGTTTTTTTTACTATAGAATCAAATCGGGTGTAGGAATATTTACTTAGTTTAAGGTGTTGGCTAATATTATGGAATGCACTTTTGTACCGAAAAATACCGGGATTTCGGAATCAACAGTGACCAAAGCACAGTGAGTGATACCTATAGTGATTAAAGTTGTAGTAACCGAGGTAATATTTACGCCCAATCAGGATATCAGTAGGGCTGGTTGCTGGGGTAATTAGGTACATAGTTTAAATCCCGGGAATTCGGAATCGACAAATTTAGTTTTTTTACTATAGAATCAAATCGGGTGTAGGAATATTTACTTAGTTTAAGGTGTTGGCTAATATTATGGAATGCACTTTTGTACCGAAAAATACCGGGATTTCGGAATCAACAGTGACCAAAGCACAGTGAGTGATACCTATAGTGATTTAAGTTGTAGTAACCGAGGTAATATTTACGCCCAATCAGGATATCAGTAGGGCTGGTTGCTGGGGTAATTAGGTACATAGTTATTAATGTGTATTTAATTGAAGTTATTTTTAAGTTCCCTATCAATTTTATGTCTATGTTGAGTGTAAGAGGAATAGTAGGTAGTAGGTAGGTGTTAATTTAAAAAAAAAACAATTTTATTATATGTACTTTATTGCACGTAAGTACACGATACAAAACATATTAAGTACTATAAATATCCTTTATTGAAGTGTACAAAAGTGAGTAAGATATCTTCCAACCAGCCCTACTGATATCCTGATTGGGCGTAAATATTGCCTCGGTTACTACAACTTTAATCACTATATCACTCACTGTGCTTTGGTCACTCTTGATTCCGAAATCCCGGTATTTTTCGGTACAAAAGTGCATTCCATAATATTAGCCAACACCTTAAACTAAGTAAATATTCCTACACCCGATTTGATTCTATAGTAAAAAAACTAAATTTGTCGATTTCGAATTCCCGGGATTTTTTCGATGCGAAAGTTCATTCCATAATAAGCCAACACCTACACTTTAGATATGCATCCGAATATCCGATCTATAGTGATGATAGAACACCACTTAGCACACAGTCCAGAGGAAAGTTTTTACTAGATAAGAATGTGGGCGGATGTTAAAGTACGTAGGGGAAAATGAAAGGAAATTATGAATCGGGTAAAATACTTTTCAATACACTTCCTCGAAAACTGGCTGGTATTGCACTACGATAGGTTCGACATGCAACGTATTTCGGACACGTGAGTATTTCTTATTTTTCCGCAACCAAGGGCAGGGAACGAAAATCACCACAGATAACCTACCTATACCTACCATATACTACGTCCAAATCGATTAAAAGATAGGAAATTAGAAAAAGTGTTTTTTTTTATTTCGTCATTTTGATTTGCGTCTTTATAGCAGAAATAATTTTTGAATAAGTATTAACATTTTTGGAAATAAAATACTAAACATAATACATATATTTTAAATAAACATGATTATTTTAAACAATTATTTACTTTTATGAACAAGTAAACATTTATTTGTATTCATAATTAAAAAATATTTTAATTTTATATTTTTCCTGTGAGGCTGTTTAGCGGCTTCATACTTTTGCCTCTTCTTCAATCTGGCGAAATCAAACCGCGGAAAAAAGCAAATTAAGGCTTGTATTCACGCCAATGACCTTGTGCATACAAACTACGCCTCTCGGTCGTGTAGATACGGACTTTAAACGGACGCATTTTTCATTTATCTATATATATAAAAATGAAACCCGTTTTCCGTTGTCACGACTTGGCATGAAAACGGCTTGACCGATTTGGCTGATTTTTTTTTTTAAATGTTTGTTGAGGTTCAAGGATGGTTCTTACGGCGAGAAAAATTCGAATAATGGCCGGAAAAGCCCTAAAAACAGCCCTTTTCTTTTTCCCATACAAACGTTTTCTAACTAAAACGTAAAATCAATTTGAGCTTTAATACCGTACCCATAAAGTTCAAGTGTTAGTGGAGAGGTTCCGGGAAGGCAAAACAATTGAGTGACGTTCAGTTGTTCAGTCAACGAATGACAACTTCAAACAGACCATACGACATTATCACAATAATCACAAATAATTACTGTTTCTTTCCCAATAGAAAAACGATTTTTCAAATGGTGTTTGCGTATAATATAAAAATTAATTGCTGTTAGTTAGTCGCGCTAGAACTAGAGAACGGGTAGACCGATTTGTCTAATTTTGGTTTTGAAACATTTGTGGTAGTCCAGAGAAGGTGAGAAATTAGTAGTATGTAGGTAGGTAGGTAATAGGTAGGTGGTAGGTAGTTGGTACGTAGCCAGGTAAAAGGGCATTGCAACGCACGCGGGATACAGCTATCTATCTTCTATCTTCTATATAAATAAAAATGAATTGTTGTTCGTTAGTCTGATTAAAACTCGAGAACGGCTGGGCCGATTGAGCTAATTATAGTGTTGAATTATTCGTGGAAGTCCAGGGAAGGTTTAAAAGGTGAGAAAGTGGTAGGTAGGTAGGCAGGGTAGTAGGTAGAGTAGTAGGTAGAGTAGTAGGTAGGGTAGTAAGTAGGATAGTAGAGTAGGTAGGGTAGTCGGTAGAGTAGTAGGTAGGGTAGTAAGTAGGTAGGGTAGTAGGTAGGTCGAGTAGTAGGTAGGTAGGGTAGTAGGTAGGTAGGTAGGTAGGGTAGGAGGTAGTAGGTAAGTAGGTAGTTGGTACACAGGCAGGTAGTAGGTAGGAAAAAGGGCATTGCAACGCATGCCGGGAACAGCTAGTATTATATAAAAATGAATAGCTGTTCGTTAGTCTCGCTAAAACTCGAGAACGGCTGGACCGATTTGGCTAATTATAGTGTTGAATTATTCGTGGAAGTCCAGGGAAGGTTTAAAAGGTGAGAAAGTGGTAGGTAGGTAGGCAGGGTAGTAGGTAGAGTAGTAGGTAGGGTAGTAAGTAGGATAGTAGAGTAGGTAGGGTAGTCGGTAGAGTAGTAGGTAGGGTAGTAAGTAGGTAGGGTAGTAGGTAGGTAGGGTAGTAGGTAGGTAGGTAGGGTAGTAGGTAGGTAGGGTAGTAGGTAGGAGGTAGTAGGTAGGTAGGTAGTTGGTACACAGGCAGGTAGTAGGTAGGAAAAAGGGCATTGCAACGCATGCCGGGAACAGCTAGTTATAATTAAAATAATACATGTTTTTAAAAAGTAACAAAACCAAATTATTTTCCTTTGTATTTCAGAGCAGTAGATATTTTTTTTATATTATTTTGTTAAAAAATGAAGGAGTAAAGTATTTGGAGGTGATTTTGTGGATTTTTTTTCTTATTATGTGATAACGATACAAAAATTATGGCTAAACCAAATTACGTGTCATATCATGTAGATTACTAACAATTTTTCTCAGATGTAATTTCTCTGTAAGTGCCGGAGAAAAACTGCTTTATCTGCACGCTGTTTTTAAGCTTTTTCGAGAGAGGAGCCTTAAATCATAGTATCATATATAATCATACATTGATGACAAAAATACTTGACGTTTTATTAGTTAATTTCTTCGAAAGTGTATTGAAAAACGTCGTTTGATACACGTGGGAATTTGTTATTGCATTTCTCGACCCTATGAACACCCCTCGCCATACGCCTCGGGTGTTCAATCCGCCTCGAATGCAATAACAAACTTTCCGCACTTGTATCAAAATTATTATTGTTATATTATAGTTATATAAAAGAACAAACATGCTACGATTGTGGCCAAAAAGTTGTGCGTAAGAAAACATGCAGCGTTGATTGTAATAAAATTGGGATAAAAAGGGTCGTCTTGCCCTTATTCCAATTTACAAGGAGTCTGCATGAACCAATATGATGTACTAGAATGATTTGAGCGATTGAGGTCAAACGAGCGCTATTTTTTGTTCAAATTATTTCACCTGTTACACTACTTTTCTTATGACTTTGACGACATCGTCAAGTGGCAAAAACTACATTTTTGTATGAAATCGAATGCAAAGTAAATAAT
Organism: Diarsia brunnea; assembly: GCA_949774965.1. Lineage (NCBI taxonomy): Eukaryota > Metazoa > Arthropoda > Insecta > Lepidoptera > Noctuidae > Diarsia > Diarsia brunnea. Next base: position 16,384,106 of record OX458996.1, read on the forward strand.
ACCGCCTTTACTTTAAAGCGACTCTCGTTCATAAAAATACCGACGTTTAGCCTCAGCCACGAGTAGATTCGTTCTACAGACTTGATTCACTGACTAGTAGTTTACATAAGACATTTGTGTCATAACAGCGATCCTTGAATCAAAGCAGTAGAACCCTACATGAGAAATCATAGCACTCTAGACGTAACAAGTAAAATAATCTGTAAGGTCAGAGAAGTAAGTGGTCGGAGCTGACCTTCTTCTAACGAAGCTGCAGCCTGGTATAGGTAATGCGCAGTTGATAGCAGCGTCGCCCTGATTTGTGCATTACGGTATTTGAGGTAGGTTGATCCTATCCCCACAGATCTAGAGGCTTCGCGGAGTGCGAAGAAGAGCCCGACCACTGGTGAGGCGCGCCGGGGCGCTAGCGAGCACAGATAGCTTGCAGCGGGCAGGATACAGTTGGCTGCTGAGCCGAGCGCTATCGCTGAAGAGCAGAGCAAGTTCTCAGCAGGGCACAGGACGATTGTTGAGGTCCAGATGGCAATCTTGGCCGTGCGGGCTTTGCGCCTCGCTGAGTCGAACAAGCGCACTGCTTGTCGCACCCAATTTTGTGCGGACTGTATCCCATTTGCTGTGAACGCTGTAGACCAGAGTGATATATCGAGTGTAGTGCTTGTAGAATCCAATTCATTAGTTTTCAATTGAGAAATTTACAGTACAAATACACATGAACTTGTCATTTCCAAAACCTATCTATTTAATGGTATCTTTAAATTATTCATCAAACAGCTTTAGTTATGAACCACTGGTTTATGGAGAGTGGATATCGGACTCTTGAGGGATAGGTCAGTTAGTGCTCAGTAGGTAGTGATGTTGAAAGAAATAAAGTGCATTTATTTGGCACATGCCACATGCCACAAGTACACTGTATATCTGATCAAAAGACTGTTATTAAATCTATACCTATCTCGTATTATTTTGCTGTTTAGCTATGTAATTCTAAACTTGATATTTTCACCATCAGCAAATTCCAATTATAAACCAGGTTAGTGGTTACAGGAGTTAACGTAGTAAAGAAGCGACAGAAGATCTCCTTACTGTCATCAAGTAACTTCATTGCAGTTTTTCGTAAAGTAAAAATATTATTTTTAAGTTTAAAATCTAATATGTAACAAAATAGGTAGGTACCTACTTAATGTTGTCTATGTAAGTCTTGTAAGACATGGTTATTTAGGAGGATTCTACAGACTCCCAAAATACAGGCACTCTTTGCCTAGTTTGTGATTCTAAGGTCTCAACTAAATATAATTAGGTAGGTAAGTACCATAGATTACAGATAAATACACAACAAATAACTCTTGTGTGTAATTTGATGAAAGTACATTTATTATTTTAAAATTACCAAATGTAAATATAATTGGGAATCAAACGAGCTTACCTGTTAAGCGAAGTCTTGATTCTAATTTTATGAGTGGTGATCTGAAAAATAATTATTATTGACATAGGTAGTAATTCCCTTACGACGTATTAACACCGCGATTTTAGATTAAAGAAAATGAATATTTTTTAAAAATTGCAACATTTGCATCGTCCTATCCCGTTTTGGCATATGAAACGTCACTTATTTTAGAGATCTTAACATTAGGAACAAACTCTGTTTCCTATACAGAGTAGTTCCAAATGCCTACATTCATTTTGATTTCCTGAAAGGTTAGCATTGAATTAGGTAGACTAATTATTGCAGCTTTGGGGTTGTTAGCTAGTGGTGGGTGGGTAATAATTATTTTTCAGATCACCACTCATAAAATTAGAATCAAGACTTCGCTTAACAGGTAAGCTCGTTTGATTCCCAATTTTATTTCGTGGTGATCTTCAAATAATTATTATTGACATAGGTAGATGTTTAGAGTTTGCTGCAATAATTTAATAAGTAATTAAAACACAAATAATTCTGGATGTCAATTTGTGAACATTACCCAAGTAACGAAATTTGGTACTATAAAAGTCCTGATAATGTATTAGAGTGTACTAACTACTACTATGTAAACGTTTACAAATCCCTAAATAGGCCCCAATTTTTGTACCTGATTTATTGTATAAACATTATATAAAGGCTCTCATGGTGACAAATTTGCACTATAAAAGCAACCAAAACATGTTTGTATTTTGCACTGTAAACAATTCCAGTAATGTGTTTTATCAAACTTGTCGTGAGTGTTCCCCAAGAAAACAAATAATATCGGTAACATATGCTTTAGTCATTTTCCATTGTTGCTAAACGTAACATTTGTTTAGAAAAAAATAAAACCGACTTCAAAAACACAAAAAAGTGAAAAACACAAAAGCACAGAAAAGTGAAAAATAAACTTCACAAGAAAAAGCAGCTTCTGAAGTCGGTGGCAAAGAAAACGAAATCAAACAAACAAAATGTCACCGACTTTATTTTTTGCAAAAAAGTTTTTTATTTTTCCATTTTTAGTTGTTCCCAAACAAATAATAGGTTTTATTTATCCCCAATAAATGGAACATTACATAATATCTTACTGTCCAAATCTGGGTGTACACATCTGCGTACCCCCTCAGATCATACAGACGTGATGTTACGTCATGATGTTGTATAAACAATAAACATCCAAGCGATTGCAGCAATCACGACAGATTTGCCGTCTATTTTTGAAGAGTTCTATTGTATATCTCCGAAGATCAGGATCAGATCTTCACTAAATTTAAATGGGACCACCTCAGGAGTATACTCTTTCAAATAAAAAAAGAATTTTGAGAATCGGTTCACAAATGGAGGAGAAATCAGGTAACATACATAAAAAAAAAAAAAAAAAAAAATACATACACACGAACATATAACCTCCTCCTTTTTTGAAGTCGGTTAAAAAACGTTACCCTTCCCTTGCAGTCGGGTAAAAAGATAAAACACGAAACTTTCAGGGACCGTTACTCTGCCGTAACTTGCACTTGCGAAAAAAAAAATTGTATCAATTAAATCATTACGCTGATTTTAAATTTGACAATGCGCCTTCATGTTTTTTTATGTTTTAATTAAACTTAAATTAATACAATAAGTACTTGTCCCGACTATGGCTGCTATAGTACGCATTGGCTCCTACCGTGTTGCCAATGTGCTATCATGGCAGAAAATAGCAGCCATGTTTTCACCGAAAACGAATTAGATCACCTCTTGTCTCGTAGCAGTAACACAAACTCACGTACAGAGCTATTAAGTTATGTAGCAGCTGCACCAGGAGTCCTATTTAGTACTCTAGAAGAGTTGTTATGACTTTTACAGAACGGGGCTAGTTGTGTTCGTTATAGCGACGTTGAGAGAACTTTTAAGAAGTTAAAAGGTTACGTAGTGGTTGTGTAAGGTACAGTGCAGATTGATCCTTGAATAGTATTTTCGATACTGTTACAGTACTTGAGCTGCAAAACTTATTTTGACGCATTATTAGTGCATAATAGATAAATAAAAGTCGTCTTTAGTACTAAGTAGCTCCAATTTTTTTTTTTTTACTATGCAACACTTTAATGATTCGTATGGTCCTGTGAGTGTTTTAAGAGCTAAACTATAAAAATTAAATTCTATTTAATCTTATAGAACCAAAATGCTCTGTTAAAACCTTTATAGTACAAGCAGTAACAATGGTTACCATTATAGGCCTACTATATCACTCTTTGGTAATAAAACGCCTAGGTACTTATGACTTCCTTACTTTAGGTATAATAGAGCTTTAGTATTATAACCTTAAGGACATAGTGCATGTTGAATTGATAACTATAATAAAATAATAATTATAGATCAACAATATGTCTGATGTCAGCTCTGATTTGATCTGCTGTTTGTGTTGTACTGTATGAAGTTAGATATGGAGTTCAAAAACCAGTTTCACTTGAAATATAAGAAACTTAATATTAGTGGTTGATATTCTTAACGAACTGTTTTATTACTCCAATGGGTAAAAATTAGAGCTTGCAGAGCAACAAATATCTTCACCCTGAAATGAGATTGGACACTTTTGATATATTCCATCGGAATTCAAATTCATTAATTTTGTGATCATAAGTAAATAGTAGGTGGTATAATATATAAAATTCAGAAACTATCTATGTTATTGGGCACACATAAAGTTTCTACAATTAGGTACATAAAATTAAATTGCTTCAAAAACGTAAAATAAAAACATAACAATAGAATCTGGTTCACTAAAAATTAAAATTACATGCATCAAATGTCAAAGTTTTGACGATGTAAGTAAAAATGTTAATGTAAATAGACACATAAGTATACATAACATCACATTCATGTAACAGGGGCGAGCCTATTGTCATTATCTGAGCACAAATTCATACTCTGTGGCTGCTACTGAGAAATTCCTGATGGAATAACACTTTGCATGATCCACGAATAGAACCCAGAACCTCATTCTCAGCGGCGCTTGCAAACCATAGCTCAACGAGGCAGATGACCAACAACTTGGCAAATTAAATGTCAATACTGTAACAGTTTTCACTTTGTCTATCAATAATGGTGAGAATCTGTTTTTTAAATTCATTGAGGCTTTTACTGTCTTTAATTTGCGTAGATATTTTAGTGTACAATCTGGGTGATTGCAAAAGTATACACTTCTGTGATGCACGCAGCTATGTGTGAAGTTTATCTGAGCAACATAGGCTTTCGACAGATTTATATAGATGCATATTGTACATATCTGTGGGTTCATCTGAATTTACCATCCTTAACGGAAGTACATCTGAGGGAAAAAAAAAAAAATATAAGTCTATACTGCGGAGTAAAGACAACCAAACCGTGGTAAGCCACCAGCAGTGCGGTTTTATTTATAATCTTAATCAGCATAATTATAAACAATATAGGAAAACTTACTAAGTTTCTCCCACACTGTCTATTTGAGTTCTCTGACATAATATTCTTATCAATAAAAGCTCCAGAAATTTTGTTACGTGAAACATATAATTATATCCTGATGTCTTGATATCCTAACCCACAATCCCTTCATGTTAGCACTCCCATGCACCCCCCCCCCCTTGTTTTCTATTATATCACTATAGTACTTACTTGTACTATCAAGTGTGTACATCTCGTGCCCAGATAAATTAAAATTCTTCTTTACTTTGTTGTAATTTAGGTCTGCCCATCTCCTCGGGTATTCAATATTATTTAATGCAGGTTACATGCTTACTACAATACATGATTGTTTTGCATTTCTATGATGAATTGATCAGACATAACAAGTTATCTCTTATTATTAGGTATGGTTTCAGTGATTTTCTCTGAAAATACTCTTAGGCATAAATAAATTATCAACGTTTTAAATTACAACATGATTAATTTAATATTGAAGCCATAGATTGCTAGGTATAGCGACGAGTTACTATTAGGGTTGTTATTTTAGATTGGGCCTTACAATATAATGGTACTATTATCTTTTCCTAAGAGGGGTTGAGGTCTCGGAGTGGAAATAATTTATTTGGAACTAAAAAGTGTTTGGTTGATAAGGTCATCTGTACATTGGCAGGCTGTTAAGAGCTCGAAATTTTGTCAGTCTATAAACCTTTTCCCTCTCAATACTAATAGTTTTTGAGTATTGGGACATTACAGTGCATTTACCACCATGTTTTATTTAATTTATTCAGAAAATAAACGGTTATACATTAAACATTGTTTGCATAACATAACATAACATCACGCCTGTAATCCCCGAAGGGTTAGGCAGAGGTGTCAGACACCCATATTTCGCCAGTTTTGCATTTGGTTGGTTACGTGCATGATTATGTAACTTTGATTTATAACCAATGATGCTTCCATAATATCATACTCGATGAAGAAGCTATGAAAAGATTTCACTTAATGTGGCCATAACATGCTGAGAGTATCTCATACTAAAGCATGTGCAATCATGACAAATGTGTGTCAGCCAGCAGAATACAAATAAGGCAGCCAAGTAACTTTTACTTGCTGATAGGAAACCAGGTGGCAAAGTATGGTCCCCATTCACTGCAAGAGTATATGCATTAGCAAGACTATAATGCACATTGGATAAGCAAGGTTGTCTCGCAACCATCATGCTCATAGATTAAAAAGCATATTTATAAATCTAGCTGACCAAAGTTCATAGTAGAGTAGGGTTCGCCTGTGATGTCTATTCTAGGTATTTTTAGTGTTAGCATTGTCCAATGACTTTGCTAAGGACATCTCGTGTCACGCACTGACAGTTTGCCATGCAGCTAATAACTCAGGGTATATGCTTAAAATTTACACAGAAATGTAACTCACCTGCTATGCAGAGTATAGGTATTTTCAGTGTTAGCATTGTATATTTCCTATGTACTAGCTGGAACTAGAACTGATAGTTCAAGTTCCAGCTAGTACATAGGAAATATATGTTACTGGGGTGTCGCGCACCCACTGGAAAAAAACTTTAAGAAGCTTACAGCACACACATGTGGTTTACAGTGTTAATGACCATCGTATCGCTTGAATAAGCACTGTAGATATCACTTATCCTGAGGTCAGTTATAGCCAGGCATTCTTACGCCTAATGGTAGGGCTACAAGGGTTACATCCAAGTTCACTGCTGTGGTCGGCTGCGCGAGCGTTGTCTGTAGGTATTTGCTCAGATTTCTGCGTCTCAGGTTTACGATTTTCACTAACGCTGCACTTATTACACTTCTTGTCACTCAGTATTTTGTTATTTCGGTAGAATATAACGTAAACTTATTTCTAAGCGAATAATTTGACGAGAAAGAACTTTTTTCTTGCGGTGTCGTTAACGCGCGAAAAAGAAAAGTGACGTTTCATATGCCAAAACGGGATAGGACGATGCAAATGTTGCAATTTTTAAAAAATATTCATTTTCTTTAATCTAAAATCGCGGTGTTAATACGTCGTAAGGGAATTACTACCTATGTCAATAATAATTATTTGAAGATCACCACGAAATAAAATTAGAGGACATTATACCTAACATGAATGCGAACCACGCGCTAACGTGTCTAAAGGTGTTTATCCTATGTTCTTATTAAGATGCACGCGCAATAGGGGAGCGCATGTGCCAAAAAAATCTAATTAGTCCGTTAGATAGATTTCCAAAAAATATTGAGGACTATTGTGGTTTCTTTATGTCCTCTACAAAATGTACAAACAAAAGAAAGAACTTGCGCCGCCAAACCGCGCCCCGACATCTACGCGCATCTTTCTTCCGACTCTCTATGTTATTGATGGCGAACCTTTATGGATCAACGTGCCATTTATCCTAAAGAAATGTGCCGTCCAATAAACTTGCTTAGTCCTTATTGGCAGATAATTAAACTAAATATTTTCAACTAAAAGCTCTTCTTCTCTTCTCTACCTTGACCTATATCGTAATAAATGATTCAATTCTACGTGTAATTCAAATTAAAGTAACTTAAGTAACATAAGTGTAAGAGAGAGAGAGAGAGTAGAGTAAGTAATTTCTTTTGTTGCTGATTAAATGATAAGCTTGTATGTATAGTTAAGGGTTGTAAGAGGTAATTACTTTTAGTAGATTGCATGTTGAACTGGACTCCTCTACCAAACGGTTACTAATCGAATGGTTAAAAATTCGGTGGTGCGCCCAAAAGATTGTGTAACGTGCCATAAATGGCACGCGTTCCATTGGTTCGCCATCCCTGCCTACGTCCTTTCCGATAGACAATGCACTAAGTATCAATCTGTCCGTACCGGGTTGACCCTATCATGGTAATCGAGTGAAGGTACCAATAATGAAATACCTACCTACTTTTCCTAATGTCGTTAATGGCTTCTGTGTACCTAAAATGTAACTTAAGTGTCTAGGCTTTGTTTGTTATAAGTTTGATATCGATCAGCGTCACAGGTTCACTGCGCATCTTCAATCCGCGCCCGCAAACCTTTCCGCGTCGAGTGGGATGGGGTCCCCCGCCCTTACCTCGAGGGCCCGATATCCAGGTCACACAAATCACCTATTTACTATTTTCAGGATTTTTGTACTTTTGTTATAAGATATTTAACTAGGTACCTACTACTTATTATTGTTAGTTATAAGACAAACCAAAGAACAATATTATTTAATATTCTAATCGTCGATTTTCGAGTGCATTGTTTGGGCGATGGACCAAAAAGGCGAGGGGAGCGGGGTAGTCCCCCCCCTGTATCGACCGCCGCCCAAGAAGCCTCAATTTTCATACTTCTAATTGCAAGCACTATTTCTCTTAGCTTCTAAGAACTCATTTATTATCAAAAATTTAAACAAAAGGAAACTCGGTAATTTTTTACTTTTATCAAATTCAAAAAATGCATCTAATAATTACAGTAGGTACCTACATTACAAATTAAGTTGTGCAAAAACTATTAATATTGTACAAATAAAATGATTGTGTCGCTTACCAGCGATTCTCTCTCGGTCTGGGGTAATGTCCCTTGCTGGAGGATTTCCTCTACGCGAGGACCCCGACCCTGATGCTCTCGAAGTCGAAGCCATTTTAAAACACTTGTTACATTACTCCGACAAACCGCGATAGGTAAGATCCTATTTTAAATCAGGAAATAGATAGTTAGACCACTCAATTAAATTCTAGTACTTTTTCCTATACCCGAGCGTGAAACGACCTAACTGGCGAACAGTCGCAGACCGATTATTGATTTCACCGCTGTGCCAGCCAGGCTGCCAGGGGTAGGTAATTATCTTCAACATAACTAGTGCACATAGTAGACCTAAACTTAACTCTATCGTAAAGTCCACCTCTTATGTCATATCAGAGTGAACTCTAAAGTCATAGTCATAAGGTTGCTTGTCATTTATAAAATAACGTAGAGAGCGCTAGTGCATACTTCGTTCTAAAACTTCATTCAGAAAACGTTCAGAAAAGACTGAACGTCGCAGTCGGGTATAGAATTTTACCTCCAACGACAAAGTAAAAAAACCTATTACAAAATAATGTTTACGTTGTTACCGTTAGCATAATAATATAAAACTAGCAAATCAAAAAACAACAGAATAAGCTTTTAATAGATAGCGCGCGAAGTTCAAGTATTCACTGTTTTTTCCGTAAATTACATCTGCACTAGTTTGTAGGTGGAAGTTTAAACGCTAATTAATTTTAACTAATTACCTACCGATTCCTTAGCAGAACGTTGAACTTGAATTTAGTCTTCTTTCACTTAAAATAATGGCTTTAAATTATTGAAATATTACGTAGTAAAAGCATTTGTTATGACTAGAAAACCTCTTCAAGTTACTTATCGCAGATAACTTTATTGGATAGTGCTTCATGATTATTTTTTGAGAGAGTGATAGTTCTGATTTACGCCTCGGGATGTGTTGTGGTGGGCCTTGAAAGAGAAATGTATACCTGGGAAGTATGTGGAGTTCATTCGTGCGATGTACAGACAATCTTGTACCTACGTCCGGTCAGATGCTGGCAACACCGACGAGTTCAATGTGGCTAGCACCAAGGGTCGACTTTGAGTCCGTACCTCTTCCTGTTGATTATGGATGCTTTGACATCGGACATACAGGAAGAGTCACTGGTGCATGGATTTTGCCGACGACATTGTTCTTGTCGGTGAAGATGGAGAGTAGATTGGAGAAGTGGCAACAGAAGCTGGAGAATGTTGGCTTGAAAATCAGCAGAACTAAAACCGAATACCTACATATTCTGCGATTTCGGCGGTCTCTCCAGCCCTGGAGTCATAGCGCTAGATGGCGCGTTTCTTCCGGTCTGCTCCGACTTTCGGTATCTCAGTTCACTCGTGCAAAGCGATGGCGAAATAGACCGTAGTGTTAAGCACAGAATTAACACGGGATGGATGAAATGGCGGCAGGTCACGGAAACAATCTGCGACTCCCGCTTTCCTCATAAACTAAAGGGCAAGATTTATAAAACAATGGCTAAACCTGCTGTATGGATCAGAATGTTGGGCCACAAAAGGAATGAATGAAAGGCATTTACTCGTATATGTGGCTGAGATGAGAATGCTTAGGGGGATGTGCGGAGTTACGCGAATGGATAAAATAAGAAATGAGTACCTACTTATGAGGAAGTCTGAAAGTTGCGCTGGTGACTGAAAAGTTGTGTAGAAATCGGTTGTCGGGATAATGAGCATGTGATGCGGAGAAATGAGGAAAATGTCGTGAGGAAGGTTTTGAATAAGAATGTGGAAGGATATACGTGTAGAGGAAGACCAAAGAAACGATGGATGGACTGTGTTAAGAATGATATGGTAAGAAAGGAGGTGTCTCACGAGATGACGAAAAATAGAGAAGTATGGAAGAGGAAGACATGCTGCGCCGACCCCCAATTGAATTGGGATAAGAGCAAGATAATGATGATCATGCCACGCTATAAAAGATCCATGATTGACATGCGTGCAATATTGATAGAATACGAAAAATAAATCACGCTCTTTTCCCATGGGGGTAGGCAGAAACCACAGAGCGCCACCTGCTACTCCTAAAATAAATATTATCTGAAAAAAAAGGTTGCCGAGGGATCAATATTATTTATTTCAGACTGTAAGTATTCATAGCAATAACTGATATCTATGTTATACAGCGATAACCATGCCATGCGTATTGGTCTGAACTCTTCTTTTTTATCATCCAGAAAAAAAGAGTTTTAAGTAGGTATGCATAAAACCAACTTACTTATTTTACAAAGCAAAGTTAACTTAAATAAGCCGTATTCTGTGAAGACCAGTATTTTTTAGAACCGACTGCAATTCGTCGGATCTTTTTTTTTTTAATATATCTTCCCCGATTACTCAATGTTGGCTAGACCTATTTTTTTAGTTTGATCCCATGATCATTAAGTCAAGATCTGATCATGGGATCCTGGAGCAAAAAGAGAGAACTCTTCAAATTTTATAGGCACTCTTGAAGCGATTTGGGTAGTTTTTGGAAGATTACTTTCTCGGAGTGGTCCCATTTCAATTTGGTGTAGATCTGATGAAGAACTTTGGAGATAGGCAACGGAACTCCTCAATAAATTATAGCAAATGGACTAGGATTGCTGAAATCTCATGTCTGTCTATTGTTTACACCAGTTTATAACATAACATCACGCCGGTACGCTTAAAAGGGCCATAGTATTATTATATGTACTCTTTGGGGTAAGCTCTTGTGAACCACTAAAAAGTGAAAAATAAATATTTTTAATAAAAGATCTCTTTTTATTACCTACAACTTTGCAATTTAACTTTTTTCCAAGGGACTTGTAGCTTTGCCGGAAATCGAGATAAACCATTTTTCACCCTTAACTAAAGTGTCAAATTTCCCCAATCTGTGGCGTAGCGTCAGTTGTTGCCGCTGGGGGCGCCATCCTTGGTCGCCCTCTCTATTTTCATCATTAATCAAGAAAGGTAGCAAAAAGACCAATACTTTTTTAATTATTTGAAAATGTAACACTTTGGGCTTTATCATATTTGAAAGTCAAAATCTTTTTTAAAATACAATTTCATACAATAGCTAATAGTGTATTAAGGTTTGCCGTTCCGAAAACCAACAAAAATAGCGGGCGAGCTCAAACAATTTTGGCACATCGGATAAATGAGATGTGATGATTCTGTTTCAACTTATTCATACATAGACCTAAGGGAGACTTATGCGTAGTCCGAAGCATCATGCTACCAAAAATGCGAGAGCGAGCTCGAAAATTTTAGTCCCTACCAAAAATGTAACTGATTTTCTTTTTATTATTCAATACAAATTAACCTTTTTTAGTACTAACCCTATAAAGAATTGGACATTTAGGAAAATCTTGTGATAAGAGCGAGCGCAGCGAGCAAAAATAGTAAAACATACCTGATGGGTTACATTTTCTTTTTACCGTGGAAACAGATATCATCATCATCTTCCTGCCCTTATCCCATTCTATTTGGGGTCGGCGCAACACGTTTTCTTCTTCCATTCTTCCCTGTTACACGTCAAGGTGGCATTTATTCCTTTCTCATTCATATCATTCCTCACACAATCCATCCATCTTTTCTTTGGCCTTCCTCTCCCTCTCCATTCATCAATATTTATATCCATCACTTTTTTAGTCACATGCGTTTCATCCCTCCTCATTACGTGGAAACAGATATATGATTTGTAAAACAATCTTTTAAAAAAAGCATTGAAAAGAAGACAATAAACGCTAGAATCGAATAAAATGAAAAAGAGTAAGTAGTTTTCATAGAAGCTTATCAATTTATCTTTGCCTTTTCTATTCACATGACATGCTTTTAGGAAAACTATTCGTTTTCATTTACCTACTCCAAAGTTTATTGATTTGTTCTTTTCAATGCATTTTTTTAAGAATGTATTGTCATCAAAAACAAACGTGTGAGAAAATTTTCAATCGGTTGCGGGGGACTGGTTTGAAGTTCAGAAGATTTAACCAATACAAACTAACGAACAAACTGACAAGGCAAGTGGTGGGTGCTATGTCTGAAGAATATATCTAAACAAGTTGGAAAAACCGCACCAGGGTAGCGGCTTTTTTTTACTAGCCTGTTTTGTCCCACTCCTGGGCAAAAGCCTCCCTCCAATTCCCTACAAAATTTGCTGTGCAGTCAGTATTTATTCTATGAATGTAGTATTTTTGTACAAAATAAATTTAACTGTATTGCACTATGAGGAAAATAGTAATGTCATATTGATGTATAATTTCGAATTATCTGCAGTTTGAGTTTTGTTAAACATTTAGTTTATTTGTAGTGAAGTAAGTTATTTCATGTAAAAAAGAATATAAATGATGAGTATGTATAGATAGGCGATTATTTATTTGATATGCAATTTATAATATCCCATTTCGGAATATGTTTTGAGGCATGGCCTTCCAAAGTACTAGCTTTAGTGAGGCTCTAATAAAATTTCCTTTTTAACTAATAGTTATAAACTGGCAACTCTGTCTTTTGATTGCTGTCACCATCAGGCATCAAATGCATACTCCGATCCGATTAAAAATTACTATAAATCGTCAGCAATTTACGTAAAAAATTCATTGTGATAGGCGTGAGTAATCAATATAATTATAGTGCAATTTCATAAGTGTGGAAGTGGACTATTGGAAACGTTTTAAAACGTGGTTTTTGTTGTTTTTAGGCACGCGTCAAATTATCTGCCTTCTATGGGCGTTTCATGTTTCGTGTAAAAAATGATTGAGTTTACGATAAAAACATTGGATTCGAATAACCACCCGTTCTCAGTCGAAGATGAGGTAAGTTTTTTTTTCATAATTTCCCAACAGGCTTATGAGATAGGCCTTTAACCCTATACTAAACTCGGACTGATATATACCTATATACCTAGCTTAAAATTTATTGTGCCTTCTCTACAGCGTGATGGTCCGAATGTGTATGGAATAATTCAGTTATTCACTTCAGGTTGGAAAATTACTATAGTGTAGGTAGGATGGTAGAATAGCAGCTGTGTGACCGGGATCTACTTATAGCACAATAATTTCAGGTTAATCTTAATAATCTTTGGGTTTGTCTTTTGATATAGATTAATGTACTTTGCTCTATGTTGCGGTTTCGGTTTCCACACTTAGTCCTTAAAGTGGACCATTGTACATGAGCCATGGCAGTTGTTATTCCAACCAGCCCAGTTTCCTCCAAAAGTGATCAGTGTCCAGTGATGGTCACATCCTGAGTTGCCATAGCCTCCTCGTATTGCCTAGAACCTGGTGTTGATGTCCACTGCTTCTGCTTGTGTCAGTGTGATCCTTTAAGCAATTCTTCAGCTGATTGAATGGCATGGACACAATGGGTTTGTTCTGGAGGATTTCCCTCCTGGTGAGTTCAGCAGCTCCATTGTTTCCAAGTGTTTCATAGTGTCCTTTAATCCATTGTAGTGTCACTGTGTTCCTGTTTAGTATGTAATAAGTTCTTGGTCATTATAGCGCTATAGTATTTGTTTCAACATGATCTGTTTTCTCTTAGGGTTAAAGAACTGAGGCACTCTTATGTGTATCTGTGAATGCCCCCTCTATGGTTTGTCAATATCATAAAAAAAAAAACTAAAATATTTGGGACCCTAAGTTAAATTTCTCTTGTGGTGTCATTCACTGGAACTTGTAAGGCTCTCAGTATGAGCACATTTGTAATCCATCCTGGCAAGAGTTTTTATTAGGAATAATGTATAATCGGTTTGCCTGGTATAGGGATGAAAATAACTTTCAACATTATTTAATATTTTCGAATGAGTTCTAAAGCCACTAAGAAAGTAAATAAGAAATTATAAAATGCATAGCATATTATATAATAGTTTAGTTTAACTGGGCTTATATTCGCATTTAGCCGCTTGATTGGGCCATTGTGCGTGATGCCTAAATATTACCTACTCCAACCGACATAGGTCGTCCCAGAATTGTAGCAGCCCTTCAAGACTGCTGCAGGCTTCTGGGAGAGTTAATGGTGACAGTGGGCTATCTGTTACACCTATGTTGAAAATAGATGTTTGTTTAAGGAACAGTGACCCGTTAAAATTCTGATGATTTTACGGATTTTGTCCCTCTTAAGTTTGAAGAAATCTGGTATTATATATTACAGAAAAGCTGTAATTTGAGCTGGTTAAAAACAAACGAATTTCCAAAAAGAAAAAGCAACACGACGAAATCTGTGAAAACGAAACAAGAATGCTAGATCTGACTAGGCTATTTTTTAGAGATATAAAAGTAGTGTTTGACAAAATTTTGACAGAAATTGAGACAAGAGTGCAAAGAGTCTACATGAAAAATTCGCTTTCCTAAATGGTCACGCATATCTTCTTTTTTGTGGAGGTCAGATAGGCAGTCGCTCCATGCAATATACTGGTATTCAGCTGCATCCGGTTAGACTGGAAGCCGACCCCAACATAGTTGGGAAAAGGCTAGGCAGATGATGATATATAATTCTACTGTATGTGTGTAGGTCACTGAACTCCTCCTAAACGGCCAGACCGATTTGAATGAAACTTTCTGGGGATATTTCAATGGGGTCTTGGATGGTTTGAAAACACAATTGGACCTGGTAGGCGGCGCTGCTGTGTCCGGGCAAGACGACGTCTGCCAGGTCCGCTAGTACCTATATTATACCTTTGTCTGCTAGCTACTTAGAAGTGATGGTGTAGTTGTACTATGGTTTTAAGAGTATGAGTGCCAGGGATATTACAGACACATGTGATTGAAAGTGTCTCATTGTAATAGATTTGCAACAATATACTTGGGTACACTATACAGCAGGTGTTTTTCACCTCTTGGGCTGAGGTGGGTCAACCAAAAAAAAGCGCACTCAAACATCATTAAGTTGAACTTATTATATTACGGGTTCCATACCCAAACGTACCTAAGGCTCTGTTTATTGTGTATCATAGTGTGTGTGTGTGTGGAAGTGTGAACATTGTGTTTGTGTGTGTATATCCACTATAATAACAATGCATGAACTTAAAAATTAAAGAGGGTTCCCATACAAGATAGGTATTTTGTAGACCAAAATCTAGTTAGTAAAGTTATACTATTACACTTAAGTAAAACAACAAATTATAATAGAAACCGACCGTAGCAAGTTAAAGCTCAGCTAAATATTGTTCTTGAAGATATCTGTTATATTTTTTAACTTTAGTATGCAACATTTATTTTAAACTGAGCTTTACCTTGTTGATTTGTTTTGTTTGCTTCTGCATTTTGTTTTTGTGTAATGTATTGTTGTTGTAGTTGTGACACTGTCCCGTTGGTCTAGTAGTCGCAAGCGATTGCTGAGCATGAGGTCCTGGTTTCGATTCCCGGGTCTGGCAAAGTGTTATTGGGTTTTTCCATCAGAAATTTCTCAGTAGCAGCTGCGGAGTCTGGTTTTGTGTTGGTTAATGGTAATAGGCTCGCCTATTACATGGGACATAAACAAAACTGGTGAAATGTGGGTGAACTATTGAGCACACCTTTGCCTAATCCTTGGGGGATTACAGGCGTGATGTTATGTAATGTGTTGTTTTGTTAAAATTTTCTATTGTTGTTATTATTTTGTGTAGGCCTCACTGCAAGTTACTGTTTGGGGTGTATGTTATGGTGGAAATGTTAGTTTTTAAAAGTTTCTAGCCATGATTGAAAGATTTCATATTGTTACTGGTTGAACTCTTCAAGAGTTCCACATACAGTATTTAAGATGAGATTTCCTTTTACATACACCCAAAATATATCTACTTAGATTTCTTGTGTCCGTGTATTTGGTAGAATTTTTTGTTATGTTGTTGTGTTACCTTTGCCTAATCCTTGGGGGATAACAGGCGTGATGTTATGTAATGTGTTGTTATGTTAAAATTTTCTATTGTTGTTATTATTTTGTGTAGGCCGCACTGCAAGTTACTGTTTGGGGTGTATGGTATGGTGGAAATGTTAGTTTTTAATGACATATTAAGTTTCTATCCATGATTGAAAGATTTCATATTGTTATTGGTTGAACTCTTCGAGAGTTCCACTTGTATTTAAGATGAGATTTCCTTTTACATACACCCAAAATGATCTACTTAGATTTCTTGTGTCCGTGTATTTGGTAGTATTTTTTGTTATGTTTTGTGTTTTTAAAGTACATCTCTACATAAAAATACCTCGTCGCCGGTGGTTTATTCTTACTTTTTACTATACACACACACATACGTGAGTTTGGATGGAGGGATGGATGGATGTTTGTATATTGTATGTTTATTACTCAATTACGCCAGAACGGATGAACGATTCTGGATGATATTTGTCACAGACACGTATTGTAATCACTTTTAAATTTTTCACTCACTCGTTCCATGTAAAATACTGGTATTCAGCTACATCCAGTTATACTAGAAGCCGACCTCAACATAGTTTGGAAAAGACTAGGCAGGTGATGATGAATATGAAATTGTTTTTATTCCGGAGGGACGGTCTCGTTCAATTTCCGGAATCTACGCGAGTATTCCATACTGTTGAGATTGGTTTGTGGATCTAAATGCATCTATCACAATGCCTTGGCCTTAGGCTGTGGTTCCACTGAGGCGGAGTGGAGCAGAGCAATTTTGGAGACCAAAAATGACAGTAGGAGAAAAATTCTTAGAGGTTGAGTTATTAGTTAGGATAGCAATCCTTTATTATTGACAGTGGCGTAAGCTGTTGATGGGTCGAGTAGGAATAAGGATGTAGCTTGCGTGTATGGTCTGACCACTTAGGTGTAGGTACTGAAGTGGCCAGACACGGCGCAACATGGCGGCCCTTTGTTAATTTACGTCGTTTAAACACTAGTTATGTTGTGCGACAATGTTGTCTACTATTACTTTAATCACATTTCTTGCTAATATCAGCATCATCAGCCTATAGTGTTCCCATTACTGGGACGCAGGCCTTCTCTATGAGAGGGAATGGGCTATAGTTCATCCACTCAATAAATGATTTTTTTAATTTGCTAATATCAAATAAAAAAAATATTTATTGAGTTTT
The DNA here is from genome assembly GCA_949774965.1 of Diarsia brunnea. Lineage (NCBI taxonomy): Eukaryota > Metazoa > Arthropoda > Insecta > Lepidoptera > Noctuidae > Diarsia > Diarsia brunnea. The sequence continues at coordinate 16,401,539 of OX458996.1, forward strand.
TTTTTAAACTGGGGTGTACTGATAAAAAGGGCGCCGCTAAGTTTTATCATTAGCCCAGTTAGTACAAAAATGTTTAGACTAAAAGCGTACATGCGTCTACTATCTGAGCAGTAACTCAGTAGACGCGTGTACACCTTTACCCGGCTTCTGAAACTGGCTCAAAGCCAACAGTTAAATACACTAAGATTGAAGTCATCTTAAAAGTAGATCTTTAAAACCGTCCTGGAGTCATCCCCATTAATACTGCATTGCGACAACTTTTGGTTAACCTACCACATTTAAAACAATTACCTACTACTAACCAAATTTTTTCTCTCCAAATTATACAAAAAAAAAGGAATTTAGTACCCAACATTTGTACAATTTACTAAGTAATGCGTGCGACAGCCGTATATAAGTTTTCATGTGTGCAGAAGGCAAAGGAAATTATTTTTTTTTAAATTGGTGAAATGTTTCATTAAATGTATCAGTGCAGGTTTGTGTGGGTTAGGCTGCGTCGTCCATCCTCTCCATAAAATCGACTCGCAATCGTACTGCACATGCATCAATTATAGGAAAATAAACGCTGAGCTAAATATACTGTAGTCTGTACCTATGTGTTATACTTTATTGATTGAACATAGGCAAGGCTTGTTAGCGACATTATCTAGCGCCATGTTTCATGATAGCGCAGATTTACTGACTCTGTATGATGTGAAATGTTAAAACTCTAGTTGAGATTCTGTTAACTTTTCTTACACAATCACTTTGAGAAGCCACATTAAGTCCGATACAGGTAAAGTTTTGAAACAAATTAGTAAGGGCAAGGACATTAACCAAAGTAGCTACAGGAAAACAGGGGAAACAGGTCTTAGGAGTCTTAGGGTCCTTAATTTTTTGTGAAATTTTGATTTTGAGTAAAAGAAGTATTTACGTAATAACCCTCCTTTTGGGCTTTGCCGCAGTCGGGTAAAAAGTGTATAATATAAATATTATAATACATTTCTTATCATTCATTAAATCATTACCTTTCTTGTACTCTAATACGAGGGCGGCACTGAAAATTTCGGGAATCAAGGGAGTTCCACAACATTACTATTTAAAAATGTATTTATTGCTTTTCGAAGTATTCTCCGCGGAATTTGACACATTTTTCCATACTATGGAACCAATCATTAAGCAACCATTCCATTCGGAAGTTGGGGTCTCCAAAATGGCCGTTTTGTAGGCGTCCACAGCTTCTTCAGGTGATGAAAATCTCTGTCCACGCAATTTATTCTTTATTTTAGGGAAAGTATAGAAATCATTCGAGCTTAGGTCGGAACTGTACGGCGGATGGTCTTATAATTCTATGTTTTCTAAAAACTCTTGCTCTAAAAACTCTTTTGTTCTGTGCGCGGTGTGAGAACTCGCATTGTCGTGATGGAGGATGATGCGGCGGTTGCAGTTCTCTTTACGGAGTTCAGAAACGACCTGTGGCAAACAAATGCTAGCATAACATTCTGCATTAACCGTTGTTTGTCCCTCAAGAAGAGTAGTCGTAACATGGCCGGTTTTGGAGACAAACGTGGCCACCATTTTTTTTGCAACACTCCGTGAACGAACAATTTTTGTTGGCTTTAACTCATTTTCGAACACCCAAACTCGTGACTGGTTTTTTGTTTCGGGTTCGTACGCGTATATCCAGGATTCGTCACCTGATACGATGTTGTATACAGCATTTGAGGATCCTGCGTGGAATCTTTCGAGAGTCCTGACGCACCAAGTAACGCGAGCCGCTTTTTGCTCTTCACAGAGCGAATGCGGTATCCATCGGGAAAACAACTTTTTTACACCTAATTGTTCATGCAAGATTATTTGTATTTGACTCATGCCAATGTCTAAAGTTGCCTGAATTTCGCGGTATGTCACATGTCGATCTTAATCAATCAGCTTACGCACAGCATCAACGTTTTCTTGGGTGACTGCAGTTTTTGGACGACCTTGACGGCATTGAGGTATTACGTACTAGAGAAGCTATTTCAAACAAAATAATGTGCGCGCACTTGATGACAGCGGGGCAGGCGGGGGGTGTCATGTTCTCATAGATTACTATCAATGCGTGCAGATGCGACATAATGTTATTATTCTGCCTAATTGATATTGTACGTGTGTACCTACTTACTCAGAAAATAAATAAAATATACTTAAACTGTAACAATATTGTAATTTCCTTAAATAATTTATTTTGTGTTAGTTTCTGCAGTTTGTTATAGTAATCCACAGTTGGATCAGTTTCACCTTCGTGATGCAATCTAATTTTTGTGAGCTATCTAATTCGAGGTAAAATAATAATAAATTAATGGCTCGAATCAAATGGATTCTGTGATTGAATGTTGATGGCTGATTCAGTAAATTATGTTTATTCAAATTTTGCAAATACTTCTTTCCTAATTAAATGCTTTAGGGTGTTTACGGACGTATAATTAAAGTCATAATAAGTTACGTATGATAGATGTGTGATTTGGAAGTTTATAGTATAGTCAAACTATCAATGCAATCTTCACATTTCAACTTTTTTGTTAATTGTCTTGATACATATGTAAATATTATACAACCTACTATCAATTTTGACTCACATGTAGAGGATTCGTGGTCAAGCATAGAATACCTACGTCGAGTGTCTGGTCTGTGCATGCAAATGTTTTATTCTTTGACATTCACGTAAAAAATGGCCGCCGCGATGACACATTGCAATTCAAAAAATATAATTAAATTATGTGTGTTTTAAAGATAATAAGTTATAATTGCTGGTGAAAAGTCACTCCTTGACTTTTACTTATATTTTTTAAATTATTTCTACAGTATCTAAATGCACACGAAGGCATATTTTAGACATGAAAACTTCACTCAAATGTGTCACGTCGCAGCAACCGCTCGGCATAGACTAAATGAACTGGAGTCTACTAGCTCTACCGTGTGTTACAAAAAATCGAGTTGAGGTGTCTCCTCTAGTACGTAGTACATTATACCTCAATGCTTGACGGGGATCATCACTGAGCTTGACACGTCCACGTTGAAATTCAGCAAACCAGCGATAAATTGTGGTTTTGGATGGGGCTTCATCACCAAATGCAGAAATCATCCGGTCAACACCCTGTTTTCTTTTTAAACCACTTCGAAAGTCATAATAAATCATCGCTCTTGATTTTTCTGGAGTCAATTCCATTTTCTCAACGACTAAACATGTTTGACAAAACCTTGTGACAAGACCGAGAATCTTTTTTTAAATAAATAAATGGTACTTATTCGATTATTTAAAACCAAGGAGTATTCTATTAAAAAGAATTTAATATGACAGGAACAGTGGAAATATTCCATTCCCGATACTTTTAGTGCAGCCTATGTAGCCCAAGAGCCTACCTTCGTTACTTCATAAAAGCTGAAAGTTGATCTGTGCATGTCCCCTATACAGGTAAGAACGACCAGCAAATATATAATTTGGGCTGTGGTTACTTTGGCAGTTAACAGGAACTAAAGGTGCCTAAAATAGTACCTAACTTTCGTTAAAGTATAAAGCTCAATATTTTTATATTGTCTTCGGGATAACTTAAGAAATCTCGTCACCTATTGCCAGACACTTCTGACAGTTGCGACCCCCCCTACCAGACACATTTTACCACTTTGTAAGTGTCTGTCTTTCAAACGATTGACTTTGAGGAAAAATGGTTTTAGAAACCTCAAAATCACCCCACACGTATAGGTTTGATAAAACAATAATAGTTTCAGTTCCATGTATGGGGAGACGGGGATCTCTCCATACATGGAACTGAAACTATTATTAATCTTCTATAATATAAAAATGAATCGCTGAGGTTGTAGGTAGATAAGTTGCAGGTAGGTAGGTAGTAGTACAAAAAAGGGCATTGCAACGCATCGGGAACAGGTAGTCTTTTATATATTTTTGTATAAAAATCGTAAAGTGGTTCACAGAATACATCTACTTAACTAGTTTTAATTGTGTAATCCTAATAGTTATAGAATAAAGTGACTGTGGCGAACTTTATAAAAACCTAATACCCCCCGTCTCTAAAGAAGTTTCACTTCAAATAAATCCTCACGTCACACCAGTGTGACGTGACGATGCGTCTAAACCGACACTATTCGTTTTATTCGGATGCATTAATCTTACAGTTTTAACTCACTGATTCTTTAAATACGTAATATTAAGAAATCTTTCATTTCTAAGAATACTCCCAATTATCAAAATGGCTAATTCTCAAAATGGCAATACAATTGCTATTTTGAGAATTAGCCATTTTGAGAATTGGGCATTAAGAGAATTAGGCTTTTTGAGAATTGGGCATTCAGAAAACTAGGCTTTTTGAGAATTGCCCATTTAGAGAGATAAACTTTTTGAGAGATATGAAATCGTAGAAGAATCAACAAAAACTGACTGAGTTATTGAATAAAAATAATTGCGGAAATGAAATCTACTATCAAATACAAGTGAATAATCTTCTACGACTTTTACGTTTTGACTATTATATTCTATGTTATTAATATTTAAAGTTTTTTTGTGTAAAATAAACTTCATGAAAATCTCGAAATTCTCAAGTTTACTCAATAAATGGTTTAGAGATTTGGATAGTACAAATTATTAGCCTATTTTAGCATATAATCTGGGACTGCGATAATTATTAGCGATACAGGAGATAAATTTTTTAAATTCTAAATTCCACACCACCCTAAAGATGGAGAACTAGGCGCGTTTTTAACAGTGGTATCGTTAGGAATAATCCATTAATATAAAACGTGTTTAGTGCTCAGACGAAGGCATTATTTGTTAATTATTTGGAAAAGTCAGATTCAGGTTCATTGTACCTACAGTGATGGGTCTAATGTTAAATTTATGTATTCCTGATCATTATCGTCAACAAAACATTACGCGAACGGAGAGAGACGAAGCGACTTGTCGCTACACTGTCCATGACTCTTCACAAACCAAGAAGACGAGTCGATCGTATATTATTGGGCATTCAGTCACAACGGAGAGTAGGCGAACTTGTGTATCCGTAACAATCAACAAAGCTTTTGCCTCTTCTGAGAGGGTTTTGTGTTTTCGCAACAGTTTGTGACGTATTTTTGAAATAAGTGGGTCAGAACGAATTAATAAATTATTCATAACTAGCTGTACGCATGCGTTGCAATGCTCTTTTTCCTACCAACTACCTACCTACCTACTACCTCCTACCCTACCTACTACGCTACCTACCTACTACCCTACCTACCTACCACCCTACATACTACTCTACCGACTACCCGACCTACCAACCATACCTACTCTACTATCCTACTTACTACCCTACCTACTACTCTTACCTACCTGCTACATACCTACTACTTACCTGCCTACTACCTCCTATCCTACCTACCTACTACCTCCTATCCTACCTACCTACTACCTACTACCCTACCTACCTACTATCCTATCTACTACCCTACTCACCTACTACCCTACCTACGTACATGCAGCGACAAAGAAAGCTCATCCCTTAAAAGCGACATCTATTAGCGATACCAGCACGCACTTAAACACGTTTCGTAGATCGTCTTACCTACGATTCTACTACGTCGTTGTGCGCGCCATCTCTGTGTCATTTATGAAGTTAGTGTTCTGTAGTTATTGATATCGATTCCACAAGTAAGCGTGTAAGATACCTTTATAACAATAATTCTTTACGTTATTATTAAAAAAAATGTTATGTCATGTCCAACCAACATCAGCATAATTATTTAGGCAGCCCTTATGATAACTATAGGGCGATAGCGGGGTGTTGCGGGTTGAGAGGGTAAATAGGAGCTTTCGAAATAAAGAGATACACTTATATACGTTATATATTTTTTTATTGTTATGGTATTAAATCATATATTAAACCAATAATAATTGAGATTAACAAATATTTATTTACTGATAGAACTGATATTTTAGTTTTGATAATTTCACAAGAGAACCAACATGTTACTCACGTTTGAAACAAACAGAACAACAATTTACATCTCTCGAGATTTTTCAAAACTGTTTACAAAATCGATTACATAATTATAAAAAAAACTTGTGGGGTCAAATCTATACTAATAACGGGGTGGGTAGCCCTCACTTTGTATAACTTCTTCTAATCTAGATCTCATTACATTTACCATATTATAACAAATGTCACTTAATCGCATTAAATCCCAAGTTTTCATAACCGCTTCATCAATTTTTTTTTCTATTTCTGACTTTACTTCAGTCCCATTTGACCCCACAATTTTTTTATCGGATTTAAGTCAGGGCTTTTAGATTGCCAATCAATCAAAGTTATGGCCGTTTGTGTAGAAAACCACTCCATAACCGGTCTTGACCGATGCACCAATCTTGAATAAAATAAATATGTCCATCAGGGTATACGTTGCGCACTGTTGGAATTATCACGTCTTTTAAAATCTCCAAGTAACGTTCGCCATTCATTCGAGCGCCGACTTCGACAAGCTCTCCAGGACCCGTCGAAAACATCCATCCCCAAAATCCTGAAAAAGTTAAACACAAAAGTTTTATTACTATACCTTATATAAAAAGACAACGTCTTGTCATGTCCGGTGGTTTACACGATAAAATAATATTTTATTTTAAGTTATATACCTACCTATATAACTTATTAATATATATACTATAAGAATGTATAATTTATTAATATATATACTATAAGAATATATATTTATTTGTATGTAAATAATAAATTAGGAATTATTATAATTACTCATGTTTGTTAGTAAATCGTTGTTATATTTTAACTAGCTGACCCACGCAACTTCGTCTGCAACACATAATATAGCTTATAACCTTTCTAGATAAATCGACTATCCAACTTATTAAATTGAGCTATATCGTACTCGTAACAAACAAAAAATCTTACCTTTCCTCTATAAAATACCTATTAGTTTAGATTGACTTCGATTATATTATTAAAGTAACAACTACTATAGGTATCTCTTACTGTTACAGTAACACCTTGTACTTGTAAACATTATGGTGCAGTAAATATTTTGAATTTGAATTTCTCCGGAGCCCCCAGAGGCCAGAATCCCAACGTACCTACCGCACAGGACCGAATGACTGCCACGCGCTAATTATTTTGTCGCCCGTATATTTTTACATTGCGATATCTTCTAAGATATTTGTTTAAACTGTATAGAGTAAAGGGCACAAATATTCTATATTAAATTTCCGTGCTAGCAAATACATTTATTTAGATATAGATTAATACCATATTGGTTAAATAAGCTTCACAAAATATAATTATTTTTAGCCTAACATTATAATATAAAAAAATGGTTACAGTGAGTCAATCGTTAAAGGTAAACATATGCTGTCGCGGACTTTTTTTTAGAACTTTTAAAGAGAAACAATTCCTTGATACATGATATTTACGTAACTTAAACCGTTTACGCAGCGCACGCAACGGAAGCTCTCAAAAAGGAATATCTTTTCCCGTTTTTGCAACATTTTTCATTTATGCTCCGCTCCTATTGATTGTGGCGTGATGTTATATAGCCTAAAGCCTTCCTCGATAAATGAACTATCCAACACTAAAAGAATTTTTCAATTCCAACCAGTAGTCCCTGAGTTTACCCCGTTCAAACAAACAAACAAACAAACAAACTCTTCAGCTTTATAATATTAGTATAGATTACGTAGTAAATGTTAATACAGTCATATTTAATTAAATGAGTTATTGCTTACCCAGTGTTAACCTGCCACTAGTCCTTAAAGGTAAAACATTTTGAGAGCTGTAGCGCTCGCCTGGTTTTCTCCATAGTATTTTTCGTCCATCTTTATCGGACTTAAACGTCTTTTCGTCGGTAAAAACCACAATTCCGTTTTCCCAACCGACATTTTGTGTAAGCAATTGGACGGTGGCCCTTGGCGGTTACACTTCACTTCACTAGTTTCTTGATACCGTCTCACCCATAAACGAACTGTGTTTCTCTAGAAGGAAGCAAATTAAAAAGTTAGATTTCTAATGGAAAAAGCTATTACAATATAAACGGATTTTATTTTAGATTACACTTACGTCGACATTTAATTCTCGAGCTCTCGATACTCTTTAAACTTTGATTTCGTTCCCAAAGGACGATTATTTTCGCTTTTAGAAAGTTACTCAATCGAGACATGATTTTATCGTAACTATAAGAAATTTACGTCGTTATTCACAAGCAGGCGAGTAATTATGCTATAATGCGACGGTATGTTTAACTTAATAAAATAATAAGCTTACCTTCAATCTTCTTCATTATTGTAAAGAAACAACACGGCCGATATGAATATTGTGACGGATGATTCATAAACATATCGATGATTTTGAACACTCCGTTACGTAACCGATTGGCGCAGCGGTATAACATCTTGGCTCGTGAGGTTCCAGGCTCGATCCTCACTACGACCTAAATATTTTATTTCATTTTAAATTCGTTTGTTAGTGAGTTTTAGAAATATGTAAAATTATTATAATGTTTGAAGAACACGTTTGGAGGTTTAAAACTATCTATAGGTAGAATAGGATGGGTTTGATAATAACGGGTTGTCGCTTGAGTGCGCACCGACAGTTTTTTTTTCTACTTTGAATCTTAGTAGTTACAAGAATTTCTCAGAGATGGCGCTTCTTGGAGGATGAGTTTTCTTTGTCGCTGCATGTACTACCCTACCTACCTACTTACTACCCTACCTACCTACCTACTACCCTACCTACCTACTACCCTACCTACGTACCTACTACCCTACGTACCTACTACCCTACCTACCTACCTACCTACCACCCTACCTACTACTCTACCTAGTCTACTATCCTACGTACTGAGTTGTGTTTTGTTATTCTGTCAGTTGCGTTTTGTTATACCACGTTTTATGTCACGTCCCACGGGAACGACAGGAACGGGATAAAAAGTATCCTATGTCCTTTTCCTGGTTCTTAGCTAACTCCCTACCAATTTTCAGCCAAATCGGTTCAGCAGATCTCGAGTTATAAGTGTTGTAACAAACCCGTCTTTGTTTTATATATATAGATATCTTCATTGGTCGCTTTTCTACAGAATTTTCTCGAATGATGTTCACGATATCTCCTGAAATCCTTATTTCGAGCTTCTGCAGCTTCTTCGGATAATTTTTCAATTGACACTATACCCAAATTCTCAATTATAATAATATCTGCTCCGTGACCTAGAACTTTATGTACACTTGCTGGCATGTAATACCAATTATACAAATTAACATACAATGTCGTGGTAGCATGGTAGACTCCTGTGATCGAAGCCGCAATATCAGAATTTTCAAAAAATCTTCTAGCGGTATTTCCGTCATTAGTCGTGCCGTGACCCTGTTTTACGACATCAATTAAAAGGGCTGCTTGAAATTTAAACGCTTCCTAATTCAGTAAAAGGTTTTCTAGGACTTACTTCGGTTAAGGTTAATGTGCCAATAGATGCTTTCACTGGAGATGAAATTAGAAACTGTTTAGATGTACTGGGAACAGACTCGTCGTCTTTTTCCACCAAAGCTCGTGTATAAAATCAGGTCACAATATTGACTCTAACCACTCACGATAATGGCTTTTAAATACTTGTTCCTTCCGATGAGAACTTTTCAATTTCCTATTAATATTATAACAATACTTTAGTATACATACAATACTTAAGTTTTTGATCATTATCATTGCGTATCCCAGGTAATTTTGACTGAATTTCACTGTACAGATTATGATTATCTTTAATACTGCCAGCTGCTTTTAATTTTACGAACAAATCGACGTTAGTTACTAAATCACTAAACATTTTACAAAAAAAAATGTAAATCGAAACTTCACAAAAATTTTATTAGTAAGGTACCTACCTTACTAATAAAAAGGGTAGTCCGTATGTAATCAAAGATAACAACGAACTAAATCATCGTTTGACGTTGCCTACCCCCACGATGACCATCTACCTGCAAATTTGCTGCCCTCTGATTGGCGCACGTCACTAATTACTACGCGCCTACTGATAAGAAAACCGTGTTTTGGACATAAACAAATGACGTCAAGTGAGTGGTGTGCAATATCTTTGCACGTACCCACAAAAACGTCTACTTTGATAATTGATTGATTATATTTCGCAATACATACTAGTATTTTTTTTTCATACAATATTGAAAGGTGTATAACTCTGTAATTAAAGGGTTGATGAAAAAGTCGTAAAACATAAAAAATATTGTATTAGTGTAGAGATTTCAAAAATGTAAAAACCAATCCTTAAGTCCCTACTTCGCAATTTCAGCCCACTGTGCGTCTTAGGCAGTTGCTCTATAACCACTATGTCCAAAAGAGATTTTTGATCCCTATAAAAAAACTTTATTGCAAAAAAAACAACCGACTTCAAAAAAAGTGAAGTCGGTGACATGTTTGTTTGATTTCGTTTTTTTGCCACCGACTTCAGAAGCTGATTTTTTTCTAAAGTTTATTTTTCACTTTTTGGTGTTTTTGAAGTCGGTTGTTTTTTTTGCAAAAAAGTTTTTTTATTTTTTCATTTTTAGTTGTAGTCCTATACAAATATTTACTATGCATTTAACATTCAACCAAGAAACCTAACCCATAACCTTCAAGATTCCCTTATTATTGCTTTCAACTCCTAACCGTTGAGGAGTAGTACCTTCCATCATCAGCTCATCAACATGAAGTGATGACTGCTAGATGCGAATACTTGAATAGCGTCAGACAAGTAATACGTGCCTATGAAATTTGAGGGTTGCTCTCGATTTCTCTGGGATCCCATCACCAGGTCCCGGTTTCTATATCATGGTACCACCCTTGAAATATCTCCTTTACAATAAAAAAAGAATCATCTAAATTGGTTCATAAACGACGAAGTTATTAGCGGACACACATAAACGAAAAATGTTCATAAATTAAAAAAAAATCATAAAATGAAAAGTACTGGGTCAAACAATGTCAAATTTTTATGGGACCAAATGGCAACTATTACGCATCAAACTAAAAAAGAATCACGTACGGATCATAAATCTCGGCGTAATCGGTGTACATACATAGAAAGAAAAAAAAAACATACCGATCGAATTGAGAACCTCCTCCTTTTTGGGAAGTTGGTTAAAAAACAAAAGCGAATGGCAAAAAAAGGATTTTAGAAATATAGCCATTTTCTTGATGACTGTGATTTTTATTCCAAAATCTTTGAATGTACGAGGGCACTGAAAATTTCGGGAATCAAGGAAGTGACACAACATTACTATTTAAAAATGTATTTATTGCTTTTCGAAGTATTCTCCGCGAAATTTGACACATTTTTCCATACGATGGAACCAATCATTGAAGCAACCATTCCATTCGGAAGTTGGGGTCTCCAAAATGGCCGTTTTGTAGGCGTCCACAGCTTCTTCAGGTGATGAAAATCTCTGTCCACGCAATTTATTCTTTATTTTAGGGAAAGTATAGAAATCATTAGAGCTTAGGTCGGAACTGTACGGCGGATGGTCTAATAATTCTATGTTTTCTAAAAACTCTCTTGCTCTAAAAACTCTTTTGTTCTGTGCGCGGTGTGAGAACTCGCATTGTCGTGATGGAGGATGATGCGGCGGTTGCAGTTCTCTTTACGGAGTTCAGAAACGACCTGTGGCAAACAAATGCTAGCATAACATTCTGCATTAACCGTTCTTTGTCCCTCAAGAGGAATAGTCGTAACATGGCCGATTTTGGAGACAAACGTGGCCACCATTTTTTTTGCAACACTCCGTGAACGAACAATTTTTGTTGGCTTTAACTCATTTTCGAACACACAAACTCGTGACTGGTTTTTTGTTTCGGGTTCGTACGCGTATATCCAGGATTCGTCACCTGATACGATGTTGTATACAGCATTTGAGAATCCTGCGTGGAATCTTTAGAGAGTTCTGACGCACAAAGTAACACGAGCCGTTTTTTGCTCTTCACAGAGCGAATGCGGTATCCATCGGGAAAACAACTTTTTTACACCTAATTGCTCGAATGCAAGATTATTTGTATTTGATTCATGCCGTTGTCTAAAGTTGCCTGAATTTCGCGGTATGTCACATGTCGATCTTCCTCAATCAGCTTACGCACAGCATCAACGTTTTCTTGGGTGACTGCAGTTTTTGGACGACCTTGATGGGGATCATCACTGAGCTTGAAACGTCCTCGTTGAAATTCAGCAAACCAGCGATAAATTGTGGTTTTGGATGGGGCTTCATCACCAAACGCAGAAATCATCCGGTCAACACACTGTTTTTGTGTTAAACCACTTCGAAAGTCATAATAAATCATCGCTCTTGAATTTTCTCGAGTCATGAGTCAATTCCATTTTCTCAACGACTAAACAAGTTTGACAAAACCTTGTGAGATTTTAAAACCAAGGAGTTTTCAATTAAAAAGATTTTAATATGACAGGAACAGTGGAAATATTCCATTCCCGATACTTTTAGTGCAGCCTATGTATGTATTAACCACACACAACTAGTTTGGTTTAGGTTCTCATAGAGGTATCAAAACTTTCAACAAATGAAACACGTGATTGCTATCCCTATGATACACATTTTGTTCAAACCTAATCATATTATTCAATTTGGACGCAGCCGCCGGCCGCTCGTTACCTCTCAGTGGCGTAGCGTCCGGGCGTGATCGTATCTCCGCCGCCCGTCAGTTTCAATTATATATGTCTGGATGCATAATTTGGACATAGGTATATTGAGAACTGCGCTCGGCTGCGCGCGATCGATCCAGGCCTCGGGGCCGAGCTAACTCTGTAACGGCGGGCGGCGGCTGTATCGCCACCCCTATCTGCTTTGTTCCTACACCTACATTCGAATATCTTTATGCAATTCCAATGTACGAGGGCAGTTCGCCTAAAATCAATGACGGCTTACTTAGGATTGTATTTCGTAAATGTTTGTGTAGGTTTCCGCTGATAATAATATCAGCCAGTCACGTTGAGTTAACATAAGTTAACTCAACGTGACTGACCTATTACATAATAAATGTCAAATGTCAAATATGCCTTTAGAAATTGGAGGGTTTCTTTCACAAAAATCTGAGAAATCTCAACAAAAGAGTTCGAGTTTGTTGTTACAATTTTTATTTCAAATTATGACAATGGAAAAATAGGGCTTTTTCATTGGGTCGAGATGAATGAATAATTATGAACTGGGATTTTAACTTATACCACGTGCTCACGCTAGAGTCACCTCTTTTTTCGATTATAGTTAAGACTAGGATAATTTGAAAGGTTTCTTGATGTCGTGGAGTGAAATAGTCATTATTAGATGGTCAATGACACTCAGAACAAAGAAACCAGATAAATCTTAGATCTAGAGCAGGTCCTGTGTTGTGGATAGATCTGTTCTGAAACAAAAAAAAAATACATAAACTGGTGATATGGAAAGAAAGGAGGTATCTGGTGAGATGACGAGTAATAGAGAAGTATGAAAGAAGAAGACATGCTGCGCCGAACCCAAATGATGATGACTTACATGATAAACGAAGATGCAAGCACTTTATGGATTATTTGAATATGTTAATAAGCGTAATTATGAATTGGATCCATTTTGGTTCTGCCGTTATCGAGCAAAAATAGTTGTTTCATAAACCTGTTGTACAAGTATTGAGGTAAACCTTTTATTTGATAATTTTCAGATCACGGTGGAACAGCTTAAAGAGAAGGTGCGGGAGCAAATGGGCATTGAGCCTAGCCTCCAGCGACTCATATTCTGTGGCAGAGTACTACAGGACGAGAAGAAGCTCTCCGAATATGGTACGGGTTCCAGTCATTTAGTTCTCTTAATAACTTACCTCCCAGGTATCATTCATGGAAGGCTTACCATACATGCATACGCAAAGTTATGAGGCAGTTAATTGTTAATGGATGATAGTTATGACGAGTAATGAACCCAGTCGTGCTTAACGCGAGGAAGCTTTCCCTTGTGTTCTTATTTAATGAAACATGATTATAGCGATTCCTTTTTAATACAATGCACTAAATGGAAAAATAACGTGTTTTTGTATCCTGCTCCCAGACGTCCAAGGCAAGGTAGTGCACTTAGTTCAGCGCGCACCTCCCAGTCCTGAGACTCGAGGAGGGACTCCAAGTACTCCCAACAGCAATGCAGGAGCAGGAGCCGAAAGTAACAATGGCGGCAATATGCAGCAGCAGATCAGGCGGCTCATGGTGATTATTCTTGTTCTACTATATTAATGAAGTGTTGTTCCCCGGAACAGTGAAGTCCTCATAATGCATCATGTGAATGATTGTGATGGAGAGGGATAGTGTGATGAATGATTTAAAAGGAAAATAAAAAAAATATGGGACAAAGGCAGCAAGGCGGAGTATCGATGCATACTCAATATAATGTGTTAACCTGAGCGTAGTTCGTTTATACCTTAGGTTTATGACGATTTTCTGGATACTCTAGGGCGTATAAGAGTGTACTAATTCTTTGCCATGCATGCCAGTACTGGCCCTCAAAGAGGGCTCATTCGCTTTAATACGAGGTGTATTTATATCATACTAAACTGCATTTTTTGTTACAATTTGAGTCGCTCGCTGGCCCGCCCGATTACATCATGGAGCAGCAACAAGCCATATCATCACCAACTACCGGCCGACTCGAATTCATCCGACGGATGATAGCTGAGATCAAAACATCGCTCGCCCTCCTCAGAGCTCACCTTGAAGGAGAGGTAAGATATAATATGGTTTATGGCAATTATTATAATGCATCTTATTACAAAACAAATAACGTGTAGTAGCGCAGTATGTTTATTATTCGAAAGTATTTGTTGATAGTGTTTGCAGTAATGGCTGTATCGTGTTTATGTCCCAGTCTATCCTTTTCCTTTTCTAATATTGGTTGCATAACCTTGTATCGATCCATGTAAGAAAATTAACAATGATAACATGTAATGATACTGAATAAACTATAAGGGCTTATAATTATTTGTGATGCCTTCTTTCAAGGCCACAGTTGTATTGTGCAGTGGTCGTGTGACGCAAGCGTTGTCACATTCAGTTTTATTGTTAAAGGAAACATATTTGGTACTTTCAATCAGTCAGTTTACCGGACAAAATAATTTGATCACTAATAAAAAAAAATGTAAGGTCAAAGTGTAAGTCTCTGTTTTACATTACAATGGAATTTACAAAGTGTAGTCTACCCTATTTTAAAATAAACTGACATACTTGATACATCCCTTTGAACATAGCATGATATTTTTAAACCGTCCTGAATTCTATGCATGTTAATGTTTTTGTTTTTTGTTACATCTTTAGTAACTTGAAATCGTTCTGAGGATTCGATGACCAAACTTAACTAAGTTAAATTACCAATGTCACTTAATGGTCCGTTCAATAGTTTCCAATAATAAACACATCGAATCCACAAAACTTTTTTGTAGATTGAGAATATTTATGTATGTCTATTATAATTATCTGATAAATAGATAGAATTTTTTCGTTTATAGCTGTTTATGTTGTCAATGTGCCTACTGTAGGAAAATAGGAGTTCACCAGCAAGCCGTGAAAGTCCTTCAGAGCAAATGGATACGGAACCAGCTACGGGTACACAGCAGGACGAGGTAATCTGTTGTTTTGTTGTTGGGATATGAGCAGTAAAGCATGTCATTTGTTTTAAGGATTATTAATATAATATATATATAGCATTTTGTGGTGTATTAGAGCTTTAGCACGACGGCTGAAATGTAGTCATGGAAACGTTGGTACCACATTCTTGATACAACAAAAACGAATAAGTTATTGCATTTCTAATTTCAGTAGCTCTCAGAAGTCCGATCTTTGTAAATATTTAATGAATCCAATCGATATATAGGCCCCTAACGCGCATGAATTCGCCGCTAAAGTCGTCTGTGTAGAGTTAGGTCTTAAATGTCAGATGTCACGTATTTTTACTTATTCACGGTTGTGGTCAAGACCGAGTCATTCCTGATTTGACTTTTAAACAGCAACTTTACTAACGTTATCGGCAATATTGTAAATAAGTAATGTATGTATACCTTCCTCGAGAACCACTCTATTCATTTGGTGAAAAAGGCATGAAAATCGGTGCAGTAGTTTTTGCGTTTATCGCGAATAGACAGACAGACAGACAGACCCGGCGGAGGACTTTTTTTATATTACATATTTACAATATGTATCTAAAGTTTACGCTATGTTGTAATAAGTAATAAAATAAACATTTTGTGAAGTTATTGGTACTTTCAAGTATAAAATAGAATTAATGACCTTCTCGCCCGTGGCGCAACCTGGGCCCCGAGTCTGCTATTCAATAGTGTCACAATGGTCTATCATTGATCTCATAATTGTTGAGATCAATGATAGACCATTCTGACACTATTGAATAGCAGACTCAGGGCCCAGGTGAGCTCTAAAACGCATATCGTTTGACGAAGAATAGCCCAGTGGAAATTAACATTCAAATCGCAAAGCATGATTTAGTTCTGCATTTAGATTTGTCTGCCGAGACAATGAAGCTCGACCAAATCCCAGAAAGACATTACAACTGTCTTGGATCCTACAAAGAAGTTAATCAGATAATAATTACGGGGTATCGCTTTACCCAGTACTAACTGGTTGTGGAGGTCAGATAGGCAGATATGATTTATCTGCATTCGGTGGCACTGAAAGCTGACCCCAACAAAGTTGGGAATAGACAAGGCAGAGGGTGTTTAATGTATTTTTTTACCTTTTCTTTTGAAATAAAGTTAATTAAAAAAAAATGTACTGTAATAATTAACTTAAAAACGACATACTTTTATTAAGTTTAATCATCCTTGAAATTTAACATTGCCATTCAAATTATTCACAAAACCACAAAAACATTTTGATAAAGGCGCATTCATTTTCTTATAAATAAATTGACTACTAAGACTTCGTATCAAGACCGTGTATCAACAATACGGGCAATAAATTGCCGCCTATTACGTTCATTACTTCAATTGGTCTGCCATCGTGTTATAGCGTGATTTTCTTTTGTGGATACGTTTGTTGTGATGACTCCCGAAAGTCCTTAGAGAGCTTATATAACGCTTAATTGATATGTTGTTTGGTAGATATTTTATTGTATGTTATGTATTGTACTCGTATTTATTAATCATTATCATCATACTATTTTTTTTTGATTTTATAAATAGGGAAATGTAAGTGTATAATGTGTTATTAACAATGGGCTCGCAATAATAATTATATTTCAAGTACCTACCATATTTAGAATATAATAATGGACAGTAATTAAACCTAATCTGTTGCACAGATAAATAAGTTAGCAGACATTTTACAAATCATATCACCCGAGTAGATATTGATATAAACCCTTTAAAACAAAATCCAAATCGGTCCAGCCATCTTCGAGTAATCGAGGAACATACATAAAAAAAAAGATCCGACGAATTGATAACCTCCTCTTTTTTGGAGTCGGTTAAAAAGACATTGTGTAACTTAGGATCATTGTATTGGTATGGGTTGTTCTTATTCATCATTGTTAATAACATAATTTTGAAAATATTTATGATACTTTAACTTACTGTTTGTATGTTTGAACGCAGCCCGAACCTCTACTTGACGAAAACGGTGATGAAACCACGGACGCTGCTGCACGCGCACAGAATGCTCGTCGAAGGTGGGTTTCTAACAAAATAAGGCAAAGAGTCGAATCTGAGCGAAAAATGCAGCCAATATCACGCGGATTCCTTCATGCTATCATAGTAGTAGCGAGACTTATTATTATTTGGCATAAAAAAACAGTAGTATAATGACATGTTATAATAACATACGAACCAGGACCTCATGCACAGCAGTCGCGCTTGCGACCTCAATACCAACGAGGCAGTCATGACATGCTATAAAATACTTATAGACAGAGTACTAAATTATTCAATGATAACTAACGTAATTTAACGATACGTGACGTAAATACAAACAGTAGCAACATTAAGTTGTTCAAGTTATAAAAAGAAACTCTTACCAAGGAGTATTGTATTACCCAGTTACTGGTTTGTGGAGGCCAGATAGGCAGCAGATACTGGCGTTCAGGTGCATACAGTTAACCGAAAACTAACCCTAATATAAGTTGGGAAAAGTCTAGAAAGATGGCGATCTTCAAACATGATAGAATAGTGCCGCTTATTGGCGATAGGTTAAATGTTGTAACCAACGTCTTTGCGTGTCAAATTCGGCCGCATTTTTCCGCACAGATTTGCCCCTATCCCTAACTAAATCAATAATTGTATGTTTTTGTCTTACTATACAGCATGTATTAGAAAGGTGTGTGATCACACCTTTCTATAGACCATCGAAATTAACCACATTTTTCCAAATCGTAACTATATGCTTTTATTTCAATCAGATCATAATTTACACTTTTGAATGTCAATATCAAAAGGATGAAGCTACAGTCCCAGTACTAGGCCCAGTATTACAAGGCATAATAATTTGAGGAAATACTGTAGTTGCCCATTCCAAATAGATCTGTATGGAGAAGAATGTATAATGGAACTATTCAATCAGACCACCCAAATGTACCTAGTGTGTCTACCACTTCCATGTACATACATGACAACACTTTTCTGATACATGTTATAAGTCAACAAAAGAGATAGTATGCAGGCAGTTAACCACAATCACACAAACTTGTTTTATGAAGTGTTATTTTCTAACATAAATTAGAACCTAAGACTGCCACTTAAGTTCTAATTTATATTAACTCAGACTCACTTGAGTGTTTATTATTTTCAAAAAGATATTGATAAAAGTAACCACGATAAAACATTGGCCTAGGTAATTTCATTTCTGGCCTGCATTAATTTCTTTTTTGTTGACATGATTGTCGGTACTTGGGACGGTACTTTAAAATAATCAATCGTTAACTAAACATTCACTTCGTAGTCATTTTAATTCTTACACTTTCAAAATATATAATATATTCAGTAGAATAGTAGCTTTACCCGCCACGCTCGTTTTCCTAGTTTAAGCAGTGCTTGCCGGGGTCAGTCCGTGGATATATTAATGATCACCCACCGTCATTACTTTATCTTTGCTGACTACTCGTAGCTGGGTTTTGGAGGTCTGATAAGCAATCGCTCCTTGTGAAATACTGGTATTCAGTTGCATCCATTTAGACTGGCCAACCCCGACATACTTTGAGAAGAGACTAGGCAATCTCTGTTATAGTGCAGCTTTCCGCCTATAAATATTTTTTTGAAATCGTATCAGCCGTTTTGGAGATAACCTCTTCCATCCAAACTAAGCCTCTTTATAAAATTAGTACTTATCAATAATCTTTATCGACAAGGTAACTGTTGAGTTGAGGTAAAATAGATGTGAAAAGACCAATTGTCTATTATATTATTGAAAACTGTGAGTCACTACTTAAATATAAATTTAGTTGATATGTGCAACGTAGTTACTGATTGAATATTTTATGTAAACTTCCTGTGTTCTGAAATAAGTACGTACCTAAAATTCAAATTAAGTATGAAAGTTGCTTGTGTTAATAATGAAATGCTTATGTATAACATCGATTTTCAAAATCGCTTGCTCTTGCTACAAAATTAAGTATAGAAATCTAATTTAAAATTACGCATCCCAATAGATACACATTTCATCGGTTCGTAGAGATTTACATGAAGGAGCGCTTAATTTTAAATGTGACGTTTTACAGCTGTATTGAGCTTTAATGGCGCGTGAACAAAATCGGAACTTACGCCGCCGCTTACGTTCCATAATCTTGACTTCTTTTGAGTTTAAATAAAATCGTTTAATTACCTCGTTTATTCATATTGTGCTAGCATGATCATCAATTAGAATTCATATAAAATTTGATTCGATTCTGAGCACAAAGAGGTCAGGAATAAGCTAAATCATCTTGCTGTTTCTTTATCTAACCCTTCATGTAGATCAGAGGATGTAGTTCAATTTGACATAACGACCTTAAAGATTACACATGTGACATTATACAATTTCCAAATGAAACCGAACTCGATCAACATTTGTAATCTTTTGTTTTTACCTGCCACACTGTAGAAGATATCGCTGTGAAATTGTACTACTTCTTCTGATCTACACACATCATTACCATGTTACTAACACTGTGAATTACTAACATATTAAAATATCAGGCATCGCATGATGATGACTGATATTTTGATATATTTGTACGATTCGCAACCTCCCACCGAAAGGAGCTACAGAGCCATTCGAGCATTACGCGCTCGCCACTCTCGACCACGTGACCTTGGCCAATTGCTCGATGAATTGGACGCACTTCAAGAACAGTTCGCCCCATACCGATCCAATTACGTCAGGATGCTTCGAGCTGCTAATAACCCTGAGGTTAGTACCGTGCTTCATGTTTTTGCATATCATAAAGAACTGGAATAAAATAACTTGTGCCCGAAAGTGAGATATAGTGGGCCAGATTTAATAATAGAAGCCTCGAATCTTTGAAATATTCAAACAGATAAGGTTTAGGTTAGGGAGGCGGCCTAATATTACACCCTGCATATTTCGCCAATTATGTCTATTCCAATGTAATTGTCATGAATTGGGAACAAATCCGGACTCCGTGGCTGCAACTGAAAACATTTTAATGGGAAAACCCAATAATGGTTTGCCGAACTGGGAATTGGTACCAGGATAGCATGCTGAGAAGTCTGATCAACGAGTATTCTATAATGTTTAAAAAAGGCTGCGTGTGAAACAATACCAAGTTAGGACGTCATTGGACTCTTAATTGTGCTAAGAAACCCTTATAATTTACTGTAAACTAATGTTATTTCAATTTTTAAGCCACCGGTATACTCTGAAGAAGAGCGCGTGAGCGCGCAACATGTGGTGGACACGGTGGCGGACGTAATGCACAGCTTCGCGCACGCCTACCATGCCGTCAGCGACATAAACTTCCAAGTAGGACAGCGCAACCCGCGACTCACGTCAGACGTTAGCATGCTACGCCACCCCATCCCGATGCAGGTACGTACTTACTGTTCAAGGGTTTAGCAGACATACTACCATAACTTTTACCATCGGTGATCGACGATGTTATAACTTCATCAATGCTGTATCGACTTTCGGGAACTCTGCGTTCAGTCGCTATTACAAAACCCCGCAACGCAGACGTTTTTTTTAAAGCTGTCTGCTAAAGCTCTTAATGGACCTCATATTATCATTTAAATATGGATTTCTTGGTAGGCACACATCAATGTGGTCCAATCTAACCGGCGCACGGCTCAAGCAGCAGCGTCACCACCGCCTCCACCGCCACCGCCCCCAGCGGCAGAAGACACTTCAGCTCCATCTGCACCGACTGCGCCATCTACACCATCGGCGCAATCTGTGCCCTCTGCCCCGACTACGCCTTCTGCGCCTTCTGTGCTATCAGAGACATCAGCGCCAGATGCACCATCAGTGCCAGTCGCGCCATCAGCGCCAGTCGCGTCATCAACGCCGGCCACGCCATCAACGCCGGCCACGCCATCAACACCAGTCGCGCCATCAACGCCAGTCGCGCCATCAACGCCAGTCGCGCCATCAACGCCAGTCGCACCATCAGCGCCAGTCGCACCATCAGCGCCAGTCGCGCCATCAACGCCAGACGCGCCATCAACGCCAGTCGCGCCACCAACGCCAGTCGCGCAGTCAGCGCCGACCACACCACCAACGCCCGCCGCGTCATCTCCGCGAGCCACACCATCGGCGACGCAAGCGGCGACGCAGACTACTGGCACTGGAAACGCTAGGGCTACAGCCACGCAGACGTCTGCTACCGCTACTGACAGTACTACTACGGCCACGAGCAGACCCACTGGAGCTAGGACCGGCGGTAGGACTCTACAACCGACTGTCAATATAAACATTCAGCCAGATCCCGTCACGTATCAAGTAGAGATAGAGACAAGGGTCCCGATCGCGTTCCCCATAGAGAATGCTCTGCTGAACGGCTTGACGAACGCCGCCGCCGCCGCAGTGAACGCGCAGGAGCAGGGCCAGCAGGGCGCGGCTGCGTTTGCCGCCGTGCAGGGCAATAGGCGCCAAGTACTGCTCGGTAAGACCTTTCAATAAAGGGAACCTCCTCTCCATGCTCCATGTTGTCTGCTTCTTATATCAATTATTTAGTAGTCGCCTAGCAGCAAATAGATGCCACCGGCTCAATCTTTAATAGAGTAATGAATAAAAGCCTATGAGCTAAAGAAAAACCCTAAAAGCAAAGAATCTATCTACAATATTTTGTTAAATTCATTGCTTTATGACGGTATCTAGACAAGTCAATTATAAAAGATTGTTGCTTATAAATATTCGATTGTAATGTACTCATTATATTAAATTTCATGTATTTTGTCGTAGATTTGGAGAATTTATTTAGAGGATTGAGCCAAACTGGTGGTCTTAATGGAGTAGAGGTCGTGATGAGCATGGAGGAGATACCTCAGGCCACAGGCGCCATCGCAGTCGGCACTATCGTGACCGGTGGCCCCGGCGGCCCGGGTGGCAATAATACTGCTCCTAATACTACTACTAATGTTCCTGCGGGCGCTCAGCAAGAACAACCTCCTAACGTTGGTGAAGGTAAACAGTTTATAATTTAATTGCGTTAATTTTTATCTTTTTAGCCCAATTAATGTCAATCACTTCTTTCCAAATCAACTGTTTAACTTCTTGCGTTAGTATAACATCAAAATGCTCTCTCCTCAGTATACCTGTCCCCGCTGCCGTGGGGTGGGGCGAACCTTGCGCCGAACGTCGAGTTGCTGCAGAACCTCGTGCAATCCATGGTTCGTGGGGGACTGGTGCCTGGAGTAGATGGGGTCACTCTGCACATTCCCACGCAGCATCCGCAGGCTCCAACTGCAACGGCGACGCCACGTATGCATAATGTGAATGTGGGCGGGCAGTGGACCCCGCACCCGCACCCGCACCAGCTCGTGGAGCAGGCCGCGCACGCCGCCGCCACACAGGCTGTACTGGCGCGCCATGCCGGTCTCCGCACTGGCCAGCCAGCTGCCACAGCTACGGAGACCAACACGCAGAATGCTCAACGTAAGTTGTATTGTCAAAGTCAAACCATTTCTCAGTTAGGCTATTAGAAGGCACGTAAAACTTTACAAGAAAACATGGGTTTTTTTCCTTGTTGCCAGTGATAGTCTATTGTTATTCGGCCTGTTACGTGCTTTACATTATCCTTCTGAAATATTCTACAAACGAACAGAAATGCTATTAAATGTCCACATTAGTTCACGCAGAGCAAACTGAAATGATGTTTTAATCATTCGAATGTTTTCTGATATCTACCAACTCGCAGTGATACGGCTTGATGACACCCACTCGCTCACAAGAGACCTGCGTACAAGCAGTCAGAGCATCCATAGGCTGTGACATCATTTATCATCTGGCTGCCTTTCTCCAACCATGTTGGGGTCAGCTTATAGTCTAACTGAATGCAGCTGAATACCAGTATGTTACATGGAAAGACTGTATATCATACCTCTTGATACTGATTAATTGATCATAAAATTTAAACTAGTTAGGAGCACTTGCTTGAAGTAAAGAAACATGTATGTTTGTCTGCAGCGAGCCTGCACTTGCGTCGTGCCACTACCACGACCCGTGCCCAGACCGTGTCTCTGGCCCACTTGATCTATGACAGATTCTTGCAGTGTGACAGCCAGCATGCCCGCCGTCGGCTGCAACGCCGCAGGTAACATCACAATTACATACTAGCGACCTGATCGTGTTTACGCACGGAGTCTTGAATATCGAGATTTATTTATTACATCCAAGTTCAACCGAAATTACGGTGAAAACATTCAAAATTCGTTGTGCAGCTTAGAAGTACGATTTAGTCAGAATAATTTCGTAACAGTAATAAATTAGTTTGGACAGTTGTCAAAGAACATTTATACAGAAACCCAATTTTGGGACATAACTGCTATATTCTACAATCAGACAATTCATGTTGTATTGATCTTTATACAAAGTTAACGTTTCGGGGAATTAATCATAATTGTTTGATAGGGACCATCAACAGCAACAGATTGCTGCCCAAGAGCGCGCCCGCGCCGATCGAGTTTCTGCTCAACAAATCGAGTTTCTGATGCATCGCAATCACCACATCAATGACGTGAGTACAATGAGTAGAGGATTACTTTTATAATTAGCATTTCTGTGTGGGAAACAGATGGAGCTATAAGTACAGGACTTCATCTCTTTCCACATTAGACCACCAGTCATCAAGAATCGGACGCAAGACCTAAAAGATCCTTTCACAGCGTTTCCTCAAAAACTGGAACGATTGTTTGTGGTGTCCCTGTAAAAGGATCTCCAAGTTCAGAATTAACGTTTTCATCTAGTTTATTTCAATACTTTTCACAAATCATAATGTTTACAATAAGCTATGTCAACGTGGATGGAAAGCCGAAAGTTTCTTGTAACAATCACTAAGAAAGCTGTATTGTATGTTAACATACAATAACAGTTGAGCACTAAAACAATGAAACCGCAAACTCATAACATCATCATTCTCCTACCCTTATCCCACTTTATTAGGGGTCGGCGCAACATGTCTTTCTCTTACATACTTCTCTATTTCTCGTCATCTCAGCAGTCACTAGTCTCCGACCGACAGAACTGCTTTATTCTGGTGTGTGATGTTCAGTGTAAAGTAGTTGCACGGAATTTCCGCTGATGTATATGTTTTTATTTTCAGGAGCACATGGCTATCATTGTTCGCCTGCTCGGCAGTGCTCCATCGCAGGAGTCTTGGTTCACCGCTTTCTTGCTGACTATTGTAAGTATAATATAAAATTATATTTATTTATGTAAATTAGTTAAAAAATAAATATTTCTACACGTCAAAAAAAAGCTATGTTTTAAGAAGCAATGCCAATGCTGTTATTGGCGTAACCACTTACGGGACTCAACATATTTTAAGAAAAATAGGTCATGAAGAACCTTGCAGTATCCGGTTGCAGTAGACTGGAAGCCGACCCCAACTTAGTTGGGAAGAGTCTAGCTGGATAGCCTTATAGATCAGTGTAATTAAACTCAGAACTATATATTGCTTTTGGTTTTTCTACTCCTTCTGAAACTTTTAATCCCATAACCTTACTGACCCTATCGATTGCAGTCATAAAATTATACGATAAAGTGGAAGAAGATAATATTTTACCATGCCCATTATTACAAAAAAATGTCAGAGCCGCATCTTAAGTAGTGTTCATTTCGCAAACTATGTTAAGAGCTGGATATACGCCATTGACAATTCAACCTCGGAGCACTGATTTACTGGGCGCCAGAGGGGTAGTAGCTACGCGATTTGCGAGTAGCGATTACGTAAAAAAATAATATATTGATGGCAATAAAAAGATCCTATGATTGATAGTTTAGGAGAAAAATGGTAGTTAGTTACTTATTTTTTTGGTGAAGATAAAAAAAGGATAGGCAAAGATTCCAATACCTCCTTCCTACTTCTGTTCTCCTGGTAGTTTGTGGGACTTTACTGCCTATCCTTTTTTTTATCTTCACCAAAAAAATATGTTTTCAATACCTCCTGCCTACTTCTATTCTCCTGGTAGTTTGAGCCGTAGTTGTACCCTAAACTGTGTGATGCAACGAATGAGAGACTTGAGTTCCGCAGGTTTTACGATTTTGTAACACCCCTAAATTATATCGTAGAACTAGTGGGAATTTTCGTTCCCACTAGTTCTACGATTTCGTTCCACCTTGTATCGTAGAACTAGTGGGAAAAAAAGGAAAACAAATCCCACTAGTTCTATCGTAGGACTGTGCAGTAGAACTAGTGGGAATGATCCCCCAAAACGCCAGCCCTTCGCTACGTCCTGGTGTCTATTTCTGGTACTCAGACATTTCTGATGAAAACTTTCAATAAAGTTAAATTCACTCGTGGCCGTCAGACTACGCATACCAGACGCCTGCAGATCCTGCATTATGTGTCAAAGTTCAGTTTTCGGAGCCTCTTCCGCACTTGGTCCGCAACGGTTTGACCCAACCTTAACATATTGCTTGATAATGAAATTTGGGATTCGTCGCGCTCGGGGTTCAATGGGCCCACAAAAAAAAATTATACAGGGCCCTACTAGGACTAGCTACACTACTGGCTTTCACCATCCACAGGCCCGTCACTTGTTTATGCCGGAGCCTCTGCAGTCGATGAACGGGGAGCCGGTGCTGATTCCCCACGAGTTCACGCAGCTGCGTGTGTTACTGCGCAACTATGTACAGAACCTGACTAATCGAGCCAATGCCGAGTCTCCTGGGAACTCCATTGTGGGAGTCACCGATTTCTTCGTCAACGAGTTCAGCGATTTTATTCAAGAGATGGTAAGTTTGTAATTTTTAATTCAGACATTCGCTGTCGTTATTTTTAAAGTAAATGTGAACAAAAACAGGTGCTTGTACTTCCTAACCAAAACCTTTATAATTTCCTCGTTGGTCTTTTTGTCACTGTACTTTTTCTCGAGATCTCTGCAACGGCATAATGTTTAAGTTTCATGACGCTCACACGGATTTAAAGGGTTAATCTTAAAGACCAGTTTTTGTTTCTCATATACTTTAGGTACCATGAAAACGTCGCTTCTTTAATATTCACCTAAAAGTGCGTACTTTTTAGTGACCTGCTATGACCGTAACTCAATTTCTTAGATTTTTGAGTTAAGTCCATATCATTCTGAAGGTGCGAATTGGATATGTAACTTACCAAAACTAATCCCTGCAGGATAACATTACTCCACTGCGTGATGACTTCGATGCCTACTGCTCCATCCGTTCACTATTCCGGGCCCGCTTGCCCGCACTTATTGGCGCCGTGATGTCCGAGTCTATGGGAGACTTGAATGCCGCACGTTTCTACGCGATATTCTCACGGCTCTATACTGATTTTTGCACGCTGATCTCGCACTTGTGCGTTGAAGGCCTCGACGGCTTGAGGCAGCTACACAGGACTTTCTTGGTAAGAATCTGCTTTAATAAAGTAGTTTTTAATACTAAGAAGAAATAGGTAACAAAAAATTGTACAAGAGAATGAATTTTAGAATGTAGGTAGTTAACTACTTAAATTTTTGGGTAGTCAGGCAAAAAAAAAAATATAGCAGTATGAATATTAATATTATTATAATTATATTATACTATTTAATACTTTTTTTTCTGTTTTCTTTACTTTGTGCGTTTCTACAGGATATCAGGATCCGTTACTTCGACGAAGCGATTCAGGCAGTGATATTGGTTCTTGCCAATGAAAATTTGAACGCTATCATCAACACTTTGGGTGCGCATTGCGCCCACATTCAGCAGCATTTGCATCGTCGGCCAGGAGTATCCATGCCACAGGTAAGCTTATTGCAAATTATTTTTTTTAATTTGAACGAAATTGGTTCATTCAACTGATGTCTTAGGATCCACTTGAGGATGAAGAGGAGCCGGTGCCGATGGAGGTGTCACCGCCAGCTCCAGCTGCTCCAGAAAAGCCTAAAGACAAGCCAGCGCCGGCTAAACCTGATGTTGATAATGAGAGCCAGTCTGATACTGGTCCGGTTTCGGAAGAGGGCGCCCCGCCGGCCCCCGCCCCGGCTGCGACCCAGGCCACTACATCAGTCGCCACAGGCGCCTTCCCCGCCCGCGCCTCTCACACCATGACCTCCAATACGGCTCCGCAGTCACCAGTCACTTCGCCGAGTCGTGTTATGTGAGTTCTAAGGTACCCCTCGGACCAAAGATTTTAAATCGGTCGATAGCTTAGTATATAATCTGTCTTTGGGCAGAAAATCCTGTTTCTATGTTAAATGTCGAAAGGCCTTGATGTTAGTATTTCTCTTTTTTCGCAAACG
Source organism: Diarsia brunnea (assembly GCA_949774965.1). Classification (NCBI taxonomy): domain Eukaryota; kingdom Metazoa; phylum Arthropoda; class Insecta; order Lepidoptera; family Noctuidae; genus Diarsia; species Diarsia brunnea. Next base: position 16,429,438 of record OX458996.1, read on the forward strand.
CTAGTGATTTTCTATACACGCTTAGACGGCTTATGCTGACCATTCATTATATAATCCCATAATCCCCGACGAGTTCAGAAGTGAGGTGGTACTCGTATACACCCACATTTTGTCCGTTATGTTTAATGTAATAGGGGGCGAGCCTATTGCTATGCGGCACAAAACAAGACTCCATGACTGCTACTGAAAATCTTTTGGTTAGTAACCCCAATAACACTTAGACCATTTTTAATAAATCGTTCATAGATTCACCTTGATATCCTATTTCATCTAACTTCATTACTGCGACATTAACATAGCGATATTAAGTCTGTTTACTTCATGCATCAAAATAGGCCATTGTGTCCTTCTTCAAAATCCTACTAAACTATTGGCTGATTAAAAGTGAGTTCTCCGCTGGGGTGACTTTATATGATAAGTTCACTTGTAGTTAGTAGCAAACCATGCTTTCTTGGACAATTGTAAATATTTTTTATTAATATAGGACTCCTAAAGAAAGGAGTGAACCAGCAACACCAACGCGCAACACGAGTGACCAAAACATACGATTCGTAAGTATTACAAATTATAATAACTCAATACTTCAACAAAACCTCACAAAAGTGAAACCCTACTCAATTAAAACATACACTACTATAAATTGTTCTCTTAGTAACGTACGTAAAAATCATCAAATTAGAATTTTAAATTGCCACGGTATTTAAATTTTTCCGAATAAATAGCAGCTACTTAAAGTCGGAAGAACTCGGTGCTGTTATATCGTGCTGACGTAATCGATTAATGATGAAACGCGAAAGTAAAAAAGTACACTAGTTGGAGTAATAGTGGCGGTACTATTGGCACATTTGTATTAGTTCGCGTTGCACATGCATAGCTTAATGTTTGGTTGTGCCGGGCGCTATGCAGGTACCTCCGTTGATGATTCTGCAGCACTGGGGCGAAGAGTGGGTGCCAGTGTTCACTCGTGATCAACAGAATCAGCGCGCGGAGCCTCAGGAACCGTACAGTGATGCGTATATCTCCGGAATGCCGTCGCGCAAGCGCCGGTGTCTGCGCCAGACTCGACCACCGACTACACTCAATGGATTTATGGAAGGTACGTAACATACTCTACATTTGTCAAATTGTTGCTATGTTTGTAAATGACGGAACATTTTTACTAGGCCGCGGAATAATAATGTTAATGTGAAGTTGATCACGTGATTTGATATGCATCTTTTACGAATCAATTCTTTTAAGTTAAATATAGAATGTGAAATTTATTATGATGAATTTGGTGTTTTCTCAAAGTCCCATTTTTTTATCCTCGAAATTTTATTTTATTTTGCTATGTGTGTACATAAATGATGAACTTGGTCTTTAAAAACACTTTTACTCGTAAAAAATGAAAATATTAATATTTTGTCAAGTCATTATTAAAATGTATTAGCTAACCTATGTATTGCGTTTGCCAGAGAGCCTACGCGAGGCTGTAAATGAACGTCCAGTCACGGTCCCAGCGCAGACACAGGACAACGCTCCCATGCGCATTGCGTTCCGCGAGTATATGCGCAACTACGTGCGCGAGCGGGCCGCCAACTCCCCTGACTACGACCCTACGCAGTATGCGTCAGCCGCACGCTTCATAAATATGAACAGGTATGTACTAAACGAAATATTTATCACTAGTGTACGAAAAGACGTCAACTCCTAGGTCGAGCAGTGTTATTACTGCGACAGTGAGATTTATGTGTATCTATTGGCTTACGCTCGAGAGCGAGCTCGAAAATTTTAGCTTTCTGCCTGGCCCCCTTGGATCGTGGGACCCTGGGCACGTGGCCATTGTGCCCAAAAGAATAGATGGACCTGCCTATTGCATAAGACTTAAATATATCTGACGACATATCGAAATTACATAAGTAATGAAAGTAAAAAAAAAAGAAAAAGCCGGAAAGACAAGTTTTTTTTCCTGTTTTACTATACTTGGATAAAGCAGTCAAATAGCATCGTGTTAAAGAGGTAAAGTGCTCGAGTAGGGATTCTTAACATACTCCAGCATTTGAGCCATGAAAAAAGGGAAAAGCAAAACACAAGTCCGATCCTAGAATTACATTTTTTCTTGTTTTTTTTGTACGGAGAATAATAATAATCTTTTTTTATTGAAAAAAAAAGAAATACGAAATACATATTACACTTAGCACAATAGTATTACAAGTACAGTAGGTTAAATACAAATCAAAATGAACCCTAACGTCTAGGCCGAGCCTGTATCTTAGACGTTAGCCACTTCCAATGTTGTATAATATATATAATCAGAGAACATGTATAGTGTGATTAAACATTACAAGGCAAATTTATAATATAATTAAATAATCTGTGTGCTCAGTAAACAATGCAATGTGGGTAGATAAGATATTTACTATTGAGTATTCTTAAGATCTACGTATGGACGTTTACTACTTTTGTTTTCGAAGTACTAGCACCCGACATTTGTTACAGAAACAACAAAGTGTGTGAACTTAAGCAATTTTAGAAAAATTGAGGAATGAAGTTGGTGGGTGTGAAGTCATCAAATGACTCCTGCCACTCTGGGCGGAGCGGAATCCCTCAGACTTCTACTGACTCTATCAAACAATCCGTAGCCCCGGCAGAAATTAGTCTTTTCACTTATAGTTTTTAACTTGCATTGATAATATCCGTGGTGCTAGGCAACTGGGCTTATCCCAGTTGTGTACGTATATACTTTTGATTGACTCGTGCGGTGATTACAGTGCTTCAATTTGATCGAATGGTGTGATATATTACTTTGTTAATTAAACGTGAATGTCCAAAGTCAATATTCTAAATGCATATTATTTATATTCATTACTTGTAACACATTTATTTTATAATTTCAGGACAAGCAGCGTACCGCAGCCACAAGAGAACGGCGGCGGGCCGTCGAAGGAGGAAAAGTGAATCGTATTGTAAGCCATTATATTCGGCTCCACAGTAGTAGCTTCGCTTTATAGTTTACGGTGTTCTATTACAGCTTACAGTTAGGGTTCATAGTTTCTAATGGTCTCTCAATATTTAATATAATTATATTCATTTAAATAATAGGAAATCTAAATAATGTACAGTAGAAACCCAACTATCCGGGCTTCGGTTCTGGGATTTGTGACTTTCCGGATGGTTGAATACGATTTTTAGGCCCAAATATTACAATTAAGTTTAAAAGGAGTTTATCAATCAAAAACTCAACTCAAATCTTACAAATAAATACTGGAAAATACAATTACATTCACGTCTTAAATCTACGCCGCCGAAATACCCATAATAGTAAAGAAGGAACGATGAAGTATTTATTCTTGTACGTAAATGTATTTAATTTCTTGGAAAAAGTTGAACGATCATGTCAACAATTCGTTCGGATGATCGGGTATCTACTGTAATAATCAATACACAAAGTAGAATTGTTTTTTCGGAATGTTAACACTCGTAATGTTGTAGTAAATCATAATTTTAAACATTTAAGTAATCAGTACGATAAAGTAGCGACGGTAAATTGTTAGGAATGTAATAATCGCCTAAGTAAGCGAGTTATCATATACTTGAGTAATTATCTAAAAGCCATAGGTTTCTACACTCACTGCCGCACTCAGAGAGCTTGAATGATTACTTAGGCCATCACTTAGTAAAGGTTTTGATAGTTTTGTCATACAAAAGTATGTCAAATCTTTACTAAGTGACGGCTTAAGTAATCATTAAATATCTCTGAGTACCGCAGTTAGTCTGTGTTTGATTGTCATAATAATAGTTGTTCCCCTCTGATATCCATGAAGCTTTTAAATGAGAGCTACCTAGGGTGATACCCCTGTGTGTGTGAGAGTATCCCGCTCACATTTAAAATTAACTATAAGTGATCACGGAGCGGCCATACACGTAACATCAGAAGCGTTGTTGATATTTTATGCGGATTTAACCCATATAAACCTACTCTAAACATTTATATTATAACTTTATTGAGACATATTGATATTTATGAAATATTTATACTATTTTATTGACTTAATTAATAAGGGTTTGATTTATATAGTATCAATTTATTGGTAAATCTATTCTTTCTGGTATCTACAGTTGTCATTCGGTGTTTATTATATTAATTACCCGTATATAGTTAATCCCGTAAACGTATAAGTACAGATTATCTCCATGTTATTATGATAATCTACTATAATTATAATAGTACCCAATAAACATAACTGTCTTCATATAGAAACAGAGTAGTAACTTTCTAATTATATACAATAGTCTTTAGCCATAATAAGTTTTCAAATATTCTTGGTGTTTACTACAATAATATCGTAATAATCATTCTTTAGAGGACTAGACAATAGATTTAACGTATAAATAGAATCAGGATTCAATATCCATTTTTAAAGATATTCTGTCCCATTCCTGGGTTAAGGTCTTCTTCCACTCTTCCATCATACTTCTTCCAGTTCCGTAGGAACACACCCGGTTCTTCCCGTTATGTTTTATTTTAACAACAGTTTTGTATTAATATATATAATATATACCATAGTTTATTATGCGCCAGATTTCATGTCCTGTCCTATTTGAGTTTGACAGCCAAACCAAAAATAACTGATTTGGTGACATCCGTTTTTTTTTGTAGCGTAGTAGTTTGTTTCGAACACAATTAGTTAATTTAATATCTAGTATACTACGCGCTATTAATCGTTCGCTTACTTCTGGATGTTAGCACATACCAACTGTGTAACAAACAGCGATGTCCTATGGTGTGTTGTCGGTAAGTTGCGACGCCTGAGTTGCGTTCTACATATAAATAAGGACGACTTGCAATAAATTGCGTTGAGACGACGCGCAGCTTCGCACCGGCAACGCCCCGTGTGGCTTGACTCATAGGTTAAGATAACCATAGGTTCTGTGTCTATCTTATAATAATATTACTCAACAATCATTAATGTTAACAATTAGTACTTTGTAGCGGTGATTGTTCTGGATATTTGTGCAAATAATATCTCGCCGCGAAAAGGAGCTCGTGTCTTAATAATAACAGCTTGCTTGTGGGTGACCAACCATTATAGACCGAGTTACCTTCGTGCCTCGTAACGCATGTTAAACACACATTCTCACTGTCATTTGTAAATCTTTGACAGTCGTAACAAGTGGCCCGAAAGTCTCAACAACCAGTGTTACCCAGTACTAACTGGGTTGTGGAGGTACAACTGACTTCATGTAAAATCCTGGTATTCAACTACTACCAGCATATTAAGGTATTTCACCAAAAAAAATCTAATTAATCCGTCAGATAGATTTTCAGAAAATAATGGACACATTTTTTTCTTTTTTCACGTAAACAAAAGATGAAGACGATACAGTGCTTCGAAAAGTCGTGTCAAGTCGTTTAACGTCACAAGGTTAGTACTTTTTATCCACAAAGTGATGTCACAAGCCCCCACTCATGATCTTTGACACGTTTTATTCTCGACAAATTTTATTAATTTGATAAAACAAAAAACACGTATCCTATATTTTTCGATAATCTAACAGACGGACTAATTAGATTTTTTTGGTGAAATACCCTATTGGGGAAAAGTCTCGGCCGAGATTGGCCATCATGGGCAAAATTCGGATTGTATCATCATATTGTTCTGGAACAATTACGCGTATCCTTATATCAACAGTTAAAATCGATGTATTGTTATAATAAGAACTTTTAATGTGTATTAGGCACTTATTTCTGTGTTTCATCTGGTAATGATAATCAATATTGTCGATATTACATCCCATATTTATTCTTAAAATAATTCCTGTCATAAAATATCTTAAACTCTGAGTTAAGAATAGAGAGATAATAATTTAGAGACTTGATTATATGCAACTTAAAATGGTCGAAAAATGCGTGCGTGTGCATTATTAATGCATATTCCATTTCATGAAAGCATGTTCCTGAAACTACTTTTCCCTTCTATTAATTTAAATAATTTTATAATTAGTTAACTCGTTTTACACTCACCGAGGTCAATGGTCATAAAGGTGTATTTTTGCGACTCACACTGGCACATTTTTTTTTATGTTTATAGTTAGATACAGTAAAAATTAATTTAAAAAATACAAGCCCATAAATGCATGATTTTTAACTTAAATATGCGTTAACTGCTAAAAACATCCATAATTGATATTTTTCGTTAAAATTGCATATGCAAATATGCATTGGCATATAATCAGGTCTCTACTAATATTAAATTGTATTTTATTATTTATATAGTGGCACCGATATTTTTTGTTATGATCGGTACGCCTTTCTGTAGCAGGTCTCGCTTATAAGGGCTTGTTCACACGGCGATGGTCAGTACGGTATTCTAGGTGGAATTTACTAAAGCCAAGAGAATCGCAAAGGCGATCACTCGGTATAGTCATGAGCACAAATAGCGATTGTAACTTTAAGGTAAGACTTATTTCATAATAGTATGGCTCCCAAAATACTATACTCGTGACACCACAAATAATAAATTATCTCAGATGGTGAAAATTCCTCTGTGTATATGTGTGTAGTGCTTGTGACTGTACCATCAAATTATTATAGGGTTGACAAACCCGTATGGAGATTTACTCGATACCCTTGCTATTGTTTATAATGTTATGGCGAAACCTAGCATGTGAATACGACACTGCGAATATTTTACTACGTCATTTACTTTACACTGTATAATCAACGGATGTTGACGTGTAATCCCAAGTTACTAAACTAATGATACATCCCAACTTCGCATGGGTGTTATATTTTGATCAAGAAGATCTGAGAATTCCAAATTAAACAGCCAAATCGGCCGAGTCATCCTCAAGTGTTGCTTCGTGATACATGTGGCAAATGATTTTTATTTCTATTGAAGATATTGTACGGGACACCGCTGTGTGAATGGCTTTTTGGCCGCCCGCCAATTATTTGTTCTATTTGAACATTGTTATACAGATCCTTTTATTTTATCCAATACGATAATTGTGTAGATCAGATTCATTATATGAAAATAATCAATATAATATTTTACCTACTTCACTATGAAATATATGAATAATAAGACCCGTTAGGCATCCTTCGCATCTGGCGTAGGTGTTCGTCAAAGGAAGACGCTAAAGTTCTTTCACAGTTGTTTGAGAGCAGTTTCAGACTAGCGATATTTTTTCGCGTTGAAGCAAGTTTTGGCTTACGCGTTAACACCCGCGCCACATTTGGGGTATAATAAGCCTAACTTGCGCACACGTGCCTATTCTGGCGTGTTCGCTCGAACCGAATGGTTCAGTCAGTAGCAAAATTGCTATATTTGAACTTATTAGCGCGGCAACGCTCACAAGCAAGAACGAGTGCGACTAAAGGCACACACACGCGCGCGTTTCCCTAACAAGCTTAACACGCGCCGAAATCATGCTATTCTGTAACCGCTCTTGCCTCTGACGCTTGCATCTACCAGTAAATTTTTCCACCAGAAAAACCTGCCGGTAGAGATATGCAAAACCGAGGCTCTTCTTGCACTGCATGCCCTATCACCAGCACACTTGATGATCTGTTTACTGCATCAGTGAGCGGTTTTCGCGTGGCTGGTGTTGGGCAATATACATCTGAACGTCTTAAATATTATAGTTACAACTATTATAAAAAAAGAGAAACGGCCTCGGTCCTGTCTATCTGTCTCGCCTCGTTTTGCCTCGGTTATGATAGCTTAACAAAAGTAAACCTACGGTGTGACTACTATGGTCCATTTTTGTGTGAACAAAGTTTAGAGTACTCAGTCCTGTTAGTACATTAAGTCCATAGTTGCGTGTGTAAAGTTCACTCCAGTTTTGAGATAATTGTCCGACACAGCAACTTTACAGCACGTCAGTAATGCAGTCGGGGCAATAAAATGTGTAGAATGCTCTGAAACTTTGTAATTGATGCTTTTAAACTGAAGCGAATCCTGCGCTTGATGACTTGAATGATTTGGATGATGATCCACAAACTTGTTTTGTATGAGGGTGTATCAGGTGCGAAGTCGAAGGCTGCATTAAAACTATAGGGTAATTGACACCACCAATCAATTGACATACTTTTTTGGGCTGGGATAACGCGTCCCTTTATAAATTAAGTATGTAAGTACTATGCTATTGCCGTACCTACACAATTTATGAGGGAATCACACAACCTGTGTTTATCATCACTAACTTACCAACTCAATGACACTTCAAAGCAACTAAAAATCAAAATATACAGTTAATTGAAAATCAATCGCGATTTCAGAACCTAAATAAGGTGTATTTTTTAGAGAAGTTGTGTCTCCGAATTATTGGTAAGCGGTGTCAACTACCCAATTAGACAAACGCAGTCGGGTCCTCCATCTCCCGCTGGTTTCGCTTCAGTGTGCCCTTTTTTCATGTCAACGCAACGACCAGATGTGAAGGTTTCTTATGACTTTATGTGTAGTTATTTCTGGAATTAATAAATAAATAAAATTAAATGATGTTTTATTTCAAAGCGATTACAATCTTTTAATGTTAGGTACCAATACTTAAGAAGGCTGTCTTTGTACATACAGACCGTTCAGAACCAGAAAATTCAGACTGCCCAATAGGAAAATCGTAAATAATCAATAAAAATCTTCTTAACCTCAAACCTTTAATTTGCAGAAGGAATCCTTACTATGACGATATCGATACAATAGATATCTCGAAAGTTTGGACTAGCCTTATGGCTACAATGCATCCTAGTTGATTATACTATATTTTATTTATATGAGAAGAGGTTTCAGGGGATACTTAACAGAAACTAGTCTGATAATTAATATTGACAGTTTATTCGTCAGTTACACACTTTTACATTACAATAGTTCGGAAATAAATGTATTTCGCGGACAATATCGGCGCAGGGCGTCACACGACTTGCGCGGGAGGATGGCAGAATCACGTACGTGTGCCTTGCGCGAAAGCAGCGGACTCGGACTAGCGAGGCGACGCCACGCACCGCGCGCATCGGTCACACGCTTGCAACCGTCGCGCGGGAAAGAGAAAAGCAGTCATTGGTTGTATCGGGGCGGCACGCGACCGCGGGACGCTCTGATTGGCCGACTTGTAGGAGTCGTAGGTGTCTGGGTTGCTACATACTCCCCCTCCAGTTCTGGAGAACGCCCACGCTCCTGGACTGGGATACTACCAAGATCAGCATTAGCTGGACGTCCGCGTTTTCGTTTAGGATTAACGGGTTTTGGTATGGAGTCGTCGCTACCTCGGTAACGTGTAAGGTCTTCCGAATGATATTTCCCTAAATCTATATTGGGTTGTTCTGTGCTTGCGATGGTGTACGTTGTTGGGCTTACCTTTTTTGTGATCTGGTAAGGGCCATCTCGACGAGGGTAGAACTTGGAAGTGAGGTCTTTTGATCCCTTGCTTAACAAATGAGATTTTAGCATGACTAAATCACCTACCTCGAAAGCGTCAGATGGTCGGCGCGAAGCGTCGGCGTACTGTTTCGTCTTGTCCTGCTGGATCTCGACGCGTTCCCGAACAGCTGACAGTGAATGCAGGAAGTTTTCGAGGTAAGGGGTCACTTGTGGGATAAAGTTTTCTTTGGCTGTGATGGCACGAAGGTCGTGAACGACCTCTGTGGGTGACCGCATCTCTCTACCAAAAGTCAAATAAGCCGGTGACTTGCCCGTTGTGCGACATTTCGCACTATTGAGAGCAAAACGGATCACTGGTAACTTCTTTGGCCAAGAGGTGTGGTCATCTGCCACGAGATGGGCCAGCATTGCCTTAAGATCGCGGTTTTTTCGCTCGGCAGGGTTAGCTTGTGGATGATATCTATACAATATAAAATGCTTTGACCTGAATGACTGACGGATCAACGCACAGCCTAAACCGCTGATCGTAGAGACTTGAAACTTGGAGGGTGTGTTCTTTGTATGGCGTAGGCATCCGATAAGAAAGGATTTTCCGAAATTCTACCCCTAAAGGGGTGAAAAAGGGGGGCAAAGTTTGTATGGGACAACGTGATTCCTTGGTCCAATCCACTTCAAATTATGCATTAACCTTTTTTAACAGAATTTATGGAAGACGTGTTTCATATTTTATTGAAATTCATCTCTTAATGGGGTTAAAAAGGGGTAGAAAGTTATTTTAGCGGTGATTTGCTTCGAAGTTGATATCAATACTCCTTAGTGTTTTTGATTTAATTTACACTTTATTTTGACACATGTTTGAAAACTCAATCCGATCTTATTCAAAAAAGGTTAAACTCACATAAAACCTTGGTGCAAATACTCTATACAATTGGAATGTCTCGAAAGTCACCGTACTATATTAGTACCACATTTGAAGGATTCTAAGCTTTAGAGAGGTTATGCACTTTTCGGTTTATTTATTTTGGTCCGTTCACACACACGGCACACAAGAACGGTCAATGGATATTCGTATAGAAATTGTGTGTCATGTGACTAACAATTGGGATGAATTTGCTGTTATGTCTCATGACCGTCATGGCAATAATCATGGGACAAAAGAAGAGTATACATTAGATATGTTACAACACTCTACATATGGCGGCTTCTGCGAGTTAGTTGCAGCCGGTCAAATATACCCATTTTTATTTGAAGTTTATCGAAATGGCAACCTGTATGCCAAATTTGGTACAGAAGACCAACCTATAAAAAGGTTACGTTTTTCCCAAGATCTTGCTAATGGTCACTTTGATGCCTACGCTGATGCGGATGGTGTTAAAACACTGATGAGCTTCCAATAGCCAAAAAACAACGCATTGAAATGGCTGTACCTCCGACATTTACTCAACCTTCACCAATTTCTAATTTTGTGCAAGACTTTCATTCGCCTACTTATACAATTATTGGATCTGAATGTGAGTCAGATTTAATTTCTGCTTTGTCCACGAATAATAGCATAGAATCTCCAACATTCACTACCCAAGAGTCAGTTCAAAATGAAATTAGTTTGACAAATAAGTCACAAAAAATAAGGCGAAGAAACGCAGGGCTAGGGTTACCAATGTGGTCAGAAAATTGCAACTTAAGGAAGCAAGAAAACAATATAATCAAAAGGAACCGTATTCATCGTAAACATCCAGCTAATTATCAGAAAAAACACCCTGAAGTTCACAGGCAGGCTGCAAGTAATTGTTATAAATATCGTTAAGTATTCAAACATTTTAACATAATAGTTTATGTTACAAAATATTAATAACGTAAAAAACCAATTACAAAATCTTATTAGAACCACTTTCGACTTCTACGCGGACGAAGTCGCGGGCAAAAGCTAGTAGCGGGATAAAATTTTGTTTGATGTCTAGGACTGACATGCATTGTCGCATCACTGCGGAAACAAACTGAACACCGTTGTCTGAAATAACCCTGCGAGGTAAACCGAACCGCATGAAATATTCTTCGATGAGGACGTGAGCACAGGCCTCTGCTGTTGCTTCTTTTAGAACAAACAGCTCCGTCCATCGGGTAGCAGTGTCTTCAATGAGAAAGATCCACCGCTCCCCCTGGTCTCCTTCCGGCAGTGGGCCGAACAAGTCCATGGCCAACACCTCGTTCCGCTGGTTCATGACTGGTGTTTGGAGTAGGCCTGGAGGTTTGGTGTTCTTAGCCTTATACCGCTGGCAGTGGATGCAGGCCAAGACATAATCGGTGATTATTCTCCGCATCCCTGTGAAATAATACAGCTGTGCTGCTTTCTGGTATGTCCGATCGATGCCTGGATGACCAGCTGTTTGAGAGTCGTGTAACTCCTTCAAAATGGCTGCAACTTGGCCGGCAGGTATGACTAATTGCGGGGATTCGCCATCGGAGTCCGGATTGAAACGGTACAGAACTCCTTGATCCATGAGGTATCCCCTTTCTAACCATCTTTTAGATGCAACATCATCAGGTCCTTCTAGCTCTTTAACAATCTTATCCACTTCAGGGTCCGAAGTCTGTTCTAGGCGAAGCTGACTAGGTGTCTTGGCGGGTAGATCGCAGATAACAGAACAGACACCGCAACTGTCGCTTGTATCGCTAGAACAAATCGGTCTACTCAGCGTGTCTGCAACAACATTCGCCTTCCCTGGGGTATATTGGAATTGGATATCAAAAGATTGGAGCTTTAGAGCCCAACGGACTAATCTACCTGCTGGTGATTTCAGTGATAGCAACCAGCGTAGAGGCTGATGATCACTGCCAATCACGACTGGTTGACCGTCTAGGTAAGGCCGAAAACGCTCCACCGCCCACACTACAGCGAGTGCTTCCCGCTCTGTGGTTGAATAGTTGCGTTCAGCTGCGTTGAGGAGTCGGCTGGCATATTCGATCGGCCTTTCCTGATTGCCGTCGCCCTGTAATAAAACTGCGCCTAAGGCGTAGTTACTTGCGTCAGTTCGCAGAATGAAGGGACGACTGAAATCGGCTTGCAACAGTATTGGAGCTGTAGTCAGTAAACTCTTCAGCTCGTTAAATGCTTGGTCCTGCTCTGAACCCCAAGACCAGACTTGACTTTTCTTGGTCAAGCGAGTCAATGGCTCAGCGACTTTTGAAAAGTTAGGTATGAATTTTCTGAACCATGAACATGTTTGTAAAAAGGTTCTCAGGTGCTTCAGATTACCTGGTACCTTCATCTCAAGGACAGCACTCACCTTCCCTGGGTCGGTGGAAACACCTTTTTGTGTTATAACGTGACCGAGATATTTAACGCTTTCTCGGGCAAAAGCGCACTTCTCCCTATTTACATGGAGGTTAAACTCGGTCAGACGTTTAAAAACTGCCTCGAGGTCTTGCAGATGCTGTTGGTATCCCTGAGATATAATCAACAGATCATCTAGATATGCTAATAAAGTTACATCTTGTAAAGCAGAGCAGGATCGGAGACGATCGATAAGACGCTGAAAGGTGGCTGGCGCGTTTCGGAGACCGAACGGCATCCTTTTAAATCGGTAAGTACCTAGAGGACAGACAAAAGCTGTTTTGTCTCTATCAGCTTCCCTAACCATCACCTGCCAATATGAGGATCGAAGGTCTAGCGTACTCATGTAGCAGTTCCGTTTTGTGCTCTGAAGTAACTCGTCGATGCGTGGCATCGGATATGTGTCAGCTTTGGTGACTGCATTCAAACGCCTGTAGTCGACGCAGAAGCGGATACCACCGTTGGACTTCGGCACCATCAGCGCCGGTGAACACCAAGCCGATTCACATTCTTCTATAATGTTATCTCGTAACATCTTACCTATTTCAGCTTTCATCAGCTCCTTTTTCGAAGGATTTAGCCGGTAAGGAGGAACAGCAATTGGAGGATGCTCACCTGTATCAATGCGGTGTTCCGCATACGGTGTTGGACCTCCCCCTGCTTTAAAGACGGGTGCGTGCCTGGTGAGAACGGCAGCGAGCGCTTGTCGCTCAGCTGGTTTAAGGTGAGTACCTTCATCGTCCCTAAGTATATCTGTGGAGGCGCAGGACACGTCACGCGAGGTAGGTTCGAAGAACAATGTATGTTTTACTGTATCAAAGTTACTAAAATACCAGACTTCTTTGGAAAAATCTATAACTACTCCCGCGGCGGTTATAAAATCGATACCTAACAACGTCTCGTTATTTGTAGAGTCGGGAAAAATTAAAAAAGGAATCGTTATAACTGCCGTTTCTAAGCACACGTCTAACGTGGTGGTAAGTACGTCCATCGTACGGATTACACCGTCGGCAAGCTTAACTTCGCGTGTCGAAGAGCTGAGGGGATGACCCTGACGTAGAAGGAGAGTATATAGCGTATAACCCGCAATGCAATGTTTGGCAGCCGTGTCTATCAACGCAGTACCGGTAAACCCTAAAATTGAAATTTTAAAAATTGGTCGTAAATCGCGACCAATAGAGGGTCCCGAACGATCGTTACACAAACATACATCGGTTAAACATAAATGAGCATAATTACAAAAAAAATTGCAAGAACAGTTTTGCCCATTATCCTTTACATTATTACAAAAAAAAATGCGAGGACAGTTTTGTCCATTATCCTTTACATTATTACAAAAAAAATTGCGAGGACAGTTTTGCCCATCATCCTTTACATTATTACAAGAAATATTGCTAAAACATTTTTGAACATTATAAGACAAAGATTGTGGAATAATATTGGCCCTTTGTATGGGACACGAAACACCGTTATCACTTTCACACACAACATTATTATAGTTATCGAGAGAGTAAAAAGACTCAGACGCGTTATTTGAATTTAAACTTTGACCACTAGGTTGTTTAACACTCTCACCTGGACTCTGCGACGCCTGTAACTTACGGCATTGCTCCTTGGCGTGGCCGAACTTCTTGCAGTAAGCGCAGGTAGGCCGTTGCCTCCTAGTGGAGTCCTGCTTCGATGGAACAGGCGCGGTCGGAGCGGGCGGGCTCTGCGCCGCGCGCGGCGCCGCCACCGGCGTGCGCCCTGTCGCGTGCGTCGCGGCTGTTGTCACTAGCGCCCACGTTATCACGCGAGGCGGATGGTGTAGACGGCGTTGATGTTGACGGCGGTTGCGTTCGCCGGTCACTCGTCGTGCGTGTCATGATGGTTTTTTCGTCGAACGAGTCTTCTACAATCCGTGCGTGGCGGAGTAAATCATTGAAGTCATGACATTCTTCTCTGCGTAACCTTTTCTTAATTCTGCTGTGCAGGAGACCGTAGGTCATATCTATCTGTGCCGATTCTGTTATATCACCCTTGGGCAAGCGTGCGAAAAGGGCGCGAACGCGTGCCACGAATATGTCGGTGTTTTCTTTGTCTTGCGGCGTGGCAAATATTTCAAGATATATTCGATGAGGCGGTCGGCGGTCACCAAAGGCACTTATCAAGTTATCCTTGGCGTCTAGCCATGACGACACAGAGCATTTAATGCCTTGCCACCACGTTGCCGCTTCGTCCTTGAATAAGTAGGCTAAACCGCGTAGGATGTTTGAGTCCGTAACTTGTGCGCAGTCGCTGTATGCCTCTATAGCGTCTATGAATGCATCAACCGACTCCTTCGGTCGGCCGGAAAAGGTTACTCTGCAGCGAGCTAGGGTGTTGTTCCCTGATAGCGCGAGTGATTCCGGGGTGGATGCATTCGCCCGCGATACCGAGGTGAGCAACTCCCTGAACGCTTCTGTTTGAGAGCGCTGGAGAGAAGCGATAATCATCGCCACGTTTTCATTAGAGAACGTAGCGTTAGCATCGGCACGCGGTGAAGAGAACGGGTCGTCGCCATCTTGGCTGGCGAACGCCGCCGCTGGCGGCGTGTTTGGTCGCGAGAGGACGGGTAATGCGTCGTTTGCATCATCTCTCCGACTCAAACTAGCCGCTCTACTCCTTGTCACTGGCATTTTTGTTCGTCACTGCAAAACGTTCACTATGTAGACACTATGCACTCCCTACTATTGTCACACGAAAAACACGTTGGAGCGCCACATATGAGAAGAGGTTTCAGGGGATACTTAACAGAAACTAGTCTGATAATTAATATTGACAGTTTATTCGTCAGTTACACACTTTTACATTACAATAGTTCGGAAATAAATGTATTTCGCGGACAATATCGGCGCAGGGCGTCACACGACTTGCGCGGGAGGATGGCAGAATCACGTACGTGTGCCTTGCGCGAAAGCAGCGGACTCGGACTAGCGAGGCGACGCCACGCACCGCGCGCATCGGTCACACGCTTGCAACCGTCGCGCGGGAAAGAGAAAAGCAGTCATTGGTTGTATCGGGGCGGCACGCGACCGCGGGACGCTCTGATTGGCCGACTTGTAGGAGTCGTAGGTCTCTGGGTTGCTACATTTATACATATTTCGAAATCTTACTATATTATTATAGTCAATGAAGAAATGTGATGTTTTTAAACGTAGGTACCTGACTGAATCAGTCAAATAACTTTAGGAGAGACATAATTACACTTTGGCCTGAATGCACAAAGATGAAACAAAGTAATTACATTTACAATAGTTTACAACTTAATAGGTGGTCCCGGATTAAGATATGGCCACCCCGTGGCTGTCGTAGGAGGCGACTAAAGGTGTTCGACCCAGTGCATACGAAAAGCACCTTGGGTCCCCGAATGGTGACGGGTAAATCACCAACAACAGCATTCCCAAGGAGGGTTAGTGTCAGGCAGGCGGCCGACTTTAAAACCAGAGCCACATCCTTTGCCACATGGTAAGTAAAAATGGAATGATGCGCGATAGGGCTAAGGCGTTCCCCACAGGCGACGCGCAGGGGCAGCACCCGGCCTCTGCGGGAAATGGACAAGGGTTGTTGCACCACCCCGGGCGGGTGCAACGTAAGAAGCAAGCTCGGGAAGTAAGATTGAGGTTTGCTTGTTGGAATGTTGGAACCATGACTGGAAGAGGCAGATAATTAGCGGATGTACTCAAAAAAATGACAAATAAATGTGGCGTGTTTGCAAGAAACGAAATGGAAGGGAACAAGCGAGAGAAATTGGTGAGGGATACAAGTTTTTCTACTGTGGAAGTAGGTAATGGGAAAAAGAACAGCATGGGAATAGTGTTAGATAGTAACTTAAAAGAAAACGTGATGGATGCTAAAAAGGATTACTGACCGAGCGATAGTTGTAAAAGTAATGTTAGGAAACGTAATGCTGAATGTAATTAGTGTATATGCACCGCAAGTTGACGGCACGGTTGGCGCAGTGGCTAAGCGATTGGACTGCTGCGCTGCGTGTCGCGGTTTCGATCCCCGCACGGAACAAATGTTTGTATGGCCTGCAGATAGTTGTTTCGGGTCTGGGTAATTGTGTATGTGACTTTATATGTTTGTGAACGCACCCACGATCCAGGAGAAAATCCTAGCGTGTAAAAAAAAAAAGTTGCGATTTGATGAAAGTGTAAAAGAGAATTTTTGGGAGGATTTAGACACCGTTCTGAATGTTCTGATGAACATTCCGGTGCATGGGGAGTTGATAGTAGGAGGGGAGGAAGGGGAATTGCGAAAGGGTGCATGGAGGGTGGGGATACGGGAATCAAAATAACGAAGGTGAGACTCTGCTTCAATCGGCTACCACATTTGACCTAGCAGTAGCCAACCACTTGGTTCCAGAAGAACGACGGACACCTTGTTACGTACAAAAGTGGTAATCACAAAACACAAATTGATTACTTTTTAGAACGACGGAACAACTTGAAAATCATCAAAGACTGCAAAGTTCTACCAGGAGAAGATTTAGACTCACAGCACAGACTCTTACTTTTGGATCTAAACGTACAAATGAAACGCAAAAACAGCAAAGAGAAATCTCCCCCTAAAATAAAATGGCTTGTGTTAGAGAAGGATGACTGTGCGAAAGAATTTAAAGAGCGGGTGGTGGATAAAATGGATAATTCTCCTTAGTTCCACCAGCAATTAGTTCCATGGCACTAGTGAAACTCTTTTTTTCTCAGTAGTTCCATGCACTTTAGAGATGGGCAGATGGGAGACATGAATAACCGAAGTGTAAATGACTGTTGGAATGAAATGACTGGGTGTATTAGGAGTAGCAAAGCATGTTTTAGGAGAGACGAAAGGAAGGGGCACAATAGATAGGGATACATGGTGGTCGACGGAAATCCAAATTCAAATTGTTTATTGCAATCCATAATGTACATTTTCAGGTAATAGGTATAGTAGATTGTATGACAAGGGAGCAAAATAATATTTTTACGGCGAGGGCGCTATTTTGAATCCAGAGCGAAGCGAAGGATTCTAGAATAGAATCCCGAGCATAGCGAGGGATTCTAAAATAGAATCCTGAAAGTAGCGAGGGATTCAAAGTACATCGCCTGAGGGAAAAATATTTTTGCTCTCGAGTCATATACTCTACTTTTCATCTCCTTCTATGAGAAAATAAACAAAAGACACTTTTAAGTAAATAATGAATAAGTTTAATTTAAAAAAAATACATGAATGTAAAAAGGTCAATTACAAATTTATATTTATATTTGATACACTGGCGCAATTTTGAAAATTTATTGTCACTGTTTTATTTGGGATTCATATAGTTGTGGATTTATTTATATTTTGAGTGTTTGTAATCTCAGTATCTGTCTGGTGCTCAGGAAAAGGCACTGATTCCTTTGATGTAGAAGGGCGTGGCGACAATGGTATGGGCAGATTATCAGCAGCTCTTAATTTAATATTTTCTACAATGCAATATTTTTTTACTTAGATACAATTAGATTTCTATGGTTTGTGTCCTTCAGACAGTCTCTTCAGATAAGCTACTAATTTTGAGTAGCAGTAAATTTTAATATCTTTATTGATATTTACTGTAGATTTAAGCATGGAGTATACACTCCAAAGAGTAGAAGGCTGTTTTGTTTTGGATAATTCTTGAAAATAGGCCAAAAATATACTTTCCGAAAATGTCTTCGCTCCTTTTCTATTTTTCCATAGAATGAAATTGTCATAGGCCTTTACATATTTCTCCCGGGATTTCGTAGGTATTAAGTTTTGTATAACGTTATTGGCTTCTATTTTTATTGTTTCAGGAGTTAATGCACTATCACTTTCAGAACTCGACTTAGAAATCATTTTTTTTTTGCAAAATATAATAAAAGTCCGTACCGATTACAAGACAGGAACAGGGCGCTTCGCGCGCTTTTTTTTTTTTAGTTACCGCGCCACCTCGCACCGTACACCCAACACTTACAGCCAGAAATCTAAACAATTTGCGTTCGATGTCAATGAACGATTCATGTTCCAAATTCAAATCTCATTACTGCCCGCTAAAAAGTCTTGAAGAGAAAAGAGCTACTTTGCTCCCGCTTAAAGAGGAACAATAGTTATTTGTGCAACAAGAGAGCAAAGTGGGTTTTTGCTGCGAGTGTTGATTTTGAATCCCGAGTAAGCGAAGGATTCTATAGTTGAATCACGAGCGTAGCGAGTGATTCTAAAGTTGAATCCTGAGTGTGGCGAGGGATTCAAAGGCACGAGATGCAAAAAAACTTTGCTCTCGTGTAACACACATTACTTTTCACTTCAGCAGCGAGAACACTTTAGGAGATAAAATAATAAACAGGAATAGATTGAAATAACTATTTATTGTGAATCAAAATAATTAACATTGTAGGTAGAGGTACCAATTCAATCAAAATTAGCCTTATGCCCAACTGACATTATTTTTAGAAAAGATACGAGTTTTGCGTATGTTTCAATATGCACGTTATGTTTTGTTTTTAAAGTAGCTTTCCACATTGAGTAAATACTCCACATTGTAGATGATCGCCTCCTCTGTGATAAATCTAAAAAATATGATAGCAACACCGTCTCCGAAAAACTGCTTGCGCCTTTTGTAAGTCTCCATTCTTTGATGACATGGTATGCTTTCAGATATTTTTCGCGAGATTTTTCAAGCAGGAAACTTAATTCTGCATTTTTTACATTATTCTTCAATTCTTCGGGTGTTAAATAGCAGACTTCGTCACTGGACTCACTCATATTTATTTATTACTAGCTGTTCCCGGCATGCGTTGCAATGCCCTTTTTCCTACCTACTACCTGCCTGTGTACCAACTACCTACCTACCTACTACCCTACCTACCTACTACCCTACCTACTTACTACCCTACCTACCTACTACCCTACCTACCTACTACCCTAACTACCTACTACCCTACCTACCTACCTGCTACCCTACCTACCTACCTACTACCCTACCTACCTACTACCCGACCTACCTACTACCCGACCTACCTACTACCCGACCTACCTACTACCCTACCTACCTACTACCCGACCTACCTACTACCCTACCTACTTACTACCTACTACCCTGCCTACCTACCTACCACTTTCTCACCTTTTAAACCTTCCCTGGACTTCCACGAATAATTCAACACTATAATTAGCCAAATCGGTCCAGCCGTTCTCGAGTTTTAGCGAGACTAACGAACAGCTATTCATTTTTATATAATATATAATGTCGTATGGTCTGTTTGAAGTTGTCATTCGTTGACTGAACAACTGAACGTCACTCAATTGTTTTGCCTTCCCGGAACCTCTCCACTAACACTTGAACTTTATGGGTACGGTATTAAAGCTCAAATTGATTTTACGTTTTAGTTAGAAAACGTTTGTATGGGAAAAAGAAAAGGGCTGTTTTTAGGGCTTTTCCGGCCATTATTCGAATTTTTCTCGCCGTAAAAACCATCCTTGAACTTCAACGAACATTTAAAAAAAAAAATCAGCCAAATCGGTCAAGCCGTTTTCATGCCAAGTCGTGACAACGAAAAACGGGTTTCATTTTTATATATATAGATTACTACTTTATTATCCAAATTTTATTGTACTTTGTAGCTAGCGTAACAGAGGATAAAACAATAAAAATTTGAATCCCGCTTTTTTTTTTAAATTCGTTCTGAAACTACACTCGCGGTATTCTGTCTCAATATTAAAAATTGTTAAAACTATAAATAAATAAGTAGATACCTACATGATAAACTTCGTATTATTTTCTTCAACATTCTTCATCTTGATTTAAATATAAAAAATATAATTCGATTATTCAAAATATAACAATTTTTCATTTCATCACGTGATTTACAATATTACGGTTATCGATTTACAATATCGGTATCCGAACGTTTTATTGTTTGTTTCTTTTTTAGGCCTATAATAAATATGGAATTTGAAAATCTAATTTCGAATCGACTTGTTTCCATCTCTCGCTTGTTTCGTATCAAAGTGAAAGTGACAGAACAAAACGAAGTTGAAATCTTTCGAATTTTGTGAGTAGACCTGCACAGTTCTCGGTATTAAAAAAAAAAATTAAAAAGTTACTTTGTCTCACGCTCGCAGCAAAATCGAATTTTGCTCACTGTCTGTAAACAGCAAAACCTGCTTGTTTGAGGTGCTGAGGTGAAAAACGACATTTTTCGAATAGAAGGGATGAAAAAATAATTCTAGACACAATTATGGACCTTGCCGGGTACAGCAAATGTTTATATAAGTAGAGAGAGGAAGAGAAGAGCGGTTTGTTTCTTTCAACCGCCGGCGAGAAACGACTAACTATCGGCGATTTTCTCTCAAGAAACGCACAATAAATGTACATTCCGTGTAAACGAAAGAGATGCATGTATTAAAAGTTGCTCTCTGACTGTTCACACTGCCGGCGACGACTTGGTTTACTAGTTTTGTCGCTGAGCGACGAGCTTTCAAAAATAAACTCGCTCAGCGATACTCGTTCAGCGATGCTCGCTCGCTTGATTATTTCTTTACAGTGCGGCATTGAAAGTAGACGTATCTCATTGTTGTCTAGCTCAGACGACGACGATAATACAATGTATTTTACAATAGTGTTTGTGTATTGGCAAGTCTGAAAAAACAAGAAAATGAGAAGGAAAAAAAGACGATTTTGGATGGGATATTTTTATTATTCAAGAAATCAGTACAGTGAGTTCAGGCGAGTGGCGCGAGTAATCGCTCGTCGCAGTTGCGCACTCGCTTATAGCCCGGCGACAAAACTATCGAAACTACACACTCGCTTCCCGCTGATCGCCAACTCGTTTATAGTTTCTATGTTCTACTCGTTTCTCGTACATAGTCGGCGGTCGGACCACTGCCTTATTAACATGGTATTATTTCTAAATCTATCTTATAATTATATCCTATTAATCTATATCGCTATTCATATAGGTTACTATTTTATAAATGCAGTCTATCAATTCTTTTATTATTTATTTAGTTATAACTAGCTTTTGCCCGCGACTTCGTCCGCGTAGAAGTCGAAAGTGGTTCTAATAAGATTTTGTAATTGGTTTTTTACGTTATTAATATTTTGTAACATAAACTATTATGTTAAAATGTTTGAATACTTAACGATATTTATAACAATTACTTGCAGCCTGCCTGTGAACTTCAGGGTGTTTTTTCTGATAATTAGCTGGATGTTTACGATGAATACGGTTCCTTTTGATTATATTGTTTTCTTGCTTCCTTAAGTTGCAATTTTCTGACCACATTGGTAACCCTAGCCCTGCGTTTCTTCGCCTTATTTTTTGTGACTTATTTGTCAAACTAATTTCATTTTGAACTGACTCTTGGGTAGTGAATGTTGGAGATTCTATGCTATTATTCGTGGACAAAGCAGAAATTAAATCTGACTCACATTCAGATCCAATAATTGTATAAGTAGGCGAATGAAAGTCTTGCACAAAATTAGAAATTGGTGAAGGTTGAGTAAATGTCGGAGGTACAGCCATTTCAATGCGTTGTTTTTTGGCTATTGGAAGCTCATCAGTGTTTTAACACCATCCGCATCAGCGTAGGCATCAAAGTGACCATTAGCAAGATCTTGGGAAAAACGTAACCTTTTTATAGGTTGGTCTTCTGTACCAAATTTGGCATACAGGTTGCCATTTCGATAAACTTCAAATAAAAATGGGTATATTTGACCGGCTGCAACTAACTCGCAGAAGCCGCCATATGTAGAGTGTTGTAACATATCTAATGTATACTCTTCTTTTGTCCCATGATTATTGCCATGACGGTCATGAGACATAACAGCAAATTCATCCCAATTGTTAGTCACATGACACACAATTTCTATACGAATATCCATTGACCGTTCTTGTGTGCCGTGTCAGCCGTGTGTGTGAACGGACCAAAATAAATAAACCGAAAAGTGCATAACCTCTCTAAAGCTTAGAATCCTTCAAATGTGGTACTAATATAGTACGGTGACTTTCGAGACATTCCAATTGTATAGAGTATTTGCACCAAGGTTTTATGTGAGTTTAACCTTTTTTGAATAAGATCGGATTGAGTTTTCAAACATGTGTCAAAATAAAGTGTAAATTAAATCAAAAACACTAAGGAGTATTGATATCAACTTCGAAGCAAATCACCGCTAAAATAACTTTCTACCCCTTTTTAACCCCATTAAGAGATGAATTTCAATAAAATATGAAACACGTCTTCCATAAATTCTGTTAAAAAAGGTTAATGCATAATTTGAAGTGGATTGGACCAAGGAATCACGTTGTCCCATACAAACTTTGCCCCCCTTTTTCACCCCTTTAGGGGTAGAATTTCGGAAAATCCTTTCTTATCGGATGCCTACGCCATACAAAGAACACACCCTCCAAGTTTCAAGTCTCTACGATCAGCGGTTTAGGCTGTGCGTTGATCCGTCAGTCATTCAGGTCAAAGCATTTTATATGTATAGATAGATAGATTATTATTAAATTGCTTTTGTTTACCTCCTTGGTACAAAACTTTTTTATTTTTTATTAGTAGTGTACTATAATTATCTGTGATAATTATAAGTAATTATGTATTATTATTGGATTTATCAGTTAAATATTCCTGTATTGTATACTAGCTTATTTAAATTAAATATTGCTTAAATTTATTTGCAAATATATTGGTTTGTGTGTTGAAGGAAAAAAAGAGAAAGTGCAAGGAATGGCAGACTGTTGAAGTTGCAGATGTTAGTTTGAAAACTGAAACGAAGACTGACTGAGTATGATGCTCTCAAGAAAAAACCGGAAAAGTGCACGTCGGACCACGCACAATGTGGGGTTCCGTAGTTGCCCATCAAAATATGTGAACTTACTAATCTGATTAACCACCCTGCCTACCTTCCTCCGAACGAAGATTTTTATTGTAAAAATAAAACAAACTTACATTTGCAGTTTTGAGACCTGCGCTAGCTCCCATACATTATTGTACAGGAAAATATTTCATACAAGTACCTACATTTTATAAGTTGGTCGCATTGATATAAAAACTAATACGGTCGTCCGAACATGTGCTCGACGCGTTCGCCGTACAGAGAATTGGTGTAGTCTGCTCGTTAACGTAACCTTGTATAAGCGGCGTGGCATTTTCGAGGTTTATAGAACATAAATAAAGCTTTTAATAAAATTTACGACCGCACCCAAAGAGACCCGATCGTGGACTAGTTCACTTCGGCTTAGGAAAGACCTTATTGGGACCACGTTTGTGGCGTCCATAAGCAGTAAATTATATAAGTCAATGGTTGGTCGACTATTACTCGTAAACTTGTAAAGCCTACTTAGCTGTGATAGTTTTCCTTTTATTAACCCCCGACGTTAAAAACGACAGGGTGGATATAAGTTTGACGTGTCTGTGAGTGTGTGTGCGTGTGTGTGTATGTGTCTGTCTCTGGCATCGTAGCTCCCGAACGCATGAACCGATCTTGTTTCTGTTTTTTTGTTTGAAAGGTGAATTAGTCGAGAGTGTTCTTAGCTATGTTTCATGAAAATCGGTCCAAGATGGCTGCCGCCACAAAATGGCGGATTACATATTTTTTCACAACTTTATCAATATGGGTATCAAATGAAGGGGCTTGATTAGTAGAATACTATACACTATGACAAATTAGAAATCCAAGATGGCCGCCGCCACAAAATGGCAGATTACATATTTTATCACAACTTAAATTTATTAATATGAAAGGGCTTGATTAGTGGAATACTATACACTATGACAAATTTCAAATCCAAGCTGGCCACCGCCACAAAATGGCGGATTACATATATTTTCACAACTTTATCAATACGGGTATCAAATGGAAGGGCTTGATTAGTAGAATACTAAATACACTATGACAAATTTCAAATCCAAGATGGCCGCTAGCACAAAATAGTTTTTTTTAAAACTCCCTCAATATGGGTAGCAAGGAATGAAAGAAATTGTAAAATAATGTACACTATATTGAAAGAGAATGAGGAATATAAATTAACGAAAATAAAACTAAAAGCTTGGAAATTGATTTTTTGGTGACCAAGTTTGAGTTAAAGGGAGTGAAAGAGGAGAACCAATCTATACATATAAAATGCTTTGACCTGAATGACTGACGGATCAACGCACAGCCTAAACCGCTGATCGTAGAGACTTGAAACTTGGAGGGTGTGTTCTTTGTATGGCGTAGGCATCCGATAAGAAAGGATTTTCCGAAATTCTACCCCTAAAGGGGTGAAAAAGGGGGGCAAAGTTTGTATGGGACAACGTGATTCCTTGGTCCAATCCACTTCAAATTATGCATTAACCTTTTTTAACAGAATTTATGGAAGACGTGTTTCATATTTTATTGAAATTCATCTCTTAACGGGATTAAAAAGGGGTAGAAAGTTATTTTAGCGGTGATTTGCTTCGAAGTTGATATTGATATCAACTTCAAGGAGTATTGATACTCCTTAGTGTTTTTGATTTAATTTACACTTTATTTTGACACATGTTTGAAAACTCAATCCGATCTTATTCAAAAAAGGTTAAACTCACATAAAACCTTGGTGCAAATACTCTATACAATTGGAATGTCTCGAAAGTCACCGTACTATATTAGTACCACATTTGAAGGATTCTAAGCTTTAGAGAGGTTATGCACTTTTCGGTTTATTTATTTTGGTCCGTTCACACACACGGCACACAAGAACGGTCAATGGATATTCGTATAGAAATTGTGTGTCATGTGACTAACAATTGGGATGAATTTGCTGTTATGTCTCATGACCGTCATGGCAATAATCATGGGACAAAAGAAGAGTATACATTAGATATGTTACAACACTCTACATATGGCGGCTTCTGCGAGTTAGTTGCAGCCGGTCAAATATACCCATTTTTATTTGAAGTTTATCGAAATGGCAACCTGTATGCCAAATTTGGTACAGAAGACCAACCTATAAAAAGGTTACGTTTTTCCCAAGATCTTGCTAATGGTCACTTTGATGCCTACGCTGATGCGGATGGTGTTAAAACACTGATGAGCTTCCAATAGCCAAAAAACAACGCATTGAAATGGCTGTACCTCCGACATTTACTCAACCTTCACCAATTTCTAATTTTGTGCAAGACTTTCATTCGCCTACTTATACAATTATTGGATCTGAATGTGAGTCAGATTTAATTTCTGCTTTGTCCACGAATAATAGCATAGAATCTCCAACATTCACTACCCAAGAGTCAGTTCAAAATGAAATTAGTTTGACAAATAAGTCACAAAAAATAAGGCGAAGAAACGCAGGGCTAGGGTTACCAATGTGGTCAGAAAATTGCAACTTAAGGAAGCAAGAAAACAATATAATCAAAAGGAACCGTATTCATCGTAAACATCCAGCTAATTATCAGAAAAAACACCCTGAAGTTCACAGGCAGGCTGCAAGTAATTGTTATAAATATCGTTAAGTATTCAAACATTTTAACATAATAGTTTATGTTACAAAATATTAATAACGTAAAAAACCAATTACAAAATCTTATTAGAACCACTTTCGACTTCTACGCGGACGAAGTCGCGGGCAAAAGCTAGTGTTTAATATTTATTGCTTCTCAGCGAATGACTGCCGTGCGCGTAATTATTTAGTCACGCGGATATTTTTACATTGCGATGTCATCTAAGATATTTGTTAAAACTATATAGAGTAAAGGGCACAAATATTCTATATTGAATTTCCGTTCTAACACATTGAGGTATAATGTACTACGTACTAGAGGAGACACCTCAACTCGATTTTTTGTAACACACGGTAGAGCTAGTAGACTCCAGTTCATTTAGTCGTGATTTAGTCTATGCCGAGCGGTTGCTGCGACGTGACACATTTGAGTGAAGTTTTCATGTCTAAAATATGCCTTCGTGTGCATTTAGATACTGTAGAAATAATTTAAAAAATATAAGTAAAAGTCAAGGAGTGACTTTTCACCAGTAATTATAACTTATTATCTTTAAAACACACATAATTTAATTATATTTTTTGAATAGCAATGTGTCATCGCGGCGACCATTTTTTACGTGAATGTCAAAGAATAAAACATTTGCATGCACAGACCAGACACTATCGACGTATTCTATGCTTGACCACGAATCCTCTACATGTGAGTCAAAATTGATAGTAGGTTGTATAATATTTACATATGTATCAAGACAATAAACAAATAGTTGAAATGTGAAGATTGCATTGATAGTTTGACTATACTATAAACTTCCAAATCACACATCTATCATACGTAACTTAATACGGCAAAGTGGTGGAAGTCTTGCCTCGAAATATGATTTTAATTATACGTCCGTAAACACCCTAAAGCATTTAATTAGGAAAGAAGTATTTGCAAAATTTGAATAAACATAATTTACTGAATCAGCCATCAACATTCAATCACAGAATCCATTTGATTCGAGCCATTAATTTATTATTATTTTACCTCGAATTAGATAGCTCACAAAAATTAGATTGCATCACGAAGGTGAAACTGATCCAACTGTGGATTACTATAACAAACTGCAGAAACTAACACAAAATAAATTATTTAAGGAAATTACAATATTGTTACAGTTTAAGTATATTTTATTTATTTTCTGAGTAAGTACACACGCACAATATCAAGTAGGCAGAATAATAGCATTATGTCGCATCTGCACGCATTGATAGTAATCTATGAGAACATGACACCCCCCGCCTGTGCGCGCACATTATTTTGTTTGAAATAGCTTCTCTAGTACACACGGCTACACATCAAGCTATACATTTCCAGTTTACGCTGATCCCGCACTGAACGGAAATTCTATACAATGCGAGACCAGCTTGTACTGGTAATGTATAGCTTGATGTGTAGCCGTGTGTACGTAATACCTCAATGGATTTTTTACTGTTAGTGCATATTAATTCAGCGTTTTAAGTGCACATTCGTATTTTAGCATTTTGATAATAATAATCCGATGGTAATAAAAAGTTAAGCGATGCATCGCATTAAACTTTTATTTTATAGTTAATATTCTTAATGTAACACAACATACTATTTATAGCACATCATTATTTTTACTACCCACCATTTTCATTCAGCTCATTCCATATTTAATCTAAACAAACACGACTTATTTATGCGTGTTACTGCTTGCATTATTCGGGAATACATTTATATGGAGAATCACAGTTCTTGTAACTAAAGAGTATTTTCAATAAAACTAAGATGTGCGATTCAATTTATATACGCGTAAGTATATGTGAAAACAACATTATGAATAAACATTCGCAGAATATTATTTTTCATAATTATACAGTAAGTTTTTTTTCGCATTATTACTAAAACATTAATCAAAACTCATATCTGTGTTAATATTTTTGCTATCGCTATAATATAATATTTTGAGATTGTTTTTTGAAGGTAACTCAGTTTTTAGCTAATATCGGCTGACAATGCATATTTAGGGCTTGTTTTATTTAGTGTTATTCATGTTAAACTGGAAAATGCAAAAAAACTCCATAATTATTTTAGCTAGTTCTTTAACTATTATTATAGCTTGTTTTATTTATGGGCATCATGTCTACTTATTGCACCTAAACTTAAATTCTATTTGAATTTCTCTTGACAGTCATCCGCACTAGGACCATTGGGGTTGTTGCTAGCGATAGCATTACGTGGGGTGTCATCTGATGATTTTGAAGTCGGAGAGCTTAAAGAGCTTATGCTGGAGGTTGACTTTGATCGCGACTATATTCGACTCGATTCTGAAAAACATGTCTACTAGGTATATCTACGTAGGTACCGCCACGCTTCCAGAAAATATGGTTCTCTATCCGAACTTTCGGAGTCGACTTGCATAGGTACCAATTTCCGGTTCATATAATGGGTTTGTAATGTCTTCATATGGCAAAAAACGGAATCTATAAGGGTTCCGTTTTTTGTCATTCGACTACGAAACCCTAAAAAGTAAACACAAAAATAATTTAAAATGAGATGATATTCGGTAATGTCTTTTTAATTTATTTTGGTCTCAAGTCTTAGCAGGGGTTTGACAACCAAGCCGTCCGTAGCGGGGCTTGGTTGTTACGCCCCTGACGGACGCGACGCATCGTACCACCGCGAGACAAGCGGCGCGGCAGCGCGACGAGTGCGACTGCGCGCGGAGTAAACTAAATGGATATGGTAGTTAAAAGAATTTCAATGTTTTAGAATACAAACTGTCTTTTATCAGTTAGTGTTTCTTGTCACCAGTGTGACCAAAGCGTATAAAAAAGGGGTTTGGACTTTTTTGTAAGGAAGGTGGCATATCGCCTCACCGCCATTTTGATTTTTTTTGGAAATCACGGCCCGCGATGAAATTGGTATATCTATACCAAATTATGACATGACATTTTTGACAAAAAAATGTAATGGAACATGGTACTCTAAAAAGTCACGTTATCGAGATAATTGAAGGTAAAGATCGATAGATGAGTACTGCAATGACCACAAAACAATATTACTGTTTATTTAAAGAGAGTAGGTACATTACATACTACTAGGAGCACGAGAATATTATTATATAACAAAAAAAATCGATTAATTGCAGTGCGAAGTGATTTTCTCGTGCGCATAATAATAAACAACCTGGGAACGATTATTTGGATACAATTTAACGCCTAGACATAATTATGCTTTAACTACCATATCCATTTAGTTACTTACGCCCGCGACTCGTGCACTCATAGTACCCGTCGGGGCTGCGAGTTGTTCGCAAAAGATACCGCGGCCTCGACATGAAGGGCTAAGAAGGAAAATGGGTGGTTTTTAGTCAGTCGAAGTCTGACACTACCTTTCGCTCTGCCCAAGAGTGGGAGGGGTTATTTGATGATTTTCAACCAGCCAAAAAAAAAAAAGCTTTCATTTGATGTAGAGCTGATAATTGGATATAATAGCTTCTAAAGTTTACACCGGAGATGAACAGTCGTCACGCGACTTTAACGGTTCTCATCATTGCTCCAAAAGCTAACGATGAAATAAAACGATCGGTGGTTAGTAGTACTCTAGTGGTTGCAAGCGCGACTGCTGTGCATGAGGTCCTGGGACCAATTTCCAGTTCGGGCAAAGTGTGATTGGGTTTTTCCATCAAGAATTTCCCAAAAAAAAATCACGAAGTTTAGAATTGTGACCGGTTGATAGTAATAGGTGATATGTGGGTGTACTAATGGGTACATCTCTGCTAAACCCTTCGGGGATTGCAGGCGTGATGTTATATAAATGATCGTTTTACAATAAACCCTTGTCTGGCTTACGTAAACAAAAATATTGACAGTAGGATGCCTATAGGCGACAGTGCGAACAATATTTGGTTCCGCTGACGGTTCGTTAATCCCCAAATTACGCTGGTTCAAGGTAAGAAGAACCTTTGTTTTTTTACTTAATAAAGCAAGTACATACAAATATACGAGAGACGAGACGACAAGAATATAATATGTCACGGGCATCAAACGACTTTTATGAAGACGTAAATAATTGTATGTGTGAGTAAACGTTCTTAAATGGTGGTTGGTATTGTGTGAGTTCCTATGTATGACTGGACTTTGAGTTATGACATAATGTTAATATGAGTTCCAATAAAATATTGGTTTCATAACGTAATATGAAAATGAAATCAATAAAGTAGGCGAATTTGCTTCTAAACGTTGCTAAGTGTATGCTTAAACATGAATGAGAAAGAAAATTAAATGTTCCGCCGTTTGGACTCTGTACCGCACCCTACGTATTTATTAAATTACTAGCTGTTCCCGGCATGCGTTGCAATGCCCTTTTTCCTACCTACTACCTGCCTGTGTACCAACTACCTACCTACCTACTACCTCCTACTCTACCTACTACCCTACCTACCTACTACCCTACCTACCTACTACCCTACCTACCTACTACCCTACCTACCTACTACCCTACCTACCTACTACCCTACCTACCTACCTACCCTACCTACCTACCTACTACCCTACCTACCTACTACCCTACCTACCTACCTACTACCCTACCTACCTACTACCGTACCTACTTACTACCCTACCTACTTACTACCCTACCTACTACTCTACCCACAGAACAGATAACCTCTTTTATCTGTTCTGTGACTCTACCTACTACTCTACCTACTACCCTGCCTACCTACCTACCACTTTCTCACCTTTTAAACCTTCTCTGGACTTCCACGAATAATTCAACACTATAATTAGCCAAATCGGTCCAGCCGTTCTCGAGTTTTAGCGAGACTAACGAACAGCTATTCATTTTTCTATACTAATATTATAAAGAAGTAAAGTTTGTGTGTTTGTTAAATTGTAAGGGGTAATCTCGGGATCTACTGAACCGATTTCAAAAAATCTTTCACCGTTGGGAAGCTACACTATCCCCGGGTGACATAGGCTACTTTTTATCCCTGTATTCCCACGGGAACGGGAACTACGCGGGTGAAACCGCGTGACGTCCGCTAGTATATAATATAGCTGTACCTCGCGTGCGTTGCAATGCCCTTTTACCTGCCTACGTACCAACTACCTACCACCTACCTATTACCTACCTACCTACATACTACTAATTTCTCACCTTCTCTGGACTGCCACAAATGTTTCAAAACCAAAATTAGACAAATCGGTCTAGCCGTTCTCTAGTTTTAGCGCGACTAACTAACAGCAATTAATTTTTATATTATACGCAAACACCATTTGAAAAATCGTTTTTCTATTGGGAAAGAAACAGTAATTATTTGTGTTTATTGTGATAATGTCGTATGGTCTGTTTCAAGTTGTCATTCGTTGACTGAACAACTGAACGTCACTCAATTGTTTTGCCTTCCCGGAACCTCTCCACTAACACTTGAACTTTATGGGTACGGTATTAAAGCTCAAATTGATTTTACGTTTTAGTTAGAAAACTTTTGTATGGGAAAAAGAAAAGGGCTGTTTTTAGGGCTTTTCCGGCCATTATTCGATTTTTTCTCGCCGTAAGAACCATCCTTGAACTTCAACGAACATTTAAAAAAAAAATCAGCCAAATCGGTCAAGCCGTTTTCATGCCAAGTCGTGACAACGGAAAACGGGTTTCATTTTTATATATATAGACTAAAACCTGCATTCCATTATTTACGTTCACTGGGACATTTATCAGTAAACTATTATTTAAATTTTTAACTAATATCGGCTGACCGTGCTTATTTTGGGATTGATATTTAGGGCTTGTTTAATTTAGTCTTATTCGTATTAAACTGGAAAAAGGCAATAAAAAGCCAGACATGATGCTCATGAATAAAGCACCTAAACTCATTGAGGTATAATGTACTACGTACTAGAGGAGACACCTAAACTCGATTTTTTGTAACACTCGGTAGAGCTAGTGGACTCCAGCTCATTTAGTCTATGCCGAGCGGTTGCTGCGTCGTGACACATTTGAGTGAAGTTTTCTTGTCTATAATATGCCTTCGTGTGCATTTAGATACTGTAGAAATAATTAAAAAAATATAAGTAAAAGTCAAGAAGTGACTTTTCACCAGTAATTATAACTTATTATCTTTAAAACACACATAATTTAATTACTTTTTGAATTGCAATGTGTCATCGCGGCGGCCATTTTTTACGTGAATGTCAAAGAATAAAACATTTGCATGCACAGACCAGACACTATCGACGTATTCAATGCTTGA
Organism: Diarsia brunnea; assembly: GCA_949774965.1. Lineage (NCBI taxonomy): Eukaryota > Metazoa > Arthropoda > Insecta > Lepidoptera > Noctuidae > Diarsia > Diarsia brunnea. The sequence goes on from OX458996.1 coordinate 16,461,851, forward strand.
CCACGAATCCTCTACATGTGAGTCAAAATTGATAGTAGGTTGTATACTATTTGCATATGTATCAAGACAATTAACAAAAAAGTTGAAATGTGAAGATTGCATTGATAGTTTGACTATACTATAAACTTCCACATCACACATCTATCATACGTAATTTAATACGGCAAAGTGGTGGAAGTCTTGCCTCGAAATAGGATTTTAATTATATGTCCGTAAACACCCTAAAGCATTTAATTAGGAACGAAGTATTTGCAAAATTTGAATAAACATAATTTACTGAATCAGCCATCAACATGCAATCACAGAATCCATTTAATTCGAGCCATTAATTTATTATTATTTTGCCTCGAATTAGATAGCTCACAAAAATTAGATTGCATCACGAAGGTGAAACTGATCCAACTGTGGATTACTATAACAAACTGCAGAAACTAACACAAAATAAATTATTTGAGGAAATTACAATCTTGTTACAGTTTAAGTACATTTTATTTATTTTCTGAGTAAGTACACGCATACAATATCAAGTAGGCAGAATAATAACATTATGTCGCATCTGCACGCATTGATAGTAATCTATGAGAACGTGACACCTCCCGTCTGCCCCGCTGTCATCAAATGCGCGCACATTATTTTGTTTGAAATAGCTTCTCTAGTACGTAATACCTCAATGTTCTAACAATCATATTTATTTAGATATAGATTAATACCATATGGGTTAAATAAGCTTCGCAAAAATAATGGAGTCGGGGGATTTTGAATTTTAAATTTATAGTTGTTCTCGTTATACTGCTCTGCTAAGAAAGTAACGGGAAAAGATCAATAATACACACAATGTTTGTTATTCATCCAAAATTTTATCACCTTCAAAGTATGCACCTTCAGAAACGATACACTCACGCCAACGAATAATCCAATCATCAAAACATTTTTTAAACGCTGTTTCCGGAATTGAGTTCAGTTCTCGCCGCGAATTCTTCTGTAAGTCTTCTACCGATAGAAAACAGGTGCCACGAAGTTTGCCACGGAGTTTGAGAGTGGAATTTTCTTTCCCCAAATCAGGCCTTTTACGTCAAATTTGCTCTCTCAAATAATATTCTTTATTTACCGTTTGACTTTCCGGCAAGAATTCTGAGCACAACACCGCGATAGTCAAAGAAAACAGTCAACATGACTTTGACTTATGATTATAGCAACGACTGGAGAATGTTGATCTGAACCAAAATTGAATATTTGTTTTGTGATTTTGGCGGTCTCTCCAGTCCTGGGTCTATAACCCTGGCAGGAACACCCATACCAATCTGCTCCGATTTTCGGTACCTCGGGTCACTTGTCCTGGGACATGGTGATGTAGACCGAGACGTAACGCACCGGATCAATTCAGGATGGATGAAATGTCGACTGGTCACTGGAACAACTTGTGACCCACGGATGCCCCTCAAGTTAAAGGGGAAAATGTACAAGTCCGTCATTAGGCCTGTCGTACTGTATGGATCGGAATGTTGGGCTGTGAAGAAGATGGATGAAAAAAAAAGATTACATGTTGCGGAGATGAGAATGTTGAGGTGGATGTGTGGTGTGACCAAAATGGATAATGATAGGAACGAGTATATTATAGGAAGTTTAAAAGTTGCGCCAGTTACAGAAAAGTTAAAAGGGAATCGACTGTCATGGTATGGGCATGTGATGAGGAGGGATAAATCGCAAGTGACTAAAAAAGGGTTGAATGTAAATGTGGATGGATGAAGAGGGAGAGGAAGACCAAAGAAAAGATGGATGGAGTGTGTGAGGTGTCATATGAAGGAAAAAGGAATAAATGATAATGTAACGACTGATATGGCAGAATGGAAGAAAAAAACGTGTTGCGCCGACCCCAAATGACATGGGATAAGGGCAGGAAGATGATGACAACTTAATAGATAGGTATCTCTTTCAACATTTTGGTTTTTTATTCAAATCCCTTTTAATTTTTAAATTCATTTGGGGTCGGCTCAGCAGAAACAGATTATTATTATTAACACAGTCCATCCATCGTTTCTTTGTCTTCCTATACTCTTATCCTCATCCACATTCATATTCACAACCTTCCTCACGACATTTTGCTCATTCCTCCGCATCACATGCCACGACAACCGATTTCCACACAACTTTTCAGTCACTAGCGCCGCTTTTTGACTTCCTCTTATGTACTCATTTCTTATTTTATACATTCGCGTAACACGGCACATTCCCCTAAGCGTTCTCATCTCAGCCACATGTACATGCCTTTCATTCATCCCTTTTGTTTCCCAACATTCTGATCCATAAAAGACAGCAGGTCTAACCATTGTTTTATAAATCTTACCTTTTAGTTTAAATGGGATGCTGGGGTCGCAGATTGTTCCCCTGACCTGCCGCCATTTCATCCATCCCGTTTTAATTCTGTGCTTTACTACGGTCTATTTCGCCATCGCTTTGCACGAGTGAACCGAGATGTCGGAAGTCGGAACAGACCGGAAGATACACGCCATCTAGCGCTATGACTCCAGGGCTGCAGAGACCACCGAAATCACAGAACATTATTCGTTTTTAACCGACTTCCAAAAAGGAGGAGGTTCTCAATTCGTCTGTATGTTTTTTTTTTGTATTTGTGTTATCGCGTATCTCCGTCATTAATGAACCGATTTTCAAAATATTTTTTGTACTGTAAACAATATACTCCCGAGGTGGTCTCATTGTCACCAAGTCAGGATCTGATGATGGGATCCTTGAGAAATCGGGAGCAACCCTCAAATTGTATAGGCACACATTACGTTTTCCATATATTTTCTGAAGCTGGTTAAGTATTTCCGTCTGTTAATCATAACCTCATGTGTCCGCACTGATGATGGAAGGTACAACTCCTCAACGGTTTGAAGTTGAAAGAAAATTTATTTAATATTATATGTACTTATGGACCCATAGTTGTATTCCTTCAGGCTTATTAGGTTGACCTGATGATAGAAGGTAAATCTCGATAACCGACTTAAAAAAAAGGAGGTTCTCAATTCGTCGGAATCTTTTTTTATGTATGTTCACCGATTACTCGAAGACGCCTGAACTGATATAGAAAATTGTTTTTTTGTTGGAAGGGAGTGTTGCAGATAGTCAAGAGTTTTTGAATAAAACTTGTACTTGCTTGTAAGTAGTATATTATTTTCAGAGCTTCGCGTGTGGTTCTATGTGTATTCGAAGAAGATTTTTAAGCTACTGTTGATCCGTGCCGCGGGCCCGCGGCAGAATGGCGCGCTCGCTTGTAGCGGCGAGCGCGCAACGTAGTGTGTGTGCGACTGTGCGTCGCCGGTGACTGTGTATGCGTTTGTGTGCGTGCGCATAGTGAGTTGGCTTGAACATCCTCCCGCGCCTTGGAACTTCGTTTCAAGCTTCCATGAGTTGACATATACGATTCACAGCTCTACGCAGTGTGCCTCTTGTTGTTTTGATATCAGCAACTCTGCATGCTCCATCCGACCCTGGATACACGGCTTCTATTCGTCCCAAGGGCCACTTTAGTGGTGGGGACATTTCCTCCTTGATGAGCACTAACTGGCCAGGTTTAATGTCTGCTTGGCGCTTCTGCCACTTGGTGCGCTGTTGGAGCTCACAGACGTACTCCCGGGTCCATCTAGCCCAGAACTGCTGACGGGCTTGCTCGATCCTCGCGTGCAATGATGCCTCCGATGCAGGCGGTTTGGGTTGTCATCTGTCAGGTCCGGTGCTGGCAGTGACGTGATCGGTCTTCCGATCAGGAAGTGCCCTGGGGTAAGAGGAGACAGGTCGTGAGGGTTGGAAGACAGAGGGGAAAGGGGCCGTGAGTTGAGAATTGCCTCAATCTGAGTGAATAAGGTTGCAAGCTCTTCATATGTTAGATGGGAACTACCCAAGGCCCTTTTCATGTGATATTTTGCAGATTTTACAGCTGCTTCATGAAGTCCGCCAAAATTAGGAGAATATGCAGGTGAAAATTTAAATTTTAGCCATCCTCTGCAAAAGGTTGTGACACAGAGTTCCAGCTAGATTTCACAAACATTCCTAATTGACGGTGAGCCCCGACAAAGTTGGAGCCATTGTCACACCAAATTTCTCGGGGTCTGCCTTTCCTACTAATAAACCTACGTAATGCTAGAATAAAAGCCTCTGTACTGAGATCACCAACTAATTCTAGATGTACAGCCTTAACCTTAAAACATACGAATATACATAAATAACATTTAATTAACCTAGATCCGCGTCCCTTTCTATCATTTATCAGGAATGGTCCCGCAAAATCCGTGCCTGTGATTTCAAAGGGATAGCCCGAAGTTAACCTACTAGCTGGCAAATTTCCCATTATCTGCTTAGCAACTACTCCATTCATACGAGTGCAAATGGTACATTTCCTATAAGTCTGCCGCGCTAAAGCTCTGCCTTTAATAGGCCAGTAAGTTTTTCGTATAAGTGAAAGAAGCAGTTGAGGACCAGCATGCATATGTTTTACATGTAAATAATTGAAAATAAGTTTTGACAAGTGATGCCCAGAATCTATAATAATTGGATGCTGTTTCTCATAACTGAATGTTGAGTTTTCCAGACGGAATCAAACTCTTATCAATCCCTTATCATCTATAAATGGTATCAAACTTAATAGTGGAGCTGTTTTACTTTGTCTTTCAAAATTAGGAAAGCTTTCTTGTTGAGAAAGGTATATCAGCTTACTTTCGGCTATTGCTAATTCTTCTACAGTTAAATTGTCTTTATTTTGATGGTTTACATTTTTAGTATTATTATAGAACCGGAATATATAAGCTACTATACGACGTAATTTTGAAAAACTGGAATATTTTGTTAAATCAATAACTAAATTATCTGGTTGCGACGTGCCAACACATGAAGTATTAACAAGTAACTCAGGTATTGTTGTATGGGTTACCGGAGTACCTTGACATGGCCAATGTTCCTCCACTTCTTGTATGAATGCAGGTCCCTGCCGATAACGATAATGATGGTAACTCATTTGGATTTACACCTCGAGATGCTATATCAGCAGAGTTTTGTGATGTAGGGACATACAGCCACTTACAGTTCTTACATAGTTCATGAATAGATGCCACTCTGTGTGCTACGAAAGTTTCCAACTGTAGTGAAGGCGTGTACAACCAACCCAGTACAATTTTAGAATCTGACCAAAAAGTTTTACAGGCTATTTCACAACGCAGTGACTTAGCAACTTTATTATATAGTTTTGCGACTAGAAAAGCACCGCATAACTCCAACCTGGGTATAGTTGTAGTCCTCAGTGGTGCCACCTTTGCTCCAGCGCATAATAGTTTCACAGTACAGTTACCTAGAGCATCAGTTGACTTCATATAGATGCAGCCGGCATAAGCCTTCATGCTAGCATCAAAAAAGGAATGCAATTCTATTCTTACAGGATTACTACAACAGGCATGTCGAGGTATCTCAATGGTTTGCAAGTGGTGAACATTATCTATGAATTTCTTCTATGACTTCTGTACATCCATAGGTATGTCAGCATCCCACCCTAATTTCAGAGACCATAGGTTTTGTAAAATCATTTTACAGGCAATAATACAACAGCTGATCAAACCCAATGGATCAAAAAAACTAGAAGTTATAGATAGAATGGAACGCTTAGTGAATGGCATTCCATTGTTACAATTTTGCAGTTTAGAAGAAACTATAAGAATGTTGTCAGTATTAGGATTCCATTCTATTCCCAATGCATGACTTGGGGATGAAATTATTTTAAAATTATCTTGATTACAGTTAGTTGAGTCTAAAATAGCATTTAGAAATTGAGTTGAGTTACTTTTAATTTTTTTAAGAGAAAGACAAGCCGAGTCAAGTTTTTCTACTATTTTCTGATACATATTACGTAGCATTGATTCATCATTGCATCCGGATATTAAATCATCAACATAGAAGTCATGTGACATTATTTCTTTAATTTTTGGATCATCACATTCCCGACTCAACTCCACCAAACACCTTGTGCTAAGGAAGGCTGCTGATGAGGTACCATATGTTACAGTATTGAGTTGTAAGTACCTCAACGGCTGATCTTCATCCTCACGCCACAGTATCACTTGCAAATAGCGTTGAGATTCCTCTAATAAAATTTGACGATAAATTTTCTCTATATCCCCCGTAATTATGTAAGTATGTTGTTTAAATCTCATTAGTATGGAGAAAATGTCGTCCTGCACAGTGGGCCCTACCATAAGTAAATCATTTAAAGAGACACCTGAATCCGTTTTTGAGGAGGCATTGAAAACTACACGACATTTTGTCGTTTCACTCTGTTCCCGAATGACAGGGTGATGTGGTAATAGATTGACGATTTCAGGTTTCTCAATTACAGTCAAATGGCCCAGGTCAGCATATTCGTTAGTAAAACTCAAATACTGCTCTTTTATGCCAGGTTGCCTTTTAAATCGTTTTTGTAGGGAATCAAGACAATGTTTTGCTCTAGGATATGAATTTCCTAGTAATTTAGGATCGTCACGAAAAGGCAACGTGACACAAAATCGCCCATCCTCCATGCGGCGGGTATGTTGTTTGAAGTGTTCCTCGCAGGCTTGTTCCTCCAAGGTGAGCTTTGGTTTGTCTGGCAGCTCCTCTAGCTCCCAGAACTGCTTCAGTTGATTTTATATAGCTTGACTGAAATTACAGCATATTTCCCTATTAGGTACATTCGATGGACACATGAAAGGCCCTACCACTAACCAACCAAACTGTGAGTTTTGTAATAAAGGTTTATTGTTTCCCAATTTAATCTGATCAGCAGAACAAAGGACATCCCAAAAAACGTCAGCTCCCAACAACATATCTACTGTTGATGGATTATAGAATGTAGGATCGGCAAGTGTAATATTTTTTGGTATATCTAGTGTCGCCACATCAATTTTAGAACTAGGTATGTTGCTTGTTATTTGTGGGATAACAAACAGCTTTACATCTTTACAGTAAGAACCAGTGCATGACTTGACAGTGAGATTGCAGCACTCTAAAGCAGAAAATGACATATTATTTATGCCCATTACAGATATTGAGTTTATAGTATCACTGTTTATACATAGTTTAGCCTTTAGTAATGCAGAGATGAATGATGATTGACTGCCGCAGTCCAACATCCACCGTATTTCATGCCATTTGTTGTTTACATGCAATTTTACTATTGCTGTTGATAGTAGAACTTGGTTCTCGATACAGGATGATAGTACAATGGGATTACAGGTACTACTAGAACTAGTACTATTTTCTACAGTAGCTGGTGTGGTCACTTTTGCTTTGTGAAGCAAGGTGTTATGTTTCCGCTTGCAAATTCTGCATGGACCATTCTTGCACTGATGAGCAAAATGACCACCCCTTAAACAGTTTATGCAAACTCTCAATTTAGCAACTTCTGCGTTCCTATCCTCCAGTGACATGCTATTAAATTTTTCACAGTAGTAAATAAAATGATCTCCTTCACAAATGAGGCATGGATGAGACTTGGATTTAATTGTTTTATTGTCACAAGCGGCAGCAACAAATGTTTTATGTGGTTTGTCAACCGATTTATCTGACTTTTCATTTTCTCTACGAGGCTTGTCACCGATACCGGCATTTACCATCTCTAGCACATCAGCCCTACTTCTCAAGAATTCAAAAAAATGTACTAATGTGGGTTTGCTCACTAAGCCATTCCTATGTTCTTTCCATTTACAATTTGTTACATGATCTAACTTTTGGCTGAACATAAAAATAATCAAGGTATCCCAATTATCAGTTTACTCCTCTAAACTATTTAGTGCTCGAAGGTGTTTTGAGAATGATCAATTATAAATCCTTAACCGTGGGTATATTGAATAATGATTTTAAATGGTTATGAACTAATTGCCGTTAGTTGTTGTAACGATCACATATCAGTTTCCAAGCAACCGCATAGTTATTTGAGGAAAGTTCAAGTGATTCTATTACAGAAGCTGCCTGCCCTGTCAATGATACTTTTAAAGGTACTGAAATTTATTTATTTCATTTAAACCCACATTGTTGTGGATAAGCGAGTTGAATATATCATGGAATTCTAACCACTTATTGTAATTTCCATCGACGACAGGAAGCTTTACAGTAGGCAACTTAACACTTTGGACATTATTCCCACAACAGTGCGTTGATGGTTGACTATTATGAGATTTAACACTCTCATATGGATCTTTACTTTCATGAATTTCAATTAGTTCTTGAGCAGAACTAATCACAAAATAAAATAAGTTTTCAGTTATATTCCTCTCTGAACTTTTTCCAGGTTCATCAGAGGTTCTTTGAGTCACCGTCAATTCACTTGAAACTTCATCTAAAAGCTCAATCTTGGATTGAATTGTATCATACTCATTAAACAATACTTCTATTCTGCTCAAACGGACTTCACCCTTCCTGTAAGAAAGCGGTAAGTGAAATCGGGCAAGTTTTCAGGAGCTTAAAAAAACTGTCCTACATTGTTAAAAAAAATCCCAGGAGTACCATATAGAGAGCAAAATATGGCATTTAGCAGCGGCGAAATGATAGTGTTTTCAATTTTTCATTGTGTTATGTATACTGTGAGATAAGGTTGAATTATACGGTTACATATATATTCCCCGAAAGTGTTACAAAAGATGCCGACTGTAAAAATGAATATTGCTTTGTGATGATCTTTTGTGTGCCGCATTTGTTGCGTTAAGTGTAGTTACTCTATTATTCATGCTACAATTTTAGGCTAGTCTAAAAGTGTAAGTATCACTTACGTAGTTTTTACACGAGAAATTCATTTAAGTAAGCACAAATACATACTTTATGCATGCGGAAGTTTCTACGTTTTGCCGGAGCTTCTGAATATACGTTTATTTTATTGGGAAAATATTCAAATAATGAAGTGTATCATCGTTAACTTCTATTTTACTGTTCACAGCTTATCATGTACAAAAATTGTATGTCAATACTAAATGACCCCGGACTTGTGCAATGCCACCTCGAGACCCAGTTGCCGGTTTGTTGACCAGGGTAGATGACAGCGCTGTCTGTCAAATAGTCCCCAACTACACGACGAAGGTAGGCCCGGTGATACTGGAGTGCCTCCCTAATGTAGCTTCAGGGCATGGTGTTGAAGGCGTTGGCGATGTAAGAAAAGAAAGAAAGAAAAGAAAGAAAATGCATTTATTTGGCACACGATGACACGATGTCGACAAACACCACCAAGACCACAACGCCCCGAGAGACGGCATACCCCGTCGTGAGAGTTCTCACGCGCATGGTGGCATCCACCGTCGAGCGCCTCTTACGGAAACCAGACTGGTATTCCGCAAGATCCGGACCTGTCCTCTCAAGGTAGGCGAGGCGGTTTGCAGTCACTCTTTCAAAGAGCTTGCCCACCTCGTCGAGCAGCACAATGGGCCGGTATGCGGACGGTAGAGGACGAAAGGCGCCCCGGCTTCGGCGTCTTCCAACGAAGCGGGAACTGGCCTCTTTCCAAGGATGCGCTCAAGAACCCCCCAATTTAATGCTCTCCGGCGGTGTGAACGATGCCGTCGTCGATGTCCTGTATGGGGTTAACCCACAGATATAGATAGATATAGATAGTACAGCGAACCGCTTGCAGCTAAGTTTCAGCCCCTTCAACTTGGTTGTGGTTCCAGAGGGGGCTGTGAGGCTGCCGTACATGCCTTATCCTCTTATAAATTCAAAGAAAGGTCATTCTCAAGGTTGACGTCAAAAATGCTTTCAACTCCCTGAACAGGGGACACGTTGTTGGTTGAAGTCAAAAAAATACTACCCGAAATTTATGGTTTTATGTGGCAATGTTATAGGCATCCTACAAAATTATTATTTATGGACAAGTTTTTGGAATCTCTAGTTGGATGCCAACAAGGTGATCCTCTCGGGCCTGTCATTTTCAGTTTGGCTATTCATCCCATAATTCCACAAATAAATTCAAAATTCAACTTATGATATTTATACGATGGAACGCCAGGAGGTGATATTGACACGGTTTTGAATGACCTACAACTCCTCAAGCAGCAATTTAAATCTATTGGCCTGGACTTTAACCCCTCAAAGAGCGAAATAGGCTTACGTAAGCGTTCCTGTCGTCTGTCCACAGCACTGAAAAGCTAACCAACCAGAAAAAATTCAACCCTCGCCCTGGTTGTCTCGGAAGCGCCTTGCTCGTCCGATGCAGAGAACGCCTGGAAAATTTGGAAACAGACCCTGGATTAGGGGTCTGAATGGATCTTTCAGACAATCGATTCACGGCCATACGATCTACCGATTTTTAAATCGATTCAACAGCATGCGATCTTCGCCCAGATGGAATCGTATGCGCTTATAACACCTAAACGTCAACCGAAACGTACCGTATGAACTACAACAAAGTAAGATTACGCGTTTGCGTTTGCTTCGCGACAGAAGAGCTCGTGTGAAAAAGGCGCCGTGGGCGAGAGGGGCCCAAGCGTTCTGAAGAACTTTTATTTTATAATCTTCGTCAACTATCTTTAGGGCAGTTAGATATAAATTTATTAGGTATATGATTAATTACATGGTAAGGGTAGGTAATTGCTTCGGCGGCGGCGACCTCTCGCGTCCGGCCCTGGTGCAAGCCATGGTCCGGGGCGAGGAGGAATGGGACGCCGTCGCCTCCTTCTGCGAAGCAGTGATGCTAGCGAAGGAGGTGGCGGAACGTGAGAGGGAGAGGACCTCTCGTCCCAGTCGCCGCGGGAAGCGCTCCGGGCGTCGGGGGCCACGTATGACTTCCGGCCACCGTAGACGTGGGCCTGTGGATGGTGAGTGATGGGCTAGCTCGCCGTCCATCCGTCTTATGACGACGACAGGCCGTGTCGACGGCGCGTTCGTGCTCAAAGAGATGTCAGCAAGGGCCGACGCCCGTCGGGGCTGCGGGTTGTTCGCAAGAGATACCGCGGCCCCGGAACACCAAGCGCTCAGAAGGAACATGGGTAGGTATTAGTTAGTAAAAGTCTGACACTCAGGAGTAGTAATAGTAACGCAAACCAGTCCCGCGACAAGTTTCGTGCAATAAGTAAGTAAGTGGACTTGCAAGACACGACTTTGCAATAGTATCGAAGAACAAATGCCTATGTTTATTTACTTTTATAAAGTTATTTTAATTGTTCGTGTTAGTCATGGGTATGTGTGTTTATGGCTTTATACTCAGGCAAATTAGTAAAATAAATAAATGTATGTATGGTTACATCTTTATAACAATGGAAAATTGTTTTTTGTTTTGTCGCAAAAATACACATTTTTTGTGACAGTACCCTTATTTTTGGCACTAGCTCCATGAATTTTTGTGAGAAGGTGTATTAGAGTACGCTCGATTTTTTGCAATAATAAAAAAAATATGGCGCAAGTTGAGTTACGCGACTCTTACAGGAAGGGTGCGTTTTAACTCATTGACTTGTTGCTTTGAAACGTCATCAATTTTACGAAAATCTGTTAGGTAATTATTAAAACTAGTAAGTCTACCATTTTATGAAGCTCGTTTCCTAATCAATTCTTTTACCTCTGTGTCAGACATAATGCAGAGAAACTGTCAGATTGATTAATAATGCAATTTATAAATACCTGCACTCCAGGCAAACCTCTATGAAACAGCTGCAATATCCGTAGGAGACGCAGCCACCACGTGGTGAGCAGGCCCTCGCGTCAGGCGCCGCCGCTTGGTTGGTGGTAGGTTTTGAGCTGAAATTGCAGAATTTATGCGTCAATCCCCAAGCAGAGCAAGCGTGCACGAGAGGAAACCGTTATGCATGTGCTTAAAGCGGAGTTCAAACGTTGCTGATGGCAATCTTAATCGAGAAACTCACACGTGTTCAACGAGTCAATGTCAAATTATTATTTTCTTGACTATGAGTTATGATAGTTTTGCAGTGAAGTTACATAGATTACAGACAGTATAGTATTTGCAGTAATATTACAGATAGTTTAGCATTAACTTGCAACAAATTTCACACAGTTGCAACACAATTTAAAGGATTGTAAGTTAAAGAAGTAAGGTTATGATTGGGCGGAATAAGGAACCGGCAAACTTCCCTTGTATGAAGTCGACGTGCTGCCACGCCACTGGATTCCAGACACCGAACGCCAATCACTCACACCACGTGCACGTGCTTGATCTGGATTCTTCCAAAGTAGGTACTTCGACCAGGTGTGCTCGCCGTCGCCGCGTGCTTCTTAGCTCCGTTGGATGAGAAATATGGTAGTCCAACTGGCCAACCCTTCTTCGCTGCGTGTTTCTTCAACTTCCTTCTAGATTCTTCGAAACACGCCTTCGCCGCGTGCTCGTTCGTCGACGTACTCGTATCTGCGCTTCCCGCACAGAAGGTCCTGTCACGGTCGCCAAATTGTTGCAGATAGTTAAGAGTTTTTGAATAAAACTTGTACCTACTTGCTTGTAAGTAGTATATTATTATTTTACAGTTTTCAGAGCTTCGCGTGTGGTTCCATGTGTATTCTTCTTCTTCTTCTTTCCAGCAAAAACATTAGGAAGTGTCGAAGGGTGGGCGTTTGGGGGGACTGTCACTTGTAAATAAGTAAAGTAAAGTAAATTTTGACGTTCGAAAAGTGCTGATTATCAGCCTAGTTTGAATAAATGAGTTTTGATTTGATTTTGATTTTGATTCGAAGAAGATTTTTAAGCTACTGTTGATCCGTGCCGCGGGCCCGCGGCAGAATGGCGCGCTCGCTTGTAGCGGCGAGCGCGCAACGTAGTGTGTGTGCGACTGTGCGTCGCCGGTGACTGTGTATGCGTTTGTGTGCGTGCGCATAGTGAGTTGGCTTGAACAGGGATATATCCCAAGGCAGAGACCATGGTAAGGAAATCAGGATCTGATGATGGCAAGGGTTAAAGGATCACTCCCTTAACCCTTCCAACGACCCTTCTGACCGTGAGGTCAGAAGGGTCACACATAGGACTTAAGGGCCTTGTATTTGGTATAGCGTAGACTTGAATTCAACAAGTAGCCAAGGAAGAATGAAATTAAGAAAGAATTAAGAGAAAAGTTTATGTCAGGGCCGAAAATCCTGCGAAAGCAGCCTGGCCAACTCTTTAAAAGCACCGACAAAGGTTGTGTTGTTATCAGAAACGACGTAACGGGGTTTTCCCCTTCGAGCAATAAAGCGGTTCAATGCAGCAAAGAAAGCTTCCTTTGTAAGGTCCTACACAAGCTCGAGGTGGAGGAGTCTCGTAGCTAAACACACAGATGAAGGACTTGATGAGCCTATATCCATTACCTTTCCGGTCAGCTATCATGGTGGGATCGGCGTAGTCCACCCCTGTGTCTAAACATGGAAACTCTATATATAGACGCTGCTCTGGAAGAATACCCATGAGAGGCCAGGTTCCTACCTCCAAATGGATAGTAGTGATGACGAACAGTGGCCAATAAAATTTGTGACATATGTATTGCTGGGGAGTTTGTTCCGCCACTTCTTCTTTCCAGCAAAAACACTAGTATAGGAAGTGTCGAAGGATGGGCGTTTTGGGGGACTGTCACTTGTAAATAAGTGAACTAAAGTAAATTTTGACGTTCGAAAAGTGCTGATTATCAGCCTAGTTTGAATAAATGACTTTTGATTTTGATTTTGTCGTCACACGTTGCAATGTGCTAAAGTTTGAATAATTTGCAAATAACGCAGTAGTAGGATTTTCAATAATGTGACTGGAAACATGACCAGAAGAGACTGATTCTGATAACACAGAATTACTATGATGTGATTCAGGGAACCGAGGCCTTGAAGATGCATCTTTGGTAAGACATTGTGGTCCTGAGCACCACAACGAAGACGACAGCAGCTTGTCAGTTCTGAGTCCATGCGAAGCGAGGTCTGCGGGGCTTTCAGGTGACGGAACGTAATGCTGTAAGTTGTTAGTGAACACACAGACATGTACAGAGGAATCTGACTGATGGTATGCACCTGAAATGAGCCAACCTAGTTTCGACTCAAGCAATGTGGGCCATACGGTTACTTAATGCGATACGGCTAGTGCCTATGATACCCCAAAAGACTTCCGCACCAACAAGGATGTCGATGGGCGACGGAACATAATAAGAGGGGTCAGCAAGACGCACATTCGTAGGTATACGTATGTTGCTAATATCAACACAAGAATTTGGAACTGATGCTGATAGTTTTGGCAATACGAGACAGTCAATGTTCAGTTCGTACTCGCTGTCATCATTCGATTTTAATGACACTGAGCACACCTGAGTAGGTACAAGTAGAAGATTGAAGATTGATGCCTGTTACCTTGGACTTGGCCATATATGTAGGAAGATGAAGCTTACGAATGAGGTCCTCCAAGATGAAGTTGGTTGTACTTCCACTGTCCAGCATGACTCGTGCTGTATGATGGTTCACGTCAGCGCCAGTCACCCTCACGAGCGCGGTGGAAAGTAAAAGAGCATGAGATGTAAGCAATTGATTAGCTGATAATGCAGCGTTGTTTGTACTAGGAAGAACGTTGTCACTGTCAATGTGTAACAGAGTGTTGTGTTTTAGACGACAATGTTTACAATGACCGAATCTGAGTTTGGAAACATCATGACCTGGACGAAGACAGTTCATGCACACATCTGAACCCTGAGCCTTTTTAATACGAGCCTGTACTGAGACACCTTTAACTGCTCACATGCAAACATAAAATGATTCTGCCGACACATGGGACATGACAAAGGTTTTGATGACGTTTCAGGCAGGTAACACAGTATTATTTTTAGGTTTAGGTGCAGGTGCAAAAGGTTCACTCTAAAATGTTGCCACGGGTTTAGACTCCTCCAGTGTCTCGAGCAAGTTAGCCCTGCTACTGATGAAATGAATGAATGCAGATAATATAGGAGGTTCCAGACGAGCGCAGAAGAACTCATTTTGCGTCGCCGTGTGAATCAAATAGGACTTTTTTACGAAACCTAATGCAGCAGAATTTCTGCGACCGAAATACTGCGACTCACGACTCACAAAATTACGCTCGTTTGGCCTCACCCTTAATCGTTATTATACTTTTTCATGACTCATGGTACCTACTCGGAAAGTAAGTCTGAAGTTGCCTGCGGAGCGGGTTGAAAGTAATACTTTTCAGCCCTAGGGAGAATCGCTTTCAACTGACAGCTGTCAAATTATTAAAAAAAACTAGGTCTTGTTTCACATTTTTACTGAAGCATGTTCCAACTTTTATCCAGCCACTCAATTACAGCATCATCTGCCTAGCCTTTTCCCAACTATGTTGGGGTCGGCTTCCAGTCTTACCGGATGCAGCTGAGTATCAGTTTTTTACATGGAGCGACTGCCTATCTGACCTACACAACCCAGTTAATAGTGGGTAATACGTTACCCTTTGAGACTGGTTGTCAGACTTAGGTCACTGACTACCTGTAACGACTGCCAAAGATATATATATGGCAGCCGGGACCAACAGCTTAACGTGCTTTCCGAGGCACGGAGGAAACTCGGTATGTAATGGGTGGTCACCCATCCACAGGTTTGAGGTAAGTCTGACACTCCCTTTCGCTCTGCCCAAGAGCGGGAGGGGTTATTTGATGATTTCCCAACCCCCAAAAAAGAAAAAGAAAAATAGGTATCTTTATTTCCCTTAAGAAACGTTTCAGTAAAGTACATAAGAAATATTATAACTAGATTGAAAACATTGTTTATCTTACTCTTAAGTACGTACATTTTTAGTAACAACGAAATATACCTACAACGTACAAATAAAACAATTACTCTATGAGTGTAATCGGATCGGTAATAATTTGGAACAGCTAAAATGTAAACACACGGAACGCGCGCAACTAGGTGTAAAGCCTGAAATACACATGCTACTAGAAAAGCATGCTTGTTTGCTACTAGGTAATATGCTCATTTCTAGCATGGTATCTGAGTGTGTACATTTGCTCTCACAGAGTCAAAAGCATACTTCTTTTTAATACGTCAGAGTGACATTATCTTAAGCCGCGTCCCTACTAGGGCCGCTCGACTCCGTGAGATCGAGCCGCGCATCCGTGCCTCGTGAGTGAAGCTGAGCTGCGCGGCCTAACAGGAACATTAAGCGGCTTCACTTACGCTGCACGGCTCCGTGCCGGCTCTGTGCCCGGCCGAGCCGCGTGCTTATCAGGAACGTTTCGGGTGACGTTAGTGGTGACACGGATTTACAGTTTTTTATTGTATACACTGACAAAAAACAACAAAAAGGTGACAGCACGATAAAAAAAACATATAAAATAGTAAAACCAAAGAATATAAAAAAGAGGTTTTATGCGTCATGCTAGTTAGCACGAAAAATAGACCGGCTTGCGATTAGGTAGCATGCTTATTCACAAGCATGCTCTTTTCTTGTATGCTACTAAATGACAGCTGCTCAAAATTAGCACGATTTTGTGCTACTACGTAGCATGTGTATTCCAGCCTTTATAATGAGTATTATGTGTTAAGGTGCGCTCGGTTTAATTATATGTATTTTTTCACCGAACAGATAAAAGAGGTTAGAAGGTCCTTGTGGGCGTGGGCGGAGCAAGCGCGCCGCACATATGAGTAAACGCTCATATGTCGACGAAATTTGATTTATCGGCCAACAATCGCGCTCATATTGTGACAGCGTACTGTTACAACCCTTATTACTGGGCAATAAAGTCGACATCTGCACTATAGAGTCGGCCCCTTATTTTTCATTGGAAAGTAAACGCTGAATTGCATTTGTCGCCCAGTAGCGTAATTTTAATAAGTAAATTAGTTAGTTAGATTCTGGACGCCGACGCGTATACCGATTTTGGAAATCGTCTCCAAACCAATAGATAGATAGATAGTCATTATTAAGTTGGTGAATTTGTGCATTATTACTAATTGTTAGTTGTGTAATTTTGGGTTCTTTCCAAATAAAAGTGCTAGTGTAAATTGTCTTTTTTTTAAAAAGCCTTTCGGGGTCATCCGTGTAACAAATTGGTGTCAGAAGTGGGATACCAGAGACGAAGTCTTCCGACGTTGAGTCAGACAGACACTGGTATCCCGAATACCGAGCCCCGTAGTTGGTCGACAGTAAGACTTGGCCCAAGGCTAAGCCTGCACCAACACTTTGGACGACGGTCAGCCTCCGCTCTTCAGCGTGAGCCCGCTCCAACCACAGCACAGCACAACACATTGGACGACGGTCAGCCTCCGCCGTTTAGCGTGAGCCCGCTCCGACCACAGCACTGCACATTGGACGACGATCAGCCTCCGCTCTTCAGTGTGAGCCCGCTCCAGCCATCATCACCAACATCATCATCATCATCACCAGGGTCTAACTCACCACATCCAAGGCCAAGAAATTCCACAGGGAACCGTGTGAAATTTCCAACTCCCACGCGTCATCGCTACAAATGCATACGCCGAGCATCGTGTTACTGTGAGTGTTTCTTGTGTCTACTATTACAAAGTGAATCGCGCCTCTGAGTCGTGTTCCAACTTCTACTATATTTTATAAAACTATTTGTACTTACCTACTTACACTGTTCCACATATTCTTTTGTTCTCAAATTATATAATTTGTCCAGTATATCATAATGTCTGTCAAATCAGAAAATTCCGACAAAATAACCTTGTCCGTTTTAACTAAATTCATAAAATCATTTAATGGGGACAGGGAGACACTACCTGCATTTCTCACAAATTGCGAGAATGCAATGTCCCTGGCCACATCAGACCAACAAAATGTACTATGCAAATATATCATTTCCCAAATGGAAGGCAAGGCGCAGGTAGCATGCAGCCTAAAATCTTTCAATGGCTGGTCGGAACTTAAATCCTTCCTAAAGTCCACTTTTGGAGAGAAAAAACATGCAACACATCTCCTATCGGACCTACAGCATTGCAAACAACTGTTAAATGAGGACGTTACACAATACTCTTTACGAATCGAGTCAATACTAACCCGAATTCAGTCAGACACTCATCACAGCTGTAAAGACACAAAGGAATTACCTGGCCGTATAGCAGCCATGGAAGACCTAGCTCTTAATACATTCATGTTAGGCCTAAACTCTTCTATATCCAACATTGTTCGGTGCAAAAACCCTTCAACTCTCAATGAAGCGATTCAATACGCTATAGATGAAGAAAAATTATTTAATTTATCTAAACCTAAACCGACCAAACAATGTTCAACATGCAACAAAATAGGCCATAATTCATCTGAATGTTTTAGAAACAAAAAACCCAATTTTAATTCCCAAAAACCGTTTCATAAAGTATTTATATCATCCTGGGACTCTAATAAAAATTCAAATGCTAACTCTAATACTAATCCTAATATTAACACTAATTCTAATACTAATTCTAATTCCATGCCAACTTGTAAATATTGCAAGAATTTCGGTCACACAATAGAACATTGCCGTAAAAGGCAGTTCAATATGCAACGCCGTGAAAATACGGGTTCTGCGCAGCACTATCATAACTCACGTGATAGCTCTACGAATGCATTTACGCATACATGTGAATGTGAGGCCAATGATCATAATAACTACACTGAATCCGATGATAATTTAAACTAAATCGGATTTTGATGCCGTGTCCGTCAAAATCTATACAAAATTATAAAGACACGACTCTTACTAAATCTACATCTCAGTCAAAGATGCTGAGTCCTACTAAATCTACATCTCAGTCAAAGATGCTGAGTCCTACTAATTCCACATCTCAGTCAAAGATACTGAGTCCTACTAAATCTACATCTCAGTCAAAGATGCTGAGTCCTACTAAATCTACATCTCAGTCAAAGATGCTGAGTCCTACTAACTCCACATCTCAGTCAAAGATACTGAGTCCTACTAAATCTACATCTCAGTCAAAGATGCTGAGTCCTACTAAATCTACATCTCAGTCAAAGATGCTGAGTCCTACTAAATCTACATCTCAGTCAAAGATGCTGAGTCCTACTAACTCCACATCTCAGTCAAAGATACTGGGTCATACTAAATCTACACCTCAGTTAAATATGCTGAGTCCTACTATCTCTACTAATTCTACATCTCAGTCAAAGATGCTGAGTCCTACTAACTCCACATCTCAGTCAAAGATACTGGGTCATACTAAATCTACACCTCAGTTAAATATGCTGAGTCCTACTATCTCTACTAATTCTACATCTCAGTCGAAGATGCTGAGTCCTGCTATCTCTACTAATCCTACTAATTCACCTCAGTCAAGCCAGTTGAGCCCTGCTATTTCCATAAATCTTACTAAATCTTATGCTAGATTCACACCTCAAGCCAACGAGCTGAGTCCTACTATTCCTAATGATAAAATAAAATGTCACTTATGCAACAAGACTTCTCAAAGTTCTCATACTAACCCTAAACATAACTTACTTACATCTAACTTAAATACAAAGTCTATATCTAAACCTATATACGAAATTAACGATTTTTGTAAAAAGGTAGCCTTACCTCATACTTACTTATCTACTAATCACGCCTTAGAACAGTTATGTTTCCTTATCGATACAGGATCGACCATCAGTATCATCAAAGGCTCCTGTTTACTAGTAATTCCTAATCTATCCAATGAAACTGTAAAACTAAAAGGCATTAATAGTTCGGAAAACCCTGTTGAAACTCTAGGTACTTTTCAAATGGAGTTTAAATTATCAGATAATACTTATAAATACAAATTTCATGTCACAAAAGATGACATCAATATAAAAAACTACGATGGAATCATCGGTAGTGATTTTTGCGATTACTTTAAATCTAATATCGATTACTCTTCTAAGTCAATGTCTATATTAAATCATTCCATTCCTATCACTTATAATTAACCATCATATAATATACCAGCTCGTTCCGAAGTGGTAATCGAATGCACTGTATCTAATTACTCTCCTGAGCTGTACTATAATAACGAAGCCCTCGTACTAGACCATACCTTAAGTGAAGGTGTATATGTTGCCAATTGCATAGTTTCAATCAAGTCAAATAAGAAAACAAACATTACTATCCTAAACACTACAGAAACTGACATTGAAGTAAAAGATTATCACGTAAATGTGACACCGCTTGAAAGTACTTATTCAGATTCTATATCTTGTTATAACGTAAATTCTACATCTTATAATACATCTGATCGTATAAATAAAGTTCTAAATCTTATTCGCTGCTCCCATTTAAATGATGAAGAGAAAAAGTCTCTCATAGAATGTTGTTCCCAATACACGGATATCTTCCATATCGAAGGTGAGCCCTTAACCTTCACGAATGCTATAGAACATAATATTAATACGGGTGATGCACCGCCCATCAATGTAAAATCATATCGCTTCCCCGAATGCCACAAGGAGGAAGTTGACTCCCAAATTCGTAAAATGCTAGATCAAAATATTACCCGACCTTCTATTTCGCCTTGGAGCGCTCCAGTCTGGGTAGTACCGAAAAAGATGGACGCGTCCGGCAAACAAAAATGGAGAATAGTCATTGACTATCGCCGTCTCAACGATGTCACTGTTTCCGAAACTTATCCGCTGCCTCTTATTACTGATATCTTGGACCAATTAGGTCATTCTAAATATTTTAGCACACTGGACCTTACCAGTGGCTTCCATTAAATAAAGACTAACCCCAAAGACGCACCTAAGACAGGTTTCACAGTTAGTACAAATTCAAGCATGTCTGGACACTATGAGTTTACCAGAATGCCTTTCGGTCTAAAAAATGGCCCTGCTACATTTCAGCGCCTTATGAATACTGCGTTATCAGGCTTACAAGGCCTTCATTGCTATATTTACTTAGACGATTGCATCGTGTATAGTCAAAATTTACAAGATCACATGCATAAACTGCAATTAGTATTTAACCAATTTCGCGAATATAATCTTAAACTCCAACCGGACAAGTGTGAGTTTCTTAGACATGAAGTGACTTACCTTGGCCATATTATCACCGATAAAGGTGTCTCTCCGAATCCTGAAAAAGTAAACGCCGTATCGCAGTTCCCAATTCCTAAAAACCCTAAAGATATTAAATCATTTTTGAAATCATTCATGAAAACTTTTCTAAGTTAACTAAACCACTTACCTCTTTACTAAAGAAAGATGCTGTCTTCCACTGGAGTACAGAACAGCAACATGCATTCGATTTTCTGAAAGAAAAATTAATTACTGCCCCTCTTCTACAATACCCTGATTTTTCACAGCCTTTCAACGTTACTACTGACGCCAGTAATTACGCCGTTGGCGCAATACTATCTCAAGGTCCCGTCGGCAAAGATAAGCCGATCGCATATGCATCGCGCACTTTAAATAAACCCGAAGGCAATTACTCTACTACAGAAAAGGAACTTTTAGCTATCCTATTTGCCGTTAAAACTTTTAGACCATATTTATATGGATACAAATTTAAAATAATTACAGACCATAGACCTCTTGTTTGGTTATTTAATGTTAAAGATCCCGGTAGTAGACTCATTCGCTGGCGCCTCAAACTTGAGGAATATGACTACGAAATTATCTACAAACAAGGTCGTCTTAATTCTAACGCCGATGCGCTATCTCGTTGCCCTATTAATTCTATTGATGTTAACACTCTAAATAACCTTACTTATGAACAGTATTTTAAAAATCAATTTACTAATCAACTTCCTACATCAAATACTATTATAGAAGAATGTACTCAGGGTCTACACTTATCTAAGCTAAATATAATAGCTTGCCCTGTCTCTTTAGACTTTGATTCTTCTATGCCTTATTGTGAAGAAATAATATCACAACTCGACAATTCTGATGACCTATTTAATTCCGAACGCGAACCTCTTACAATACTACGTGTCAATGATAAAAACAAATCTTACTACTTTCTATTTACAAAAGTTCATCATTATGAACAAACTAACTTCAGAGATGTCTATACGTTATTAATCAAACTCCGAAACTTACTAATCGATTGTCCAAATATAACCGAGCTCGCGGTACCAGATTTTAGTGACCCATTTTCTAAATTAGCTTATACTAAAGTTTATAATATGATATCATTTATTTTTCACGGTACCAACATTAAAATTCACATATATAAAAATCAATTAATTTATCCTACTCCTATAGAGGTTCCGAAAATACTAAAAGAAAATCATGACTCTGTTATTGCTGGTCATCCAGGGTCACAACGGATGTATTCGCGTATCAAAGCTGCCTACTATTGGAAAGGCATGCGCTCTGACATTGAACAGTACGTTAAAAAATGTAAACTTTGCCAGATCAATAAACCCTTAAGAAAATCAAATAAAGCTCCTATGGAGATAACTTCTACATCTACTAGACCATTTGAACGATTAGCTCTTGACGTCGTCGGTCCCTTACCCGAAGCGGGTTTCCAAAATTTTAAATTTATCTTAACACTTCAAGATGATCTAACTAAATTTACTAGCGCTTATCCAATGATTACAGCTACTAGTGAAGAAATAGCTCGAAACCTCGTTCATTTTATGTCTCTTTTCGGTTTTCCTAAAACCATTTTATCAGATCTAGGTACTTGTTTTACGTCGGAATTATTTAAACAATTAACAGATATATTGAAGGTTAAAGCCCTTTTTACCACTCCGTATCACCCACAGACTAACGGAGCTCTTGAACGCTCACATGCTACTCTAAAAGAATACCTTAAATCTTTTGTTAATGAGAACCAGAACGACTGGCACTGTTATCTATTCACTGCAATCTTAGCATATAATACTACTCCTCACTGTACAACTAATTTCACTCCCCATGAACTACTATATGGTTATAAACCATGTATTCCTAATTCCTTATATGAAACCTCCGGTAATACTACATATAATGAATATATCAGAGCTTTGCAATATAGAATGCGATTTAGTCGTGAAAAAGCTGTCCAAAATATCCTAAATAGCAAGGAAAGATCTAAACAATATTATGATGCAAACTCCCGTGAAACTACATACAAATCAGGAGACATGGTGTACCTAAAACACCATCACAGGCTTCGCAAAGCGTTATCGCCTATATGGAAAGGTCCATATAAAATTGTAAAAGTACATAATAAACATAACGTGACTCTTCAAGTAGGTCGTAAAAATATAAAGTACCATACCAATGAAATAAAACCTTCAACATCTTAACATATACTACGTTTCTTTTCAGAATGCTATGCTGCCATGGCATTTCAAGCCACAGCCTCACCGAATCGAGCATCATCCCCATCTACCATAGCCCCGGAATTTATTTTGAACCTACTAATAATATTAATTTTTATAGCGACCATTGGAAAGTTATCACTCACGTCGATTTAATCTCCTTAGAACCTTATCTTAACAAAATCGTAACTCTATTACATGAAACTCTGAATCTCTGTAACAAAATTCAATCACAGGATTCACAAAATTTTAACATGTGCAACGATGTGTGCAACCCTATTGAAGTTTTAATTCAATCTAATTATAATAAATTACAATCATTATCGCATATCATTTCTAATAAATCAAATAGTAAAGTGAAACGCTCTTTAGAATTTGGAGGTGAAATCTTAAAGTTCTTTTTTGGCACATTAGATGCAGACGACGCTAGAAAATACGATGCTGCAATCGAGTCATGTAAAAAGAGTGACACAGAAATATATCACCTAATGAGAGATAACATTCACATAATTAAATCCACCATAAATAATTTTAACACTACTATTTACAAACTTAATCAAAACGAAAATAAATTGAACACCCAAATTAATCTGATGAATGAAATATTTTCCCAAATCATAAAAACTGACAACTTACTGCTATATACCTCAAGGTTAAATAATCTTCTCAATATAATCGAAGGTTCTTTACTGTCTATTTCTAATTTACTTGATACTACGGTAAATTCTATTTTATTTTCTAAGGTTAATATATTACATCCTAGTGTTATAAGTCCCTCTAATCTTTATCTTAAATTATCTAAACATAGTAGCCAAGTAAGTAAAAGGTTAGACTTCCCAGTTCCTTTAAACATTGAAAGTATTCACTCAATAATAGATGTTTCCGAATTTAGCTCTTATTACTATAACAACAAGATCATTTTTATATTACAAATTCCTTTAATAACACCTGATAAGTTCATGACCTATAAAATCATACCGCTACCTACTCCGCATGATGACACACACAGTACATTTGCGCTGATTCAACCTTCTAACTCCTTCATCGCTTTAAGTGACGACAGGATGCATTATGCTATGCTGGACACACTCGATAAATGTAAGAAAATAAATAATAACTTTTCCATCTGTGAATTAACTACTGTATATTCATGTATAAGTAATCCAAATTGTGAATCTAAAATATTAACTGAAGTAACACTGTCTTTACCTACAGAATGTAATGCCAAACTTTTATATGGTCAAATTGATATTTGGCAAAAGTTAAATAACAACAAATGGATTTATGTTCAATCAAATACAAATAAACTAACAATTAAATGTGAAGATAATATTAGTGATTATTCAATTATAGGTACAGGAATTGTAAAATTAACAGCAAATTGTATTGGTTATTCTAAAACTGTTCAGTTAATGACAACTAGTTCTTATTCTTTTATTACTAAGTCTCCTTTAGATATTAAGTTTGATATAACAGCTGATGACTGTTGTAAGAAGGACATATTTAATAAAAGCTTGTCACATTTGTCGCCAATCTCTTTAAGTAAAATTAACTTAGATTCTCTGAAATACGCAAACCATCAAATGGACAATTTAGAGCAGGAATTAAATAATTTAGAAAAGGAATCTCATTTTATTAAATATGGTCTTTATTATTCTACTTTTACCTATATTCTAATTGTGTTTTTATTTTTATATGTTATTTATAAGGTTTTGAAATATTTTAAGAATAAGAATACTACCAATTCTGGATGCTGCGTGCAGATATTTAATCAATGCTATAATGAAAAAGCTTCTAAGCGCACATCCAAAATATCAAATTCTATTGAGATGACTGAAATGTCTTCAGCATCTGATGAAGACAATAAATCTGTACAATCCTTACCAATTCGCAACACTAATTATAAATCTACCGCTCATACCCATAAGGTCAAATTCCCATCAAACAGGAATTTAAACTTTTAATAGTATTTTATTGCAAATTATTGTATTAAGTTTTCTATTATAAGCTATGTTTTGCTATTTTTACTTATTGTGTTTTAAGCTATAATTTTCTATCTGCATAATTATTTTGTAAAATGACTATCTTAATCTCACTGCATCTCCAATCTTTTGTATTTAACTTCGCTCATCTTTATAAGATACAGCTTCGTCAAAAAGGGGGAGCTGTTACAACCCTTATTACTGGGCAATAAAGTCGACATCTGCACTATAGAGTCGGCCCCTTATTTTTCATTGGAAAGTAAACGCTGAATTGCATTTGTCGCCCAGTAGCGTAATTTTAATAAGTAAATTAGTTAGTTAGATTCTGGACGCCGACGCGTATACCGATTTTGGAAATCGTCTCCAAACCAATAGATAGATAGATAGTCATTATTAAGTTGGTGAATTTGTGCATTATTACTAATTGTTAGTTGTGTAATTTTGGGTTCTTTCCAAATAAAAGTGCTAGTGTAAATTGTCTTTTTTTTAAAAAGCCTTTCGGGGTCGTCCGTGTAACAGTACGAAGCTCCGCGAAAAAAAAAAATATGGCGTCTTGCGCTATTATAACGTGTCAGAAAAGAAGCCAGGTGTGTAGTGTGCCTCGAGAAGGGATTTCTTTTCACCGGTAAGTCCAAAAACCTTAAAAAACAAATGACATTTGTAATTATTACAATAGTATTATGTAGTTAGTAGACAAAAGAGATACTGTCGCAAGCAGATATAAATTATGTACATTGCTTGCAATACGTGGGCACCATCTTGTACAACGTGGGCGATTGTGCCATGTATTTCGTTCGCTGCGAACGTCGCGTGTGACGAGCCAAAGCTTCAGTTCTGCGATATCTATGCGTTTCGATCGTTTGTACCAAGTTGTAAACAATGTCGATATTTTTTAAGTGATTCGTGAATGATTAAAATAACTTTGTTTATAACTGACAATTTTTGTTTATTGTGGGTTATTAATTTAGTTTTTCGTCTAAAATTAGTTTTGAGGTTTGCCAATTATCATGGATGTTTCCATTACATTTAAAATTTTATTTTTACGTTTTCCAACTGATCCAGATACAAGAAAACTATGGATAGAGGCCTGTTATTTGATCTGAGGATAGAGGCAACCGGAAGTATTGAATGGATAACTACTAGATGTTATTTTTTTTGTTCACAACATTTTGCAGCAAATTACTACATAATGAAAAATTAAATTATTTACTTGTGTCATTTATTTACTTACTAGGTTTTTGCACTACGCATGAATAGCGTTTACTTTTGATTTTATTTTATTTATATTAGCAGTGCTGTTTTTAGTTAGGACTGTCTCGTTGGTCTAGTGGTCGCAACCGCGACTGCTGAGGTTTTTTCCATGTACAGGAATTTACCAGTAACAGCTACGGAGTCTGGATTTGTGCCCGGTTGATGGCAATAGGCTCGCCCCCTATTACATGGGACTTTAACATAACTATGTATGGGTGTACTATTAGGTACACCTCTGCCTAACCCTTCGGGGATTACAGGCGTGATGTTATATTATATCATAATATCAAGCGTCTATAGCGAATTTCACTATAGACAAAAACATCGAACAAAGAATTTGTCTTAAATTTTGCATTGCCAATGGAATTTCGTGTTCGGAGTCACTGAAAATGTTACATACTTAAACAAAAACTCATGCTTATGAGTGGTACAAAGGGTTCAAAAGCGGTCGAGATGTGATGGAAGATTTGTCTGCAACTGAAGTTCATACATCGCAAAAGTGTGTAACTATCGCGGTGTTGTGCACTCGGAATTCTTTCCGGAAGGTCAAACGGTAAATAAAGAATATTATTTGAGCATTATGCGGCATTTAAGAGAGCAAATTCGACGTAAAAGGCCTGATTTGGGGATTGTAAATTTTTGGATTTTGCATCACGATAATGCGCCTTCGCACAAGGCCATCATTGTGAACGAATTTTTGACCAAACGCTCAACAAATACCATAGATCAACCACCATATTCACCAGATATGGCTCCAGCCGACTTCCTTCTTGTTCCTAAACTCAAATTACCACTTCGTGGCATCCGTTGTCAATCGGTAGAAGACTTACTGCTGCACTCAGAGAGCTTTAATGATTACTTAGGCTATCACTTAGTTTAGGGCACGCCACGATAGTGGCGGTAAGTCCCCTCTTTGAGGAGTGGCCGGAGAGGCGCCACAGCGCCCTCACCTTCCGTCTGACGCAGGTACTCACCGGACACGGTTGTTTCGGGAGGTACCTGCACCGAATCAGGCGGGAGGAAACGCCCGGTTGTCACCATTGTGAGGATCGGCCGGAGGACACGGTGGAGCACACCGTGGAGGTGTGTCCTGCTTGGGCGGAGCCCCGCCGTGTTCTCGTAGCGGCGATCGGCGGCGGCGACCTCTCGCGTCCGGCACTGGTGCAAGCCAGGGATACCGAGGCCTCGACATGAAGGGCGAAGAAGGAACATGGGTGGTTTTTAGTCAGTAGAAGTCTGACACTCCCTTTCGCTCTGCCCAAGAGCGGGGGGGTTATTTGATGATTTCCCACCCCCAAAAAAAAAAAAAGGCTATCACTTAGTAAAGGTTTTGACAGTTTTGTCATACAAAAGTATGTCAAACCTTTATTTAGTGACGGCTTAAGTAATCATTAAATATCTCTGAGTACCGCAGTTAAAGAAGAATTTGCAGCGAGTACTGAACTCAATTCCGGAAACAACAACAAGTTTGTTTTTGCATAGGCGAGGGTTTACGCGGGCCTGTGGACGGCGAGTGATGGGTAAGCTCGCCGTCCGTCCGTCTTATGACGACGACAGGCCGTGTCGATGGCGCGTTCGTGTTCCACACGCGCCTCAAAGAGCCGACGCCCGTCTAGGCTGCGGGTTGTTCGCAAGAGATACCGCGGCCTCGACATGAAGGGCTAAGAAGGAACATGATGGGTGGTTTTTAGTCAGTAGAAGTCTGACACTCCCTTTCGCTCTGCCCAAGAGCGGGAGGATTTCCCACACCTCAAAAAAAATTAAAGGAAACAATTATTTACTTTTATGAACAACTAAACATTTATTTGTGTTCTTAATTAAAAAATATTTGAATGTAATATTTCTCCTAAGAGGCTGTTTAGCGGCTTCATACCTTTGCTTTTTCTTCAATCTGGCGAAATAATACCGCGGAAAAAAAGCAAATGAAATCACATTGATGACAAAAATACTTAAGTATCGTTATTAGTTAATTTCTTCGAAAGTGTATTGAAGAACGTCGTTTGATACACGTGGGAATTTGTTATTGCATTTAATTTTGCATGAAACCCCCCATGAACACCCTCGCCATACGGATCGGGTGTTCAATCCGCCTCGAATGCAATAACAAACTTTCCGCACTTGTATCAAAATGTACTATTATAGTATTCTTTTTACAAACACAATTTAATATTCAAAAAATATTTATGAATGAAAATGACGAAATTAAAAAAAAACACTGCCGACTCTGATCCGACGCTGGTGATTTATTTTTAAATTTCGTATGTTTTAATCGATTTGGACATAATATTAGGTATAGTTACCTGTGGTAATTTTAAAAAAGCGTGCGAAAAATGTTGCATTTCGAACCTAATCGTAGTGCATTATGAGCTAGTTTTCGAGGAAGTGTATTGAAAAAAATGTTTTCACCTCAGCACCTTAAACAAGCAGGTTTTCAGTGAGCAGGCAGTGCAGGCAGTGAGCAAAATTCAATTTTGCTGCGAGCGTGAGACAAAGCAACTTTTTAATTTTTTTTTTAATACCGAGATCTGTGCAGAGGTGTACTCACAAAATTCAAAAGATTTCAACTTCGTTTTGTTCTGTCACTTTCAGTTCGATACGAAAAAAGCGAGAGATAGAAACAAGTGGATTCGAAATTTGATTTTCAAATTCCATATTTAATAGGCTTTTAAAAGAAACAAAGAATCAAACTTTCGGATACCGATATTGTAAATCGATAACCGTAATATTGTAAATCACGTGATGAAATCATAAAATTGTTATATTTCGAATAATCGAATTATATTTTTTATATTTAAATCAAGATGAAGAATGTTGAAGAAAAAAATACGAAGTTTATCATGTAGGTATCTACTTATTTATTTATAGTTTTAACAATTTTTAATATTGAGACAGAATACCGCGAGTGTAGTTTCAGAACGAATTAAAAAAAAAAACAGCGGGATTCAATTTTTTATTGTTTTAGTCTCTGATGCTAGCTACAAGGTACAATAAAATTTGGATAATAAAGTAATAATAATAAATAAAAATGAGTGAGTCCAGTGACGAACCCGAAGAATTGAAGAATAATGTAAAAAATGCAGAATTAAGTTTCCTGCCTGAAAAATATCGCGAAAAATATCTGAAAGCATACCATGTCATTGTCTTCAATGAATGGAGACTTACAAAGGGCGCAAGCAGTTTTTCGGAGACGGTGTTGCTATCATATTTTTTAGATTTATCACAGACGAGGCGATCATCTACAATGTGGAGTATTTACTCAATGTTGAAAGCTACTTTAAAAACAAAACATAACGTGCATATTGAAACATTCACAAAACTCGTATCTTTTCTAAAAAGAATGTCAGTTGGGCATAAGGCTAATTTTATTGAATTGGTACCTCTACCTACAATGTTAATTATTTTGATTCACAATAAATAGTTATTTCAATCTATTCCTGTTTATTATATTTTTATCTCTTAAAGTGTTCTCGCTGCTGAAGTGAAAAGTTATGTGTGTTACACGAGAGCAAAGTTTTTTTGCATCTCGTGCCTTTGAATCCCTCGCCACACTCAGGATTCAACTTTAGAATTGCTGGAGAGTTTGTTCCGCCACTTCTTCTTTCCAGCAAAAACACTAGGAAGTGTCGAAGGGTGGGCGTTTTGGGGGACTGTCACTTGTAAATAAGTAAAGTAAAGTAAATTTTGACGTTCGAAAAGTGCTGATTATCAGCCTAGTTTGAATAAATGAGTTTTGATTTTGATTTTGATTTTGATTTTAGAATCACTCGCTACGCTCGTGATTCAACTATAGAATCCTTCGCTTACTCGGGATTCAAAATCAACACTCGCAGCAAAAACCCACTTTGTTCTCTTGTTGCACAAATAACTATTTAATGATTGGAATATTTGTTGGCGTAAGTGTGTTGTTTCTGAACGAGCATACTTTAAAGGTGATAAAATAAATTTGTATGGATAACAAACATTTGTTTCTTTGTAAAATGTATTCGTGTGTGAATGTGTTTATGCAAGTATTATATTTTTTGTTTTGATTGGTTGTTTATTGTCAATTGTGTGTTTTTAAGTTCAACTTCATGACTATTATTAATATAGATCAGGAATAATAAGGGTCCCAATATTTTGTATTACTTATTTTATTACTGGTAGGGACTTTAGTTTATATCTGTTATGTTAGTTTAAATAACTGTTATTTTAGTTTAAGTCCTATACAAATGTCTCTCTAGCTATTAAAATATTTAAGTAATCTGTGGAAAACGTAGTGGGTAGCATATTTATCATGGAGTTTCTTGCCGGTTCTTCTCCATAGGAAACGAACAACCCGAACCGTGCATCTTCTTGTTGACGTTTTATAAGTGCCCATGTAAGCCTATGTGAAATAAAATATTTTGATTTTGATTCAAACGTAGTCGTACAATTTCGTATTAAATTTTTGTGTGTTCAGTTTAAGAATAGGTACGCCAAGTTTTTTTCATTAACTAAATGGGTCCCGTCATTTTGATACTAGTAGAGTGTACTATCTTTGTAGAATATTTTTAAAACTTTATAGGTGTAGAATTTTGTTTTGTGTTACTTGTGTGTGAACATTGTGTTATTCTCCACATCAGCTCCAGAACTCCAAGCAATGCTCCAAGATCTGAGCATAGCAAGTCTTGAGGTTGGACTTTCAATGAATAGATCCAAGACCCAGATCATGACTAACAGCACGAAACGTAGGGTCGCGGTAGACGGGCATTGTTTGCATTATGTCGACGAGTATACCTATCTGGGCCAGATAGTGTCGTTCCAAAACAGGCAAGACAAAGAACTCGAAAGACGAGTACAAAATGCCTGGAAGACCTTCTGGGCCCTGAAAGAACATATGAAGGGAAACCTTCCAGTATCACTGAAAAGAAAACTCGTTGACATGTGCATCCTGCCCGTCCTAACCTACGGTGCACAAAGTTGGTCACTTACTGAACAACAGAAGTCCAAACTCAAGATTTGCCAGCGAGCAATGGAGCGCAGCATAATAGGTGTTAGGCGAACAGATCGCGTTAGAAACACCACCCTGCGCTCCATAACTCAAATAGCTGATGTTGGAGAAAAAACAGCCAGGCTGAAGTGGGAGTGGGCAGGCCACGTAGCACGGATGCACCCGGAGAGATGGGCAAAGGTCGTCACACACTGGACGCCTGAGGCAGGACAGCGCCGTCGAGGTCGACCGCGGCGAAGGTGGCGTGACGATCTGATCATGTTTGCGGGGCTAACATGGCCAGAGATCGCACATGACAGAAAGGTATGGAAGGAGAAAGGGGAGGCCTTTGCTCAGCAGTGGGACACAACGTAGGCTAACAAAAAAAAAAAAAGGTGTAGAATTTTACTATGAAAATATGAAATAATAGAAATATTATGTTATTATAACCTAGTCGCATGATATTTGCAAAAACTGGCGGGGTTCCGCCATCTAGAAGTCCATATTAGCTTACGTATAAATATTAAAGGTATCTACCAAGCCATCACTAAAAATCATCTGTGGATTTTGGCAGTCTGAAATCCGAGTTATAAAAGATTTAGCGAAAATGAGGACAAGCAACAAGTTTTTTTGCGAGTTTGCTAGTCTCGAAAATTTGCAGCATAAACGGCTGTATCTTTTGATTGCGATGGCTTTGAAGTTTAATTTTTTCACACTTTTTCTCTAAGTAAAAACTCAAGTCTACTGCAGACTTGAGTATTTGATATAAATTTCAGCTTGATACCTCCACGCGTTCCTGAGAAGAAGGGTCTTGACAGACAGATTGACAGCTAAGTGATCCTATAAGGGTTCCGTTTTTTCCGTTTGAGGTACGGAACTCTAAAAAGGGTTACTATTGCTCGTGCTATTAGTGTATGCGCTCCTGTCGTCAGTATCATAACAAACTGTTTCAACTGTCGCATAATACGAGTATGTACCTAGGTACCTATGTAGAGAACTTTATTGTTTGTGCAAGACTGCTATGATATTAGTTTTGACACTAAATTAAAAGCTTTCATTAAGAAAGTTCCACAGCATACTATAACAAGAGGCCTGTAATCCCTGAAGGGTTGGGCAGAGGTGTACCCATTAGTATAACCACATTTTGCTTGTTGTGTTTAAGTCCCATGTAATAAGGGGCGAGCCTATTGCCATCAACCGAGCCAGTAAAAGAGTTCCAATCCTTTATTAAATTATGAAGCTAGGTTTTAAATTATGTTCACAAAATTACGAGTCAGTGCTGCTTTAACATGGCAAGTGATTCGTTTTCACTGTAAAAGTCCTCATCCTCTACTGAAAAGTGAGGACCTTCTGTCTTGGCAGTATCGTCGTACGAAGGCAGATGGCGCTGTGATGTGTAGTTCGTGTACGACGTAATAGATGGCGCTAGTAGTGATTGTAATACAAGTTATTTCGTAGTAGTTCTATTTTGTCGGTGGTCTAGTGCCCATTGAGCCCTAGGTTCCGAGGTCAATGTCTAAATCGTGGACTGTTTTTGAGTTTTTCCATTAGGAATTCCTTCGGATCTAACAGATCGACGTCTGAATTTGTAATTGGTTGATGGCAATGGAATAGATAAAATAACACTTTTTCAAAGATTACTGAGAA
The DNA here is from genome assembly GCA_949774965.1 of Diarsia brunnea. Taxonomy (NCBI): domain Eukaryota; kingdom Metazoa; phylum Arthropoda; class Insecta; order Lepidoptera; family Noctuidae; genus Diarsia; species Diarsia brunnea. The sequence continues at coordinate 16,494,842 of OX458996.1, forward strand.
GTTTGTTAGTACTTACCGCATGATTTCCAGGTGGGAATATATCTCTCTTTATATTTCCAGGTGGGTAACTGGAGATATTTTGCCACTAGGCACGTTCACTGCTCGGGCTCACACCATTTATATCGTTACTCTATTTATATCGTCTCTAGTAGATATACTGAGACCCGACCCTGCTCCACACGGCGCCAACTATTGGGTCTAAACCAATTAACTTTACTATACAAGCTTACAACCCATTAATTACACCGAATATCTATTTTTTGGTATTAATTATAATGTGATAATTAACTTTAACAAATATAAAATCGATTAGTGTGGACGAAAACAGTGAAACGCGATTTTTATAATTATAAAAGGGTGACCCTAACGAAGCCGAAAGGAACTTGTTCTCGCCACGCCACTGCGATATTTTTTTTGTTTCAGACCATACCTGGGAACCCTCTGGTTATTGAGATATTGGGGTTAAAGTTCCAAATTTTTCACAGCTGTTAAATGCTAGTTTTTGTGGAATATACTTTACTAAATTACCTCCATGACCCGTTTACTATTCAAAGCATTCATAAGCACAATGTTATAAAGGTGTTAAATTGAGTTTTATCGTTATGACTTTCGGACTTTTGAACATTGGAATATTGAAATTCGGAATAAAATATTTCGGAGTATTTGGGTGTTCCCGTTAGGTTAGGTTGTAATAATACTAACTTCGCTAACTTCGTTAGTATTATTGTTCCTCAAAAACAGCAGATATTTCTTTCATTTGTCTTATATAATTCAGGAGCTGGTGGTTTAATAAGGGTAGTATTTAAACGCAAATCAAAAAATATCCTTTTTCTATGCAATAAGATTCCGAATTCCCATCAAAATTACTGATTGCACAGCAAAATATTCAACTCAAAATATCACTAAACACACTACAATTTATTTTCGCAGCGTACAGCGATTTTTCCTAAAGCAAAAGCTTTTTCATCAATACACAGCTAATAATCTTAATGCACATTATACATGTTAACTCTTTTTCTTTTAAATATAGCTTCTATTTTTATATTATTTACAGCAGTTTTTCTAAATAAAACAGCATTTTATTAGTCACAGTCTTCTTATTATTTATTAATTACCACATATATCTTCTGTCCCCGAAGTGCCGGGCCTCCGCCGGCCTCCTTCGTCGGTCTACGGCCCGGTGCCCATGCCGCCCATTAGGGACATTATTAATTAACTAATGTTAAAGCTGTAAAATGATATGGAAAATTTGCTGTGTAGTCAGTATTTATGCTATGTATGTAGTATTTTTGTACAAAAATAAATGTAACTGTATTGCATTATGAGGAAAATAGTAATGTCATATTGATGTATAATTTCGAATTATCTGCAGTTTGAGTTTTGTTAAACATTTAGTTTATTTGTAGTGAAGTAAGTTATTTGATGTAAAAAAGAATATAAATGATGAGTATGTATTGATAGGTAGGCGATTATTTATTTGATATGCAATTTATAATATCCCGTTTAATAATAACTGCCACTCGGGTCGATCTTTAGGTTAAGCCGCACTTGCCGAGTTTGGTCTGTGGATGGGTGACCACCCATTACATACCGAGTTTCCTCCGTGCCTCGGAAAGCATGTTAAGCTGTTGGTCCCGGCTGCCATATATAGATATTTGGCAGTCGTTACAGGTAGTCAGTGACCTGAAAGTCTGACAACCAGTCTTACCAAAGGGCATCGTATTACCCAGTATTAACTGGGTTGAAATACTGGTACTCAGCTGCATCCGGTTAGACTGGAAGGCTTGGGAAAAGGCTAGACAGATGCTTGTATTCTATAATTGTGCATTCTCAACTCTATTTCACATAACAGACTTCTGTAATTGTTGACCGTACCTAACATTTACTATAGACACAACATAGTTTATGTTCGCAACTTTTTAGCTTAATTTTTCTAAAACATTTGTTCCGAAGTGCGGCACTTCGTTGTACAAGAGCCACTTACAGTACCGTAGTCTTGCAGAACCTCGTAGCAGCTCGTCACGTTCGTACTTGTAGCAATCCGCTCCTACACGTCATAGTGAAGTCGCCCCAGCTTGCAGAAACTTGTACGTCTAGAGCTAATTGTTTCATATCGAGATCTTTGATTTTAGGTATTTCAGATAGCCAAAATAAATATCAGTAATATAGACGTGGAAGAGAAAAATGTAGTTTACTATTGTTTCATTTACGTCTTTTTGTCTGTATTTACGTAAAAAGTCTGTGTGTATCTTAATGCAACTATGGGTTTAAAAAGGATTGCTGGTGTAGAAGGCAACGAACATATACCTAGGAGGTACCTTATTTTAAGATCCGCCATTGGGGATTGCTGAGTTTCATAAATTGTGCTAACTACAAAACCATTATTACCGTCTCTTATCATTAAAATTTAAATCTCGTCAAAATAAAAAAATCTAGTTATCTCAAGAAGAAATATCGTTAAATACGATTAAGCTTGCGTTCAGATATGGACATGGCAAGCCCGTGATTCCCGCTTATCTAAACGAGCCCTTAGCTTCATGTTGATGTCAATAAAAAACAAACAGTCTTTAGAGTGTTATTACTAACATAATTATTAAACCGTTGAATGAGCAAAGGAATCTTTTCCAGTGATGAAGCACGTTTTCAGACCTAAAACTTTAAACTTAAATATAAATTAAACTAGCATTCGAAAAATATATTGTTTCTAAAAATTAAACATGGAATTTTTTAGACCTTTGACGACCAAAAAGTTGTCCAAACAAATGAAGTATTGTATTTTGAGAAACTAATTTAATAACTAGTTGTCAGGACCACGAAAGTTGAGTTCAATTATGATCATGAGTCACATGAGACGGCTTTTAGAATATGGATGTATTATACTTTATAGTATCTAATGAGGTATTGAGCTAGTTCCGTAAATTTCCATACGGCGACATGTAACCAATGATACGTTTATTGGTAGCGCTACTAAGCACTAGATGAATTACTATACCTCAATACCACCAACCGCAACAAAACCCCTCCGCCAGTTCTACGAAACTGCTACGTCACTGTACTGCTACGAAACTGCTACGCCACTGTACTGCTACGAAACTGCTATGCCACTCTACTGCTACGAAACTGCTACGCCACTGTACTGCTACGAAACTGTTACGCCTCCGCATTTCTACGAAACTGTTGTGCCTCCGCATTGCTACGCCAATGCACTACTACGAAATTGCTACGCAGATTTTGCTACGGCGTTTTTCTACAAGATACTTGGGAATCATGCAGCGTGACTAGTTATTTAACAATACTAGCTTTTGACGGCACAGTGGCTCAAGCAGTTGACTGCTGCGCTATGTGTCGCGTGATCGATCCCCGCACGGAACAAATATCTGTATTGTCTACAGATAGTTGTTTCGGGTCTGGGTATTTGTGTATGACCCCACGATACAGGAGAAATTTCTAGTGTTGTCTCTTCCGACGGAATTGTACCACCGGAATAAAAAATGCCTATTAATGTCTATCCAGGTTATAAATCTGTGCGTGCCAAATTGCATCCATATCCGTACTTTTTCCGTGAAAGAGTAACAAGCCTCCATCCCATCCATCAATCCTCATAAACTTTCACGTTCATAACAGTACGCAGAAATCGATTGCATTTTCAACAGCATTTTCGTAATCAACGATGGGCTCGTTCGTATCGAGTCTTGGTCAAGATGGGTGTAGTCCAACAGAATTCAGGTAACTGAGAATAAGTTCGCCTATTCGCTATTTTATAACTACCAAAGTCACTGGAGGTAGTGCTAATTGAAAATATTACAATTTCCTGTATTTAGTCGAAAATTTGACTACAACAATTTTTTTTTCGAGTTAGATCTTTCGCCTTTTTTAAGTAGATCAGAATGTAAAGGGACTCTTCACGAACCCGTCAACTAAGCAGTATGTACATCAAACTGAGTGACACTACGCATAAATTATTGCTGGGAAAAGACTTTTTTTGGGGCGTTCATGTTTTACGGTAAAATTTCAACGAAGTACACTCGAAATATTGTGCTGATGGATGCTTGGAATAGTAAACAGGTCATGGAGGGAATTAAAACTAGTGGAAAATCATTTTTATTAATGGACATTCCCACTAATAATTTGCACCCCCCAAGGAATAACATGGTATTGTGCGATAAAATTATAAAACGCGTCAAAGATTTGAGTGGGGGTTGTGACGTCAGTCACCGGTAAAAAATGTCTTAATAATGTCTTATAATATGGCGTCACACGAGTTGTCAAAGCACTGTATCGTTTTCATTGTTTGTTTACGTGAAAAAATAAAAAATATGTGTCCAATATTTTTTGGAAATCTATCTGACGTACTAATTACTTTTTTTCTTAACTACCCTATTATAAGTGTTATGTTTATTTACTGTCTAACTGCCGCACTCAGAGAGCTTTAATGATTACTTAGGCCATCACTTAGTAAAAGTTTTGACAGTTTTGTCATACAAAAGTATGTCAAATCTTTAGTAAGTGACGGCTTAAGTAATAATTAAATATCTCTGAGTACCGCAGTTAGACTTGAAAAGGCATGTGTTAAAAAACCCTCGTACAATAAGGATGTTGGATTTTTTACAAGTGGCTGGTGAGTCCGGTTTGCCTAAATATTAAAGTGCTTTCCTTAGTATACTCGCACATTGGTGCGCGCAAATTGATATTTCGATGGTTTTCTCAGAAACAAAAATCGCTGGGACTTTGCAGTCTTAAGGACCTTCCTAATTGTTGTTAGCTATTGTTTGGCCCAAGCGCTGGTGTGGAGTGGATAAGTGACACTATGACTGTTATCGGTCCGTGAGTCCGACGGAACAATAAAATTAATACTGTCCATCGTCTAGAATACGACCTCAAAATATTATTATTCTCACTTCTATATAATAAATGCCAATAATGTTTAAAAAGCACATACATAGAATAATACAGATGAGGTCAAATCGCGGTCGGAGACACCGTGCGAGTATATGACATGTGTGATGCCGATGGGCGCGAGTATATAAAGGTTAGTTGAGTAGATGAGTCCTGGAGTGGTGTCCCCAAGCGTAGTGTGGCTCGGTCCCCGTCTCGATAGACGGACAAACTTAAGAAGGTGGCTGGGATAGACTGGATGTGGAAGGCGGAGGAGAGGGTGTTGTGGCGTATCCTGGGAGAGGCCTATGTCCAGCAGTGGACTGCGATAGGTTTAGTTGATAATGTGTATTTCTTTCTCATACACGCTCAAGTTATTAAGGTGCTTATTATTTCTTATCGTAGTTTATTTGTACAGGTTGTAAGCTAACTGTCCTAGCTATGTATTAAGTTACAGAAAACCCATTATAACGAAACTCAAGCAGCCGAGCGTCCCAGTGTCTGTTTAGTACCTACCTATTTTATTCTATACTATATAATGTCCTGATCAATAATGTTGTGGTACCGAGTTGCCGTGTCCGGCATATCACTGTATAATCCACGATGGTTTGTTGCGGTATGTTTATGTCCCTCAAAATGATTGTACATTGTGTTATTGAAAAAGATTTTTAAGCTATTGCATAGCTTCTATCGCGGGCCTTGAGCGTGGGGACCGAATCCAGAAATTCCGTAACGAAAAAAACCTAACACCCCCCACTCCGACCGGCACAGCGGTGATACTTTTTAGTTTTTCCATCTATCGATAAATACCAGAATTTTTAATGACTTTTTGAAATATCACGCTTGTCTCTTTAGTTCAGCAACCCGCTTTTAGGTGGCATTGGTTGTATTGGAAAACTACCGTAATCAGCTGTTTGTGAGAAAGTATATAGGTGTATAGGTATTTATCATCTATGTACAACAGTGAATATCTGTACTCGTATAATTTGTGTACAAAGTGTTTTAAATATGAATAAACAAAGTGCATTTATAAATATCAAAGAAAAAAAAACAAAGGAAAAAAAATACTGCATTAATAAAATAAATAAATATTTATAATTGCATAAGTTGATAAAAAATGCTATGCAATAGCTTTACCGTGGCAGTCTCCGAGTGCCACACGTCTTTTTTTATCGTTATGGTGTGATGAAAGAAAACTAACCAAATTCACAATACTTTTATTTTACTGGCCATGTTAACAGTTTCAAAGCAGGTTTACTACTGATAATACGATGGGTACCTCGTGTGTTTAGTTCGAGACCTTCATTTTCAAGCGTAATGATGTACGTGTTTAAGGCAATTAACAATAAGAAAAGTAAGACGGCTGTTTACAACCTCAGATGTTTTGGGCCTCAAAGGTTTAGTCCGCGTCTTTTGTAACATGCTACGATAACATAAACAATAATACCGATAATGGAACTCTTTCTAAATTATGAACACATTTCTTCGTTATCCTCCTATAATGCTTGCTATTGTCAAACTATAAGTGTAAGGAATAATGATTCTCAAAATTATCTAAATAAATCTATAGGTACATTATTCTTCTCCTTGTCCTGTGGGCAGTAAGGTCTAAACCGACTCTCTAAGGCGACTCAAGGGCCTCTGACATGGTTTGATGACCGCCATTTGTCGGCCGGGGCCACCGGCTTATATAGGGTGTAAAAGTACCTTTAACGCAAACGAAGAACACTTGTTCTCCCCATCACTGCTATCATTTTTTTTGTTCTAAACCATACCTGGGAACCTCCTAGTTACGGAGATATTGGGGTCAAAGTTCCAAATTTTTCACAGCTGTTTTTGTAAATACTAGTTTTTCAGGTTATAAATTTACCTAAATTACCTCCATGACCCGTTTACTATTCAAAGGATCTACTAGAACAATGTTTTAACAGTGCTACATTGAGTTTTACCGTAAAATGTGATTTTTGACCAAAAAACAAAAAAAAATCGTTTCCCAGCAAAAATTTTTGCGTAGGGGTTATTTATATATAGTTTGACGTACAGAATGCTTGGTTGACGGCTGTGTGATGGGTTGATTTACACCCTGTATACGTGCCTTCCGAAGCACTGAATCATCTTTTTTTATCAGACAATCAAGTGATTCAAGCCTGCAATGTCCTAGCCAAACTGGAAATAACTTAATAAGTTTATAAAACAATTTATTAACTTTATGCAGAACAGAAGCTATACCTGAGCAATATCATTCTTTTCATAATTCCCTCCAAACCTGTGAAAATCGCACTGAGCAGTCATCGGAATGTGAATCAGGTGATGATTAACATGTTTAATTTTTATATTAATACCACTATTTTATTTTAATACTAACAGCTCAATGAACCAACACTTCACGGATTTCCTTGTGGTTATTGATTGTGACATTACCTGATTATATTGATATAATCTACATAATCGATATTTATTTAAATGAAAAGACAGATTTTGAAAAATAATAAAACTTTAGCTTTATCACTACATCATCATATTATATCCCTATGTATGCTTAAATTTTAAAACTACGCAACTTTTGAAGCGGTTTTTTTAATTGAAAGAGTGATTCAAGAGGAAGGTTTATATGTATAATACATGCATAATATTGTAGAGAAACACTGACCAATTTAAAGGTTTCTAATGTGATGTCGTAAATAAACACATTTCTTTGCGGTTACATTGCAAACGCTGGCTGGACCCCACGAGATAAATCAAAATAATGTACTACAGTATTGTACACCTTAAAAAGGTCAACAAAAAAGTCCGCGATGGTATATGTCTATCTCTTAAGGATAACCCACAATAACCATTTTTTATCCTTTACATTTCACAAGAAAAATGGCTTATTTACGAAGTGATTTTAAGCAATTCAGCCTTAATCCTTATCCATTTAAGTACCTTAAATACATTTTCCATTTAATATAGATCAATATGGCCCTTTACAGCATGTAATTTAAATGAATATTTCCGAAGATATTACAGATTTAAAATGCAGGGACATAGCGGTGCGGCGGTACCGGTCCGGCCGCGGCGGGCGGCGCGTGCCTGTACGAGTAAATAGAGCGTCGAAGGCCGCGCTTCGCCCTATAGCACTTTATGATTAGCAGCGATCGGATGCGTTTATCGGAGCTCTCTAGCGAGGAAAATAATAATTAAGAAAAACGTGCTATTCGGCGCGACTACTTACGTTGCGATAAATAAAAAAAATATAAATTAGAAATTGTACGTAAATATAATTGTATTTAAATATTAAAGTGATTTATTTTTTAAGACAAAACGTGCTTTTCAGCGCAACATTAGTAACCTCTAAACAAAACATGGTTGTATTGTCTAATGACAAACAAGCTGTATAACCGTTGTTTCTAAGGACATTCTGTAGTAGGTATATTTAGTATCAGCATTACACATTTGCACCCGTGCGAAGCCGGGGCGGGTCGCTAGTTTCTTAATATAATAAATGAATCCTCAGTCGATTTGTTTGCAAACTACTTAATGACAGTTAGTACTGCTTTGTCTAAAAACTGCACTGTTTTTTTATAACTTTTATAATTATTGCCCCAGTTTTTTACCCGTGCAGGTACCTAATTTGTGGGGGGCTTGTAAATAGCTTCTCGTTGATAGTCTCACTACATCCTATTGTATTGTTTCTTTTTTAGTAAGTCGTGTTTTTTGGAAATGAAACCTATCTAAATCGATTTATCGCCCCCGAAACTCCCTGCATACTAAATTTCATGAAAATCGTTGGAGCTGTTTCCAAGATTCAGATAATAAAATATTATGTATATACAAGAATTGCTCGTTTAGAATAATAACTGGTATTTTAGAAGTGTTTGTCTGTTTAATTGAGTAGCGTCATGGTATCTACTAATAAACTGTAATTATTAAAATAGGTTGGAAACTGCTACGACACTGGATCCAGGGTCTATATAAATTGCCTCTTCTTCTGTAAAAATACGTACATTTCAAGTACCTCTATTTCTGTTTTCCGGAGACTACTTAAATATAAAATATCCTAATTACAAATGATCACGCCTGTCATTTGCGAAGGGTTATGCAAAGTTGTACCTCACAGTACACCATCATTTCGCTTGTTATGGTTAATTTCCATGTAATAACGGGCGTGCCTATTGTTATCAATCGGGCACACATTTAGACTCCGTGGCTAATGCTGATATAATCTTGGTGAATGAAACGCATTAGCACTTTGCCCGACCCGGGAAGTGATCCCAGGACCTCATGCTCAGCAGGTGCGCTACCACTCGACCAACGAAGCAGACTGAAGCGAACTGAGATACTATTTGGGATATATTTCAATTCTGTTGGTAATAAAAAATAATAATAATAATTTATTTCTTCTGTAAAATTAGACACATGGTACTTCATGTATTATTTTACCACTTTAGCGGAGGATTTTTTTTACAATATTATCTTTTATTTGGAGCTCACTTTCGTAAAAGAAAGATTCTGAAGCCAGCCGCTTAGGCTGTAGGTACGTTTTCTGGCACATGGATGAATGAATTTATGATTTTATGGAGTAGACCCCGGAATCGCACGGGTGCAATTTACTATTGAAAAAGTGGACGTACCAGTTTTTACCCGACTGCGGTGAAGCCCAAAAGGAGGGTTATTTATATTTAAATTTTCTTTTATACAAACCTTGTCCTAGGACAAGGTTTGTATAAAAGAAAATCACACTAGTGTGAAAAGTGTCTTATTAAGGATACATATTTAAGTCGGCTTTAAGTGATGCTCCGTCATATAATATCTGGCGTAGGTTTTTCATATATTGATTTAGATGACGGCTTATGTTATTTATTCCGTGAGAGTTTAGAGGATCTCGTGGCTTAATAAGAACTGCCACTCGGGTCGATCTTTAGGTAAAGCTGTGCTTGCCTAGGTCGGTCTGTGGATGGGTGACCTCCCGACATACCGAGTTTCCTCCGTGCTTCGGAAAGCACGTAAAGCTGTTGGTACCGGCTGCCATATATAGATCTTTGGCAGTCGTTACAGGTAGTCAGTGACCTGAAAATCTAACATCCAGTCTTACCAAAGAGTATCGTATTACCTAGTATTAACTGGGTTGTGGAGGTCACATAGACAGTCGCTCCATGTAAAACACTGAAAAAAATAGGTTAACTGAACAGTTCAGCTAGTTGAATATTTACTATATAATAGTTAATTGTTACTAAAGTTCAGCTCTGTTTTCAAAATCAATTTAGCTGTGGCTACATTTATTATTTTGTTAAAACCTGTTGAGTTACCAATAACTAAAGCATTTGGTAACTAATTACTAAAATGTAGGTGTTTACTAAACCGCTTAGCTATTATTAGCTCTGTTTTTATAAATAAGCTATTAATTACTAACTCCTGTTAGTAATTGATAGCAACACTGTTTGGCTGGTCTCACAGCTCCGTTGGTAGTAGCCCTGCCTGCCATGCTGTAGGTCGGGTTCGATTACCAACCAGGACAAACATTTTTGTGATGAACATTGATGTTTGTTATGTTTTTGGGTATTATGTTGTAAAAATTACATATTTTTAAGAAACAAGCGCTTATTAATTTAAAATTTTAAAAAGCCTCCATCTTTTCAAGTAGGAAATTAGCTGTAATTATCAACCACCTAAACAGATCTTCATAAATTATAGCTAAGAACAATCTCGATCACGTCAGCTTTCAAACAAAAAAATCACATTAAAATCGGTCCATTCATTTAGGAGCTACGATACCACAGACAGACATACAGATGCACAGATACACAGCCATGTCAAACTTACAACACCCCTCTTTTTTGTCGGGGGTAAAAAGATTTAAGCATTCGTCAGTCATCTAAATCCAATAGTATCTAATATACAATCATATATTATTTATAAGCTTTTGCTTAGTTTGGGCTAGATAGCGGGCTGTAATTTTGATGAAGTAATGAAATTCAGCTGTCGTTTCAAGAGTTACAAATATTATTGTCCTTGTCATACCTACTTCTTAAATTTTGCTATAGGAGCAGTCAATCTGTAAGGTCCTCTTCGGGATTTACATTGCCAACCCTAAAATATGTATACATTAAACCATCGTCTTTTTTATTCAACCTACCTTCTTAGGTAGGTACTGTCATACTCCTCCTTGTCTGCAGTTTAATGGCAGGCAAGTTATATCTTTGGAAGAGTTAAGAAAAATAATAAATATAGTTGAATTTAGTGTGTACTTACTTAAAAACAATGTTTTCTTTTTTTGAGGATTCTTGTACGAGTGCTCGTACAAAAGTGCTCGTAATCCTCTATAGAACAACAAGTACTTACTGATAAGACTTTCTGTAATATAAGGTAGGTAAGTAAGTAAGTACTTACAGACATAGATTTTAGGAACGGATAGAATAATAGGTACAGTAGTTCAGGTGTTACCTACCTACTTACTAATGAAGCCTTACCTATTTACAAATAAGGACTTCTTTTACAGATACCTATCACAATTTGTCGTAAAAAAAGTAGACTGCGCGCAAAATAACTCTGCGCGCGTGTTTGAAGTATTCTACTCGTTTGCCGCCATCGCCAAGTGCTGGCAGGGATATACCTAATCTTGAAGTGAAGAGGAATGACTTCGACCTCGAAAAAGTCGTTCCTCGACCTTTATGAACTTGGAGGGTTGTATTGATGATTTTGATGATTATAATTCTGTAACTACATACGTCTACCTTACACCCGCGAAGAATAGTTCAATCAACATACAACTTAGCACTGGCCGTAAACGTAAAAAAAATGGTTACCCTGAAGCATCCACGTTAAGGTGAAAGCGTCAGGGTAGCCCGCGAAATTCAATTTTTCTAATGCTTTTTGCAATTTGCACGCCAGTGCTAGGTTGTATGTTGATTGTAATGTTGGATGCGGGTGTAAGACGTATATAGTTACAGAATTATATCAATAATAATAATATTACAGTAGTAGTAGTGGTAGTAATATTTACAAGTTTTTACAAGTAATTCTAAAATTCGATTCTTTCGTCTCCTTCGCTTCCTTCGGCTCTGTTATGTGTGCGTTCACCTTAAAGCGGGGTCCACACGCTTGATGTTTGCCGTAAACCCTAAGATGGGTGCTCCAGGATAGCCCGTGAAATTAATTTTTTTTTAAGGTCAAAGTCATTCCTCGGGCTTTATGAAATTGGAGGGTTGTATTGATGATTTTGATGAATAAAATTCTGTAACTACATACGTCTTACAGTCGCGAACAATGTTTCAATCAACATACAACCTAGCACTGGCCTGCAAATTGCTAAAAACGAAAAAAAAATTGAATTTCACGGGCTGGTTGAAGCAATCACCTTAAGGTAGGTACAGATCTCGGTTCTCAGAAATAAGTGAAATAACCCTATGTAGGTGATTGAGCTGCCACAGACATGGCCCAGTAACTGTATACCAAACTCCTTAGCTGTAGCAGCTAAAGCATTAAAGCTAAATATTTGCAGACTGCAACTAACTGTAATCTATTCAACTAATATTTAGTAGTTCTGTGCTTTAATGTTTATTTAATTGTAACTAAACCACTCGAGAAAGGTCCAACCAAAATTTAGCAGAAATTTAACTATTGTTTAGTAGTTCGCTACCGTAGTGTCTAAGCAATTTGGTGCTAAGGTGTATTAGTAATTTGTAAATAATGTATTGGTATTTTTTCCTAAACAATTTAGTTCTATGAACTTGCATTAAGAATATTTTGTTTTCTAGCTCATTCTATTTCCAAACTAGTAACACTCAGGTCGGTCGCGTTCACTTGTGCCCTTGTTCCAAACCATATTTTGACGCCATGTTTTTGTGAAGCTCGTACAAACAATTAAATAACTCGACTCTCAATGGTCCGAGGAGTGACGTATTTTGCTCTGTCTGTGGTATAGACTGCGTGCTTGTCTATGTACATAGATACATAGCAAGGTTACGACTAACGGCGCCGGTGCGAGTTCGAACTTGAACAGGTTGAACTTCAACAAGACTCCAGAGATGAAGAGAGTATGATGTGTTCAGTGTTTGTTTTCCTTTAATTACAAGTGCTGACAGGGATATAGTCTGAAGTTCACACACGCCCGCCAAGTTAGGTATCTTGCGCGGCCTTCTGGCTAGAATAAGTATTTCCCTGAGTGCAAACCAAAGCGTGTCATGGGCGATAAATCTGTCGAAGACCATCTGGATTCTTGGGGTCTCTCAAAATACAAAGAGAAGTTTAAAGGTAGGTAACAATTAAAATGTTCAAAGCACTTTTATATTTAGATTTCTAGTGGGTATTCTAAACGTATCTACTCATCGAGTTGTGGACTCTCTTCTCAGTAGTGAAACACAAAAAGTTCAAAATAAGCTAAGTATGTGCTAAATGAGTTGATAATAAATAATCCAACTAACTAACTAACTAACTTTGACTAAAATTTGTGTTTGTCAGTTCATTTATTTCTGTTTTGTTTTAGAGGAAGGCATAACGTTGGATGCTGTAATGTTTGTGTTTTTCTATATGGGTTTTTATTTTTAATTCGCTGCTGGAGTTAGGAGTAGGTAGTATAGCTAATTGATACCTCCTTGTACCTCGTTATAAATTGATTTTATTTTTTTAATGTTCTAGAACAAATGCTTCTAATTTCAAAATGTCAGGATGACTGGGAACCGGGTCGTCAGAGCCAGTCTACGCCAGGGCTCGGTACAGAAAACATCTCAACTACGAAGCTTATTAGTTTTTTTTGAGTAATATAATCTTCATTACGGTGGTCTGCGTCGTGAAGAAAAGTGCCCGAGTGACGTTCCTCGGCCCTCCTCCTCGATCCTCCTCTTCGGGTCTCCTCTTCGGCACTCCTGACGTCCGCCGGCTATTGCTACAGCCGGAGGGACGTTCCCTTGATCCTCGCGCCTCCTCTGCGTCTGATGGTAGCTGAAAATTGACTGCAGGCTACAACCGGCCCCTTTGCGAGCTCAACGACTGGAAGGCCTGACTTGAGGCTTTCCTACGAGAAACCCCTGGACTCTTCATATCTAAGGACTTTCACCCCGGTTTCCCTAATTTTGTATAATATTTTTAATTAGAATTCTCCAGCATCCGGTAGGTAGGACTTGATAGATATTTTAGGTTTAATTGTTTTTATTTTCTTATATTAAATAACTGTATACTTTTTCCCTTTTTCTATTAAACTGTGCTCTCCTCCTAGGTAGGAAAGTGTTTATTGTGGCCTTACATTTATCAGGCTCCCCCTGTTAAATGTAACGTTACAATGCGCTGCTTGTGATAACCAAAGAACACATAAATGCTCTCGTTTCTGCCATAGGAGATCGTGCTTTACTCGAAGCACATATTCAAGGGTTGAAAGATGAAATAAACAAAAAACCGCTCCTAACATATGTAAGTGTTTCAAATTGTGACTAGAAATTAGTAATAACACTGGCTTAATTGTTGTTACATAAATGTAACTTATAGGTACCTAGCACAATTACTTTTTTTTTTTCTCCCAGGAATTAGTTGAGAATGTTGAAGACCTTAACTTCTCAAGGCTGTTATATGATTCAAATTTCATCACTATACCAGTAGCAAATGAAATGATGATGATGATGAAATAATATATGCACGTAATAACGAGGCTTTCGGAAATGTCTGATTGACGCACATTAAATCTTAGTCACCCTCTTTTTAACTTGTACTATAGGTTTAAAGTGCTGTAAGTCGTGAAGTCCAAACATGAGGGCTTTATACAGTATGTCTACATATTCTTCGAAATCGTATCAGAGGTTAGCAAAAAGAATGGTACCTCTACTAAGCTCCGTTCATGAGAACTGCATTACCGAGCGTTTCGACCGCGCGGCCATGGCATGTATGTGCTGTAGGTCGTGAAGTCTAAACATTAGAGCTATAAAGCTCTAATGTTATAGCATAGTCTAATGGCATAGTGTCTACATTTTCTTCGAAATCGTATTAGTGATTAGCAAAAAGAATGGTATCTCTACTAAGTTTCGTTTAAGAGAACTACGTGGCCACGCGGTCCTCCACGTTTCAACCGCGCGGCCATGGTTAAACCTTTATAACTTTCTGAATATTATATCTACGAATTTGCGGTTTGCACTGTTAGTGTTTTACAAATTCCTTCGTAATGTTGACGTAGTTGTTTTAATTCTACGACAATGTGGCCGAGCAATCTAAACGGACACATCAACTACACGCTCGCCAAGTTATCTCATGCGGACTCTAATATGTATTATTTTAGGAGTAATGCGTTTTGTGAATAGGCCTTTTGTCTACTAGACCAAATATTACTGTAAGTTATTTTAAAATGTAAAACACATTTGAATGAATGAATACCCCATAATTCAATAAATCAAATGTGTAAATAATAAATTGCAATTATTGTGTAATTTGGTGCCGATTCAAGTTGTGCAGCAACTTAAATTATTTAGAATATCGCTCTCTTTTTCTAATCGTTTTAGTTAGAAAGAGACAGCAAGAATTTTTCTCCTGTCAAGTTAGTCTATGTAACGTACTTCTTCGTACTCTGCCGTATTTTTAATCTGATACATTCTGAAATCACGTCTAAAATTGCATAGTATTGCATAGTCTATTTAAGTCGCGAGTAAATAGGCTTCTTCTGGGTAAGCTCGTTCCATCGTCGACCTCATCTTTGCCCTTAGGGTAAGATTGAGGTCAAGAGCAAGCCCATTACAAATAAAAAAAAAAAAAAAAAAAAAGTATCGAGCTGGTACTCATTCAAAATGGAACTCTAAATGCAGATAGGTACGTGGAAGAGATCCTCGATGAACATGTAGGTCCTTTCATGGCCAGGATGGACCGGCATGGCATATTAATGCATGATAATGCGCGTCCCCATACCGCCAGAATTGTACATGACTACCTTGAAGAGGTCGGTATCGAACTCATGCAGTGGCCAGCGCGAAGCCCGGACTTAAACCCCATCGAGCACGCCTGGGACGAGCTTCAGAGATGCGTGAAAGGTGGAAACCCCCCACCAATCACGCTTCCCGAGCTCAAACAAGCACTGGTGGAGGAATGGGAAGGTATTCCTCAGCACCGGCTCCGAAATTTGGTGTACAGCATGCCTAATCGCCTGGAAGCTGTCAGAAGAGCTCGTGGAGGCAATACAAAGTATTAAACGAAGAAAGTGATGAAAAACAGCAAAAAAACAATCATAAAAAAATGTAATCTTAAGAAAAATATGACTACTTTAGTTTTTTTTTAATTTAGAGATTAATATTGTGGGTGCGACTAAGTTTTATTTTATTTTTTATCTGTATAATTAAATTCTCAATTGAACAGTCTTCGTTTCATTAGGATGACATACGTAGTTCGGGAGATATTCGGGTTTATGTGACTGACCCGTTATTTTTGGAACCGAGTGTAGTTCAGCAGTCATTAACCAAACTGGTTTGTTATATCTTACTAAACAGTTTAGCTATGTCATACCAAATAGTTCAGCAGTCATTAACGAAACTGCTTTGTTTTAACTTACGAAACAGTTTAGCTATGTCATACAGAATAGTTCAGCAGTCATTAACCAAACTGCTTTGTTATATCTTAATAAACAGTTTTGTAATGAGATCTAAATAAAGTAACTAAATTTGTTTTGTTACTGTACCCAAACGTTTAGCAGTCACCACAGGAACTAAATACTTAAGTAATTATTTAATGAAAATTCGGTAACTAGAAACCAAGTCGTTTTTTCAGCTGCATCCGGTTAGACTGGAAGCCGACCCCAACATAGTTGGGAAAAGGCTAGGCAGACGATGATGAGTTTACACGCGAGATGTTATCATTTCGCGGGTAATCCCCGACGGGTTAGGCAGAGGTGAACTCATAAGTACACCCACAATCCACATTTCGCCAGTATTGTTTTAGGGGCATATTATATTATTGCCGTCAACTGCCCACAATAATTAAATGTTTCTCAGGGACTTCATCGAGTTTCATTGTCTTGGCTCTTTTCTGATGATCCCCACTGTTAATTCTGGTTTTCAGGAGGAGCAGTGGTTTGGGAATAGTGTGGCGAGCTTGTCCCAGCCGGCCACAATTAATATTAAGATTCCGTGGCTAATTCTGAAAATTTCTGATAGTAAACCCCAATAATACTTTCCCGTACCTGGGAATCGAACCCTGGACCATATGTACAACAGTTGCGACCTGTAGACCAACGAGGCCATAACGAAGCATAAAGATGGATTTTATCTATAAAACTCACCGCAACTGATAACCACAATAATAATACACCACACACAAGTGATCACGGCCGTAACGACAACACTTACTATTTTATACTATCATAAAAGGGAAGGTAAAAATAACAAACCACAATACTATTCTATGATTACTTTAATTTACTACGAGAGCCACGTATACATAATAATTTAATAGAAACACAACACAAGGAGCTAACATATTATCTGTACTTAAACATAATACAAAGCGGTGTGTTAGGGAAATGCGCTCCGCCTCAGTGATGCGTTGAGCTTCACTAACTCACTAAATATACAGTGTTGCAGTGATTTAACTACAAGTTAACAGCACCTCATCAAGTTACTTGTGATCCAACACAGTTTGACGGCACTTAAAAGAAAAGTTTTACTTTTAGTTCTTTGAAAGCCTTGTGAAGTTGTCGAATCCTTGAAGCTTAGCGCAAACTTAAACTATGACATAAATTTTAATACATAATACTGCACTCACATAATATTAAGCTGTAATATTAGAATCCTTACTAAAGTACAGACTGTGAAAGTAATCTAATACACCGTATACAATTAAAATAGTGTGGCTCTGTTGACTATAACATTAAACATGATTTGATTATTAATCTTAAACATCTACTACAGATTGAATATGATATATTGATATAAGTATCGTTAAAAGTTTTTTTTTTTCACTACTCGGGATTTGCAACTGGGGTCTGATCTACTAACATTGTATTTATTGAATATAAGTAGTAACGGCATATAGAAATGGTTTCATATTATAATTTCAATTCACGACAATAACATTTAAATATGTTGATTAAGTATATATTTTTTTTTTATAATATTGATATATGAATGGATCTTTGTCCAACACTTAGTACATCAAAGTGGTAAGGGACCCTAGAGGTCGGTACATATAGTATTACGGTAGAAAAGGAAAGCGCTACGTTCAGAAACGTTCAGTTTCTGAAGAAGACTACAAGCATAGAACCTGCACAGTCTATAAACTGGGACATGGAAAAAATAGAGTTTACAAGGTTAAGGCAACATTTTTGTCTTATCGTTTCAACAAGAATAGAATCAGAAATTTCGTAACAATTCATTAAATCCAATCAGATAAGCTCAGACACGATACATGTCATATCTCTATGCCTTAAATTTAACCAAGAATGTAACGCGTCGATCGAACATTTTTAAAGATCCAAAAAAGTATTGTCGAATTACTTTTGCCTTAGAAAAGACCAATAGGTTCTTAGGTTTAGGTAAAGAATTTAGAAGTTTTTTTTATAGAAAGATCACAAGGTATAGCACGACATTAGATAAAAACATTTGTTATATATCTTAAAAGGTATATATTAAGGTATTTAACATCTACTTTATAGAATCACATCGAATAATTCAAAAGTGAGTGTTGATATAAATATCATCATAGCATCTGGGACAAACATAGAAATGATATCACATATACTAACACTGAGCAAACGTCACAACTCTTAAAATAAATTCTTACTCTGTCGGACTAAACGTTGCCAGGCGGAGGGTAGTTCAACATAATGATGTGCACACGAACGCATAGGGTGGACACTGGCACACATAATCTAACAACTATGAAAACCTTAATAGAATTAGGTATAGATAACTTGTAAACATTCGCAATTATATACGAAGGTCACAATTGATTATTTTCTTTCTTTTGTTTTCCACGTCGTCTTTGACAATATGACTACATTTTTATCTTTCATCAATCAATTTTCAAAACTTTCTCTGACAAGTAATTTGATTTCATTTAATTTAATTTATAATATGTTGACCAAACATCAAACTATAAGGACCGTCACATGCGGTCCTAATTAAGGTAGTTGATGTTGGACCCAATAGCCGAAGTGCCGAGTTATTAGTATGGTATATCATAATTTCAGATAGACTTAGTAAAACGAAAACAAATGTAGACGCTTGCTAGCATTAAGCTTTGTTTCATGAATATTAACAGTTCATCGCTGCCACTCACAGTAACTACGAGATTCTGCCGCCTCGTATCTACGTCATAACTAGCCCTGGATATATAATATCAAACATATATGTATAATTTATATATTCTTTAAAATACTATATCAGTAAAAATGAAGGCAAAGGTTTATGAGAATAAAGTTATTAAGTTCACAACACAATAATAATAATTATTTTTAAACTAGAATAATTATAATATCATAATAATACGTAGGTAAAATACAATAAATCTTAATATATAATTATCATGCTTACAATTATGTCTCACTTTATGGACTTCCTTAATAGTTACCTAATTACGCCTTCACATTTTAATATTCAATGAAACAGTATGCACACATAATTCATATATTATGTTTGATTGTTGGTTATATTTTACAGCGTCATCTACATTTAAAATGAGAATTATGTTACAATGTATGTAAGCAATATAGAGATTATAGTACAAAGAGATTAGAGTATGCGAATTTTGTTTCAAGAGAATATAATAATGTGTAAGTGGCAATATACTGTAGTTACTGTTCTCGAGTTTATTTTGTCTGATGATGTGTATTTCTGTGTTTCGTGCCAGTCGTTTCTCTCTCTTTACAATTATTTGTCAAGGTCGACTTACATTTTCTTGAGTAAAAAAGAGGGTTAACCCATTAATTTTGATATTTAAATTTTGAATATTTTTTATTTACAATTTTGTTTACAGGAATTTCTAAAAAAAAAAAAAAAAATATTGATCAAACGAACGTTTTAGACAAAGATTGAGGGTCGCCTTAGCTTGCACGAGTTAATTGCTACAACTTTGTTGTGGCGATAACTGTTCCAAGATCAATTAAAATAACAAGCTTTACACACGGTGTAGGTACCGTATATTAAGAATGCAATTGTTTTTTTTCCGAAGAAATTATTTAATTTATATTTTGTCACGAGAATTATCATTTCCAACGCGATCATATATTATTTTAAAATAATTTGGCACCTTATTAGAGTACTGGACCAACCGGTGAACGTTCACGAAATACTATCACATTTCAAAAAATCTCGTTTACTTAATTTTACTAATAGAGCATAATATACACTCGAATACTCTATATAATCTTTACTAACGGCCAACGTAATCACGCTTAACGAGAAATCTCAGCTATCGGTGCCAAATAACAGTGTTCAATTTTAATATTTACCCGAACAAATTAGTATTTGATTTGTTAATTTACGTTTTCTCCAATTTAAATTGTTTGTAAGTGAAATAACGTTTTAGTATTTTTGTATCGATTTATAAAAACATGTATGTACTCTATTAAACATCTAATGAAACTAGTGAGTACAAATAATATTTAACTAAATGTGTATATGAATGTGCACATAGTCTAAGCTGTAGTGTTGTTATGAAGTGCAAGTAACTGTGCCAAATATAGACATGATACTAAAGTCATCATTTGGGGTCGGTGCAGCATAATATCTTCATGATACTAAAGTACAACGTCATAATCGTGACATGTGACGTGCAACATTAGAGATCTTCCACTTATATGCAATTTATTGTTACAGGCGAGCTTGCAACTGAACCGCGATACAAAATAAAACAAAATAGTTGCACCCGAACGTCATCAGTGTGTTTGTTTTCTGTAATTAATGTTGTTGAAGTTACTTAGTCGATCAATAAAAGTGCGTATTCACAGTCAGCATGCATTGAAAAAGAAAATTTGTTAGAGGCTACTGTTAGGCCGATACATAACACTGATAAGATAGTAAATATGTTATTAATTTGGTGTTATTGGTTTATTGCAAACGGAAATTATGATCGAAAAATTTACTTTAAGAAGGAGAATCTCATTTATAGGTGGAGAGCGTGCAGCGGCGCGGCGCAAGCGGGCGGCGAGTGGCGCAGGCGCAGGTGAGCTCGACGGCGCCAACGCGAGGTCGGTTTACGCTACGCGGCTCTAACGTATATCAAATTCTCTTTATGTACCTCCGGAAAACAGCTGGTACTGGAAGAAACCATAATAAAAGAAAATATTAAAACAAAGCGCGTGCTGCGGCCGGGAGTTCGCGCCACCATCGCCATGGCGCCGGGCAGCGCGGTCCCCGCCCGCCCGCTACGCTACTCTAGTCACAAGGCTACTCTACTCTACGCGGGCCGGTCTCGCCAACACCACTAGCAGCTACATGAACCCGACTACGTAGAATACAATCCTCAACACTACGCAATACGTACCGATAAGCCGGAAAGCAAACTAAAATATGTACTCAAGCATACAGAGGGTGAGTTTACTGACGTCTTATTCAGAACTAAAAGTGTGATCGGTACGGAATACCTCCACACTCACTTGAAGCACATAATCTATTATGCTGACTGTACCACAATGAGGGTGGATTCAATAAAATTAGTTAGTTTCACGGGGAACTTTTACGCACGCTCTGTTGTGAATTTAATAGCCAATGTTGATTTTTATTAGTGAATAAATTAAGAAAATCAGGCAACGCTGAATCTCTTGCTTATCTGAGACAAGAGCTTAAGATAAAGTTAATTATTGAAATAATAAATCATCAAACATTGTCAACAAGCACAAAAATTGCAGGTATTTCAAATCAGTGCATAGATGGTAAACATTATAATACAAACGAAATATCCCCGCAAATTGTGCATGTATAACATTACAATATTTTCAGAGTACTGGCCTACTGAAAAGGTTCGATTTGGTAACAAAACAGTTCTTAACGTAACAAAGTATCGGGATGACTACACGCAGTGGCTGGCTGCTACAGTTACCATACACTCGGGTTCACAATGTTGTTCGCTCCTTAGCTAACTCTCAACAATGCTCCGGCACATAGGGTAGAATGGCACCTTGCATTGTTTCAATATTATTATATATTTGGCACATTATCATCTCACTTTTGATAGCCAACGATTTCTCAAATGCCAATGCCGTAAAGTGATAAATTTGTTAACGCAAATAACAGAAAGTGTTATGACTACTTTAAAGTAGTTTATAGTTTCTAATAAATATAACAATACCATATCACAGCACCTCTATACAACATTTTGCTGTATACTATCAGTTTGGTAACATTATACTGTTATAATAAGTTATTCACTTTATTATCCTTTAAATTTTATTACAAATGGACATCTTCCAACATCTATCCTTCACCCACAGTGATATGTTCACATTATACTGATTAAAGCTTACACATGTTGTCCCACATCACATCTTTACATTTTCTTTATACATTAGTGAATTGATTTATTCATCAAATCAGTGACGTCGGTTTTGACTTATAAATTGTGGAAAATCCACGCGTTTCTGAATACTCTTTCCATTTCTTACGCCTTCACAATCTAACAAAAATCAATATTGATAGACAGCATAGAAAACAAACAGGTTTATAATTATAAGAAAGTAGTTGCAACTAAATTTAATATGGTAATACTTAAAACAACATCGATATAATAAGATAAACTACTAAACATCAAGAGACCGGATGGGGATCGCCCTAGTCGGTGGGCCACTGGGGCAGGTACACAAAGCGGCCGGAGAGACGCGAGGGAGACCTACGGCTAGTGCGCTCTCTGGCTTTGCAGGTGGTGGTGCTTAACGCGTCAGAGTGATATTGAGCGAAGGGCATTTCCGGACAGCCATAGCGGTGTTATGCAGCGCGTTGTACCCGGCGGCGGTGGCACCCTGGATGCTCCAGTTGGTCGACGTAGAGGCGTGCGAGTGGTGCCGAGCGCTGCTCGGTAAGTGCCTTACCATGCCACTGCTGATCTGTTGCAGCAACCCGGAGCCCTGCGAGCTGGCGGCCGAGGGCCGGCGCGAGCGAATGGATTGCATTGAAGATGTCAGCAGAAACGGTACGCTCGAAGATGTGTTTGGCATGGAGCCACCCTATACAGCAGAAATATGTTAATATTCACTTGAAATTCATGGGTGGCTTGGCGGTGGAAATTTGTGATAAAAATAGAAACATTACAGTTTTGATAACGGGGTAGGAGATGGCTTTACTGGATCTAGGATAGATTTGTGGATTTCAAACTATAGAGAAAGTTTTAATTGCTAACTATCGGACAGGGTTCTTGGGCAGATATATATTGTGGGTAAATGTTTATAAATTCCTAGTTTTTTAGATAGGTTTGGAACGTAGTAAAAAATTTGCATTTTAAAATTGAATTATGTGTTATAATCTGAAATAATAGGGGATAGAACACAATTACTATACAGGTTTGAATTAATTTGTAAATCTATTATGTTTTCTACCATTTATTTATTGTATTGATCAATATAAAATTAAGTGAATTCATTACCAAGATGATAAAACTCAGTGAGGTATTATTTATCTATATATATAAAAATGAAACCCGTTTTCCGTTGTCACGACTTGGCATGAAAACGGCTTGACCGATTTGGCAGATTTTTTTTTTTAAATGTTCGTTGAAGTTCAAGGATGGTTCTTACGGCGAGAAAAATTCGAATAATGGCCGGAAAAGCCCTAAAAACAGCCCTTTTCTTTTTCCCATGCAAACGTTTTCTAACTAAAACGTAAAATCAATTTGAGCTTTAAAACCGTACCCATAAAGTTCAAGTGTTAGTGGAGAGGTTCCGGGAAGGCAAAACAATTGAGTGACGTTCAGTTGTTCAGTCAACGAATGACAACTTCAAACAGACCATACGACATTATCACAATAATCACAAATAATTACTGTTTCTTTCCCAATAGAAAAACGATTTTTCAAATGGTGTTTGCGTATAATATAAAAATTAATTGCTGTTCGTTAGTCTCGCTAAAACTCGAGAACGGCTGGACCGATTTGTCTAATTTTGGTTTTGAAACATTTGTGGCAGTCCAGAGAAGGTGAGAAATTAGTAGTATGTAGGTAGGTAGATAATAGGTAGGTGGTAGGTAGTTGGTACGTAGGCAGGTAAAAGGGCATTGCAACGCACGCGGGGTACAGCTATCTATACTAATATTATAAAGCTGAAGAGTTTGTTTGTTTGTTTGTTTGTTTGTTTGTTTGTTTGTTTGTTTGTTTGTTTGAACGCGGTAAACTCAGGGACTACTGGTTGGAATAGAAAAACTCTTTTTGTGTTGGATAGTCCATTTATCGAGGAAGGCTTTAGGATATAATAGGAGCGGAGCATAAATGAAAAATGATGCAAAAACGGGAAAAGAAATTCCTTTTTGAGAGCTTCCGTTGCGTGCGCTGCGAAAACAGTTTAAGTTACGCAAATATTATGTATGAAAGAATTGTTCCTCTTTAAATGTTCTAAAAAAAAGTCCGCGACAGCATATATCTATCTTTTAAGATTGACTCACTGTAACCATTTTTTACTATTAAAATGTTAGATTAAAAAGAATTATATTTTGCGATGCTTATTTAATCCATATGGTATTAATCTATATCTAAAAAAATATGATTGTTAGCACGGAAATTTAATATAGAATATTTGTGCCCTTTACTCTATCCAGTTTAAACAAATATCTTAGAAGATATCGCAATATAAAAATATCCGCGCCACAAAATAATTACGCGCGCGGCAGTCATTCGGTCCGGTGCGGTAGGTAAGTGGGGATTCTCGCCTCCGGGGGCTCCGGAGAAATTCAAATTCAAAATATTTACTGCACCATAATGTTTACAAGTACAAGGTGTTACTGTATATTTAACAGTAAGATATACCTATAGTAATTGTCACTTTAATAATATAATCGAAGCCAATCTAAACTAATAGGTATTATAAAGAGGAAAGGTAAGATTTTTTGTTTGATACGAGTTCGATTTAACTCAATTTAATAAGTTGAATAGTCGATTTATCGAGAAAGGCTAAAAGCTTATTATGTGACGCAGACGAAGTCGCGTGGGTCAGCTAGTTACTTATGTTTTTCTAGTTAATACTTTATCACCGCTAAACCACCTAAACAAATACATGAATAGGTTTATTTTTTAAATGAATTTAAGTTCAAATCCATTTATTTTTTTATTTTTACCCTATGTTATAAATATTCAACTCTACCATGCCTTATATTAAATTAAATACGTACGTCAATTTAGCGTTTTAAAGCGTGGTGGGCATGTGAAAGTTGTTGTGACTCAATATTACTCTGATTTACTCTACAGCGAAATACTCGCACGCAGATGTTGCCACATAATATTGTATTAAAGCTGTGAACTCGTAACAAAGTGTGAAATCGTGTAAGACATAAAATATTTAAGTAACGGCAACATCTTAGTGTACTTATACATGGTAGTGACAGTTCGAAAACATCAATGATCGGTGCTGCGAGCCGCAGCGGCGAACAGCAGAATGGAACCATATACTCACGATCATGCTCCGTGCAAGCTGCGAAGAAGAACAAATAGCAACAGTAAATGAGACAGCGAATACGTAATACACGGCTTAGAGCCTTGATATGAATGAACAAATGATTACCTTATTTGCGTAGCGTTTCGTCACATAAACACATTCATTACTTTGAAAGACCTATGTGACCTGCCAAACTGTTGGATTTACATTGATTTGCAGTACTCTTGAAGTACATTTACCGATTTGAAATGCCAATTGGTAGCGCGGAATGACAAATATTAAAATTGCGATTAGTAATTTGATAAAATTCTCCTGAAATTATATAACCGGGTTAATTTGGAAAAGGTGCGACAATGGAATCGACGTGTTTGCAGGTACACACCCGAACAATGATCAGAATGGAAACAGTAGCATTCACCAGAGGAGGGAGGAGCTACCCTCCCATTCAGCAACGACACATTCAACGCGGACTGGCGTTCATGCTTCGCGACAGTTACTAAGTCGCCAACGTAACGGACATGCAGCACTTCATTATTTCTTGAAGTTTGGTGTTTGTTCGGGCGTCTCGCAGGATTGGAAGGATTAGCATTGATGCGATGCGGTGAGAGGTTCCGACCACGTGCATATGCAAAATGATAATGTGATGAAATATCAAATACTATCTGTCCCAGTCGGTTTGGGTAGAAGACACGACCGCAGAAGATAACAGAATCACATCAATGTAAAGCTGGACAATTTCACATTCAATAAGAGGATCAGGGAGGACACGCAGCCAGGCAGGCGTGCGCGTACGATCATATCACTTACAACGCATTGAGACGTTGACGGCACGGATAGGCTCGAGCCTGAGCCGCCAGCACGACCCCTGTACTGGTGCGCCTGCTGAAATAACCACGGTCACTATCACTACCATCGTCTCTACGCGCCCTTTCTCCAACAAAGTACCGTCGTATTCACTAGAGGCCCTGTTCCAACCTACTAAATTTAAATCATTAATAGTGTATGTATGTAGGTCATATTATGTAGGCACATACTATTAGAATTATCTGTGTAAAAATAAGCGTGCAAGCGTATAGAGTTTGAACGTGTGCAACTTACAGTTGGCGGAGAGAGGTTGACGGTCGAGCCGCGGCGCTCTTGCGGCCCGATGCTGGAATGCCGGCGCGTAGGCAGTCCTGTAGTGCTGCCCGGGGTGCCACCAGGTGACGAAGCGCAGGATGGCGCGATCTTGATCTTCGGCGTCATCAAAGTATTGTCTGAGAGACGGCGATTTGGAAACGCGCTTGAAACGCGAAGGAAATTGTTATCAGTATTATTATTAGTAGAATTACTTGAGCCGAAGAACCATTGACCGATCCCGGAGCCTGTGCAAACTTTCGTGAATATCGATGGACTGCGTGCGCGCTTTACCTTTGCGTTACACGTATCAAAGATTTCATGCTTACTTTTGAACCCGCCAGCACTAGCGCTAGTACTAGCAGCAACCGGTGGTGGCGGTTGAGGTGTCATAGAGTTTTTACGTGCCATATCCTCAGCGGAGGATGTCTTACGTTCAACCCTTAAGTTTGGTATGCTGAAGGGTGGAGCGTTCATGTTATCTGTTGACATCTGGTGCCGAAGCCGGTGCCGGCGATTAGAGCTGGATATCGTGTGGCCATCGGCATTGAGCGAGTAGCGCTGCTGGCGATCGATGCTCTCCAACATGTCGTACAGGATCTGAACAAACGGTGTCATAAACAGAACATTAATTCTTGTTACCAATGTCATAAAGTAGGAACAGTCAAGTATTCATTATCTGAAAACATACCTCCATCAGGATAGTAAACTGCTGCTCGTTCAGTCCTGGGTTAATGGTTTGTGGAGCAAGCGACGGTATCATTTTGGTTGCCATTACATTGGTGCTTAATCCGAATTTTCTTTCCAAGAGCAAACTTTTGTAGAGTTCTGTAATAATTATGTGTAATCGTCTATACTCCATAGGTTTAGGTACTTAACTGAAGGTAAACAAATAATAAAAAGGGTTGTTTATTGATGACACTTCCATGATTCAAATACGTAACAAACAAATTAAATTTATTTACGATTTTACGATAGTTTTTTCTTATTTTATTAATGTATGTTAAACTTTTTCATTTATTCGTGAACTACTCTCCATCTCTAATATAAAATAACATTACATTTTATAATCTGTCTATTGTAAAGAGCCTAAAAAGACCCAAATCCGAACGATGAAGTAGATAATGTCTTCAAATTGAAGAGTATAAGTGAGACTAATTATTATTCATTACTAATTGTTTTAAATTCGTATTTTATCGAAATATTAGTGAACCCGTGCCTGGTACGAGCCGGGCAAGCTCCGCCGTCACATTTCCATCACTCAAGAAAAAACGATCCAAAAGTCTAAATGTGAAGTGATAAATGTGTTCAAATACATAGAAGAAACTTGGCCCAAGGACACAAATATCCGCACAAAAAAGAAATAATAAAAACAAACTGCAGTAATAGTGGGAATGTCTGAACCAACTGTGTACAGTGTTATTTAAGAGTACACAAACTCATGAACTTCAGTCTCCTCCTCCACCGGCAACGAAACCAAGTAGAATTGATAGTTTCGATAATATAGATCTAGCCGCAATCAGGAGAAAAGTACACAAATGTTTAGCAAGTGTGACTGCGGAAAATTCTAAGCATTGTGAGGAAAAATGTTTAAATTAGAAAAAATAATAGATGACACAACCGAACGCTTCATTATTCATAGTTCTACTTCATCGTCAGATTTAGAATAATTTATATTAGAATGTGATGATTAAATAGAACTATTCTCACAAAAGCGTTCTCGAATTTGCCTCTTTATACATAGTTGAAAAATATTATGTGAAACTTAAGACGTTTTCATGTTTAATTAATGACATATGAATCTGGTAAGATTAAGGCACCCCGAGTCACGTGTTTTTTTTGTTTACCTTTAGTTAAGTACCTAAACAGATATGGTATAGAGACAAATATTGACTGGCTTTCGCATATTAGGTATTCGCAAAAGAATGGAGATCGCTAGATCGCTGTGCTAGACCTTAATTATGCCGCGAAGCTGGTCTAAGCTAAATGTGAAATGATGAAGAGACTCTTTTTAGTATGTACAGAAGTATACTTACTGACAACACGGGTGACGATACCGGGGTCACTGAGCTTCATAGCCAACAGGGTTGGAATCACCTGATCCAGGACGTGGCACCTGTCGAATCCAATGAAGGTGTTTTCGTACAAGCAAAGAATCAGGCTGATGATCTTTACATCACTTGCATGCCTTTTAAGTAGTCCCATCACTTTAATCAGAATTGGAGTTTGAAGAGCCTTATGTTGAGGCTCATTGACAATATTCTGAGTGGCAGTCAATGCGGCTGACTATCAACATGAAAACAAGGAAAGGTTCAGTCATTATTGGATATTCACGAGGATTGTATATTCACAGATAGAAATCCATCATTTGTCGAGAAGAAAAAAATACAAACCTGTATTTGGAACATATTACTATTTTCCAGGCCGTGATACAGTACTGGCAATATATACTTTTCGATATCCCCAGGCGGGCATTTTTTCATAACTTTATGCAAGTTCTCCAATATAGTGACAGTAGCTTGAATGCTTCTTGGTACTTTAAACACTTCCCTAAAACAATTTGAATATATTTTAATATAAGCAGCTCGTGGCTTAATAAGAACTGCCACTCGGGTCGATCTTTAGGTAAAGCTGTGCTTGCCTAGGTCGGTCTATGGATGGGTGACCGCCCGACATACCGAGTTTCCTCCGTGCCTCGGAAAGCACGCAAGCTGTTGGTCCCGGCTGCCATATATAGATCTTTGGCAGTCGTTACAGGTAGTCAGTGACCTGAAATTCTGACATCCAGTCTTACCAAAGAGTATCGTATTACCTAGTATTAACTGGGTTGTGGAGGTCAGATAGGCAGTCGCTCCATGTAAAATACTGGTACTCAGCTGCATCCGGTTAGACTGGAAGCCGACCCCAACATAGTTGGGAAAAGGCTAGGCAGATGATGATTAATATATTACATACATAACATACATAAACTCCAGCCCTTTTTCCATGGACACGCAGAAACCAAAAAAAAATTGTATTGGTTTATAAATGACGGAGTTATGATGACGTAACAAACTCCTCCATTCAGGAAGTCGGTTGAAAAATCACAAAAAGATATAAGCTTGAACGCTCCCGCGCCGCCCGCGCTTCCAGCGTCGTCTTGCGAGACTTGGTAGTAGGTACCACGGCGATTGTATTGTAGTTAACTGGTGCTAACATTTTCCTGCGTATGATTTCTATAGATACTTAGTGCCGCGCTGTGTCCTACTTGAAATCATTTTTAAATATTTAAAAAAATGTAAAACCCAGTCTAGCTCGGAAAATAGTAACAGTTTAAAGGCTGGAATACACATGCTACGTAGTAGCACAAAAGCTTGCTAGTTTCGAGCAGCTGTCACTTAGTAGCACACGAGTAGCACGTATATACGAAAAGAGCATGCTTGTGAATAAGCATGTTAGGTATTATACCTAATCGTAAGCCGGTCTATTTTTCGTGCTAACTAGCACGACGCATAAAACCTCTTTTTTGACATTCTTTGGTTTTACAGTTTTATATGTTTTGTTATCGTGCTGCCATCTTTTTGTTGTTCTCTGTCAGTGTATCCAATAAAAACTGTAAAGCCGCGTCCCCACTTACGTCCTGTTAGGCTCGCGGCTCGGTCTCACGGAGCCGCGCAGCCTAAGTGGGGATGCCGCTAAATGTTCCTGTTAGGCAGCGCGGCTCAGCAGGACTATTGCGTATCTTTTTAAATATCAGTGGCTATCATAGTGTCCATCAATTAACTGTCAAATGGTAAGTTTAGTATACCAATCCATAACCATTTCACAGTTAATCGATGGACATTATGATAGCCACTGACATTTAAAAAGATACACAATAGCCCTGCAGGTCTCGCTCACGTCCACACTCACGAGGCACGACCGCATGGCTCTTGTGGAGACGCGGCTTAAGATAATGACACTCAGACGTGCTAAAAAACTATGCTCGTAACAAGTATGCTTTTGACGTCTGTGCTTTATAGCAAATGTAAATACTCTGAAAGCATGCTAGAAATGAGCATACTACCTAGTAGCGAACAAGCATGCTTTTCTAGCATTATGTGTATTTCAGGCTTAAATAAATCTTCTTTTGCGGATGAAACTAAGTTACATTTTCTGCGGTGTCAAATTTTGCTGATATTACCGGGACCGTCGAAGGTAAAAAAGTTTGGCTTTAGCTCTTTCTGCGAATTTGGCTTCCCTGGTAACTCATAAATGGCACAAATATGTGGATGTCTCAAACTATTCTCAATTCATATTTTCTTATTTTATTTTTCGTTTTCTTCTTGTTACTATTATTATTCTCTTACCTTTGTATATATTATTTTTACCGATTGTTTTGTGAATGTGTGAACATTGTACGAGTAGGCCTTGTAAACTTTTTATTTTGTTTTAATTTTTTTTTGTTTATATTTTAAATATACAATATATTATAGCTACTTATTTTTTATAACTGCATTTCACAAATTAATCTTCCCTAAGACTTAAAAGCGCCTTCATACTATTGATTATAGGCTTAAATTACAGTAGTTACCTGATTAATATTATGTAATTGTTTGTTTCCGAGGTTTGTGATAGGAATTGGCCGATAGTACCTATCTATATAGATAAAAGCCTATCAAAGCGATTTATCGGCCGATACTAAAATGTTGTGATAACGTGTCCTTTAGCCTGAAATACACATGCTACTAGAAAAGCATGTTTGTTTGCTACTAGGTAGTATGCTCATTTCTAGCACTATTTCAGAGTGTTTACATTTGCTCTAAAGCACAGACCTCAAAAGCATACTTTTTACGAGCATACTTCTTTTTAGCACGTCTGAGTGACATTATCTTAAGCCGCGTCCCCACAAGAGCCAAGCGGCCGTGCCTCGTGAGTGTGGACGTGAGCAAAGCCTGAGCCGCGCGGTCTAACAGGAACATTTAGCGGCATCCCCACTTCGGCTGCGCGGCTCCGTGGAGCCGAACCGCGAACATAACAGTAACGATTCGGGTGACGTAAGTGGAGACGCGGCTTTGCAGTTTTTTATTGGATACACTGACAGAAAACAACAGATAGGTGGCAGCACGATAAAAAAACATATCTATAATAGTAAAACCAAAGAGTATAAAAAAGAGGTTTTATGCGTCGTGCTAGTTAGCACGAATAGTAGAACGGCTTGCGATTAGGTAGCATGCTTATTCACAAGCATTCTCTTTTCGTATACACGTCCTACTTCTATGCTATTATGTGACATGTACACATGCTATACACATGCTACGTAGTAACGTAGCATGTGTATAGCCTTATTGATTTAAAGCCCGACTAAACTATCAGCCGACAGAAAGTCTGTGGTCTGTGACCACAATTAAACTATATTAGGTACTCAATTCAGAAACAGTCAATTAAAGCTTTCAATGAAGCTGAATGCGATCACCTTTCGAAAGTAAGTCAGTGTCAGTATTCCATGGACAGACAAGGTACTGACAGCTATAAAAACTTGTTTAGATTCATTGGTGACATTGACCATAAATATGAAATTTGTTCTTACTTCAGTAATGGAAATATGTAGAATGCGAACTCGTCTTCGTTCGCGTCCTGTACCAGCCACAACACTGGCAGTAGGGCTGAAGCCAGTACATCAGCGCTTTCAATCTCATATTTCAGGACCCGCCAGATGTGTTGCCAGCGGAGTTTCTAAAATAAAACACATGATTGAAACTGAGGAAAAAACCAACTGTTGAAAATAACATAAATTGATTACCTACAACACTCTGACACCCAGATGTGTTGCCAGCGGAGTTTCTAAAATGAAACACATTATTGAAAATGAGGAAACAGCGGAGTTTCTAAAATAAAACACATGATTGAAACTGAGGAAAAAACCAACTGTTGAAAATAACATAAATTGATTACCTACAACACTCTGACACCCAGATGTGTTGCCAGCGGAGTTTCTAAAATGAAACACATTATTGAAAATGAGGAAACAGCGGAGTTTCTAAAATAAAACACATGATTGAAACTGAGGAAAAAACCAACTGTTGAAAATAACATAAATTGATTACCTACAACACTCTGACACCCAGATGTGTTGCCAGCGGAGTTTCTAAAATGAAACACATTATTGAAAATGAGGAAACAGCGGAGTTTCTAAAATAAAACACATTATTGAAACTGAGGAAAAAAACAACTGTTGACAATAACATACATTAATATTACCTACAACACTCTGACACCCGGTTTGTAAAAGACTAATCTATTTATAATATTCTATGCTCCTATGAATGGGAAAGTTAGTATTGCGAACTTGAATGTTTGTTAATAATTCACGCTTCAAAACGAAATGCATACAATGCACGTGTGGACGTGGGAGCCCATGACCTGGATTTACCTCAGCATTACGTGTCTTTGGACAATGGAAAAGTTCCATGTATCATATTTCGACCGGCACGCGGGCAAAGTCACGAATTTGGCATAGGTATATCAGGTATTATCAAACTGCTCCCTGAAAGCGTGTTGATCAGCCTTTGAATAAACAAGTTTAAAGTAGAGACCAAACGGCTAGAACTGCTGTAACATTGGTTTCTGTTACGTTTTAACATAAATAACTACTTTAGTTTTGCTTTTTCAATAAGGAGAAATACCTACTGATTTCCCACACATTCGCTGTTAACACCGTAAGTTTTCTTTCTGTCACACATTTCTCTGAAAATCGAAAGTAGGTAGATACTAACTAAAAGCACGTAACAAATAAAATAAAGACTGCAACGACTCCTTTTCATCTTATTAGGTTTCTCAACAATATATTGTACACAATGAAATTTGATATAAGAATTTAACAACTTACTTACTTAATAAGCTTACTACAAGAATATTATTTGTAATATTCACGTAGTAAGCTTTATTGTCTGACATTCGAAAGAGCAAAGCGCATTCAATGCCATATTATATTTTACAGTTTTCACAATAGAATAATGGAGTAAACTTGCAGAAACATCTTATTGTTTATTTATTAAGACTATTGTGTTTTCCTGAAAACTAATAGCTATGAATTAAAATGTCTATTTCCAAGTTCTAGTGGAACACGAGAGAGTGTATTCAAACAATTACGGATTGCAATTCCTCGATATTCTAACCTTTTTGTATCAATTAATGAAGTAAAATGAGTATTTCTAAACAAACTGGGACGAGTTTCAAAGCAATACTGGCTGGGGAAAATATAGTGGAGAATGGAGTACTTCGGTTTCTTTTGTTTCGACAAAATAAGACCGTTAACAAAATGGATACCGACTACAATAAATTGTCTTAGCCAAAGACAAAGAGTAGATACCTTTAACATTTTCTAGACGTTCATTTAGTATTCTTGAAAAAAAAACGGTATGAAAAAAGTGCTCTCGGTTTTCAATAAGAGCTGAAAGATTTTGTAAGTTATGTTGGCAGTGTTAAATGAAACTAGGAGCCTTACTAAGAGTTTTGTCCTCTAGACAGTCTATTCCCGGTAGTTTTACAGCGGGAGATTGTTTAAGTTGATTAATTTATATCTTCTGGCTCGGAATAAGCAAAAATTTTTTTGTATCTTTATGGGTAAAAACAACCATAATATATGTTTTCATAATAAAAAAAAATACTTTGTATTATGTTGAAACATATTTTAACTCAGCGTTGAATCCTCAATTTTTCATTTACTAAGTAAGAGAACGTTATTCAAGAAGTTCCCTAAGCAGATACAAGTAAAGCGTGAGACACGCTTAGCATAGGATATTGATGCTCCGTGTACGGGCGTCCCGGAAACCTGAAATTTAGCGATGGGAGATGACTTTCAGTAATTACATTTGCACGGAGTAGAACCGCGCAATGCAGCCTTAAATCTCAGTGGGTAAACTTACCTTGTGTAGGTACCGTCCTTTCAGACTACAGGTGAATAATACGATGGGTTGTATTGAAGTAAGTAGGTATAGCATTAAATATCAAATCAAATATTCAAAAGTGAGAATGTTGGATTGTGGAAGTGGCGCTGACACAATAAGACAATAATCGACAACTCGCTACTTTAGAAACCTTTGCCATATACGTTAGTTAAATTTTATTTAAAGATGCGAATTAGTGCAAATTATACCTAAGGTTAGTAAACAAATATTTATAAATGATATTTCGTTAAAACAATAAGTTTGTTTGAAAAATAGATTTCTTAATTTCAATGTTAGTATTTATTTAATAGTTTAGAAACATTCCTATGAACTAGTATTACCAGTGTCTTCATTTTATATCGTAAGGTCCGGCACCAACCTGTATTAGAAAATGCTACAGGATAAGATGCACGTTCCCTCTACCCGTCGAGATAAATCACCTGCACCATACAGGGCTTAAATTAGATAAAAGAAAAAGCTGTCCAGGTCACTCCGTGATGGTCGGATAAATTCGATAAGAAGAGGAAGGAATTGGCTGAAAACGTTGAGTAATTTGAAATCCAATATTTAACTAAGTCTAACTCAACGCTTAAAATAAAATTCTATCGTTAGTCAAGTATTTATATCGGGTCGATTGATTTGATGAAATAACACCCACAACATTAACCGTGAGCGCTGTTTGAGATACAAAATAAATATTGAGTTTGAAAACAACACTCGATCTGTTATTACTTCGTAGATCGTCGGCTAAGTGATATACTCTCATACAACAATTTACTAAGTCATACGTTATTATACCTACTTGTTGGTGTGGAGTTTTCCGTTAGTTATTCAAACCCATTAAATGACAGCTGGTTTATTTCATTCAATAGGTACTTTGAACAGAAACAAACCAGAATAATGCATAGAGGCGACTGGTGGCTGTGAAGCATACGCGGTAGTTCAAGGACTCAAGTGACACACGCGTGCATACAGCGTAGGTATCTGTATGCACGCTTACATACAACGCTACCTACGTGTCCAGTATAGTAACGCACTCAGGATACTGTTGAGGCTGCGTGGCGATGTAGTGTGGCAGGGATGTTTGTGGAAAGACATATACCTATATGGTTTTTCGGCCACCATACGTAAAAGAAGCACTTCCCCGCTTGGTCGTCTTCGTGGCAGTACCAACGCAATCATGAGTTTATTCGCAGATAGATGGGAGTCTCCAACGCTGCGACATTAGATGAAACTTCACACTGAATACAACATGTACGTCTACTAACACCCGTAATTAAGACCATTTTTAGTAACACATTGGGCGTAGCTAATAAATATAAACTATAAAATTAATAATTGTCATTATCCTTCGCTGAGTTCAGCGTACATACCCGTGGTATCGTGGGTAATGAGTCCATGAGGTTAACTCGGAAGTAGTGTGCCTTCGTCGAAGCATCCTTCAACCGAATTCCCTCCATGTATTGCAGGGTGGTTATTGCTATCTCTTCTTTACTTTGCGTTTGCGTATGTATGCTAAATTAGAAAAACATTTTAGTTTAGAAGGGTGAACAGTAAATTAGACAAAAATGTATTTGTGAAACATTACAATGACTGTAGCGCCTTACTTGAAGTACTTGATGAGTGGGAGCAGTTGAGTAGTTGGACGAGGGTGAGGATCTATTGTCAAAAGACGCTGCACAGCCTCGTGGAGCGCGGTCGGCACCTTGGGCATCAATAGGTCGACTTGCTGCTCCAACTGTCAAACACATAGTGCATGTTATTCCACATGGATCTAAATGAAATGAATACCAACCATGGATGTCAAATGGATGTCAGCAACATGGAAGGGGCCCGCAAGGGCTGACGCGGCTGGGGCTGCGGGTTGTTCGAAAGAGATACCGCGACCTCGACACAAAGGGCTAAGATAGAACATGGGTGGTTTTTAGTCATTAGAAGTCTGACACTCCATACCGCTCTGCCCAGAGCGGGTGAACTCATTTGATGATTTTCCACTCCCCAAAAAAAAAAACGGCTTGACAAGCACAAGACGTGTTGGCACATTGGACTCGGTTGTATTTATTGAGTATTCGGCCTTCATAGTAGTGTTACGTCGCTGAATCATTTTCAGCTTCATCAACAGCCTATAATATTCCCACAGCTGGGACAATGGCTTCCTCTCTATGAGAGGGAATAGGCTACAATCTACCACGCGAGCCGTTGCTGGTATATATCAATATGTTACATGTCTTTGCATATTCGGGTTGATTCGGCGTAATTCGAGCCAACCGGAGCGGCTTCTTATTATTTGTCGTCATTTATTTAATTTTACCACCCGCCTGTTTTGAAACTATTTATTATATTTATATATTTATAGAATATTTGGTTAATTTTGACTGGTTAATTTTAACAGCTTAACGGCTTCTGGTTTATTTTATGAAGATTAAGGTGAAAAAATTACGAATTAGAGTTTATGGAACCGGCTTTCAGGTTAACTTTTGTGTTTTTAGAAAGGAAAGTAACAAACAGATGCCAATTGTGAAAAAAAAGGAAAGGTTATTTATATCGATATTGCGATACAAACCCGGCCGTGCTAGGTTTTCACTTAATTTAGATTGTTTGTAGTGGAAATCAAACGAGTATGCATCCGTATGCAGACTCCCACATTTGTTGATATTATAAAAGTAGGGCAATTAGAGTCAGCCGCACTTGACAGTTGATTTAAAACATTCAAGTGGCCTTATGAACTACAAAAGGATTATAAATACATAGTAGCTACCCAAGATAAGTAGGACAGTTTTGTTCCAAAAGGATTTTTAATTAATAAGGCGAACTTCAAAATCAAATAAGTACCTATATCATGAAACTTTTCTAATTATTGTTCTTTGTAGATAATTTGAAAAGTGGATTATAGCCCATTCTTTTTCATAGAGAGGAGGCCGTTGTCCCAGCAGTGGGATAATTATAGGCTGATTATATTCATGTCGATATTTATTATTTATTTATTAACCACTCATTATAACAACATTACAGATTAGATCCAATGCGATGCTAAAAGACACAAAAAAGGACAACATAAAAAAAAGTAGTCAAATTAAATTAAACTATAGAAAACCCATACAGAACATATCCGTTAAACATGACAAAGTTTAAAGTTGCACCCCTTTTTCAATGATGAATTGCGCCCCTTGAACAAACTTCGGCTGGTTTTGCCCAAATAAATCTTCCGATAACGCTATAATATTAATAATACGTGCGGCTCGCGACATAGGGGTAAACTTGAGTAGGTTAGTCCTAGCCGCTGGCACGTCTAATAATGCGGGCGTCTAATAATTTGTTTTATTGTCAGGAGAGGCTGGTGACGACCGTTGTCTTATGCAGTGTGTGTACATTTATCTTGCAACATAAACATAATCCTAATGGGTATTTTATCAATTTGGAAAACTTTATATTATTCGATTTTTATATTATGAAGTCTTGAACTCGTGATCCCGTAGTCACAGGCCACTGGGTCTGGCCCAGATAAAATAGTGCTGTTCTGGTTACCTCTGCCTTTGCTGCCATTACCGCTTGCACTAAGTGCAAGTTATGACGTCACGATTAATCTGCATTAATATTATAAAGTAAGGCAACAAAAATCTAAGCCGAGTACTCTACCCATTCCATTTCACCAAGAAAAGCCTTTTATGAAGTTATTAGTAAACTTCTGGTATAAACTTATGGACATCATCATTCTCTTGCTTAAATCCCAATTCATTCGGGGTCGGCGCAGCATGTCTTTT
The DNA here is from genome assembly GCA_949774965.1 of Diarsia brunnea. Classification (NCBI taxonomy): domain Eukaryota; kingdom Metazoa; phylum Arthropoda; class Insecta; order Lepidoptera; family Noctuidae; genus Diarsia; species Diarsia brunnea. The sequence goes on from OX458996.1 coordinate 16,533,013, forward strand.
TCTTCTATTCTTCTCTGTTTCTCGTCATCTCTTGAGACACATCCTTTCTTACCATATTATTTTTAACACAGTCCATCCATCGTTTCTTTGGTCTGACATTCATATTCAAAACATTCCTCACGACAGACTCACGACATTTTATAAACATTGTATAAACTTATGGACTAAACCTAAAATTGTCCGTTCCATATTATCTAAAGTAAAAGTAAAATGTTTTTATTTGGAACATTAACAGAAGTATTTCATAAAACTTTAAGCTCGCCTTTTCCCGACATGTATTGTAAACGATAGCCTTTGATATTTATCATAAAATCAGCAGCAGGTACGATTCGAAACAAGAAACAAAGATAGCTCGCTGAAAGCGCTTTTTATTTCAGCGGGCAAAACAAAATGTAACAGCAATTAGGAATATTGAGACCAGTATTTTAGATGGTAATTGAAATGTTGCAGTTGTAAGCTATTAGATTATTATCGGTCCGTAAACTTGCCTTTCACGGAAGACGTCTCTACTTGTAACTGGCCAAGTAGTTCCTGGTACTTGGTAGACATCTTTGATGGTAATTCTAGTAATACTAGGAACCCCTAGTATTACTAGAATTACCATCAAAGATGTTTACCAAGTACCAGGAACTACTTACGTCTAAGACGAAGTTCTGCGGAATCAAGTGAATTTTGGTTAAAATTGACTTGATTCCGCAGAACTTCGTCTTAGACGAGCCAAGAAAAGGATTATTATATGGTTGACGCAGCTTCTCCTACATGATTCGAGTCGAATTGAAATAAAGAAGTCGAAAATACATAACCTACTTAATTAAAGTCTACCGAAGTGATTGAAATGTTATTTCAGGTTTGAAAGAAGATGACCCAATTTCAATAAATTGCAGGAGTTGCACAATCATGAGAATATTCACTTCATAATGAACAGTTTCATAATTATGTTGAAATTAAATATTGTTGTCGTACCGAATACCTGCATTTCATTTCGTTGAAACGTTTGCATAGGACTATGCAAAGTATTATAATTCGAGACATTCCCTCGTAAAGTTATTTTCTTAGTGTCGTAAATATAGCAAAGTGAATAACATATTGAATAATTTTAATTGCTCGTTCCCCTGAAAATCGTGTTTAGTAACTTTGATAATTTATATAATATATAACTTTGATAATTTACATAATCGGCTTAAAATGTCCACTGCTGGGACACAGGCTTCCTCTCTATTAGAGGGAAAGGGCTAAAAAAATCCACCTCGCGAGCAAGGGTGTGTTGGTAGATGTCACATGGTTTTGAAATTTTGGGTTTAACTGCGTATGATGACCGTTGTCAACCCGTTATGAACGGGTATAATACGGCCTAGAAGGCATAGTAGTCGGTATGGCACGGTGTTATGGGCAGACTCTTTTATTGAAACGGTAAAAGGAGTTAATTAAAAAGAGCTGAAACTTAGAGGGAGTATAAGCTATAATATACACTTCTGGACACATCTATTGGCCCACCTTAGAGTTTAGGTTTCGATGGCCCCTACCGAAATATGATTGCTAGATTGAACAAAAACTGTTAATGCAGTTTTAAACCTGATACATTTTACCATCTTTTTCGATCGTATTGTTTTAAATTTGAATTCAGAATACCATACGACATGGAGCTACGCCTAACAAGTCGGATATTATGCGCCTTGTTAAAGGCAATTGATTTTTGAATAAAAACATGTTTTATCAAATAAAGGTTTAATTTAATAACGCGTGTTGCCTCCATGGGTATCTACCACAGCTCTCATACGATTAGGCATAGAGTTTATCAACCGCTCTATGAAATTTTGAGGGATCATCTCCCATTCCTCTTCTATGGCAGTTTTCAACTCCTGCATCGTCTGGGCAACTGGCTGACGAGCCCTAACACGTCTTTTTAGCTCGTTCCACATGTGCTCAATGGGGTTCATGTCTGGGCTTCTGGCTGGCCAGTCCATAACTGTGATGTTCACATCCCGAAGATATTCCCTGACGATGCCGGCCGCATGGGCTCTTGCATTATCATGCATAAAAAGGAAATTTGGGCCCACATAGTCCGCGTATGGTACCACGTGAGGTTCTAAGCACTCACGAATGTACCTTTCAGCATTTAATGTTGGCAGCCGTGGTCCTGTAACAACCTCAAGTTGAGTTTTGCCGCTCGCGGATATACCGCCCCAGACAGTCCATGAGCCACCGCCATAAGCAACCCTCTCTTCAAAGCAGCATTGTGCGAAACGCTCTCCCTTACGTCGGTAGACCTTCTTCCTTCCATCATTGCCATGTAACACAATTTTAGACTCATCAGAAAAGAGTACACGGCTCCAATCTTGCTGTGTCCAATTTAAATGACTGCGTGCGAAATGAAGGCGCGCTGTTCGGTGGGCTCGCGTTAGTTTGGGCCCATTAGCTGGCTTGTGTGGTACCATATCGCGTTCTTTTAACCTTCTCCGAACAGTTCGAGCGCTCACAGATACTTCGTGGAAGTCGCGAAGTTGGTTTTGTATCTCAATGGAGGTAAGGTGACGATTTCTCAAGCTGGTCGTCACGATGAATCGATCCTGCCTTTCAGTTGTGACCCGAGATCGTGGCCTTCCTTGGCGACGAACAAAGCCGCCAGTCTCTAGGTACCTCCGATAAACATTTCGGACCGCAGATCGACTTAAATTAAGTTGAGCACTCACGTTTCTTTGTCTGTGTCCGGCCTGAATAAGTGCCACAGCTTGGGCGGTGACTTCAGGTGAAGTATCCATAGATTATTGATAGAACCTCACCTTAATGTTAAGAATAAGTAATGTTTGTTCCAAAACCAAAGATATCAATCACTTTTTCAAGAATTAAATCCAAGTAAACCAATAAAACCAAGTTTTCTTAGTATTCGATTGTTTGATATCAACAAACAGGCTCCAAATTGTCTTTTGTTTCTTTAAATTCTGTGTTCGAAATTCAAAAAAAGACTATTGAATGAAATTGTGAATGTGCCAGGTTCAAAACTGCATAAAAACTTTTTGCTCGACCTAATATAAAATTTTAGCTAGGACCAAACGAAACTGAAAATACAAGGTGGGCCAATAGATGTGCCCAGAAGTGTATATACAAGCATAGTTGACTTGACTGAAACACGAACGTTTCATGAGATTTTTAAAGGAAAATCTGTTCATCCAAAATCAAAGCTTTGTTAGAATCTTTTTGGCCCGTTCCGACTTTATTCAGGTTTAAGATCATTTATTCTCATAAGAATTACATTATTCACTTACATGAGAATGTTAAAAACTAAACATAAAAATAACAAAATGTGGGGTGTATTACAAAAATTACGCATCGATTATATTAGTGTTTTGAAGGTAGATTACAAATCATATGGGCAAATGTTAGTTCTCGTTATTCGTCTTTATAATTGGTTGAACTTTTCGACGTCATTGGAATTTAGGGTTCCGTTGCTAAATTACCAAAACGCAACCCTTGTGAATTCGCCCTGTCTATCCTTCCGTCCGCATGTCATAGCCATTTTACTCCGAGACCGTGGGCACTGCACAGTTGAGTGATGTGAAATAACCAATAGAAAAAGGGTAGCCCTCCGCACATGTACCTGAAGGTTGAAAAATAAACATCTACGGAGGGTGACTATCGACAGATCTTAAAAAATGGATCATCTTAAGTTAATGGTTAAAAGCCGTAAATGTTTTTCTTAATTTTTAAAATAAGAAGAAGAAAATGTTATTAGATCGTTACAAGAGTTTTGAACAAAAATTACTAGATCGGAACAAGAGTTTTGAATAAAAACCACCTATATTCCTTCTTAACCCTTTGTGTCGAGGCCGCCGTACCTATCTCTTTTGAACAACCCGCAGCCCCGACGGGGCTGTTGTCGCCATACGAGTCCAGCGTACCAAATATAATTTTTTAGTTCACCTTTTCCATGTTTGTTCTTAATCGATTTGAGTTATCGCACTGGTGTTTCTCATTCGTAGATTAGCGAAATATCTTCGAGACAATTGCGATATCAGATTGTTCTTTTAAAATCTTTTGTTCGATTTGCGTATAGCAAATTCGATCAATCGTTTTTGAGTGTATCGCGTACAGACAGACAGACAGACGCGGCGAAGGACTTTGTTTTACAATATGTAGTGATATTTTTATACGACATAATATTAATATGGTAAGAGATCCTTGTCCTGGGTGACATTAGTCACCCAAGCAAAAACGGAATAACTTCGATTCCACGACACAATTGAAGTGAACTTCTGGCTAGAACAACAGAACAGATCTTGCTTTCAAGGACGTCTCAAAAGCTTACGTAGATAGGAGAAAACATTCATGAAAGACGATCCTTTTCATAAAACAAAGCGTACATTACTTATGTAAAATCGATGACAAATCCTGGAGACCCACGACCTTTTATGCATATATCACCGTTGAGCTGCGTAGACAGGTGTTAGAAGTTAGTGTTTTTTATTATTGGGAATGTCTTCAAGTTTTAGCTCTCAGATTAATCTGAATTTTTGGTACGTTTTTTTATTTTTTTTTAGAATATTTTTGACCTACTAAACATAAAGGATTGAAACTGACGGAAACCAACGAGTTCTTCAGTTTGGAAACAAGGTCGAAGATAGTTTAGCAAGTCGTAGGGTTGCAGTCTGCTATAGCTTGAGGTCGAGTAATAATAGTCAGTTTATCTATAAGTCTATCCGAGGAGAAATAATACTTTATCGAAGAGCGGAAGTTATTAGCAGAGTAGTTATTTGTAGAATCTTGAACTAAACTGTTTCCAGCAAACTATTAAGAAATTGAACCGTGGTCTGAAGACAAAACCTGTCAAAATTAGAACAATATAAACAAAACGATTTCTTTGAATATTGAAACTGGGCATTACGCCCAGTATTTAAATAAACAAAAATACCTCAATACTGGTGCATAAACATGTTATTGTATACTTACATACTCCATCTGCTTCACGTACAACATGGGGTTGTTGCTAGCTTGTATGATAGGCTTCCCGTTGTTAAAAACGGCGGCGATCACCAGCCCCAGTGAGAACATGTCAGATAGAATGCTGCCATGGCCGCCGATCTGCACCTCCGGAGCTAAACATAAGCAAATCACGTAGTTTGCAGATTAGTAGAACAAAACAACCTAGAACAGCAAGCAAGGGTTTGGCTAAAGTTCTAGGGTAATAAAACACAAATACAAATTTTCTCTGTAACAATATCAATAACCGTATGCTGAAAAATAACATCGTTAAACACATATCTGTATCAAAAGTACGTATAAAATAGGACGTAAGTTTTTTAAATGGTTTTAAATTTTTAAAAGGGCGTTTTTAATTATAATTAAAACAAGCTGGCATTTCATCGGCAATCTGTAGGAGATAAAAATATTTATGAATAAACAACTTTCTTTATGGAACCTAAAAAATAATCCATCAAATAATTGAAATTCCGAAATGTTAAACCACTTCTGTTGCTGACCATTCCTACTTACCCGTTAAGATAAAAAACAACATAAATGTTTTTTCACTTGTTCAGATTAATCCCGTAGCCGTTTATCATATTCATGACTACTTTCACCCCTGATAGATTGCCAATGAATCGTAAGTTAACCTGTACTTGACTGGGTACAAACTGATTTCAAATTAAGTGTAATTTTTTTTACTTACTTTATTATTTTATTTTTTTGGTATAGGTACGCGTCATGTTTGAGTTAAGCATGTTTTTATAAATGTTCGGTTTATGTTAAGAGTTTTCAGTTTAATAATAGAAAATAAGTCATTAAGTAGATTCTTCGTAAGTTCGGTATAGCCAAATGAAAGGGATGTTAAGAATAAGTATTATTTTCTGGATGAAAGTTTTGTTACGCATTTGTTTTTATATCAGTTACGATTTCTTTATCAATTTAATATTAATTTTGTTATTACAGTAGGTATTTCTGTAAATGAATTACATTCCAATATTGTTGTATAACTGTAACAGTAAGAAAAAGCAGATATATTTTTTTTTCTTTTTTGTTAACACCATGCTTTACCTTGTGGATTGCAAATAAATGAATATGAATATGAATATTAAAAAACCGGCCAAGTGCATGTTGGATCACGCACAATGTAGGGTTCCGTAGTTGCCCATCAAAATATGGCAACTTACTAAATTGAAAACCAACCAGCCTACCTGCCTCAGAAAGATGATTTTTATTGTAAAAATGAAACAAACTTACATTTGCAGTTATAATACCTGCGCTCCCATACATTATGTATAGGAAAATATTGGTATCCCCTTGTTTTACAGACAGAAATTTCAAAGAATTTCATTTCTCAGAAAATAATTTCATATAATATTTGGTTCCTTCTTTTATTTTTGTTTCGAATATTATTGTTTCAAATACTATTTTATTTGAATGAAAAATATTTTACAGAAACATAATTCAAAGAATTTTATAATCTCATTTTTTTATTTCACAAACTTATCAAACCGTAGAATTATTTTTTAACGAATATTGTTTGTTCGGTGTATTTTCCATGGTATTTATTTCAACGATAATGTAAGTATAGACGGTATTCTATTCATAATTTTATAAATAAATATGAGTACATATTTTATCGTCTAACTATGATACTATCACGATCTAGGTCACTCCAACCAAATACCTGACCTGCTACATCGAAATTTGTCGCAGTATTCATTTGTATTTCATTTTTTTTTGTGGCATTCCGACAGTAATGAACCGCTCACATGCTATACAGGTGTCAGTTTTTATTATATTTGTTAAATGAAAAAAAAAAAAAATTTGAAATGTTTAGAAACGGTCACTCGATAAAATATTATTCTCGGTAAAAAGTTTTATGTTAAATAAACAGTATAAGAATATTTGATTTGTTATTCTATGATATGAAAATTCTAAATTGTAACTTTATTTGAAACAAAAATCTATGATTTAAGTTTCTTCAAAGTATTTCGCGTATTAACTATTCTATGAAATGATAAGAGAAAAAAAATATGTGAATCAAATTCAAAACAACCGAAAATATTTTATACAAGTACATTTTATAGGTTGGTCGACTATTACTCGTAAACTTGTAAAGCCTACTTAGCTATGATAGCTTTTCTTTTATTTTAGTTATATATATGCTACTACCATGGTTTTTTCACACGCCCAAACACAACCCGTATAGAGGTGGTTTAGGTAGCCAGACTTGAGTCTAACAAAAATTTGCACTTTAAAGCTTAATTTTTTACAAACGAATCCAGCAATATTTTTTAAAGACCTTTCCAACGACATCCCACACAAAGGACTTCGCGAGAAAAAAATGTCCCCACTTTAATGTGTACTGGAGATACCACAAAAAAAAACATCATACCATCTTTGTTTGTATATACATGCCAAATTACAGCTTTCTAGTACTAAGAGTCTCTGAGATATAGTGTGGACGGACATGGTGATACTATAAGGGTTTCATGTGACTACGGAACCCTAAAAATGAAAAACCTTTAGACAATCCTAATGCCCGAAGATAATTATCTCGACATAGTATATGCAACATCCGAATAAATAATTTTGTTTGATAATACGAGTTTCATGATGTAATGGGGTAGGGCATAACGTTTATTTTCTCGTGCATTTTTTATTGAATTATTAGGAAAGCAATTACGACTTGTTTAATTTGCTCGTATATTAATAACTTCATGATTGCAAGTATTAGAAACTGCTTCAAAGATATCTGTATCACAAAGGACATTGTCTTCATAAAGGATCGTTACAGACGTCGCCTCTTACACGTACATACGAGTACACACTGCTCAAATTAATGTTAATGAGATAGAGAGTAATAACAAGGACCTACATTCGTCACCAAGATACGCGCGGTGCCCGGGACCTGCTGTTAAACCTGATACTATTTTTCTAACCTGTCAGTTACAAGAATAACTCGGAGTGTGACATGTTACAATATTAATTTATAAGTTGTATTCTCGATGTTTTGCCGTGAAGCGTACAAATATGAACAAATAAATGTATTCATTTAAAAACAATTTATCAGTAAATGTCCCACGTAATTGTGCAATCCAATAAATGAATTTGAAATTGTTTTTTACTATGACGTAGCCAGAATAATGTGGTTGTGGCCGTGGGTGGGTAAGAGTAATTTGTGAGAAATCATCCGGTGAGATCCGTGTTAAAGTTGGGAGATAGTCCTCTGCAGGTTAATTAACAACTGCGCACGCTGTATCTATAGTATGTGTATGTATGACAGAGAGTATTTTGACAATAAATAATGTCTCATAATTTATTGGCGAGATATTTAGGGGCAAGAGTCGTATTATTCTCATATTTCAGCTGCGTGACACTTTATCGCAGTATATAATTTAATACTACAACTTTTCTTATTAAGAGGGCAAATTCAACGCAAGACACTGTATTCGATTGCCAGTTATAATTATCCTTCAAAATTCCACAACAATGATGTTCTTGATGAAATTGACCCTGAGCATTTAAAACAATCTCAACTAGTTTTATCGCACGCTGCATGGTTACGAGTAGCTTTGATAGCTTCCATTGTTCAGAAACATTTTTGAACCCCTGTCTGATATTGTTATGCAGGCGTATTGTTTCCTAGAATATTGGGTTCTTGTTTTCAATATTTTATTTAACCATTTTTATAATCTTTATTCACTGCTTTTTGCTTAAATAAAATGTTATCGCATGAAAGCTGGTAACAACTTCTGGGAGGAATTTTAATGCACTACCTAGAGTTTTGGGAATATGGAAATCTATACATACTGCCTGATATTGTATTTTTACAACAACAAGAGCACTGTTTCAGTCAGAAAAAATAAAAAATGGTATAATTTTTTTATTTTTATGAGCCGCTGAAAGCGAGTAATACGGTGCGGGTTAAAATTCCTTGTTCTTGACGGTTTTTGATGTAAAGCATCTACACACACCAACAAAGTCTACGGATATTTTATATTTCATCAAATATCTATAAATCTATGATGAATATTTTCTGATATAGTAAATGGAAGAATGTTAGGTTATTTTAAGGTAAAATGACAATTTTTTTGATCACCGTAGGAAATTTGTGTGGTAAAAAAAACTTAATTTCTCCTTTTAAAACTACTAATTTTAATTAAAATCTTAATAATCTTATAAAATCCAATTATTAATAAAATCAGTGTTGCCACCTTTTACAATAATTACAAATCGACATCGATTGTTCATACTTAAAATTAAATTGTCAATTTGTTCTTTGCAAGTGTGCAAAATTTGGCAGGAAATTTCTTAAAGCTACTCGTTGTAACATGTCCCAGGCATACTCGATAGGATTTCAGTCAGGCAACTGTGCAGGTCAATCCAAAACTTGGAAACCGTGGTCTCAGAGAGCGGCCGAAACCAACCGCACCAGGAGCATTATTATATCGTGCATGAGTCGAAATTCCTGGCCCATTTGGATTCTGTGCGGGACAATAACAGGCTCTACTACCTCCTCGTGGTATTTTTGTGCAGTCATGTTGCCTTGGATCCAAACGAGCTGGGTTCGTTCGCAAAAACAAATTCCTGCCCACACAATGATGGCCTTGGTATGGGTGGACCTTCTGAGGGTGTGGTATACGGATCACTCCATTGTAAATGCTCTCGAACACACGAAAGCCGCAGACCGCGATTGCCACGTCGCAATGCTGGAACACGTAGCGGTCTTCGAGCATGAAAATCAACTTCATGCAACCTCCTTCGCACGGTTTGGTCGCCCACCAGCAGCTGGTGGTCCTCCTGGAGCCTTTCTACTAGTTGCATCGCTGTAATATTGGGTTGTCTTCCGGCGGTCATTTGGAGAAATCGATCCTGCCTCTGCGTTGTAATGCGATATCTTCCCTCGTGCCGTTCAGCCACATTCCCAGTACTACGATAACGTGGCCACAACCTTGGTATCATATTTTGGTAGGTGTGAGGACCTCAGCAACGACGCTTTGATTGGATTGTTCATAAATTAAATTGCTATTAATTTTAAGTATGAACAAGCGATGTCTATGTGTAAAATGTAAGACGCCGTTGTTTCACAATTAATATCTCGGCCTGTACATTCCTCGATTCAGAAGACTTTGCTGCTGCATATAATTAAAAGGGCTTACCCATGAAATTCAATTCAGGTTGGGATAGTTTGGCCACCTTGACGGACCACGGCGCCATTGGTACCAGTGTTGTTGGGTCTGTCGGGTGCACCGGTTCTGTAAAAAAAAAATATAATTATATAAACATGGGACATCGATGCATATTAAAAACGAATCCCTATTTCACTTGGTCATGGCACATCACGCGTGCTACTGGCCCGATTTCGCAATATTTTATTAACCCTCGACGCAAAAACGACGGGGTGTTAAAAGTTTGACGTGTCTGTGTACACACACAGACACGTCAAACTTATAACTGTGTGTGTCTGTCTCTGGCATCGTAGCTCCCGAACACATGAACCGATCTTGATTCTGTTTTTTTTGTTGTTTAAAAGGTGATTTCGTCGAGGGTGTTCTTAGCTATATTTGATGAAAATCGGTCCAAGATGGCCGCCGCCACAAAATGGCGGATTACATATTTTTTCACAACTTTATCAATATGGGTATCAAATGAAAGGGCTTGATAAGTAGAATACTATACACTATGACAAATTTCAAATCCAAGATGGCCGCCGCCACAAAATGGCGGATTACATATTTTTTCACAACTTTATCAATATGGGTATCAAATCAAAGGGCTTGATTAGTAGAATACTATACACTATGACAAATTTCAAATCCAAGATGGCCGCCACCACAAAATGGCGTTTTTTTTAAACTCCCTGAATATGGGTAGCAATAAATGTAAGGGGTTTGTAAAATAATTAACACTATTTTGAAAGGGAAAAAGGAATATAAATTAACGAAATTAAAACTAAAAGCTCGAACAAATTGTTTTTTTGGTGACCAAGTTTAATTTAAAGGGAGTAAAAGTGGAGAACCAATGTTTAAATTTATTGCTTCTCAGTCTTCTTCTTATCGTGTGGGCAGTACCTAGGGTCTAGCGATCCCACACACCCTAGTGTCAGAGTTCCTAAACCGCCTCAAAGCCCTCTGTCATGATTCTCAGTGAATGACTGCCGTGCGCGTAATTATTAAGTCGCACGGATATTTTTACATTGCGATGTCTTCTAAGATATTTGTTTAAACTATATAGAGTAAAGGGCACAAACATTCTATATTGAATTTCCGCTCTAACAATCATATTTATACCATATGGGTTAAATAAGCTTTGCATAAATAATTGAGTCGGGGGTTTTTAAAATTTTTAATACTTGTTTTTATTGTGTTTTTTACTGCCATGAGGGCTGGTTCGAGGTTCATTTGTGGCACAGGAAAAGAGCTCTTGTAAGAAATTGGGGGAGGCCTTTGCCCAGCAGTGGGACAGTGCAGGCTAAGAAAAAAAAATTGTGTCCATATAATTATTCACTGAACATTTGAAAATTTAATAAAACTTAACGACAATGGGTCCAGGTATGTAACCCAAATAAGTTATCAAAGCATTTATTTCATTACCATTATAGGCACTTAAGAATTGTCAAAACAAAAAGATGACATTAGCAACTGTTATAGCCTTGGCCTAATAACTCGTGAAAGTGTATTGTAATTTCCCATTCATACTAAAGAAAATATGTTTACGGAAAAAACTACGCTAGAATATCCATGGACACTCGTATGAATGTATGAATCAATTGTTTAATTTTATTAACAGTATGTTATTTCCTTATTATATTCGTAACACAATGATTTTCCTTCAGTGTTTATTGACGAATCGTCATTTTGAAACGTACAGTCGAACAAGCTAATAAGTGTACAAGCAGAAATCTTTATATTTCTAGTACACTGAAAATATTAATTGTGATTTTGTTTTATAAAGCGTTTCGCATTAAGCGACTCTGTATCTGTATAATCTTGAAAGTAAATGCAAGTAAGCTGGCTGTACACTTATTAGCTTCTTCGACTGTACTTAGGTACCTACATTGTCATTATTGTATTATTATAAGTGGAAACTGTGAATTTCAGAGCTTTTAATGTCTCCTACCGACCAACGCCGTATGAACGGGGGATTATTTAGTAATTTAATACAAAAATAATCGGGTTGGCCTGTGTCGGGGTACATACGGCCATAAGTTTAACGTGAAATGTCGAAACATCTGTGTCAGTGAGTTACTAATAGTCGTAAAAAATTAACTGAAAGAAAGACCAAAGACCCACATCGTTCTAAAATGTTTAATGCAAAACAGACAATAGTATATAATTACATTACAAGCCTGCACAGGCCAAAGTATTCGACAACGATTTTGTTATAATAATTATTATTTTTAGATGATCACGGGGCAGGTGACGCGCGACTATAGCGATTGCGACGCTACTAAAACCACCCCACTCGCGGTGACGTACACTGCGATACCTATGCGTGGCCCAATTTCTCCTCTTTCCATGGATAGTCGTGGTTTATATTTTCAACTAGCACTAACACGGGCTAAGGCCTACGAGGTACCTATTGTATAATTTCAATCGTGTTAAAAAATATTTTTACACATAAACTGTCTAGATAACATAAGTATTTTATCCTCAAATCAATCAGTCTCTATAAATATCGGCGGTATTATATTTAAGTCGTGAGCTAAATAGAATAATAAGGAGTAAGAGCGCCGGTTTCGGTCATCCCGCGCGATGCCCCTTCCCCGCCCATCCTTTCAGCCCCGATACGAACTCAAGGTTGTAACGGTGAGTTGACTAAACTGTTGCTCACGACCTTCGCCCGCGTGACATTATTAAATAAATAATTATTTATATCTCGGATTTTGTTAACAATATCAAGGGTATTATTTGTTTGCACGGAACCCGAATACTTATTCATAAACTCCTTATGACAACAGCTATCTGACAGTAAAAGTTCATCAGAATCAGTTCAGCCGTTTCGCAGTTTAGCGGAACACCAAATGGACATTTCGACATTCGTATTCGTAAAATCAATTTATTAAAGTTAGACGAGAAGCCTTTTTATACCTATGTAATTTTTTTTTCGTTGGTGTACCATTATGTGATTTTAAAAATAATTCACGTCCTAAAAAAGTAAACATTGTGGGCCCCACGGCTCCCCCACCCCAGGTTTTCCTGACGTCCACCACAAATATAATAATATATCATACCATATATTTTCTTTTATTAGAATATATTTATGATATGCTTTAGCTTGCTGACCAATTACGGCAAGGACCGTACCTATTTATTACAAAGAAGATTGGATGAATAAGTCGGGTTTCATCATCGATCACAAAAGTATTCTTATTCGAAGAACGGAGGGGAGGGAAGCGGGGTGGTGGTTGGAGGGTTTAATTTAGCTTTAGCCGAAGTTTATACTTATATTAATATGTTTTGTCTGCTACTACTGATTAGGCTACACGATATTCCTTTCAAAATATACATCGCGCTAGTATTCCCTGAAGAGTTGGACAGATGTGAATAGTACCCCTATATTTTGTGTTTTGTTTTGTTTAAGTAATGTAACATAATGCGTAAATCAAGTGTAAGAAAAGTTTTCTCAGGGGCGATATTAGGGTTATTTTGGATGAGTTCACGTACGTTAAATAGTAAAAAGTGTTTCGAAATAACGTAGGGAACCCATTGTATAATGGTAAAAACACAGAAATTGAAAAACAAGAATATATTGTAATACATGGGATTTTAACCGAGCGTATCACGACTGTGTTTTAAACAGCGAAATATTTTACAGACAGTGCTATACCAGCATATTTTTGTAACATTACTTTATAATGTTCAGTTTTAATTTTTTTGCACCAAATCTGGGTCAAATAATGCTGAAACTCAGCGTTTTATTGTTTTTATCATTACTCACCTGATTGCTGGATGATAGTAATGAAGCAAAATGTCATTAAAAAAGATAAATGTTTTAAACTAACGCAATTAATTGTTTAATTTAAAAACGTAACGTATTTGTTTCGAGAAACAACTACCTTTTTTATTTTCTTTTTTTGAGTGGGAAAATTCTCCGCCTGGGGCGAGCGGAGGTTATGTCGGACACTAACCGACTAAAAATCGTCGGGGGCTCGGGAGATACAAGTACATTCATGCGCACCCCCGACTGGTATCAGCTCGCCATTCTACCTAAGTATTTGGTATTAAACACTTAACGTTTACACACACTATTACACCACACCACTATTAGCGTTTACAATAGTGGAAACTGTTAGATATTTGTCGATTGGTACCGCGTAGGTTAGTTACTTAACCGTAAACTCATGTAAAAAGGTGTGTTAGTAAGTAATAACCTGAGTTTTTCAAATCAAAACCATTGTATGCCAGGGGCTACATACAAACAGATAATGGCATCAGTTACTAGAAATGTTTATAATAAAAATACTGACATTACTATATTTGTAGGGAATAGTTCAAAAGTTAAAATAAATGACATCACAAACTATGTTACTGAGTTGTTAGAGTTAAAGTGTCGTAAAATAATATTGTGTGCCTTTCCATACCTTGTAAAATTGTCAGACAAGAAAAACAATTATATTCACAGGCTGAATACCCATATTTAGTTCTTAGTAGGTCACTATCACAATATAAATATGGACAGTACGGAAACTACCTACAAACGCTCGAAACCGCACACTCACACAAACATGCGCATCGACGGGGCACTTCGGCAGACTTCGCTGTGCGCGCAATTGTGCGTGCCGCGCCGAGACGAGTGGTCAGTTGGTCACGTATAAGTTCATATTTCCCGATATTTTTTTAAATGCAACGAACGTATTGCGCGGTATTTTCAACGAAAGTATTTTCAACCGACTTTTAAAAAGAGGGAGGTTCTGAATTCGTGTATAGTTTTTTTTTTGTATCTTATTTGTTTCCGCATAACTCCCTCATTTATGAACCGATTTGAAAAATTATTTTTTTAATCGAAAAATTATACTCTCGAGATGGTCCCACTGTTACCATGTCTGGATCTGATGATGGAATCTTAACGAAATCGAGGGCAACCTTCAAATTTTATAGATACGTATTACATGTTTCGTATTTTTTCTAATGCTATTTAAGTATTCACATCTGGCAGTCATTACCTCATGTTGATGAGCTGATGATGGAAGGAATAACTCCTTAACGGTTAGGAGTTGGAGGATAATTCTTAAATATAATCTTACGGGGACATATACAGGGTGGTAAATCAACCCATCACACACCCGTTAACCAAGCATTCTGTACATCAAACTAAGTACCCTACACAAAAATTTTTGCTGGGAAACGATTTTTTTTTTGGGGTCAAAAATCACATTTTACGGTAAAACTCAATGTAGCACTCTTAAAACATTATGCTATTGGATGCTTTGAATAGTGAACGGGTCATAGAGGTCATTTAAGTAAAATTATAACTAGGGTACTTTTTCACCCTATATAAAGGGTGTAAAAGTACCCTTAACGCAAACGAAAGGCATTTGTTTTCCCCACCACTGCGATCATTTTTTTGTTCTAGACCATACCTGGGAACCTCCTAGTTGCGGAGATATTGGGGGTCAAAGTTCCAAATTTTTCACAGCTGTTTTTGTAAATACTAGTATTTCAGGTTTTAACTTTACTTAAATTACCTCCATGACCCGTTTACTGTTCAAGGCATCCACTAGCACAATGTTTTAAGAGTGCTACTTTGAGTTTTACCGTAAAATGTGATTTTTGACCCCAAAAAAAAAAGTAATTTCCCAGCAAAAATTTTTGCGTAGGGGTACTTGGTTTGATGTACAGAATGCTTGGTTTTCGGATGCGTGAAGGGTTCGTTTACACCCTGTATGGTTGTATTCTTTCAGGTTATCTAGGTGAGCTGACTGTGGAAGGTACAACTCCTCAACGGTTAGGAGTTAAAAGCAATCATAAGGGAATCTTGAAGGTTAAGGGTTAGGTTTCTTGGTTGAATGTTAAATGCACCGTAACTATTAGTATAGGATATTACAACTAAAAATGGAAAAATGAAAAAAACTCATTAAAAAAAAACAGCTTCTGAAGTCGGTGACTTTTGTTTGTTTGATTTCCTTTTTTTTTCATGAGCATTGCCCGCGCGCAACCTGTGCCGCAGCCGTGGATAGCGAGCGCCCACTTCGAGTCGATAACATTTCGTGCGCTCGTTGCACGAAATGTTATCGACTATCGTCCAATCGCGGCTCTTCTTGTAACAACAAACTTGTAACAGGTTAAGCCGCCTGCGCCGTTATGACAAAGTTAAAGATCTATAGTTCTACAAGTTGTTGTGTACTTAACTGTTTTCCGTGTTTAAACTACATACTTATATGTCTTTTGTTGAGATTAACCGACGCCATAAGATAACCTATTTAGATTGTATTTGTAAGCTAGCTTTTTTTAATTCGATTGATTGATCACAACAGAATAAAAATGTTATGTTGAGAAGTTATCTAGGGACTTCAGAAACCGTGCATAAAAAGGACAAACTTTTTATGCACGGCTTCAATGGAGCGTAGGTAGTTATCGCATCAACTAGGCTTAGTTTCGGTACTGTCCATATTTATACTGTGTCACTATAGTGACAGGCTTAAATACTTTGATATCAACAGTCTTGTTGATAATCTTAAGTCGACACCGGGTAATGTGTGTCTACCTTTTAGTTGTAGACACAAAATAGCTAGGCTATCTATACTAATATTATAAAGCTGAAGAGTTTGTTTGTTTGTTTGAACGGGGTAAACTCAGGGACTACTGGTTAGAATTGAAAAATTCTTTTAGTGTTGGATAGTCCATTTATCGAGGAAGGCTTTAGGCTATATAACATTACGCCACAATCAATAGGAGCGGAGCATAAATGAAAAATGTTGCAAAAACGGGAAAACGTTTTCCTTTTTGAGAGCTTCCGTTGCGTGCGCTGCGAAAACAGTTTAAGTTACGTAAATATCATGTACAAAGAAATTGTTCCTCTTTAAAAGTTCTAAAAAAAAGTTTGCGACAGCATATGTTTATCTTTTACGATTGACTAACTGTAACCACTTTTTTATATTAAAATGTTAGGTTAAAAAGAATTATATTTTGCGAAGCTTTTTTAACCCATATGGTATTAATCTATATCTAAATAAATGTGTTTGGTAGCACGGAAATTTAATATAGAATATTTGTGCCCTTTACTCTATACAGTTTAAACAAATATCTAAGAAGATATCGCAGTGTAAAAATATACGGGCGACAAAATAATTAGCGCGTGGCAGTCATTCGGTCCGGTGCGGTAAGTACGTGGGGATTCTGGCCTCTGGGGGCTCCGGAGAAATTCAAATTCAAAATATTTACTGCACCATAATGTTTACAAGTACAAGGTAGTTAGATTTCGGGAGCGATGCGACGACGAAAATAAAACGTTAGGGCCCGTTATACTTAAGAGTTTATTAAAAACGACCCGAGCTTACAGAGTTTGATGCAAGACTGCTTATTCTACCTAGCCTATTACATACTTAGAACTTAAGGCTAAGTTGGTGGTCGCTGGCGAGCGCCTGCATACGCCATGTCTGGCTGATAAGGACAAAAGTGCAGCGTACGAGGTTATGGCTCTACCACAGCGATAGATAAGGTGAGTTCGGAGAATGTAACTCCTCCCCCCTTGGACTGAAGTTATCGGAAAAACAGAGATTTTCCAAGAACTTCACAAAAATAAGAAACTATTAAATGACAAAACTTAAGTAGTTAAAACGATTATAGGATAACGTGAAGATAATATTCACATATTTAAAACTAATTTATGAGGAGTAATCGTCATAGAGTTAAGACACTAATAATACAGGTCTCTGAATTACTCTATTTTCCTCCTGTTGAGTAGGATTGTTTTCAACACCATTCAAACGACGATCCTGCCCTTTACAAATTTTCCTTAAAATATACTTATAAATAACTATAGCTATTAACAATAAAAAGACGATCGCGTACAGAGAGTAAAGAGCGGCACTGACACTATCACCGTTAATTTCACTGGTTTCACTATTCGCACTATTCATCAGAAGGTAATTTAGTTGACGTATATCATCCAGGTTAACTCCTTTCAAGTTTACAGGTTCCATTTTCACGGCGTTTGAGGTAAGTTCTCGTAGATCGGGTAAGTTTATCACAGGAACGGGTTTATATTCTGTCTGCAGGAAGTAAGAACGCTGTCCATGGAGTTCAATATTATCTATAGAAACATCACATTGCGGTTCTATAGTTATAATGTATGTTCCTTGTATGCGTTCCTTGGTGTCGTCATTACCACAAATTTGCGAAATAATTTGTTGGTGTCTGGTATACATTATCCAACTATTTGGACTAATCTTCTGTAGTTTCAGGTGTTCAGACTTTATCTGACGGGGAATACATCGCGACAGATTATGTTGGTATTTCATTAGTTGTTCGATACAGGTTTCTTCTACAAATTGAATGAGGTTATTTTCAGAGCAGAGGTATTCCTTGACTGTTATCTCTTGGCATGGTTGATCAATCGGACGATATTTGGATCCTTCTACTAAAAGGTAAGGGAATTCGGGAAAAACAACAAAGGTTTGGTTCATGGAATCCATAGGAAGGGAATACAATTTATAATAATTATAAGTGACATTTAAAATTAACGGAACTTCAATAATAAAGGTTATTTCTTCATTTTTAAGGTAAGCTTTTACAGACAATGACTCTTCTATATTAATTAAATTTTTATCATTTACAGGATACATTATGTTGTCATGTGCATTAATATGTTTTAATAAACTTAACAATTCATCAGAGTTTAATACGGCTTTGTGCAAAACAGATACTTTACTAAATGCAACAGCGGTTTCTAATTCGCTAAGTTTGACATAGATAGTCCTAAAGTTTACAATAAATTGATTGAGTAATCCAAATACATGGGTCATATAAATTGAATGCTTATCTTTTGTGTTAAGATTAGCTACAAGGCCTTCAAGTAATTTAATGCGCTTGTTTATTTTGTCTGTATTTTCATTAATTATTTCAGTAGTGTTCAGAAAGTGATCCAACATTTCAGAAACCACAGAGAATTTATTGGCTATTGCCTGTTCTTTAGTCTGAATATTATAAATTACGTTATCATATCTAACCGCATCTTCATGATCAAGGTTACCAGTTATAATTTTAATTATAGAGCCTAAAGGATTTACAATACCACGTTTAAATCTTTTGGATGGAATTAATTGCTGTAATTTCTCTTCGGTCTGATTTTGAATATACTCGACTTGTGTTTTAAGTGCCATAAACTCATCTGTATGGAATTTATTTATGTGTAATATTTGGCTGAATTCCGAATATTTTTGAATATTAAAGGAAAGGTCTGTGCTTATGCCTTGAAGATTAATTATTTTAACAATAGACCACTTATCATATTGAATAAACGCTTGGCCTATCTTCACCGGAAGAATACCAGGGTTTTGACTAATCTTTACTGCTTGAAGGGCCTGGCTTGGGAGAGTCCAATTGGTTGTTGTCCATATCACCAGGATCAAACTCCACCTGTGGAGGACGTTTTATGTTTTTTAGAGGTACTTTGGTATCCCTATTTTTTAATTTAATTGGTATAACATTGCGTACTATATGGCCTGTGACAACGGCTTTTTGGTACCTAGGCTTATCTTTTGCTTGTCTCTTATTAACGGCCTTAGCGAAAACAGGATTACCTATTTCTAAAACTGGTTCTAATTCCCCTCCTCGTTTCGTTAAAATTTTTTCTTTGTGACCTTTTAATTTCTCCGAAATATACTTATAGAGTGCCTGAGTTCTCTTCTTATGATCCCTAATCAATTGTTGTTTGTAAGCTTTATCAAATTCAGAGTTAAATGTAGAGTTTAATTCGGTATGACCGAATGCAGCTTCAAACGGTGTTAAATCTGTGGTGCTATGAATAGTGCTATTATAGGCCATAATGGCATAAGTCATTACGGAGGCTGCGTCCGTAAACTTCTTTTCATATTTTGCCAATCTGTAAATTTCTATAATTGTGGAATGAAAACGTTCTATGAGACCCATAGAGTTTGGATTGTTTGGGGTCCCTATGTGTAATTTAATTTTATGTAATTCTGTTAGTTCTCTTAGTAATTCACTGTTGAATTCAGTTCCAGGGTCAGAACTTATTTTCTGTGGTATGCCGTAAAATGAAAAATATTTCATCAACGCTCTAACCACTTCAGGTGACGAACGAGATGGAATTTCTATGGCTTGGCCTAACTTACTAAAGGCATCAATTAAAGTTAAATAGTATTTTGATTCTATGCTAAACAGGTCTATAAATATTTCCTGAAAAGGTGCATGTTGAGTTTGTGTAAGTTGCAATAAAGGTTTAATGGGTTTCCTATCATATTTAGAAGTTTTACAACGCTCACATGAGTTAATAATGGCGGAAACAGTTTCAATTAAATTTGCCCAATAATAATTACGACGAATTCGTTTCATGGTTTCGCTGATCCCACGATGAGATGTCTTGCCTTCGTGTAATTTAATTACTATAGCTCTTTGTTCCTGCTCATCTTCGACGTAAACGACACGTTCGGTACATTCGTAAAACTTAACCACATCTTTCTTAAACAGAGAAATTATGATATTACTGAAATCTTTTCTAAGTTCTTGATTTTCGAAATAAATGAAATACTTAATTTTTGGTTTTATGTAGTCTTTCAAAAATCCTGTGATGAGATTATAGTTGTGAAGAGGCAGAAATACTTCTAATACCTTTTGTTTGTCTCTAGATAAATCTTTTACTTGAATCTCATTACGGAACCAGCTAAAGACAAGTATTTGATTAGGCTTGGTATCTATTGCTTCGTTCAAGATCGGTATTCCATTGGATTCGAGATCTTTGGCCGAATGAACTGTCTGTATGGAAGAAGACTCAGACGGTATGGGATAGTGAGGCGATTCGTCAAGAACTGCCTCAGTTTCTGGTATACTTATTGGACTAGCTGTAGCGGTTCTTTCAGAGTCAGATATGGAAATGGTTGTAGAACCGTCTGTACTTTGTCTGATCATGTCTTTTTGTTCGTCTATATTAACAATCATTGAACTGTTGTCTAAATCGTCATCTTTTAGGGCATTTAGGCGGATGCGAGATAGCGCATCTGCGTTTACGTTTTGTTTACCATTTTTATATATAACGTTAAAATCGTATTCTTGTAAACGCAAACGCCAACGTGTTAACTTGCTATTTGGTTCCTTAAGTTGATATAACCAAACAAGAGGCCTGTGGTCAGTGTAGATGTCGAATTTGTGTCCGTACAAATAGGGTCTAAAGTGTTTTGTGGCCCAGACAATTGCCAATAACTCACGTTCAATAGTACTATATCTCGTTTCAGTGTCTGACAACGTCCGACTAGCATAAGCTATGGGTTTGTCGCCGCCTATAGGGCCCTGTGATAAAACAGCACCAATAGCGACTTCTGAAGCGTCAGTGGTTAATACAAATGGTTTATTCATGTCAGGATATTGCAATATAGGTGCATTAATTAAAAGTTCCTTGCATTTTTCAAAAGCCTCAATAAATTTTTGATCCGTCAGAACTTTCTTACCCTTTTTTAAACAAGCTGTCAAAGGTTGTGTAATTTTGGAAAAGTCTTTAATAAACCGTCTGTAATATCCCACGAACCCTAGGAATCGTTTGATTTCGGTCTGTGTCCGTGGTAATGGATAGTTAAGAACTGCCTGTATTTTGTCGTTATTTGGTCGAAGTCCGTCTTTAGTCAGTGTATGTCCTAAGTACTGTACTTCTTTGCGTAAAAATTCAGACTTATCTAATTGAACCTTAAGATTGGTCTGACGTAATCTATCAAAGACAGATCGTAATCTTTGAATATGTTCTAAAATACCACTTGAGTAAATTAGAATATCATCTAAATAGACCATGCAATGTATACCCTGCAACCCTCTTAAGACATTGTCCATTGTCCTTTGAAAGGTCGCTGGAGCGGTTTTGAGACCAAATGGCATACGAAGAAATTCGTAGTGCCCATTTTGTGTTGAAAAAGCTGTTTTTTCGGTGTCGGAAATTTCTATTTGATGGTAACCGGAAGCTAAATCTAGGGTTGTAAAATAATTGCTTTTGCCAAGTTTGTCAAGTAAATCGAATATATTGGGAAGTGGATATTTGTCATCTATTGTTATGTCATTGAGTCGGCGATAGTCTACAACCATTCTATATTTTACTTGACCGGAAGCATCTGCCTTTTTGGGAACCAAATGCACAGGTGCACTCCAGGGTGAGTGTGATTCGCGGATCACATTGTCTTTGAGAAGTTTTTCAACCTGTCTTTTGATTTCTTCAGCTTGCGCTGGACCCTGTCGATATGGTTTGATATAAATGGGATCTTCATTAGTGGTTCTTATATGATGTTTAACTTGATTTGTAAAGGTCAAAGGTAGCTCTTCACAGTAAAATATATCTTTGTACTCGTGACATAATTCACTAATAAGGTCACATTCCTCTTGATTAAGGTGGTCAAGTCGCAATTTTTTTAAATTTTCTGTCAGTAATGAGTCCATCTCTACGTCAGTTAAATCAGTTAAGTTATTTACTATACACTCGTTAGAAAAATAAGTAACCTTGAACGGAGAAGTTATAATTAAAGTCATTTCAAGGCTAGTTGCGTTCTGTATAACAGTAGAAGCTAAATAATTTTCACATTTAACAATTGCAGCGGGCATTCGAATGCCTTCATGAAACTCTTTGTAACCTAATATGCCATAGCCATCCTTTTGAGTAACAGGTAATTTAACTCGATGTTCGGTCCGGGGTTCTAGTCTAAATTCAGGGTCAGTGGAGTAGATTATAGGAATGTTGACACCGTTAGTCTTTAACATCTTTTCCTTAAACGATAAATCAGCATTAAGCCGAGTTATAAGATCCATTCCAATTAACCCGTCATATCTGTTGTCCACATCATAAACATAAAATTTTTGATACCCTTCGTTATTAAAAATGGAAAATAGGGGAATTTCAGCTACTTCATGATGTTCGCTAGTCGCATGTATGCTTGTAACTGTAAATGGTTCATAGAATTTTAATTTAGGAAAATACTCATCAGCTTTTCTGGGACTTATAAATGACCGTGTGCTTCCTGTGTCCAACATAAATTTACCGTTTATCTCAGGGATGTATATGTATGGATGTTTTAGATTGGCTTTAAAATTAAGTTCTATCATTTCCGGCGGGTTTGTATTGAATGTATTTGAAAATTTTGGACAGTTTCCGGATCACTGTTATTTTCAGTTGAATGTAAATTTTTAGCAGTTTTGGTAATTTCTACACTAGGCCTCTCATCTACGCAAACATCTTCAGTATTCATATTTGTATAGTCGTAGTCACAGTGTGTCGTCATATTCTGCATATAATCGTCATGAGTGACGTCGTAGTAGTATTGTTCGCCATCCGTATAAAGTTCATTTATAGGAAAACCTTGTTGTGGTTTAAGCGCTGCTGGAGCAGTTCTCATTGTCACGTCACTATCGTGGAAATTATTAGTTGGACGATAGGCCGAAGCTTGAACGGGTCTATAGCCAAATTGTCCAACTTGGGGTCTATAACCAGGTGGTGTTGTTGGGGGTCTGTAGCCAAATAATCCTACTTGAGGTCGGAAGCCTAATTGCTGGGGGTTTCTCCTATCAACGCCTGGTGGTCCAAATTGAGCCATTTGCGGTCGACCAATTTGTTGATTCGGTATATTCGGACGTAAGAAAGTTTGATTAGGTATGCCAAATTTGAATTGAGTTTGGTTTGTAAAAGGTCTGAAATGATTATTTTGCAAAGGCTTTAGATTAGGTGATGGTAACATATGACCTTGCGGTCGGTGTTGTAACATTTTACTACGTAAATTATATTGTTCCTGAAAGTTAACTTCTTCAAGGACATATTTTAAAGCTTCTTCCAATGTAGTAGGGTTTTTAATTCGAACAATCCGCACCATGTGTTCTGGTAAGTTATACAAGAAAACATTAAGAGAAGTATTGTTATAAATTATTTTTTTAGCTTCTTTTAACGTTGTAGAGCTGTTCTGATTCACTTTGGAAATTAATATAGCACGAATGTCTTGAATTCGGCTGCAAAACTGTAAGTATGACTCGCCTTGTTTGATTTTTAGGGTTTCCAGTTCAATAGCAACGCATTCCTCGCTCCTGGGATCCCCAAAATGTTGGATCAATAAAGATTTTAATTCGCTATACGTCTCAAAATCACCTCTTTCACTAATTAAGGCTGCCGCTTTACTTTTTAATTTACTTGTAATATTCTGCATTAAAAATTCGTTTCGATCCGTAGTCCCCTGATACTTTTCAATAACATATTCACACTTTCTTAAAAATAAACTAAGTAAATTAGTTTCACCACTAAATTCTGGAATTAAATTTAAAACATCCCGAGGTATCAACGATTCAGCAAGTTGCATAGTAAATGGTGTTTCGGTTCGAGCCGTCGGGGCTGCACCGGTTGTCGCGTTTACAGGATTCTGGCCGTGACTCATTTTAAATTAAATCGTAAAACGAACAAAAGATAAGCACACAAAACTTAAAATAAAAAAATACTTAAAAGTATAAAAGTTCTAATTCTACAATTATTAAACTAAATAAAAAGAAAAGAAAATCTTATGAAAAATCTTATCGATATAATAGCGTGAAAATAATATTCACTTCACTAATTATTAAGTTATTAATTTCTACCATAAAAGCTTTTCACTCGATTTTCCAGATTTGATAAAATAATCGATACAATAATATATTTTATATTAACATTACTAGTATGGGAAGTTAGGAAGGAAGTAGAAGGTTACTCACAGTCCAACCGCTTTATAAACTTTCAACATCTCTGCTCACCCACGTTATCGTTACGCTTATCTATCTTATTTATTTGGTTCGAGGATTGCCAAGAACGTCTCACTGATTTTAAGTTACGACGACTCTACGTTACCACTCGCGAATAAGTTCTTTAGTGTTCTTTTCCACTTTCCCGGGTTTCACACTTTACTTTCCGCTAAAGCAACAGTTTACGGCAATCCTACCGGCTGCGCCAGTTAGATTTCGGGAGCGATGCGACGACGAAAATAAAACGTTAGGGCCCGTTATACTTAAGAGTTTATTAAAAACGACCCGAGCTTACAGAGTTTGATGCAAGACTGCTTATTCTACCTAGCCTATTACATACTTAGAACTTAAGGCTAAGTTGGTGGTCGCTGGCGAGCGCCTGCATACGCCATGTCTGGCTGATAAGGACAAAAGTGCAGCGTACGAGGTTATGGCTCTACCACAGCGATAGATAAGGTGAGTTCGGAGAATGTAACTAGGTGTTACTGTATATTAAACAGTAAGAGATACCTATAGTAATTGTTACTTTAATAATATAATCGAAGTCAATCTAAACTAATAGGTATTTTATAGAGGAAAGGTAAGATTTTTTGTTTGCTACGAGTACGATATAGCTCAATTTAATAAGTTGGATAGTCGATTTATCTAGAAAGGTTATAAGCTATATTATGTGTTGCAGACGAAGTTGCGTGGGTCAGCTAGTTAGTTTATAATATTCACTCAGACATAAATAGTATGTCGATGTTTAGTACAATAATTGACACTGCCAATATTAATAATAATAATAATAATAATAATCTTTATTATGAACTTCTTACAGGGTATCTTTGAGGTGAGACCCTGACCTCCAAACTAGTAAAATACTGTATCTTGAAGGTCAGTTCCTTCCCTTCACAAACGTGTTATTAAATATAAGTACAATATGTTCATAATTTTAACGTAGGCTATCTTATATCTTAGACCAGCAAACAAAAATATATTACTTGATTTCAGTATAACTAAAACTAGAAAATAAAGGCAAAAAAGAAAAAAGAAAAGAAAAAGGAATGTGCGTGTGTGTAGTTTAGTGTGTGTGTTGTGTGTGTGTGTGTAGTTTTGTGTGTGTGTTGTGTGTGTGTGTGTGTGTGTGTGATTATATATATGTATATGTGTGTGTATATGTGTTTGGGTGAGCGTGTGCGTGATTGAGTGTGTATTTCATACCGTTACAACAAAAAGAGATTCAATTTGTTCATAGTCCAAGTCATTCAACCATGCAATAATTTCACTTTTGACTTGATTATTACTGAATGATCTGATGTGATGAATGGATTGTGTTAATTTATTGTATAACCGTGGAGCTTGGACGTTGTAAATTCTGCTAGCAAATTTTGTGTTGACTCTAGGTACTGGACACTGCACTTTTCTTTTATTTAACTTGGGTAATTTCGGAATGACCTGTTTGTGGTATCTACGTAGGACTTCATAAACATAAAGTTTACGAACGCTCATAACATTTATTTCTTTGTATAGATCTTTGGTGGGATAGCGATAGGGGAATTTAAATGCGACTTTTAGCAATGATCTCTGTGCGCGCTCAAGAACAATCATAAATGTTTTATAAGCCCCACCCCAGGCACTGATGCAGTAGTTGATAATACTTTGTCCAAGAGCAAGATATGTTTGTACCAGGAGATCTCTGCCAGCCACATCACGTAGGTTTTTAAACGCGAGTATTAATTTCCTTGTCCTGGCTGCTACCGAATTTATGTGTGCAACCCAGTTCAGTTTATCATCTATTATGATACCTAAATACTTAATGGATTTTGATGTAGCTAAAATGGGACATGTGCAACTTGAATCGTTATCTAGATAAGGATTCCTGTTGCATGGGTATGTGTGACTCTTAATTGTAATTGTATCCTTTGGGGCGCCTGATTTGGTAATATTAAAACAAAGATATTTTGTTTTCCCCGCATTTAGGTTTAACAGGCTGTTTTCTAGCCACCGCGTTACGATACGTAGCCCTCTTTCAACAGTAGTTCTTATTGAGTGCCACGAAGTATCGTGAAACAGAATAACTGTATCATCTGCGAACATAATTAATTCAGCTTTATCAATTTTGATGTTGCAGAGCTCATTAATATAGAGCAAAAATAGGCTTGGTCCGAGTGTACTCCCCTGGGGAACGCCATATGTAATGTCAACGCTGTCGCTAACCTCCTCTCCAATCTTAATGCACTGTTGCCTTCCAGATAAATAGTTCTGAAACCACATAAGTGGAATCCCTCTGATTCCTGCATTCTGAAGGCGTGAGATGAGAATAGGAATTGATACAGTATCAAATGCCTTCTGTAGGTCCAAAAACACCCCCACGCATTTTTCTCCCTTGTCTAAATATGATGTAATGCTAGAGGTTAACCTATCCACAGCGTCAGTAGTCGAACGATTAGATCTAAAGCCAAATTGGTTGTCGGATAAGATGTTATTTATTTCTAGGTATTTCGTTAATCTCTTATTGACTACTTTCTCTAATATTTTAGACAAAACCGAAAGAAGTGATATAGGTCTATAATTATTAGGTACATTACGTTCACCGGACTTGTAAATAGGTATCACTATAGCTTTTTTAAATGCATTGGGAAAGCTTCCACTACTAAGGCTTAAATTGCAAAGATGACTAATAGGAGAGCTAACTCTAAGGCATAGCTGCTTAATTACTGACGTGGAAATTTTGTCCCAACCTGTAGCACTGCTTGATTTAAGGTTCCTTATTATATCCATTATTTCTACGGGGTCAGTTGGAGCAAATGACATTGAATTTGGAGGGCCATTACATGTTAAAGCTTCACTCGCTAGCGTTTGGTCACTGATTTGGAGTTTACTTAAAGTAGCGTTAGCTAGATCCTTACTGATCGAGGTAAAATATTTGTTAATTTGATTTAAAGAGTCAGCAGAATTTTTAGAAATTGTAAGCAGTTGTTTTGGACATTCGTTCTTTTTATTGAGACAGCATACTTGTTTAATAATATTCCAGGTTTCTTTGGTATTGCCTTTATGTTTTTGTAGTTGGTGCTGATAATATTCTTTCTTTAACAGTTTTATCAATCCATTACATTTATTCCGATACGCAGTGTAATATAACCGTAATTGTTCATTATTCAATTGTTTTTTGATTTTTTTATGAAGATTATCTCTTTTCCTAATAGAATTTAGTATCCCAGCAGTTATCCATGGCTTCAATGGCCTTTTTTTTCGTGGTAAGTGGATCATCTTTGTGTTATTATTTATGGCGTTTTGTAAGCATGTTATTAAAGTTTCAGCTGTATAATTAACATCAACGGTATTAAAATAATCATCGTTCAGTGTTATTTTTAGTTCTTGGTCAATATTATCAAAATTGGTAACGGTTCTAGATGTTGGTATATTTGATGTTTGTTTTGTTATATGTGCCTTATCTATGTAAAGAAGAATAGGAGCGTGATCAGTCAGCTCTTCAAAAACTATGGACTGTATATTAGACGAGGTTTTAACCATAAAATGATCAATACAGGTCCGGATTCTTGTGGGAAGGTTAATAGCCTGTTTTAAGCCAAATGAAGCCATTAGATTAAGATACTGATGGGCGTGGGTATTTAAATTATCCGCAAGGATGTCCAAGTTGATGTCACCAGTGAAAATAATATTCGCGGTTTTACAGTCCTGTAGAATTACGTTTAAGGAATCAATATATTTTGTCGGATTGTGGAAACAAGGTGGCCTGTATGAACATATAAGTGTGTAGCTTTTGCAAATATCTACCACAAGACAATTTCCTTCATCCATAAATGGCTCATGATGTGTGCAATTAAGTTCATCTCTAACGTACACAATAATCCCGTCATTTTTATTAAAACTGTTTTTGGTACTAAATGCGCTGTAATTAGTTATTGTAGGTATGATGCTGTTTTCGTCTATCCAACACTCGGTTAATACGAAAACATCTATTGTGATATCTATTTTCGAAACAAATATAAGAAATTTGTCCAGGTTGCAATTTACACTACGTATGTTAATTGTTATTACTGTAAGAGAATTATTGCTGAAAGCATTGTATTCTAACATAGTCGAACAGTTTTCAGGATTTTCTAATTTAAAGCATTTAATATCCATAGATGAGTCTAAATCTGTCACTATATTATTGTTTATGTTATCGAATTTTGAAAGAAAAGTCTAAAAGGCACGCAACAAAGGATCATTCGGTTTTGTTCGTGTATGATAAAGGCTATTGAAATAGTATTACTACTCTTAATATGTAAATAAAATGTAGAGAATTCGAAATATGTAAATATTATTATTGTTGAGACTTTGTAAATATTTGTAATCTCATTTGTGATGCTATCTATGAAATTAGAATGTAGAACATCCAGGATTCGAACGGCATTGTACGAATGTAAGCAGTGTGTGTAATTATTTGCGTTTTGTAAGAATGTTGAAAATTGATTGTGTGTGTATGTGTATGTGTTTGTAGTTATTATTAGATTATTGCAAAGAAACAATAAGGCTAAATACAAGTTACTTAATCTACCAAAAAATACGAAAATCTTGTTATGATGTATCACTGGTGATAGTCATTTCGCACTCTTAAGGGAGACCAAGTGTTCTTCATTTTTTACCAAAATGTGTGGCTTCCCTTCCATTTCTCGAAGAAAAACTCTCCCATTTGCTGTCCAGCAGAATTTAAAGTTTTCGTTGGTGGCAAAATCTCTTGCCAGGAAAAAGAGTCGTCTTCCCTTAGCAGTGAGTCGTTCTGATAGAAAAATCGGCGAGTTGTTACCTTCTATTCCCAGGTGTGTGGAGTTTAGTTGCAGCTTGGGGTTGTCTCTGTTATATTTCCGAGCCATAGTTAAAATGTTTTGTTTAATTAAGGTGTTAGATAATTCGACATAGAGAGTTCCAATGTATGTATCCTTCTTACTGGGTACCCGATACACATCTCTAATATCTCCAGTCCCTAAATTTATTTTCAGGTAATCCGAAAGTTTTGAAACCATTTTGAAGAGATTCTCTTTCTTGCCATCGTTTGACTTTGGTACATTCCTTATTTCAATCATAGTTTTAAGAGAATTACGTTCTATTTCTTCACACTTATCTTTCATAAACACTAATTCGGTAATTAATGATTTACGCCCCTCTTCTAGGGACATAATCTTACTTTCCACGCTTTTAATTTGTTGAGAGACAAATTGAATGTTATTGTCAATCTCCGTGTTTTTCTCAGAGATATTTGTTGACGATGATTTAAGCTCATAGATAAGTTTTTCAAGTGAATCCATCCGTGTCTTTTGTTCGGATGCCAGTTTCCCAAATAGCTCCTTCATTTCCATTCTAAATGCTGTCAGTTCATCGTGGGAGTCATTAGATAAGCGACGGCGTTTATCACGTTTAGTGATATTGTATTCATTAGGAGGTGTTGTCATCATCGACGATAGGTCCGAGTCTGACGCGGCTCGGCCTTGTGAAGGCGGTGATCTTGCGGCACGCTGCATTTGGACTTTATGTTTTTACAGTACGTATGAAGTGACAGAAAAATGAGTTGCAATACCTGTATGTCACGGGAAGAGTGCGCTAACTCACGCACAGCGGGCGCGGCGGCCAGCCAGCGGGCGACAGAGTGACGTAAGAGCACACTAATGCACAGTGAATGTCGAGTGACACGCTCACACTCGCACGCAGTGACGCGGTGCGCAACGGCGTAGCGGCAACCAGGTACCAGGGCGGCAGATGTTGAAGGAATAACACGAAGGCGCTGCGCGATGAATGTAGCGCGCCGTCTCACTCGCACGTAGGTGCGGGGCGATCCAGCGCAGCGCCTCGCACACACTCACGCGCAATGCAAGCCGTCAAAGCGTCTGACTCATACGCAGCGGCTTGACTTCACTGTTTAATACGCGTAACCTCTTGCTACTTATGCACTCCTAATTTTTGTTTCGAATTAATGAAGACAATTTATTAATATTTTTGGATTTTAAACAACTATAAACACGTCCACTTGCTGATAGATCCAAGGGGGAAGGGGGAATATTAATTTTACTAATAATTCTTTTTATATTTTTTTGACTACAGAGGATTCTCCAGTGGGGTCCACTGATGGTAGGATTACATTGCATAGTGATAGCATGGGTATCTTGGATCTTACTCCACATGCTCATTTAAACTAGTTAGTAAGACAACAGAAGGTACCAGTAAAATTAATGTCACATTAAATAATAATATTGTACCTTCTGGCTCTCATCAAGCTAAATGTAAAAAAGGGCTAAGCAGAAGTCGTTGCAATTATTTGATCAGAATGTTCAAGGCTTCTCCTCAAAGCAACTTGAAATTGAATTGTTTTTAGAGAAAACAAAATTTGAAATTGTCTGTTTCACTGAACATTGGTTGAGAAACTATGAAATGTTAATAAGTTACGCAAACTACAGTGTGGGCAGTTGCTTTAACTGAAATGTAAGATTCGTGGGGGTTCATTAATCTTATTTAAAAATTCTATTAAATTTAAGACTCGTGATGATATTGTTAAACTATCGGTTGAACATAATATTGAGCTATCTTGTGTTGAGCTGGTTACGCATGTAATAGTGTGCGTTTACAGACCCCCAAATTATCAAAACTACTTTACATTTGAGTTAGTAATAGAAGATGTTTTAGCAAAACTTGTAACAGGTAATAAATCAGTAGTTATATGTGGCGACTTTAATGTTAATATTTTAGACAAAAATTCAAATAGCAGTAGATTTTTGCATCTTTTTAAATACTGCTACATGTCTGGATAATC
The DNA here is from genome assembly GCA_949774965.1 of Diarsia brunnea. Taxonomy (NCBI): domain Eukaryota; kingdom Metazoa; phylum Arthropoda; class Insecta; order Lepidoptera; family Noctuidae; genus Diarsia; species Diarsia brunnea. Next base: position 16,564,669 of record OX458996.1, read on the forward strand.
TTTTTTGTTGCTACGACTACTTGGATAAATTCATTGTAAATTATCTTCCTTCGGATCACAGCGGTCAAATCGTTGTTTTCGAATCCTACACACCAGTACAAAATATCCAAATAAAATCTAGACAAATATCACCCAGTAATTTAAATAAGTTTAATAATAATTTAATTAGTAATTTAAGCATTCCGAGGCAGATTATTGACAATGTAAATCTATTTTATGAGGAATTCTTTTCGGTGATTCACACAGAGTTCAATAATACAATAAAAACGAAAACTAAATCTATTTGTTAGTTAGGAAAAGTAGGGAGCGATTGTTTGAGTGTACGGTCTTAAGCCTTACATTAACTCAGAAACTTTTAATAAATAATAGGTTGGGGAAAAAGTTTCTTCGCATTTTTTAAGAAAATTCAAAATATTTTTTAATATAGTTTATTTACATTTAACTAAAGTATGTAGGTACAATTTTGTTCGATAACTTTTTGCCATCTTGTAGCTAGGGACATGATCCCATTACTATAGAATTTTTGGGACTTCTGGTCAAAATACCGCGACAAGTGGTTTTGGCAGTCCTCTCGTGATGTTAACCTGACACTGCCTAAAGAATTCTGAAGAGACCGAAACAGGTGGAAATCTGAAGGTGCAAGGTCAGGACTATACGGCGGATGCATTAACACCTCCCAGGCAAACTCTCTTAATTTTTGCTGAGTGGCTAAAGATGTGCGAGGTCTAGCGTTATCATGATGAAAAACCACACCCCTTCTGTTCACCCCATCTCTCAACTTCTTGCTTTAATCTCATCAGTTGTTCGCAGTAGAGTTCAGAATCGATGGTCCTGCCTGGTGGTAACAGCTCATAATGAATAATGCCCTTCCAATCCCACCACACACACAGCATCACCTTGTTGCGAGTCAACCCAGGTTTCGCCACAGTCTGTGAAGCCTGACCGGCCTTTGACCACGACCTTTTTCGCACGTTCTTGTCGTACGTGATCCACTTTTCATCACCAGTTATCAGCTTCTTTAAAAATGGTTCGGTTTCATTACGTCGTAAAAAAGAATCACAATTGAGTACACGGTTCATTAGGTTTCTTTCAGTGAGCTCGTGAGGTACCTAAATGTCGAGCATTTTTGTGTACCCAGTTTTTTTCAAATGCGCCAAAACTGTTTTGTGGTCAATTCCCAGTTCTTCAGCTACGTCGTAACTACTGATAAGCTGATCTTGCTCCACTTTTTCAAAAATGGCATCCATTTTATTCGTAACAGGGCGACCAGAGCGACGTGCATCTTTGACATCAAAATTTCCGGATTGAAAACGCTTAAACTAAATTTGTGCTACTCTCACAGACACTGCACTAGGTCCATAAACATCACAAATTTGTTTCGCGGCTTGCGTTGCATTTTTACCTTTTCTGTAGAAATTTTTTAAAATGTATCGAATTTCTTCATTAGATTCACTCATCTTGACGGTACGAAAAACAAATGAAATTCACACATTTTCCTAATTTGAATTTGGAATTATGTTCTTTAAAATTTAAACTTTCAATGATACCAAAACCAGCCAGATACAAATATGTAGTATAGCCAAAGAGATTTTATTACAAGTTCATACTTACTATAATGCGAAAAAACTTTTTCCCCAACCTAATATGTTGTAACTTACTCTAAAAACTTTAAAACCGCTTGCAAAATAGCTAAAGCCTTATTCATTAGCAACAAGATTAAATCCGCCGATAATAAAATAAAGACGGTTTGGAAAATTATCAATAGTGAAACGAATAGAAATAAAAAATATAACAATGATATCACACTAGAGACTTCACGTGGCCTTCTAAGCTCTAAAAACGAAGTTGCTCATGAATTTGTAGATTACTTTTTTTTTTTTTTTTTTGGGGGGTGGGAAATCATCAAATAACCCCTTCCGCTCTTGGGCAGAGCGAAAGGGAGTGTCAGACTTCTACTGACTAAAAACCACCCATGTTCCTTCTTCGCCCTTCATGTCGAGGCCTCGGTATCCCTTGCGGACAACCCGCAGCCTCGACAGGATTTGTAGATTACTTCACTAGTATCCCACTTAAAACTACTGAAACCTTAAATTCGTCACCCTTGCTTTCTATTGAGTTATTAAGAGCGAACGTTTCAGCCTGTCCGGTTGAGTTTCAATTTAAAAATATAAAACCCATAGCAGTCATTTAAGCTTTTAAGGAAATTAAAGTCAAATTAACCGAAGATCTATGGGGACTGTCGATTAAAGTTTGTCAAGCTATTATTGAGACTGTATCTCCGTACTTAGCCTTAATATTTAATTTGTGTGTGGACCAGGGAGTCTTCCCGGACCTTATGAAATACAGCAAGGTAATACCACTTTTCAGATGCAGACGAAGTTGCGTGGGTCAGTTAGTATTATATAATTGCATGGCACATGTGTGAGTACTATGTACTATAAAGCCACTCTTTACATTTTTACATTTAGTTACATTTTAGTGACGTGGCCCTGGTGGCTGAGAGAATGTCATGCTCACTCAAATGTCTCGCTGATGGTGGCGCGTGTGTCGGATCATTTAGTTCCCTTCAAAATGGTTGAGTTGAATGGTGCTGATCCATGCGTCATGTTCGTGAACGGGCGCTGTCAGTGGAGACTGGTCATCTCTTAGTTGCCATGGTTTATATATATATTTTTTAGTTGTTTATTATATCTTTAGACTGCCTCGTTGGTATAGTGGTCGCAAGCGCGACTGCTGAGCATGAGGTCCTGGGTTCGATTCCCGGGTCGGGCAAAGTGTTATTGGCTTTTTCCATCAGGAATTTATCAGTAACAGCTACGGAGTCTGGATTTGTGCCCGGTTGATGGCAATAGGCTCGTCCCCTATTACATGGGACTGAAACATAACTGGCGAAATGTGGGTGTACTAATAGGTACACCTCTGCCTAACCCTTCGGGGATTACAGGCGTGATGTTATGTTATGTATTATATCTTTTTACTTACTCCGGACGCTCTTAACTTGCACGTCTTGCTACATAATTCTCACATAATATACCAACTCAACATGAATGATGTAATGTACCAATATTTTGTAACAATATTCTGATTTAAAAGAGTTTCTTGCCCGTTCTTCTCCATAGAGATCTACGTTAGGGAATGGGCAACTGCAGTACTTTCACAAGTTATTATGCCTTGTGACTGTAACTGTAGCTTAGGAGTGCAATGCGTCGTCCCGGGGGTTGCTGCGTCGAGTTGCGCGTCGCCGGATGTCTGCAGCGGCGAGCGCTGTGGGTGCGGGGGCGCGGCGGCGCGTGCCTTGGCGGTGGGTGCGCGTGGCTACATGTCGCGGGGCGGCGGTTGCGGGTTGCGGCGTGCATTCGTTGTTCCGTGATTTGGAGTATGGTGCATTCGTTGTTGCGGTGTGCGTCGCTGCGTGCTTTCGTGCTCGCAGTGTTCGTTGTTGCAGGCATTCGGCGGCGCGTGGTTCGGCGTGGTGGCATTAGGGATGACGTATTGCACTCGTAGTTTAGTTTTGTTTTATGAATTGATCTTCTGACACTCAAAAGTGCCTGTAATGGTTTAATTGAAATAAATGCTTTGAGTTTGAGTTTTGTGAAGATATTATCAAAGTACAACCTAAAGATTCCACTGTCGAAATGTCGGATACAATACCCCAACGCACTAGTCAGGCATAAAGTTTTCAAACAAAGAGAACAACTTGAAGACTCGACGTTGTCTGTGTATGTTATATCGAACTGTACATAGATATTTACATATTTTTTATGTTTACTCAAAGGTAAAAAGCTCTTTGAAGTTCGCATACACGACGCTATAATGCAATAAACAAAAGTAACGTAGAATTATTCTCGACGGCAGACTTGTTTGTATGTTGCTGGAAACTTGTACAGTGACTATTAATTATCGTTTCTGTACAAGTCATATTTACAGAAAAAAGATAACATAACAACACGCTCATAATCCCGGAAAGGTTAGGCAGAGGTGTACCTGATATGTTTATGTACCATGTAATTGGGAGCGAGCCTTTTGGCTTCAACCGGCCACAAATCAAGATTATGTGGCTAAAAAAAAACCTAAAAATAATTTCCTCGACCCGGAAATCGAACCAAGGACGTCATGCACGTAGTTGCAATAGTGACCACTAGACCAACGAGAGATTTAAATGATGATTTTTAAATGTAGCGAGTTTAAAAGGTAAATAACTCTAAAACAGATAAAAACACTTCGTATTAGAAAATTTTCAAAGTTAACATCCAAGCGATTAGCTGAAAATACGAAAGGATAGTGACAGATTCTCCCGGTTGACCTTTACCGGAATCATTCAATTAATTTTGTTAATCCGTCTGCGCCTAACTGATGCCGATTTGGAAACGTTAAATTATCCTTAGGGTTTATTAAGTTCATTACAGTAATATGAATTTATTTCAGCATTTTCTGTTAATACTTTTGCAAAGACCTTACTTTTTTCTTGTTGAAATGGTTAACAACAATACGTAAAATGTTCGATACCAAAGACATTGTTAGTACGTATGCTGTGTTCCTGATACAAAGCAAGGCCCCAACGCTACCAATTGTAAGCTGTAGAGAACTTTCAAAACTCATGATTGAAACAGCACAGAATCGTTTGAGAATTCGAGTTGGAGCTTAGAATTATTGTAGCACACAACATACACAAACAACGCGCGGGCACCCACGTCTTTATTAACGCTAGGCACATGCAGCATATATAACGCTCTTAGTAGTGCCACAGTTTCAGTTGATTTTGTCTTCGTAAGCGTTTAATCTTTTCTTTTTATTTAAATACTGAAACTCACTAAATATATTGAATATTTGAACTGAATTGTAGCAATACGCTGAATCACTTGATTCCTAGACAGCTTTGAGAGGTGATGAAAATTAAACGTTCAATGGAGGCGGTAGGACTGTAGAGATGGACAGGTGTATGTGACTGACAGTATTCAATTGGATACTTGACAAACTACCCACTGATCTCCGATGTACCTAATAGTATATCCACATTTCACCAGTTATGTTTCAGTCCCATGTTACAGGGATTGAACCTATTGCCTTAAACCGGACACAAATCTACACTCCGAGGCTGCTCTGATCCCGTCGGGGCTGCGGGTTGTTCGCAAGAGATACCGCGGCCTCGACATGAAGGGCTAAGAAGGAACATGGGTGGTTTTTAGTCAGTAGAAGTTTGACACTCCCTTTCGCTCTGCCCAGGAGCGGGAGGGGTTATTTGATGATTTTTCACCCGCCAAAAAAAAAAAGGCTGCTTTGATGAAATTCCTGTTGGAAAATCCAACGTGGTCTAGTGGCCGCAATCAGTTTTATCTTAAACTAGCTGATACCCATGGGTTCGCTCACGTGGATGTCGGTTAATTATATACTAAAACTTTCCCCGATAATCAATCTATCCATTGGTGAAAACAGCTAGAAAATCGGTGTATACTTTTTGAGTTTGTTGCGAACAGACAGACAGACACGACGGTGAACTTTGTTTTATAATAAGTAGTGACTATTAATAATTCCCATTCTTGTGACTAACATTTATCTAATACCGGAGTGGTAATTAGGTGCTAAACTTTGCGTTCCTTTGTTCTTAGCGACGCCATTCAATTATTTACCATTAAATGATTTAATAAGAGGATCGCGGCTCCGAGAGAACTTCACAAAGCTCTCTAAAGTACCTTGATTGAGATAAATACCTCTAAGCGATGTTACAACTACTTCACATCTATAATTATTATACGTTTACTTTGAGAGGTTTCAAACACAATATTAATTTATAGGGTTGCCACATCCCTTTGATACCCTAGCACCGTAATATGCGAAAGCATTAAGTGAAGTAATAGACTATTTAAATAATCTCTCTGTTTACAAACCTACGATTTCCTTCACCATTTTGAGAGCGGTTGTTTAGAAAAATAGTAAAGTGCCTACTAAGGTCCACGACCTTCAATTTTATTTGTCCATAGTCTATTCATAGCTAAGTTATTATGCACCCATGTCTTTCAACTGCGGCGTTGTTAATGTTTCACGTACGAAACATTATTTTACAAAACATCCTTTACTTGTCACCCTGGTGAACGCCAAGTGGTTTCCATTAGTCAAGGGGCGTGCTTGGCAATTTTATTTGCTGAAGTGTGTAATTTGCAAAACTTTGCACTACTAGCATTCAATGCTGGGAAATCACTTCGAATGAATCCCTCCGTATAATTACGATAGAACTTCACTACAAGAGTCCTTTGTTATATTCTTTATCTCGCGTAATTAACCGACCGGCAAGGAAAGTGTAATGTTTTATACTTGAATCTCTTATTATTATTTTTTCTCATTTTATATACTTTTAAAACCTAAAAAAAATCAAAGTGTTCCTCCGTCAAAGCGAGATAGAACATCAATAACGTTTTGTTTTTTCTCACGCTGCTGATGGTTGTAACTCACTGGAAACACCCACTGATTATACATCGACGGTGCCTTTAAAAACATTTTTTACACAGACGTACATTACTTGGATATCTCCAATGTACGACTACGTCTGTATAAAAATTGTGAATCAGGGAACCAGGAACTACCAATTTTTTTTCTTCTACAAAGCACACAGCATTGAATGTATTGGTTTAGAAAAAACCTTCATGTACAGTTTCACATACATTACTTATTACGTAGCATAAAAAACCTATGAGGTTCCCACAGCTAGGATGCATTCTTCCTTTCTGTAACGGAGATTGAGCCACTCTAACACGCGCCCTGTACGGATCGGTGAATGTTACATTTTCTCATTTTATCTAGTTTTAAATCCTAAAAAAAAACTAAGTATTCTTCCGTCAGAGCGAAACAGAACTTACAAATACTCCTCAACGGATAGGAGTTGAAAGAAAATTCTTTCAAAATTATACGTACCCTATGTTAATCTAATGATGATGTCATCCCAGAGAAATCTAGGGCAACCCTCAAATTTTATAGGCATGTATTACGTGTTTCGTGCTATTTCTAAAGCTTTTCAAGTATTCGCATCTAGCAGTCATCACTTCATGTTTATGAGCTGACGATGGAAGGTACAACTCCTCAACGGTTAGGAGTTGGACGATATTTCGTTAATAAAATATTATGGGGACGTATAATATCTATATTATGGTTGTATTCTTTCAGGTTATCTAGGTGAGCTGATTATGGAAGGCACTACTCCTCAATAATTAGGAGTTGAAAGCAATAATAAGGGAATCTTGAAGGTTGATGGTTGGTTTTTAATCAGTCATATATATATATATATATATAGTCATTGTATATTATACATTGTACTATAGTTTCGCTAATAAGTCTTATGTATTTAAGAAACTATCACGCCATTTATTAGTGATCCGGAATTTGTGAGATCCAGTGTAGTTATGCCCCAACGCGACTCGTGAGGTGGTGGCGAAACCTGAACCATCACGGCTCGGCTACCATTTATATTCGCGTATTGTATTTATATGGGCCATAGTTGGCCGAAATAAATAAATAAAATATGAAAGCTCTTACCAGCAAACTCCATCCCAAACAGCTTCCATGTTCCCTTCTTCGTGACGATGATAGTCTGAGGGCACAAGTTGCCATGTACCACTTGCAGGTCGTAGTGCAAGTAGTTCAGAGAATCGATGAGCTGTGGACATAAAACAAGGTCAGTGCTGCGGTCATCACTTTTTATAAGAGGATATATTGGGGTCAGGAGAAATAAATAAAATAATTAAAAAAATAATTCATGCGAACTGAAATAACTATTTGTAACCTAAGCCATAACTCATGAATTGGATTTACTTTGCAAAATAATATGTTTCGTATTTACAAGGCAAACGATTTAAATAACAGTCTTATCAACAAATAGTAAAATCTTACAAGTAAATTGGTTCCCAGAATTCGGCTGATATCAATTCAAACAAAATAAGAGAGAAATGTTTTATGGTTTCTGATGTTTAGGTTCTGTTTGTAACTAAGGAAAACCATTTCCGTTTACCTTATGACGTTGCCATAGAAAGACACCTAACGTAAACTGTTTGAAAGGTGACCTCTGCAAAATGTGGATGTACTATACGTCCACCTCTGCCCAATCCTTTAGGGATTACAGGCGTTGTACTATAATAGGATAATTTTAAAATGTTCCAAAGCATTTAAAAGTTTCGAAACTCTTTGTGTGAGTTCTTTTTGGAACTTGTTCATATTAAAGAGTTTTAAACACTAAGCAAACTTCGTTATGACAAATCATTACAGCAGTATAAATGATTGCACCACTTTGAAAGTTCTGCTTCCCTTTAAAACTGCACAAATTATTATAATGCGGAAGACTTAAAAATAGCTTGTTGTTAATAGTTAAGTTATGGCGAAGTATTCAGAAGTCAATTATGAACCGAACTTTATAATTACGCAATCTAAAGAACGCGAATGGAATCTTCTTCTTACTTATTAAAATATAAATGCTTATCTATTAATACAGGCTATGTTTATAATAAAAATTGTAATGTAAAACAAAGATGTTACAAATAATTAAGAACAAGGACAGCCTCGTTAGTGTAGGGGTATCAAGCGCGAATCCTGCTGAGTCCGAGTGCCGGATCGACAAAGTGTTACTGGGATTTTACATCATGAATTTATTGCTAGCAGCCAGAGGTTAGATTTGGCTTCGGTTGGGGAATAAAATTGTCCCCATAATGCATGGGTCTTAAACATAACAACTCTGGTTTATCTTTCGCGAATTAGAGGCGTGATTTTATGTGTAAAGCAATGCTTTGTCTAACTTCTAACGTACCTATTTGTAACTTAGGGTGGGTTGCACCATATTACTATAACGATAACCAAACCGTAACAAGCCATCAAATTATACTTTTTTAATGCTTTTATGGCTTGTTACGGTTTGGTTATCGTTATAGTAATATGGTGCAACCCACCCTTAATTGTTGGCTATAAAGTTGCGGCGCAACGGTTGAACGATTGCCTCATTAAATATCATAGCCGCAGTTATAACAAACTGACACCGGGTGACTGCCGACACCTTGTAGGCCGTGATCAGTAAACGTTACTTAGAACGCACTTTGGCTTCGTGTGATTTCTATCACTATCGAACTACAAGTAAAAGACTACAGACGGTACCATTGTACCATGTCTTAAGTTTAAGTACATGCTACTATCCTTTAACAGTATAGCAGAACATTGTATGCGGGTGACAAGAAATTTGACTGATCAAACAGGTACTTACTAAGAGATAACACTTTGGATTTAATTACAGATTTGCCACAGACATTTCGAAAAAAAAAACCAGTAGGTCACTAATACATATACTGCTCTTTTTTTAGAAGTCGGATAAAAAAGGCAAGCCTACTTAATAACATTAAGTTCCATGTGGTCCCTTTTATCGTAAAAAAAGGTTCACTAAGGATTAAATTAATCTGACGTCTGCGTAGGCTTTACTTCGTAATTTCGCTCTACTACCGACAAATTGATTAGTTTTGTTCGACGAGTTACAACGTAGGCAATAAGTTTCTGTGTTCCCTCGTCATTCTTCGTGACTATAAGTAATCTCTCTAGTGGTAATAATATATTTCCTCATTGTTTTTAATTATTATACTGCGGTACTCAGAGATATTTAATGATTACTTAAGCTGTCACTTAGTAAAGATTTGACATAATTTTGTATGACAAAACTGTCAAAGCCTTTACTAAGTGATGGCCTAAGTAATCATTATAAAGCTCTCTGAGTGCGGCAGATAGACCCGTATTAGCACTGTTCTAATTTATATACGCATAATTTTATTTTAAATTGACCGCGGTTGTGGTCGGTTTATAATTGTAATAAAGTCACTCCTTAAAATGTGCGATTTAAATATAACTGCAGTCTACAGTTAACAACCGCATAACTCCGAAGAGTTATTCAGTTGATAAAACTGTAGGACTGCAGTCCCAGACCCGTATGAGCACTGTTCTAATTTATATACCTACGCATAATTTTATTTTAAATTGGCCGAGGTTGTGGTCGGTTTATAATTGTAATAAAGTCACTCCTTACAATCTGGGATTTAAATATAACTGCAGTCATACAGCTAACAACTGCATAACTCTTCGGGGAATACGTGCATGATGTTATTTTAGTTTATTCTACATAATATTGAGGTGTATGTACTTAGTAAGTAAAATCTATGTTATAAGATATATTGTATTATCATAAGATGGGCAGTAATAAATGGTAACCGATCGGCTCCAGTCGTTTCAATAATAACACTAGTTCCCTACATGGCGACCCTGCCATTCGGGGCGCGTGACGCGTTAGTACTATAGTGTTACGGCTCCAAACAGACAAAAAAAAAAAAAAATGTGAAGAAAAATTACGGTGCAATAATATTTCAATATGTAAAATCCGAGTTGACCAGTTGACACAATAATAAATTATGTGTCGATCAAACGTAGAAAAGGAGACGGTTTTTTTAAACCAGAATGCTGCAGGATCAAACAATGGACATGTCGAAGAGATGAAGATGCACATGTCGAATATTAGCATTGTGCTGCTAGTAATTTGTATACTTCTGGGTCTCGGCGCTATTTATTTTGTGTACAAACAGTACAAGAAGTGCCACCATTCATGGATCACAGACCAAATAGTACAACATAACTTCCGGCAATCAATCAACCGTACCAGAGGTAGCCGAGGAGACGAACGAGAGGTCCATGTCCCGATGAAATAGGAGGCAACAGCACAAGAATGCAGAAGAACAAGAAAGAGAAAAGAGAGAGAGAGGAGAGAGGGGGGGGGGGTGGGAGATATGTGTATTTAGTTTATGTTAGCCACCTGAATTTTTATCTAAAATAAATTTTGGTTCTGGAATGCTTTTAGGAAAATAAAATCAGAACCACTTTTTCATATTCGGTAAAATAAACTAGGTTTTAACTAGGCTAACTAACTAGGTTTGCCAATTTGCCAATTTCCACGGGTCGGTAGAATATTTCAGGTGTAAAAACATACCAATATCTCGTGCAGAATTCATAAAATTAAGGTAGCAAAAAATTGAGCTTTTGTTGAATAACAGCAAATACATATTTTAGAGTTGCAATAAGTTATTATTACGTTGAAATATGTTACTTTCTGAAAACATTTTCATTTTCGTCTTTCCGCTTCCTCGCCAGTCGACACGTGTGGTTTTTCTGGCCGCTCAATTTAATTGTAAAAGAATGGAGCAATTCAATTTGTTTATTTTTAACCGAATTCCAAAAAGGAGGTTCTCTAGTCATGTGTACGTTTTTTTAAAATGTTTGTCCTCCGATATCTCCGTCAATTGTAGATCGATTTTCTAAATTCTTTATGTGTTCGAAAGGATATACTCCCAAGGTGGTCTCATTTTCACCAAATCAGGGTCTGATGATAGGATCCCAGGGAAATCAAGGGCAACCCTCAAATTTTATAGGCACTTAAAACATTTTCTATATATTTTCTAAAGCTGTCTAATGATTTGCGTCTAATAATCATAATCTCATGTGGATGTACTGATGATGGAAGATACAGCTCCTCAACGGTTAGAAGTTGAAAGAAAATTTCTTCCTCAAAATTATGCGTACATAAGGACCGATAGTTGTAAGTCAGGATCCCAGGGAAATACAGGGCAACCCTCTAATTTTATAGGCACTTATGACGTTTTCCATATATTTTCTAAAGCTGTTCAAGTATTTACGTCTGGTAATCATAATATCCCCTACTAAATACCCTACAACGATGGTTTGGAACCTTTCATGCCAGTTTTTAAAATAAGTTGGGGTCGGTGTATCGTACCTGACTACTCTGAGAAGAAACAGCCGAAACAAACTCGGTCTCAAAGGTCTTAGTCTGCTCTCTGCTCTTTTCCAGGGATAATCTTGATATACTCACATGAAGACTATGCAGATGTACTATCTAAGATGGTCTTTTGAAGAAAACACCACACAGATATGATTGAACCTGTTCAGTCGGCGTAAACATTTGTCAGATATCGTGTTCCTTGACTTATAACAGAAGGAGCTCAACCGGATTTAAGTAGTTCACACAATTAAGTAATTACTAATCAACATATTTATTAACCAACTTCAATAAAAGGAGGAGATGCTTTTTAAATTTTACGTGTTTGTTTTAATAACTTTAACGTATTTTATTTAAATTATTTATTATAATAATATCCAAGTTTTAACACAGCAATTTGAACGGTGATCCCCAAACTAGACGTTACTCTGTATCTTGGGGATCAGCGTATTCCCGCGGCTTCACCCGCGTGGAGTTCAATAATTGTCGCACGGGATCAAACTAACAGGATTTCATCCCAATCCGTTCAGTAGTTTTCATCACAAACTGTCGCAGCATAAACTTATAAATAGGTACGCAGTATATTTGACAGCATGGTTGGCGTAGTGTCTGAGCGATTGGACTGCTGCGCTGCGTGCAGTCGCGGGTTCGATCCCCGCACAGAACAAATATATGTACGGCCTACAGATAGTTGTTCCGAGTCTGGGTGTTTGTGTATGTGAGTTAAAATATGTATTTATAAACGCACCCACGATACAGGAGAAATTTCAAGTTTGGGGCGAAGTTAAAAAAAAAAAAATTAACGTAGGATTTTGGAAAACGTAAAATTTTATCTGACTTATACTGCATAAAAATGGAAAGAAATAAGAAAATTATATATATTTCTTACATCTACTTACTGTTGAATCTGAGTTTATATGTACTCTTTATTAGAATGTACTTTGATTTAGTCAATTATTGTTCCCCCAGCACAGACTATCAGAATCTGTAGCGTCAATAATGACCTACTTAACGTAACTCTGTGAAAGGGTGTCAAAAAAACAAAGTGTAAATAATATAATATGGAGTAGCAAGATTTTTGTACAAACTCCTCCAAATGGGGCGCTTACCTTACTTATAATAAAAAAGAAAATCATTTGTTTCATTGTGGCAGATTGTTTCCTTTGTTGGCCCATTTTCTTGTAAAATAACAAAAGGTAATGTGAACGTTTTTTTTTATATTAAGAATGAGGAAAGTATACTGAAATAATTTGAGTAGGTACTTATTCTAGAAGAATGTATGTGTCTTGGCAACTTAAAATATTAATTATTTTTTTAAATTGATTTTGTTCACGGTCTGGTGATGGTCTGGTGTGTTTGACTGTTACGCATTTCTATTTTCTTGTTTTTAATTACTTTCTGATCGAGGAAAGTCTGCAGATAGTTATCAAACTAATACGTTTGCGGTAGTATTACCCAACATCGTGTACTACCGTACAAGTTAAATGCATTCATAGACATTTTTTAATACGTTAGAGAAATTCAGTTATTTGTCTCTTTTGTAAAGTTACCACTTCGGACGCAGAATTGTCAGCTCAGCGACGAAGACATATTATACCTATGTTTTTGAAAATGAATCTTATCCAATCCAGCAGTAAAATAAAAAAGGGCTACAACTTAAAATAATACTTGGAGTGAACAGTAATAGTCATACAGAAATCATTTTTACTTTAGGAAGTTGATATTTCGGAGGAGTTCGATATGAGATACATGATCCACGGACCGACCTCAATTAACGTGGCTTAACCTTATCTTCGACCCGTGCACCTAATAGTACACCTACATTTCGCAAGTTACGTTTACGACCCTTGTAATAGGCCCTATGACGTGGGTCGTAAACGTAAAACGCCTATTGCCATCAATCGGGTGCCTATACAGCCTTTGTCGTTGCTATTAAGAAATTTTTGATGAAAAAACCCAATAAGCAATAGCCCGACCCGGTACTCGAACCTGATACCTCATCCGCCGTCCACTAACTAAAAGGCCGTTAAGCCACAGTTGGACGTTTTTCACTTTGTAATGTAGTCTTATACAACTTTCGATGCTCTATCTTTTGCTGTAAGAATGATTTTTCTATGATTTATAGTTTTAGAGATACAGAACATTGCTGAGCAGTTAAACCACATAAATTTCGTTACTCCCTTAATTAAAAAGCGGCTAAGCCACAATACTTCTCTAGAAAGACGTTAACATATTTTAACGGCAAATTGATGTATCATTTTTTTCTAAATTTACTTAACTAAAAGTACGTTATGTAGTCATGCTTGACTAAAAAGCAGCTAAGCGTCTTTAACTACCTTCATGTATTGTGTCATACAAATAACCATCTGAAAAACTACACTAGAAAGCAGTTATACGCCAATAGCGGCTTTTAAGTTATGTATTGAAATTAGTATTAGCTAAACATCAATCGCTAGAGAGCAGCTAAACGACAATACTAGACTAAAAAGCAGTTAAACGCTCGTGATTTGCATTTGCGTTTGACCAGCTCAGGCTATAATATAATATAATTAGAAGTAATTATACGGTAGCAGTTCCTAAGAGAAAATATGTTCAGGAGCCTAAGAAAAATGCAAAAAGAGCTTTTACTTTACAAAAGAGTGATGGAGTTTTAATGAAGGTATGCAAAGTATTTTTCTTAACTACTTTAGGTTACTGCAAAAAAAATGATAAAATATTGCTTAATTCTCTTAATCCTGACAAAGATATTGATAAACGGGGCATGCACGTAAAGACTCCAGCTCTTAATAGAGATATTATTACGGAACATATTGAATCTTTCAATCCAGCTGCACCGCACTTTCGTCGTGAACACGCTCCTCATCGTCGTTATTTGCCCAGTGAAATTAATATTACGTTTATGTATTCTGATTTTTGTTCGAAATATCCAGAATACAAAGTGGGCTATGAGCTATACTGATCACATCTAAAGAGTCTAAACATATCGTTCGCTCGACTAGGAAATGAGAAATGCGAAATATGCGAATCTTACAGATTGCATAGTCTTGATACAAACCATAATGTTCGCACGCAAGCTATACCTGATTGTAATGCATGTTCGACATGGGCAAAACACCATGACAAGTATAAAAAGGCAAGAGAATTATATAATTTACACAAAACTTTGGAACAGAATACTCAACAGATATATTTTAGTAGCGACTTAGAAAAAGTAATTATGTTACCACAACTAGATACGTTTAAATCCGTAATTTTTTGAATACCAGACATTCGCACCAGTAGGAAAAATCACAAGGGATGTGAAACCTTTAGCCGCCATATGGCATGATGGTATAGTAGGCCGTAAACAGGATGATATCATGAGTGCTTATTACAGCTTTTTACTTAAATTTCGAGAAATCCAATAAATCAATTTGTGGCTTGATAATTGTACATCTCAAAATAAAAACTGGTTATTGTTTTCTACGCTAATCGACCTCATCAATAGTGACTTAATAGCCACAAAAACTATCACTCTATTTTATTTCGAACCGGGTCACACATTTATGAGCTGTGATCAATTTCACCGTCAAGTCGAATTATAGATGAAGCGGAAAAAGACCATATATGATTTCACAGACTTTGAAAATGCAGTGGCCTCAGCAAATAATGGTAAAGTTCTGGTTAAATCCATGCAGAGCGTATCTTAAAAATATGACTCAAGTGTGTTTAAAACGAGGAAGTTTTGATCTCCATTATAAGGAAGCTTTTGATGAGGAATCTGTGTCTCTTAAATTTTTAAACGATAAATACTTGAAGAACCCGCATTTTGTTTTAACATTTCGTACGCAACCGAAAGGAATAGATGAGATGAGAAAGATTAATCTTTTAACAAAGTTATCGCCAATTATACCTAAACATAAGATGTTATTTTAGCAAAATTTACCGATCATTGAAGGAAATAATATCTGAATTGAACCAGAAGAAAAACAAAAGGAACGTAACTTTATAAACTAGGATATGTAGTAAACATAAAGACTGAAAAAGTGCCTTTAGAATAATGTTGTTTTTTATATTTTATTAAATATAATTATTATATTTAGTATAATTGCTTATTTAGTATAATTGCTTATTTAGTATAATTGCTTATTTACCTAATCTGATTTACTCATTTTGTTAAAGTTTTTAATTAGTATTTAAGCATAAAAAATGGGCGAATTTATATTTTTTATAAATAAAGTCTAATATTTCATTGATTATGACGTTATGTGTTACACACAATTATATTATTTCAACTTTGCAATTATTGATCTCTGATTGTGATATGTTTATTTCATATGCATAAGAATTTGAAACCAATGTGTGTCATGTGCCATAAAGCTTTCAAAAACGATACTTACATGTTTTGGGTATTTTTATAAAATAATTATAAAATAATTTTTCCTATGGTTTCGCGAATACTGATTATTATTAAAGATGTAATTGTGATCTCATTACTGAATAAGATTTGTAAAAGTTTGATTAAACTTGGTTTTTTTATTTTATATTGTTTTAATTAAACAATATAAAATAAAAAAACCAAGTTTATATAAGCTATTTGTTAAGTTCCTACACAATTTAATTAGACGTACTGATTGTCTACTCTTTTTTATTAATAAATAAAGTTCTGATTTTCATAGAATAGTTTTTAACTTCTCAACTTTTTACCCGCAAGTGCTTATTTAAAAGGCAGTTAATTGCGAGCGAGATGTCTTTAACTGCCTTCTAGTTAAGCAATAGGAGAACCAGTATAAAAATATGTTTTACAATACCGAGCTTAAAAGTGTTTAAAATCCCATAACTGCTTTCTAAGTCAGCAAAGTTAGTCTTCCAAGTGTTAGTTACTAGGCTATAAGTCTGTTAAAATCCTTTAACTGCTTTATAACTAAGTATATTTTGATAACTTTTACTATAAGTACAAGACGTGGCGGCTACAAGAAATTGCTTTACTATAAAGCAGTTAAGGTATGGTTAGCGGCCTTATAGTGCAGTATATTAAGTAAAAATGAAAAAAATTGCTTAGCTAAAAGTTAGAAAATGAATTTAAATAAAATGTGATTAATATAAATGAATGAAATATATCACATATTGTGCAAAAAGACTATGCCTACGTATATAACTTGCAACCTTGTTCCTAGGTAGCATACTTTTCAAGAGACATCAATTCCCACTTATTTTTGCGTTTTCTCGAAAACTACTTTTTGCGCTTAGCGGCCTTTTAGTTAGTGGACGGCAGTCATGCCCAACAGTCGCGGTTGCAACCAGTGGACCAACGAGGCAGTCAACCTCTAATATTATTCTCAATTACCTGTGGTTTACCTAAGTCTCATATTAATACGCAAATTCACGGCTCAATAATATCTACGTGTGCATTCAAGCGAAGCATTAAGCTTATCAAGCTCTGGTAATTAATAATAAACCAATCTTAGGAGCTAAATCAAAACATCCATATTTTACGCCAACGGAAATTAAATGTAGACGGCAAAGGTGCATTAGTTCTGAATTAATTTCATTTGAATACTACGAACTCAAACGTGTGATGTGTTAGAATGAAATAAGACAAATGTACCATGACCTGGATAAGAAGATTGTTTTTCCGCAACATCAGTCTACATTTTCCGAACTCCAATGCTGAAGTTCCGGGTAAAAACAAGAAATAAATAAACCAGCTTAGCTTTTCCAGTGATCGAAATAGGTAAAGTTTATCTGCTTTATCTTCAACGAAGTAAAATAATACCTCACTATAAAACCCTAGAATACTGATTTTTCATGCAATATGGTCTGGCTCTTGACCCTGATCCCACCTGTATGTTATATTACAACACAATAACTGATGGATTATAGTTGTGGAAGAGAAATAAACATTTTTTTTTAAATTATAAATCAGAGAATAAGCTCAAATACAACCCACCCAACAAGTTAGTTTCAGAAAAGGGTTTTCAACTGTAAACCACATGTCATTACATACTTTAT
The DNA here is from genome assembly GCA_949774965.1 of Diarsia brunnea. NCBI lineage: Eukaryota > Metazoa > Arthropoda > Insecta > Lepidoptera > Noctuidae > Diarsia > Diarsia brunnea. The sequence continues at coordinate 16,582,454 of OX458996.1, forward strand.
GGTTGATAATAATAAGGTAGTTGACTGACTAAAAAAAATATGATTCTGTTTAGTCCGTCTGTTAGATTATCGAAAGATATTGGATACGTGTTTTTTATTTTTATCAAATTAATATAACTTGACGAAAATAAAACGTGTCAAAGATCGTGAGTGGGGGCTGGTGACGTCATTTTCTGGTATAAAATGTATCAAGCTATGACGTCGCGCAAATTTTCGAAGCATTGTATAGTCTTCATTTATTGTTTACGTGAAAAACGAAAACATACGTGTCCAATACTTTTTGGAAATCTATCTGACGGACTAATTAGATTTTTTTTTGTCAACTACCTTACCAGAAGCCAATTGAGAAATAGCGGGAATATCAAAGGCATTCGACATGATTTCACACGAAAGTATCTACTTGGCGAATTCTAAAAGATCTGAATCTGGAAAGAGAATTCATTAAGATACTACGAAAAAATATAAAGCAAGGCTAAGGTTGCCTGCTTGCCTGTCAAAAGAGGAGTACAACAAAGAGAGGAAAGAGGTTTATTGTTATTGTTATAAAAAAATATTTATTGTGGTACTAGGTTCTATAATACATAAACTAGACTGGGAAAATCAAGGATTGTAGATAAAAGGAAAACACTTAACACACAAGAGAATTGTAGACGATTTGATTTTTGCTATCTGAATGTGGTGCCAAATACATAATTATGTAAAACACAATGTGTTTTATATAGTTGTCTTGACAAAGTTAGTAGGCAAGTAGGGATTGAAATGAACGTCACTAAAACAAACAAACATAAAATGGGATTGCGAAGTATTAGAATATAACGAACTATATACTTATCCAGGTAAACAAATTGGATTCAACAGAGACAGCAATGAAGTTGAAGTAGTAAGGAGAGTCAAAAACACATGAACTAAGTTCAGGAGTTTTAAAGAAGAAATAAGAGTGCCCATAAAACTAAAAAAGAAATGCATGGACTGAACTGAACTGACTGACATTTTATACGAAATAAACCAGCATAACATTGAATTATGCACAGTACAGTTGAAATCTAAGCCCGTTTTTTTAGGGTTTAGGGTTTAGAGACAGACTGACACACACACACACAAAGAGCTACTGACACGTCAAACTTATAACACCTCGTCGTTTTTGCATCGGGGGTTGAAAACAAACGTAGATCGATAATCCCACATTATTTGATCTGAGCCCACAAAGTTTTATGACCTAACCGAAAGTTTTTATACTTACACTTTTACCAATAATTCTCATATTTTATAAAATATTAAATCTAATAACTTTTCAATGTTTACTTTTCGTCTGACATTACGTCAGTTGTCAAGCTGACATTTACTTTTTCTTTTATTTTGTGTCAAAGTTTTTTATAGTGGTTAGAACTGTGAAGGTTACATTTGATTTATGTAATTTAATTTATTTTTATTAATAAGTTAGCTCAAATAATGTAATTTATTGATAATTTCTATTAACAGTATCTTATTTTACGCTTATAAAATTAACTAACACGCTCACAGAATTGTTTGAGGAAGTTTTTGACTGAATAATACAGGCCGATTTCAAGAACTTATTTTCTGGAAATAATTAAGAAAATGAAAATGAAACAATTGGGTGGAAAAACCGCTGAGATTGTCTTATAAAAGGGATTTCTGACTGAAACATTCCCTTTAGTTGAGATCTGGTTCTGAAGAAGAATCACCACGTCTACAAAAGTTTTACATCTGACTTCTGAATAAGAAGCATCGCGACGCGAAGTAATCTGATCTCTCTAAATGAGCCAACGCCGTCACGAAGCACTGGAGTCACGTCTACCTCCTACGTAATCTCCGGGCCTCCCTAGAGGACTCGCCCGTGATCTGCTCGCCTGGCTGCAGGATTGACCTGTCCTGGAGCAGTTCTTCTCGCCTTTCTGCAGAGCTGACTGGAAGTTACCTTGACTTGACGTTTTTACAAGTACCTACTGTATTATAAAACATCCTCTCTAGAGCGTGAGATAGGTAGGTCCGTGTTTTATAGATTTCATTGTATTTTCTACACCTTATCTTTTTATTAAATTCAATTGTTAAATTAATTACCCTTTTTTTACTTGTTAGGGGTAAGTAACACGACACTACCTACTACTCTACCTACCTACTACCCTACCTACCTACTACCCTACTTACCTACCACCCTACCTACTACTCTACCGACTACCCTACCTACCAACCATACCTACTCTACTACCCTACTATAGAGGATTGAGGGCCCATCTGTACCTGAAAAACTATGTACACTACAGAAAGTCTTTATGCCAAAATCTTACCTAATGCCGAACAAAATTTGTGAATACAAGATATTATCGCAAAACACTGTCCTTCTTTGTAAATCTTCGTTCAAAATGGGCCCTCAATTCTCATACACGTAAAAGTTTATCACGCAAATAAAATGAATCCATTACCTTACAGCTACTGTTTGAAATCCTATTAGCTACTAAATAAATTGTGAAAATTTGTGAAAGCAAGAACAGATCACCATTTCTTGTTGTTTGAAAGTTATGACCCTGATAAAAATCGGTCCCTCAGTCCTCCATTTTTTTGTATTCTTTTTGTTACTCCTAACGTATGAAAGATAAGCCAGATACAAAATTGTCTCTTTTTGTGAAAAAAATTGTGCAACAAATTCGATACGAGAAAGAAATTAAAAGACCCCTTTGTTGTATATAAAAATCGAGTTTTATTTTTTCCTTTCTGAATTAGCAAATAGGGTGACGACTATTTCTTTTTCATTACTCGTACTCTGAAAGTAGGTCATAACATGCCTGATGAGAGGGTAGAAAGTTATGCTTTGAGCCCTTTCATATGACAGCAACCAAATTAAAAAAAAGACTAGTTCTATATTGACATTTATATTGACCCATGTTCTAACTTTTTTTATACAGTCACAAAATTACAGCGCGATTTAAAATTAAAATAACATAAAGTTAACCTAAAAATATAATTATAATGATTTTAATATAATTTAGTTTCAACTATTTCTCTAAAATAGCATAGATTTCGGCAAAATCTTTGCCATTTTTTTAATGAAAACATGAATAATACTGGCTGTATAGCTGGACGACCAGAGGACAAAAAAAAACGGGGAAGCGACAAACCGATTAACACTCATTTTTTCTTTAGCTAATAATTTATGTTCTTATTTTTACTTTCCTCGTATTCGTAATGAAAAGCATAGTGTTTAACTTGGGTAAATTACTAATTTAGTCCCTCGAACTATTAGCGCCCTCACTACGTTACGGGCACCAAACCCCGTAAGAATGAAAAAAAAAAAATACGATTCCGACTTACGAACAGTAGGTCGTTGGTTCGAACCCAGGCAGGCGCATTACTTTGTGTAATTTATTTCATCACCACTGCTCTCAAAACGGTGAAGGAAAACATCACCACCAAAAAATTCGAAGATATATTGTGACATCTACGAACCCGCACTGGGTCCGTGTGGTGGATTATAGCCCATCCCTCTCCTAGAGAGGAGGCCTGAGTCCCTGCAGTGGGAACATTATAGGCTGATGATGATGATGATAAAAATATAATAGGTATTCTTGAGCAGTTCATTACTATGCGCGATGCACCTTTTTACAGTTTTATACTTTTTGGTGTATTTTGTACAGTGTTTTTTATATTTCGAATGTTATTTTATTTTGATACACTACTGTTTTTCGATTCATTAGATGGAGTTAGAATAATCTCCCAGTAAATTAGTAAAAGTCTCCAAATCCAGCTATAGTGATAAAAGTTCAGACCGCTACAATCACAGTACCACTGCACAGCTTAGAGGAAATTATATAAAAATTATGAGTATGTATCAAAACAAACTTACTGTGAAGGTTTATAATTAATACTTGGAATATAATCGTATTTTTATTGTATTAAAGATTGTTACAATAATATTATCTTCGTTATTATAGTAATCAGTCTTTTAGACTAATATTAAGATAAATATTTGAACCTACATAATGCAAACTTCTTATATAGGGTGTAAAAGTTCCCCTAACGCAAACGAAGGGCATTTGTTCTCCCCACCACTGCGATCATTTTTTTGTTCTAGACCATACCTGGGAACCTCCTAGTTGCGGAGGTAGTCCTTAGTCCCGCTTGCTACCACTAGATAAACGCGACAGTTTAATCTAGCTTCTCATTCTAGTTAATGTTTGTGTTACCGACATACCACTACATGCCATAAATGTGGTTCACTAGATACTAGATTGAACATCCTCTCGATTACAAAATAACTCAATGAATTATTGGAGAGCCACCTACAGGCAATTTTGGAGCGGTTCTTAATTACAAAAATCGTTCAACCTTGATGATTTCATTCGGTCAGTTTCGATATCGCCGCTAGGATTTATGAAGTTCGACGCAGCTATTAATATCCGAGCGATAATCTAATACGACACCGATTTTGACCTTTAAAGTACTGACCGTTTGTTCATAGAAACTAATATTTGTATCCTACCTAATGCATAGAATCCAATATCATTCTTTTTGTAACATTTCTATTATATTTTTGATGGGACTTAAATGTAACTTGTGTACTATTATGTACGCCTCTGCGTAACCCTTCGAGGATTTCAGGTGTGATGTTATCTTTATAAACCTGTGTGCACAAATAAACTTACTTCTTTAATTCATTCATTCAATTAGCATGGTTAACGTTTCACGTACAATTGGGAAAGTTTACAATTTATTTCTCTTTTGTTGGCGGATCAACAAATTTTAAACGAGTGTCATTGGAAGCGCTTGGGAAATAAGATATGGTAACTCTGTTGGAGGGTCCAGGTATTGCATGCTACCCAGGATCGCTATTCACGCTCGGCACCTTCAATATAACGAGGTTCACACCACCTGGTGGCCGGCGCCGGGAGCATGGAATAACAGGGCCAGCAAATAAGTCTTTTATTATTGTTTAGAGCATATATACTCGTATGTATCCTATGACTGTTGCAGGGTGGGGATGGGGTCCATACAAAATCCCCCATGGTCCTTTCTTCGTTCAGCATGCCTAGCCTTTTACAAACTATGTTTAACCAGATGCAGATGAATACCAATATCTTACATGGAGCTACTGTCTATCTGACCTCCACAATCCGGGTAGAACTGGGTAATACGATGGGACTGGTTGTCAGACTTTCGGGCCACTGACTATCTGTAATGACTGTCAAAGGTCTACAAATGACAGGAACTTGGTATGTGGGTGGTCACCCATCCAAGGACCAACCTAAGCAAGCACGGATTTACCTAAAGAGTGGCCCGACCGGCAGATATTACTAAGCCCCGAGCTCCTCGTGGTCATTTCTACGTTATACTTATAAAGTGCAATATGACATTATTGAAAAACTAATATTAGATCGGTAATAACTACGAGTAAGACCAATCAAAGTGTAGCTAAAATAAACAGCATTTTATCGCGTCGCGATATTTCATAATTTTACTCTAATTTAAGTTATACAAGCAATGAATACTTAATGAAGCGACCATTTGCAGTACGTTTAATTGGTCAAACGTTTATGAAACTAACTCGAAATCCATAGCCAGCGAGTTGACTACATTATAAATTATTTAGATTTTTATAAACCACGTCGGCTGCCTGTCAGACTGAATGACAGTTTAAATAAACGTTTAATGTAACGTATTCATTTTCAACTAATTGTTTACTAATTCGACCCCACTATGTTCTTTTTATATTTCATAATTTAAATGAGACTTAACTATTATTATCGAGAGTTCTAGATAAGACTTCTTTCACAACATCATCATCGTCATCATTAAAATCCCAAATGAAATTGGGATACGGGCAGGAACCCTTAACCCAATTTATTTGGGTTCGGCGCAAAGCTAAAGGTAATCAGAAGAAAAACAATTTTACGAACTTGCTACGGTGTGCACACTGTATTGTACCTATAAGTGTACTTCAAAAGACATCCATCAATAACACTGTCAGTTAATTAGAAAAGTAACGACGATGCTGCCCACGTTCGGAGGCTATGCTGAAACCTTGTTTACAAAATTTGTGACAGCTCTTTGCCTGAAATTGAAACGTATCGATTTTTGTCTTTTTTATTTAATGACTACTAGTTGCAGTCGTATGTTGTTTTGTAGAGATCGAAAAGTTCATGAAAAGTCGAAAATCCCCGAAGCTTACGTAAACCTGAGTCCCTGTTTTCGGCCTTACTTTCAACCCTCTGGGAAAGTTATAAATAATGGTGCTACAGATCCGGGAGTTTGACCTTATTACTCGTATTACAAAATTTTCTCTTCTTTTTGAATCTTTTTGCAAATTTATGAAATGTCAAACTGTTGTCAAGATTCTTGCAAAAAACTAAACCCTTTTTTGTTTCAGTTAATTGTGTATAACTTTTGCATTTGTAGCTCCTAGCGGCACTTGATTTTTTCAAAAAATACCTACACGCTATTCCAAATCGAATGACACCACGTTCATATTTTTCGGAGGCGGAGAAAAAAAATTGAACCAAAAAGCACTTATTGACTAGACTATGTCGCCATTTAAAATTATGATTACTGTCATGTCTTTAGTGACACTCGCAAGATTAAGACAAACTAATTGACATAGGAACCATCAAAATCGGACCGAGTGCCACAAAGGAACAAACATATAATAGTATAGATAGGTCGATAAACGCATTATCCACCGACAGTCGGGTAACTAAGACATTACTTAATGTAACATACTTATCTTACTTACTTACTAGTCATCTTGCAAATCGGGGATTACAGTAAGTTTCAATTAACCTTAGTTCCAATGATGGCAGTTTTCAAGAACATTATCCCGGTCTACTAATTAAATTTCGTTAGAAACACCATGCACGTGCGCCGTATTATGCCTAAGGTCGAAAGATTTTAATAAAAAACTAATCATGTTTGGCGTCAGTCGTGATTAATGTCTACAAGGATAACATCAAATTATTATAATAAGTATCTCCTTCTTACGAGGATTCTAAGTAAGGTACTCGATGAACAACCGCAGAATAAAATGATGATTTGCCAACAAAAATAACAATATTGCGTGCATCGACAAAACTAGGAAACTTCCTTCTTAACTTTAATATCTTACTCGATCCTCTCAGGAGATGAATATTCATAAATCCTATCATAGTGTTAATATTTGTTACCTAAAATGTCTATAGAACTATTGCGTGAAGTCGCATACTCCTAAACGGTGAGGCCATGTGTGTCTGTCAGACAATTTAAGATTTTAATAAAGCTGATATGTATGGAAACATTTTTTTAAAAGATTGGACGCTTAGCAATGAACAGACTGAACCACCTAAACGGCCAACTGCTGTGGGTGGGGTTCCGGGTTGGATTCCTAGGTCGGGCAATGTATGTATGTATGTAATGTGCTATTGAGTTTTTCCATTACTTTCTCGGTAGTTACCTGGAGTATGGAAGCTAGCTGTATGATACCGGTATGCAAACGGATCTTTCTTCGGTCGTGTTGGATTGCCGTCGTGTCGGACTATAAGAGTTAAGGAACAGAGAGTGCACTTGCGAACTACAATATCTCTCGCGCCGATGGCCAATCTTTCCTGAGAAAGGCTGACATGACCGAAAAGGGTCAGGCGTACTACTATAATTGGTATTGGACACTAGATTCTTATATTAAATGTGAAGCTCAATAAATGAAGCCGGATCATAAATCTCGGCGTAATCGGTGTACATACATAGAAAAAAAAAGATACCGATCGAATTGAGAACCTCCTCCTTGTTTGGAAGTCGGTTAAAAATAACGATGATGATATGCATACGTATATCTCCGAACTGTTGGTTCTTTATGCATACAGGGCTAGATTAATCACGGCGAAAGATAACCTTTTTGAGAAATAATTTCCGTAGCTAGGTTCAAATTCGGTTATTAGTATATATATAGTGCTCCATCTCCATCTCAAAGTATTTTATTTTAGTATTTTATTATATTAAGTACTCCTGGATAACTATTTCATAGCAAACGTTGTTATTCAATTGCCACGAGCCATTGAAGTCAAGAGAACTAAGTTATTTTTAACATGAATTGCTTTTGCTCTGGTAATAATATCAAAGGTTAAGATCTATATAGAAAGCTTCGACTTTACTTTAAGAATTGTAAAGCAAACATCGTGTCGGTCTTGAAGGAGCTGAAGCTTATCTAAAAGACTGAGAGAATGTGAAGGTCAAGTGCATTTATTATTTATGAACCTCTCTGCACTAAGCACAGCGTTGGAATACCAACAGTGTGCTAATGTTTAAGTACTAACTAAAATGGTGGTGCTAGGCTTGATTTTTCCATCGTCGAATAATGTTAAAATAAAACAAATAAAAAATAAATTGGCGTTTAGTCATGTTTGTTTTATTTATTATTTTATTATCGTCGAAAACCTTGTGTCTTCACTAAGAAGTTTCTGATGCTTGTTTATTTATGAGGGAAGATTATGCGTACACAAAGAAAAGGTTAAAGGTTTTCTATGTCAAATCTTTACTAAGCAACGGTTTAATTAATCATTAAACGTCTCTGAGTGCGGCAGTTAGACTTCACCAAACTCTTAGTAATGAACAGAAAATTATGAAGACAACGAATCGGGTTGACGTACAAATTATTTTACATAAAAATACGATAATTATCTTTCTTTGTGTATCTTGACTAAAGTAAAATAAAAGTTAGGAAATTATGCAATAGCAAAACATCTGTTTTTATTAAAAAGGGAAAAAAACAAGGAAAGGACTTGACTTCTACATAAAAGATAGACTCTATTAATGGAAAAGTAATTGATTTGTAGACATTGACTTATATATTACTGCGTAAGGACTGGGGCGGACAGCATGTAACAATGACGCCTCAAACTTGGTCCTAAAACGGTCTTTCCTAAGTCGAAGTGAACTAGTTCACGATCGGCTCTCTTCGGGTGCGGTCGTAAATTTTATTAAAAGCTTTATTTATGTTCTTTATACGTTTAAAATACCACGCCGCTTATACAAGGTTACATTAACGAGCAGACTACACCGATTCTCTGTATGGCGAACGCGTCGAGCAAATGTTCGGACGACCGTATCTTTAGTTTTATATCAATGTTTGTAGAACTCATTTATTTTAGAATAAGATAATTGAGTATTCCATAGACAGCTGTTAATCTAAAATATTCTAACACTGATATACAATACAATACCGTCTACGTTTGTAGCAGATACAATATGAACGAAATAAAGGAAAGTAAAGGTGCTGGTGCAGTTACTGGGTGGGCGTTTTGGGGGACTGTCACTTGTAAATGAGTAAAGTAAAGTAAATTTTGACGTTCAAAAAGTGCTGATTATCAGCCTAGTTTGAATAAATGACTTTTGATTTTTTTTTGACTGATGTACATACATGATTTGCTTCGTTTTCACTTCTTCGGTATCAGAAATATCAGCATGTTTCGATTTTTAGCAGCATTTTATACATTTCATGCATGGAAACGTTTAAATATAGTCTATGACAATCGGGAATTACAGCGTCCCATTAATGGAATTACTTTCGTTTAATCAGAAGTTTCGAAGATTACCTCCTATACAAACTTACAAATAATTTTTAACCTCTTGGCTCTATAAAACATAAAAAATAGAAGACAAAATCAACAACAAATTCATTAAGCTATGTTTTTTTTAATAGTGCTTAGATGATCTAACAATGTGTTTTTGCCTGTAAGAAAGAAATAAAGAAAATACATTCATACCTGCAACAATCCGTAACGAATTTCGAAATCCAAGAAGTGATACTCCTTAGCGTGCGGTGGGGGCACGGTCGGCCCGGATGTGTTCTGTATCTGGTTGGTTGGCGGCGCCAGATTGATGGGAAGCGGCAGGATCGGTGGGACATCACCAGGCGGAATGTTGCATTCCTGTAGAAACAGCCATGTTGTAAATGAAAATACTGAGAGATGTTGTTGCTACGGGTGGCGTAGCACTTGCTACATATGGCGTAGCATTTGCTACATTTGGCGTAGCATTTGCTACATTAGGCGTAGCATTTGCTAAAAAGGACGTTGTTTTTGCTATGAGTTTTGTAGATTTTTTTATGAGGCAAGTGTATGACTACATATTTCTGCATTGACCTTCCTATACCCTTTTAATTTTATTAATATTTTTAAATCCTCTTATTTTCCTGGGCTGGTAAAGCTAATAATAAGAAGGGTTATGATTGTAGCAGTCAATGTTTGTAAATTTTAATGTTCCACCGTAACGAATAAACTACTGAGCCGATAATGACGAATGTTTCATTATTATACGATCCGGATGGCATTGAGATACCCAACTATGATAAACAGGCAAGTTAAAAATGTATTATAGTTTTTTAGGTGCTGTTGCAGAGATTGATCTCATATTTTTCTATTTTCGTGTAACCGGACTCACACGTATCTGAAATTCATGACATATTCTGAAATGACGCGTGGGTTTGTTTAGGCCAGGTGCTAGCGCGCAGATATTATATATCATACTAGGTACCTAGTTATGGGTACACCTCGCCCGTCTGCTCTAGATTAAGTTAACTACATAATATGTCTGTCTAAATGTTAGCAACTAGATATCGTTTGCAAGCTCAGCGGTCTATGCCCACCGGCTGTGCCATGTATGCTTTTGAATTTAGAATAAAAATCACCTCCAAATCGCCAATACATGTTCTCATTTTTATCCTCAGTAAAAATTCTGAGTATTTAGTTTATTGTTAAAAAGGTTTCTCACGCTCCGACACCAAAAGTACCTTGAAGCTATAAATATGCACAGTACTCTACGTTCAAAACGGTAAACAACCCGTCGCCTACAAGCATCGTAGTTGATTATTTTCTGGTATTAGATTTTCCCTTCATCTATTTTTACGTCAGTCCTTGTTACAAAAATAAAACAACGAAAGTAAGTTAAACCGTGATTCGATAATCTTAGAAAACGGTGCAGGTGTATTGTAGTACTAATAATGTTTTGATTGGTCAATTGGTATATAACCTATCTATTTTTTAGATTCAGGAACGAAAATAGTCGAGGAATCAAAATTAACCGCCACCGCGCCGGGCAAACGTTATGATTGGTAGAATGAATTTGTCAGAAACCGGTGCAAAATTGAAAGCTGGCCGAATTACGTTTAGCAAACAACTTGTGTAGTTTTGTAGCTAGCGCAGATTTACTGATAGCGGGCAGTACAGTAATTATGGCATACCAGTTAGTTAAACGTTCCCTACCGCTATACTAACTGGTCAGTATAGTTTTTAGACATAATTCGTATTTAACGTAATTTTAATGATTGTGTGAGCTTGATATTAAGAATAATTATCAATTTATCGAAAATTACTTGAACTGCGAGCGGATTCATTTAGGCATAGTATCAAATGTTATAGGTTAATTATACTTGTATGATGGATTCAAAAATCCATCGAATTTTTGTTACGTTTACCTTGGTTTTTTACATTATTTCTGAATTTAGCCAAGACTTGAAGTTCTAATGTTTGTACCCATTCAACCATCCAAGATCGCCATCGTACGAGCCTTCGAACCAACAAACTAACGATAAATCCAATTCAAGTGAAGTGATTGGAATTTTAGATGGACGTGTAAGAATAGATTGAGTTCGCAGCTCTTTGCGAAAACCATCCCCGTTGATCAATTTTCTTGATGAAATCTAGATCTAGATGAAAGCAAATGTTTCATCGCAAATGCGATGAAACATTTGCTTATAGACCGATCTATAAAGACCTGCCGTTTCTGATAACTTGAAGCGTATTTACCTTACCGCATTACACTTTGAAAAGTTGCCGATGTAAACGTTGCGAAGTTCGATCAATTACTATTAGTTCTATTTGCGAATGAGTATTTATAGGATAACATACTCGTAACTCTGTCTTTTTGTTTCTTATTTCATGTCTGTGTGGATATGTTTTTATTGGTTATTGATTTTTTTCTAAGTGTGTGCAATTGAATAAATAAAGCTGCGTTTGTATGTGAGTAAATGTGTAAATTTAACAGTTTCAGTTTCATAACTTTGCCTAAATATCTTGATAAATAACAACCACTGAAGTTGATACACTCAATGATTAAAATCCATGCATTATAGTAGCCAAGTAAAGCGAACATAATTTGATAATGTTCGAATGAAGTTGTTGCAGGCCGAGCAAATAACGGGGTATGAACTGTGAGTCCTACTATTGCATTAATTCCAGGCTGTAATTGGATAACTAGCTGGGGGGGTCTAAATGATCCTCTCTAAATGATTCGTACATAATGATCGAAAGTTACATAATTTCAACATTAGTGCAGTTTCTGTTTACTCAAAATTGTTCAAAATGATAAAATAATTCGAAGCTGACTCTATCAACAAATTCTTTCTTTTTTTTTGAATATGGTGTGGTGTAAAGGCATCTAAAACTTATTAATATAAATATATGAAGAATAGTATCTTACTACAAACTTTATTTGCGATAAAGTAATGGTTAAAGTTGGGATAACATACTCCAAGCTATGTTTTTTTTTTTTTTTTTTTTGTTTTAAAAAAAACGTTGCCCCACACTAGGAATTTCTCCTGTATCGTGGGTGCGTTTACAAACATTTAAACTCACATACACAAACACACCCAGACCCGAAACAACTATCTGTAGGCCATACAAATATTTGTTCCGTGCGGGGATCGAACCCGCGACACGCAGCGCAGCAGTCCAATCTCTTAGCCACTGCGCCAACCGTGCCGTTTAGTTTTAACAAACAGATACCGACTGAATAGCGTAACATACGAGTAACATAGGCTGTATCGCAATGAGTTAAATAGACCGTACTTGTTATTTTATCATCAACCGAGCACGAACCACAATTCTAGCTAACGATGCCAAATCTTTCTGTTTCCATCACGATATCACAGTATTAGGCTAAAGCCAGTAACGCTTTGCACAACGTAGCAACAAAATCCAGAACCTCATTCTCAGCGGCAATGACAAATGTAATATTTTATGTAGTAGTCTATAACTGTATAGTTCCAGTGGGCGCAAGCGAGACTGCTGATCATGATACTGAGTTCGATTCTCGGGTCCGGTTAAGTGTTATTGGATTTTCTATTAGGAATCATTCTGTAGCAGCCTCGGAGTCTGGATTCGTGTCCGGTTGATGCCAATAGGCTCTAACTACATGCTATACTATCTAAACTAAATATATGGCGGAATGTGGGTGTACAAATAGGTAAGCCTCTACCTAACCCTTCGCGGATTATAGGTGTTATGTTAGTCTATAACCTTCAGCATAGTAGCACTCGTAGCATTTATTATTTACAGGCGATTTCTTGAATTCAAATCGCTCTGAGATATACATACTCCACGGTAAAATGTTAATAAATAAAACGTTATAAAAATGTTAACCCACCGTTAACATTTTATATTAGAACTAGGTTAAATGTAAAATACGAATGCATTTTACATGAATAAGGTATAAGCGGTCATTCAGATTCAAACCATCAACTTGCGCAACTGGTGCTTTATTGATTTACGTAAGCTCTAAAGGAAGGGGGGGAGGGGTCTTTGTTTAGCTTTATGATAACATAGTGGTCAGCGATATTTATTTAATTATTTTTTCTAATTTTCTTTTACACTTTTACTTTTTATGCTAACTATTGACGAGGGAGGAGAGCGGGGGGAATTACCATAAAAACTGCTTACGTAATACTTGAATGACCCAATTAGGACAAGTTTCATGAATAATATTAATTTCGACCAAAACTGAATGAACATAAATAAACTGCGCGCTGTCAAACCACACCGAGCTTTAATGTATTCGGTTTAAAATAAACTAAAGTATGTGCCTTACTTGTTTGCGAATTATTTCTACCATTAGTTTGGTTTCGATTGAATAACATTTTTGATTTCTGGATTTGAAAGAAATGCTTCTTATGAAAATTTTATACTTCGGAAGACTACTAATTCCTCCTTATTCTACAAAATTTCATCCCGTTACGAATCGAATAACTATAGACTTTCGCGAGCGATCTTATTAAAGTCTCTTAGAAACTCAAAAGCAAACCCGTATTCGCAAATCTATGTTTAAAGATTCGAAGCGACGAATCTTTCATACAAGTCAAACACTATAAACTCACTAAACTTCATCTTGGTTTGGTCAATAGCTTTTGAAGTTTGAGTTTAATGTTGGTCGAGATAAGCCACGTTTCAGGTTATAAAATATTCTTGGTGTTAGAGCGTTAGCAACTGTGACCTCACTTGATTAAAAAGTTTATAGGTAACGGCATGTTACATTTTATAGTTACTAGAGCACAATACTGATTATTGGATAAGGAATTGAACAATTTCAACCTGTAAATAGGCTTCTAAGAATGCAAAGTAGTAGAAGTGATAGGCTTTACCACAAAACAGTTTGAAATGTATTTTTCCATGAAGCCAAAATTTAAATGACCTCTGTTTTTGTTAACTAGCGACCCGCCTCTGTGTTCGCCAACTACTGATTTCACAAATATTGCGATTTTTGTTCTATATTTTAGTTTATAATATATGTTTGACTTTTCCACTGCCTAAAGAAGACGTAAAATGCCTATGCATACGGGTGTTATCTTGCTGCAATTTCATTATGTGCAAATTTTTCAAGATTTCAATCACGTCATTGATTAAGATCTACGAAACGCACTTATAAAACATCGTGTGTCTCTAATGCTCCCATGTAGATTTCAGAGACAAGATAGATAGATTTTAAGTCAACATTCTGTAGTCTGTTAGTAGGTACTTAGGTAAGACATAATGAATCTTGTGTTTTAAGTGACTTTGTTAATTTTCTTCCAAATTCATTTTATGAGTTTGATTTCCGTCATTTTCCAGATTTCTATTATACAAGATGAGTTTTTAGTCACCGTCCAAATTCTGATCTTTGGCGAAAATCATTAAATACGTGTTTATTCTTTTAGTATCACTCAATACAAAAATATTGAGATATCACATCACAAAGTTTTAACGATTCACGGAGAGCGGATAATCCTTTCGAGAAAATTATTTAATATGAAAATATTACGTATCGAGTTTTTTAAAAACAATTGTGTTAGTAAATGATACTTAATGCCTAGAAAAAATTTGGACGGTGACTAAAATATCCTTTTGTATAAAACCTACTTTTAACCTTCGACCTCAAAAATGTGTGCCTGTACAATCACTGATAGCCGATGGCAGTGTCAAGTCCCAGAAGATCGGGTTGTCACCATTTATCCATTGACCATTTATCGTGCGCGGCTCCAATCCCTGAGAGTAACAGATTTTTTACTCGACCTAATAAATCAACGTGAGTGACAGAGATTTAAGTCCGAACAATGTGTAAAATGGAGCGAGTTTTAATGAAATAAAAGAGGAGCAAACAGCTTAAAAGAAAATAATATGACCTGTACGACAACTGGGCAAAACAAAAAAAAACAACAACACAAGTAATTGGGAAATTGGGCTCTCGAATAGCTGAAGAGAACTGGATGAAATACGTGATTAAAATCACGGAAACGGTAAACGTTCACTGACATGTGACATTTCTAAAGACCTTACTCTACGTTAGTGCCTCTCGCGGAAATAGTCTTCTTTGTGTAGACGCATTAAGCTTAAAGACATCGTTAGCCAGTAATCTTAACGCCCAAGATTATGTTGGAATAATTAAATATCACGAGCAATTTATTTTTTGTTAGCCCATATTGTCCCACTCCTGAGCAAAGGCCTCCCCCACTCCTTCGACTTCTTACGATGGTGTGCTTCTTCTCGCCAGTTGGTGAGAAAGCCATCAAAAGCGTGCCGCCATCTTCTCCTCTAGCTGTCTTCTCTCTCTGTCTAGCTGTGTCAGGGCTCCAGTCTTGCGATATTTGGGCCCAGTCCCATTTCAGTCTCGCAGCTTTATAAGCTACGTCGGCAATTTGCGTTCTGGAGCGCAGTGTGGTGTTTTTTATGCGGTCAGTTAATTTTACATTGAGACCGCTGCGCTCCATCGCTCGTTGGCAAACCTTGAGTTTGGACTTCTGGACGTCAGTCAAAGACTAAGTCTGTGCACCATATGTCAAAATGAGGAGAATACACATGTCCATTAGCTTGCGTTTTAAGGGGATGGGTAAAATGCCCTTTTTTTTCATCAAATAACCATTTCCGCTCTTGGGCAGAGCGAAAGGGAGTGTCAGACTTCTACTGACTAAATGACTTAAAACCACCCATGTTCCTTCTTAGCCCTTCATGTCGAAGCCGAGGTATCTCTTGCGAACAACCCGCAGCCCGGGGTAAATTGCCCTTGAATAACTCTTTCATGGACTAGTAGGCGTTTTCTTTGCATCTTGCCACTTCTTTATCTTGTCTCGCCTGGAAAGAGACTCCTTGGCCCAGATATTCTTGGGCATTGTGTATTTTCTCCCCATTTAAGTGCACGTTGAAAGGTGAGCTGTTGGTCATGAGCTAGTCTTTGACATGTAGAAAAAAGCACAATGTCATCAGCGAAGCGTAGATTTGTCAACCTCGCCTCGCCGAGACAGGAGAGAGGTATCTCTCCTCTCATGCGGTCGCCAACGTTCTGAAGACTTCTTCTAGGGTACTGGTGAATAGCTTAGGAGATAGCGGGTCGCCCTGTTTGACTCCCTTTAGGATTCTGAATTGTAAACAAATCCGATCTAGCTATAAAGCGGCTGTACTGCCGGTATAAATATTTTGTAAGTGAGGTATATATTGGTGGATTCTACATTTTCATGGCTAAGAGCTTTAGAAATGACAAAGTGCGTTATACTATCGAAAAAATCCCTTTAATCTATAGTTTAAATCTATCTTTTTTCTGTACCTAAAGTAAGTCTCTGATCAATAAGTTGCAAAGTGTCGTGTGATAATTATTCTAAAATAACTGTTCTAATGTCCGTCTACACTGCGCCAACCATGTCGTCATATAGATGTAGTGTGGTGTTAGCCCTTTGTATCGAGGCCGCCGTATCACTTTCGAACAACCCGTAGCCCCGACGGGCGTCAGTCCTTGCGGGGGCCCCTTCAATGTTGCTGACATCTCTTTGAGGCGCGCGTGGAACACGAACGCGCCGTCTAAACGGCCTGTCATCGTCATGGGACGGACGGACGATGAGCTAGCCCGTTATTTAAGCGACGCATTTTAGTTTCCGACAACCACGCGAACGGAGTCGCGGGCACAGCTAGTTTCTAAATAAATGTTTCCATCCCGTTTATTTAATTTAGCTATTGTCTCCTAAAATATTTTTTCTACAAAACTCGATCGATACTGTTAATGTATGAAACGGAGTGAATAGAAACTAAGGGGTGAGTTGAGACAGAACTTTGAGAGAGATTTTAACGTTGAATGAATGTGGTATGTGGCAAACATTGTTTCTATTTAATAAAGTAAAATTGAGTGAATAACTTGTTGGTAACATATCGTATTAATTCAATGTTAAAATCCCTTTCAAAGTTTTGTTTCGATTCACCCCGTTTTACGGTATACATAAGCTAACATAAGATAATATTTACTTCGCATTAAACAGTCAACCAATAAATCGAACTCTTAACCTTCAAGATTCCCTTATTATTGCTTTCAACTCCTAACTATTGAGGAGTAGTACCTTACATAATCAGCTCACCTAGATCATCATCATTATCATCATCATCAGCCTATAATGTTCCCACTGCAGGGACTCAAGCCTCCTCTCTAAGAGAGGCTATAATGCACTACGCGGGCTTAGTGCGGGTTGGTAGATGTCACATGTCTTAGATTTTTTTTTGTTCTTTGACATTGCCTCACAAGTTGCCTCACGATGTTTTCCTTCACCGCTTGAGACCAGTGGTTATGAAATAAATTAAACAAAGTAATGCGCCTGACGATAAACCATAATATACGTCCCCATAATATTTGATTAAGGAATTATCCTCCCACTCCTAACCGTTAAGGACTTGTACCTTCCATCATCAGCTCATCAACATGAAGTGACAACTGCTAGATGCGAATACTTGAAAAGCTTTAGAAAAAGCACGAAACACGTAATACCTGCCTATATAATTCGAGGGTTGCCCTAGATTTCTCTGGGATGCCATCATCATAATAGACTGAAAGAATACAACTATCGGTCCATAAGTACGCATTATTTTGAAATAATTTTCTTCCAACTCCTAACCCTTTCAAACATAAAAATAATTTTGAAAATCGGTCCACAATTGACGGAGTTATTTATGCGCGGACATACATAAAAAAACAGATACACACGAATAGAGAACCTATTTTTTTTGTGAAAGTCGGTTAAAAATAAATCTGCTATACATTTTTACCGTGCTGTAACAAACAAGCATTGCTGCAATGTTGAAGCGACACGTTTTGTTTATTTTTTTTTTTCAATATTAAAAACAAAGGCATTTGAATGGCGCATAATCAATTGCAAACGCGCAAAATGCTATCATGAATTCATTCATGAAAACATTTTGCGCATCGATGTACTAATACAACCTGTATGTTCGGGTGTAGTTTAGTAGAGTTGCTAAAGTCATGTTATTTATTGGCGAACCCAAGCTCAAAGTGTCAGTACTAAGTTCTGCAATTAATTCCAATCGTTTTGTTAAAATAATGTTGTTGTTAGAGATAGTGCACAGGGCTGCGGGTTGTTCGAAAGAGATTCCGTGGCCCGGACACTAAAGGCTTAGAAGGAACATGGGTGGTTTTTAGTCAGTAGAAGTCTGACACTCCCTACTGCTCCGCTCAGAGCGGGAGGAATCATTTGATATACAGCGCCATTACTGTTTAATATGGAACATTAGCAATAATTAGCCGAGACAATACCGTCCTATTTGTGTCGCGCGCAGGAGTTAATCAATCTTAAGTACAATCTATCTATTCACCGTAAATCAGATTATTACTGATTTCTGATTTAGACGTTAGCAATATCAGAGTCCGACGGACCTGGCTTAATCAGGAATTAGAGAATTTAGTTATGTGTTTGTTGGGGCAGATCAAGATCAAATTAATCGCAGTAAATATAACACCTAATAAAGATACTTATGGGTTTCTGTATTCACCTGATCTTCAATCATATTTGCTAGCAGTTTTGGTAATAAAACTATTTTTCTGCAAGTATTAAAATCGAATGGCATATTTACAGTACCTTGGGCAGGGTACTATTGGGGTTTCATTATGACATTTCTCAGAATTGAAGTAAATTCAGTTTCGTGTGCTTGAACGAAATTGTATTTTTTATAATTTTACTATAAAAACGCTTGTTGCTGTTTCCGTGAATTTACTATATTTTTATGATACCCCGGGATAGGACGAGATATCTCGTTCACGCAATAACTAACTTACCCCACATAACTAACTTACCCGCAAGTATGTTAAATGAAGGAACCTGCTCGTAAATAAACCTCATTTGAGGCTCACGGCAATATTTTTTTGTCTATTTTAGAAGAAGAACGTAAAAACGTTCTTCTTCAAATTATACCTGCCTAAAAGGCAGGTATAATTTCCATGAAATTCTACTCAGAATGGAACGAGCGCCTAGAGAACACCCCGGAGAGCTTGATAGCTATGATGGAAAATGTGAAAAAAAGAACTCTTCTCGTTTTACAAATATTTAAATTCACAAACCAGACAGACTAAAACAACTACCTGTGGGCCATCCAAATATTTTTAATGTGCGGGAATCGAACTCGCGACACGCTTCGCAACAACAAATAGCTCAGTTACGAGTACTACGCTAACGTGGCATGTAGGATTGACGTAAGTTAAATCTATATTAATACTTCTTCTTCTTAGCGAGTCGATGGCAATCTAAATTGTGTCGGCCCAGAATCCGGCTACTAGTTTGGCGCTTTCGGTAGCGTCCATCAGATCCTGTAGTGAACAACTAGCAGGACAGGCAGGGCACGATATTAAGTGCCCCATTGTTTGAGGAACAGCACCACATTTACACTCCAGTGCAGAGTCATTTATGTATCTCCACCTCAGCAACTTTCCTTTGCCGCGACCAACCTGGGTCCGGAGTATATTAATACTGTTGCAAGTCGCTAAAGGAAGGGACATACTTTGAAATCGATTACCACATAAATCTAGCCAAGATCTTTGTGGAGTTTATAATCTACTTAAGATATATTTAATTACTCCACGGTAATAATAATTATCATAGTATTTATTATACAGGGTGGAATCATCGGCGAACAAACGATAACCACATAAAATTAAGTACTCATGTAAATTTTTCGTCAAATACAACAAAAACAAATAGTTTATTTCACCTACATATATGATTTAGTAAACCCGCATTTCACCAGTTATGTTTATGTCCCATAATAGTGGCGCGCCTATTGCCACCAACCGGGTACAAATTCAGATTCCGTGGCTACTTCTGAGGAATTCCCGATGGGAAAAATCAATGACGCTTTGCTCGACCCGGGAATCGAACCCAGGATCTCTTGCTAAGAAGTCGCATTTGCAACCATTAGACCAATGAGGCCAGTCATTTTTAGACATTTAATTGAGAAACCTCAAAACCCTAATAAGGTAATAAGGTGTCCTATCGATACGAATACGAAAAAATAATGTTTTGTCTTCCCGCAACTGATAAACATTCATAATTGATATTATCCTAGACTCGACTCATTCATTATTAATCATTATTGAAATTGATACTAAATACACAGTGTGCGATGACAAACAATGACCCACTCATTGATTGTGGATCAACAATCTTGATAAAAGATAAGATACATATCTACATGTCGGCTCGTTGATGAATATGCGCTTAGAATGTAACACCTGCGAAGTGTTTGGCGTTTTGCGGCCTTTAGAGGTATGGTGTCCAATGCGGACCATAGTCCCATGGATCGCTAGTGATCGTTAGGGTGTGGTGTTGCACATACTGGCCTAGGCCAGTGCTGACACAGGGAGACAGCCCTGTTAAGAAGGAAAGGAAACACAGGCCTGTTTCTAGAAACATCTAGTAACCCTGTTTACCTACCGCCTGGCCTGGCCTGGCTACCTACTAACAGTTTTGACTCACATGTAGACAAAATGTGAGTCAAAATTGTTAGTAGGTTATATAATATTTGGGTAAGTATGAAGACATATAACAAAAAAGTTAAAATGTGAAGATTGTGAATCAGCCTGATGGCTGATTCAGTAAGAGAGCGCAATAAATGAATATTATATTTAACCACATAAATGATACTACTTTTATGCTGGTAAATAAAACAAAAAATATATATATATTTGAATATTCAATTATGAAATGAAATGAAAATAGAATGGACCCCGCCTGCTTCCAAGTTTTGTTAAAATTAAAATGTGCTTGTTTTTTGCTTTTCAGTTTTTTCACTCGGGTTTTTTAGTTTTTTAACTACTTTTTTTATTCAATGCGTCTTAAGATATTTTGTAGTAGAACATTCTTTTCTTGTAGTCTCATAGAGAATGAAAGATCGAAAAGATATTTTTTTAATTTTATTTTAATGTCTAGGTACTCAGAGTGCCAACATAAATTTTACACGCGTTACTATATTAATTTATTCATACATCTGAAGGCTTATCTTGAGTTACCTTTTGTCTAATATTTCTAATGCGAGAAGGGTACACAATTAAGGCAGACGTCTCAACCTAGTCCCGAAACAAATATAAACAGGTGTTGTACATAGTTTGACGAGATCGTGGCAGAATCTTAACAATGGCGATAGAAAGCAAAGAATAGAGGCCAAGGGAAAAAAATGGTGAAAATATTAAATTTTGAATAAAGAAACGTGGTGAGGTGGGGTCGTTAGACCTTACTGCCCACACGATAAGAAGAAGAATAAAGAAACAACGGCTGACTGGTAGAGAATGCCTAGTTGCATTAAGTTCGCCTATGTACCACTCTTGTACGTGAAGTTTAAATAAATCAATCAATCAAATGGATGGAGTTTTAACCTATTGCAAATTACAACTAAAATGACCGTGAATGTTTTATGTTTATATTAACGGATTGCCAATTCTACGGCCAACCTGATGAGATGCGTTGCCTTCCTAGAGCCAAAACTGAAATGTGTCACGTACCTGTGTAAACTGAGAATTATGCTCAGAAATAGGTAGTAGGTTTGGGTGGGTGATGAAAGTATTTTTCTTGTCGAACTCCCTTACAAAGAGCACTCACACTTACTGTGCAAAATATCTCAGATTAATAAAGTTTATCGTATGTACTTACTAGCCAGTTCAAAATGTTATGGAGGCTACCGATAACCGGCTCCGTTGCAAACGCGATGGTATTAGGGCCTTCTTCCAGCCGGTGTATGACATGCAAGAACTTCGGATTATTCTCCTTATGCAGCGTAGTGACGCACTCCCGGATCACTTCCAGCATTGTCTCCTTATGCCTCGGCTTATACAGCTTCTCGGCGATGCGCTTGTCAAACACAAAGATAGAGACCTCCTGAGGACAAACGGTATGGATTTTAATAAAGAACAGTCAGGTATACTTGGAAGAAACCAAACACCATCAAAGTAACCACGAAGGTTACAGAGTTGCAGGTGGTGTGGTTATACTTCTTTTTTTTCATATCATGCTTCACAAAATCAATTCATAGTTTATTTCCACTTTTTCACTTCCTCTCTTCCATCCATCAATCATTTATATTCATAACACTTTTAGTCACATGCGATTCATCCCTCCTCGTAACATGTTCATACCAAAACAGTCGATTCACTTTCTATTTTCCAGTAAATGGCGCAACTTTAAATCTACCTCTAATATACTCGTTATTTACCTTATCCATTTTTGTCACACTACACATTCATCTCAACATTCTCATCTCCGCTACCTGTAATATTTTTTCATACATATTCTTCGCAGTCCAGAATTCTGTACCATACAGTACGACAGGTCTAATCAAGGAATCACGGGTAATTACAAAATTGGTATAATAATTATATTGGTTTTTGGTTGTGAGACGTTGAATTGCTAAGGCAACCGAACTTAAGCTCAGTGACCTGCTGGGCTACTGCGTATCTTTTTAAATGCCAGTGGCTATCATAGTGTCCATCGATTAACTGTCAAATGGTTCCATTTTGTACCAAACCAAACCATTTGACAGTCAATCGATGGACACTATGATAGCGACTGACATTTAAAAAGATACGCAATAGCCCAGCAGATGAGGGCTTTCTTCTTTTCTTTTCCTCACAAAGCATAAATTAGTTTGATTTGGCCTAGAACGTCCGTTTATACTAGAACAAAGATGATTGCCTAGGATCTTGATGGTAAAAGTCATTAGTGCAATAATATTTAGGTATTCCTTTTCATTCTGTTTAGGTTAGGCAAAACGGGTATTGATTAGTTAAATGTGTAGATATTTTAGTCAAAATCATTGGATTCAGATGATAAAATATGTATTTTAAATCATTGAGCCGAGCCGATTCACAAAAACGAGGGAGGTATGTGCTCAAGGTAAACTTTAAGTCGAGTGTTTCCGGCTTACTGACTTGTTCGGGCCGTGGGCGGGATATTTTTTATTACAATCATTTTATTTATTCGGAAAAACAAACAGGTACACATACATTACAAATGAGTAGACATTAAAGGGTTCTGGGTAAAATGGGAAACGTCCTTATAATATTATGTGAATAGGATGAAATGCCAACAAAAAACGGTTCGTTTTTCTTCTTGAACTGAAGACTCAAATGTCCGACCATGAACATGAACGCGACAGTTCTGTCATTCGCCTCCTCTAATTCCTGGTTTCAGTTGTGCCATGGACAAGAGAAAAGCTGTCTAATATCTAAGACTCAAACTCTAGTTCAGTTCATCTATAAACCGTTAGCCAACACAAAAACCGAGGTAGGTTAATAGGTCAGTGTTCACAATTTCCTTCTATACGTATAGACCGGATTTATTAAATCATTTTATTTGAGAACAAAACCGGGGGTTCTAAAATGGCAACTTTAGATCATATACTATAGATCATAATATGAATTGCGTTACAATTCGTAAAATGGACTATTCGTAATAGTAACTGCGGCTGTGACATTGACTTATATATTACGTAGCGTAAGGACTGGGCAGACGGCATGTTAAAATGACGCCACAAACGTGGTCCCAATAAGGTCTTTCCTAAGCCGAAGTGAACTAGTCCACGATCGGCTCTCTTCGGGTGCGGTCGTAAATTTTATTAAAAGCTTTATTTATGTTCTTTATACCTTAAAAATGCCACGCCGCTTATACAAGGTTACGTTAACGAGCAGACAACACCAATTCTCTGTATGGCGAACGCGTCGAGCAAATGTTCGGACGACCGTATCTTTAGTTTTTATATCAATGTTGCTGTGACCATTTTACAAATTTTAACGCAATTCGTATTATGATTTGCTAAAGTGGCCATTTTAGACCCCCTGTTATCACAGAATTAGTTGACAAAAGAAATCGAATGTTTTGCGTACCTACGTAACTGTGATTGTGATAAAAAAATCTTACGTATTTCTTACGTATTATATTAACGAATACGTAAGAAATACGTAAGATTTTTTTCATGAAACTGTAAGCCGGTCACGATACCGAAATAAAGATTAATTACTTTTGTCTGAGAAGTAAGTATTAAATACACGATCCCGAATCTAAACTAATATTATAAAGAGGAAAGATTTGTTTGTTTGTTTGTACCGATTTAACTCAAAAACTACTCGTACTTGACCGATTTTGAAAATTCTTTTACCAGTATAAAGCTACATCTTTGCCGAGTAACATAGGCTATATTTACTTCCAGAAATAATTAGGGATCTCTAAGAAAGCTTGAATAATGTAACCCAAAGTGTAATTTTTTTTTCGTACAACGTCTTTCATCGCATGCGCTGTGAGAAGTATTGGTGACTGCGCAAAAAAATTGTACTACAATATTGAAGAACACAGTCATCAATATGTATAAAAAGTACCCGCGCAGCAAACGCCTATCTCCAACGGATAACTCACAATTACTGCTTTTACTATTGAAATCTAAACTAATTAGTTCCACTATATACAGATTATAAAAGAAAATCTTCCGCCGCGTCGGCGTCGGTCTGTCGGTCACCAATGGATAGACTGGTTATCGAGTAAGGTTTAATATAATTGTATGAATACTTTCGTCGCATTATCCGACATCCACGTGGGCGAAGCCGCGGGCGAAGTGCTATATTATATAATTATAAAACTCTGTATATTTGTTTGCACCATTTCTTCATTAAGAACCAAAGTAAATAATTGCATAATTAAGAAACAAATTACCACAAATTCTTCTGCTTAAGTCGTAATCTGTTTATATCAAAAGTTTTTATGTCCAAGGTTTTGCCGGAGCTCAGGTACTAACGGGAGAGGTATACAGAGGAGAATAGAATTTTGTTCCAAACAACTAGGGTAAGAATTTCTCATCAGATAAATGAATACTTCATTAGATATTATGATAAAAGGAGCCTAGATTGTAATAAATCAGTAAACTTTTTCAGTGCCGCCTTCAGTAAACTTAGTTTTTACTTTCATTAGCCCTTTGGATTGTTACTGTATCTAGGGAATATTTCGTGTAGGTAACTACCTGAGTTTAACTTTGCTACTTGACAGAAAGTACAAACTCGAGGCACACAGGGGTAAATCGTACAAGTTAAATGTTGTGTTAGTCAAGTTTTGGGGTTTAAAAGTTAGATTGCCGAAAAGGTAAAGGCTGCTGTTTTAAAGATAACCTACAACTACTAATAGCATTTCTGAAGTAGTTTGAAAATAACATATTGGGTGAACACCCACATGTTATTTTCAAACTACTTCATAACAAATCATTATACATTAAAATTGAATAGAGGAAAAAAGTAAATTAAATAGTATAATTGAAATATAGTAAAATGTATAATAAAGAAATACCCTAAACCATAACATAATATTATATAAGTAGCTGAACTACCACAACTTTATCTATAAAATACCGACCCTAAAATAAATAAAAGTTGTGCTTAATATGGTATAAGTAACAGCTGATACTTGAATTTACGTCCTTGACTACATCAGTTACCGCGTTATCGGTTCGAAGAAAATACAACAAAGCAACTAACCAACCGACTCTCCGCAAAACTTCCATTCCAATTGATATTAGGGTATCGGATAAAGTCACAATATTTTGTGCCACATCATAAGACTAGGTACCTGTATCCAGGTACCTAGTTTATAAATAACAGATAGTCAAAAAATGTATACTGATGTCACCTGTCCAATGTGTCTATGTAAATATCCGCTCGTGTGTTGAAGGGGATAATTTAATGAGCGCTGCGAATAGCTTCCTCGTGTATATACTCAGGGGAATTGGTGCAGAGAACACGAGCCCGTCAATATCACTTTAGTTCTAATCACGGTGCAACGTTCACAGGCACGTGTCCCTGATTTTATACTTATTATGATTGGCTGAAGGTTACCTATCCATTAGGAATATTAAAAGTCAAGAGAACGGGTACAGTGCAGTGTAGGAAGGTGTCCTTGTACGAAATAACCGAGCGTGTTCGAATTGAAAAAAGTTAAGGAATGTATTATTACATTAAGAGTGTGAAAATACCCTAAACGAAGCCGAAAGTATCTTGTTCCTCCTGTCATTGTCATCACTTATTTTTTCTGGACTATACCTAACCTTCAAGTAACGGAAATATTAGAAATCAAAGTCTCAACTTTTAACAAGTTATTTTTTTAAACCAGTTTTTAAGGTTTACTTTAAATACTTTTATGACCAGTTTACTATCCGTTGTATTTATCAACACAATGGTTTAAGATCGTTACATTGAGTTTTTCCATAAAACGTGATTTTTCATCCCAGAAACAAAGTCGTTTCCCAGCCATAGTTTTTGGATAAGGTAGCTTATTTTGATGTATAGAATGCTTGGATGACGGCTTCGTATTCACCCTGCATTTGTTTACTACACATTTACGAATACACAATCCAATCTGATGCAGCAGACTACTGAAATAAAACCTTGGCTTGAAATCCCTTTTGAAATGAGCCACGGGACTCGATAATGGAACACCTTGTTCTAAATGACACCTATGGCTTAGCAACATCACGATAGAGGAAGGAAAGGAAGACGAAGGAGGAAGAAGGAATCAAGATAAAAGAAAGACGAGCAGAGCGGTGAAGAGAAGTCAAGATGCTGCCAATCACAGGAGAAACTAGAGACTAGATATGGATTTCGACGAATGTTGGTGGTGAGAGCCTCGTCGGTCGAGTGGTCGCGAGCTCGACTGCTGCGCATGAGGTCCTGGTTTGAACTCCCAGGTCGGGTAGAGTGTCTTGGTTTTTCCAACACGAATTTTTCAGTAGAAGCAAGAAAATATGGATTCGTGCCCCTTTAATAGCATTAGGCTCACCTCTATTACATGGGACTTAACATGACAGGCAATATGTGGGTGAACTATTAGGTTTTCCTCTACCTAACCTTTTAGGTACTACAGGTGTGATGAAATGTTCTATGTATTTTTCCCCCACGTTTTCTTTCCGAACCGCTGGTTTTCGCTTGTATGGGGAACGGCACTGAACCTCGCATGTGCAGACGTTAGCGGGAGCCGTGGGGGGCAGTAGCAAACCCAGAGCCACGGTGAGAGCACGTCCAATTCGATAAAAATATTAGGAATTTCGATATAACTTTATAGAATTTATTAGTCGTTGATTTGATTTATTTTTTTCATTTGTAGTGCTTTCTCCTAGCTTGTTTTGGCTATTTCTTGGCTATATATATATTTAAATTATTAAACTTGAAGTACATTTTGAAACTAAGATTTTACTATGCGTTTAACTACTAGTTTACGATCATGCTTTTAGGTTCGACTATTGGTTTACATTATAAGTCATCCTATTTCATTGGCACGATATTACTAACCACAGCCTTTTTTTTTTTTTTGGTGGGTGGAAAATCATCAAAGAACCCCTCCCGCTCTTGGGCAGAGCAAAAGGGAGTGTCAGACTTCTACTGACTAAAAACCACCCATGTTCCTTCTTAGCCCTTCATTTCGAGGCCGCGGTATCTCTTGCGAACAACCCGCAGCCCCGACGGCACACCACCAACCATAGCCTCAAAAGCTCATTAAAGAAAACCGAACCTAATATCCAGGGTAGAACGTTGAAAGCTCCAAGTTAATTAAACAGCAGTATAAGGTAGGAAAGTATAATAGATGAAAGTTTGTCTTACGACAGCCGGTCTTATTGAAGCGAGCTATGTCTATCTGTGATAGTCTACCGTCCGTGTTTTTGTTCATACATCCAATTTTATTCGTTCACGTGTATGAAAATATATGTTATATATTATTCATACTTTAATTAAAGTAAATAACTCTGCCCATGTTTTTCTGCGGCGTTTCATATACGTACAATAACAATTCGAAGGATTTTGCAAAAGAATTCATAATTATGCTGTGCATTCGGTTAAGTAGATTACTCAAAAAATTTACTGTTTTTATGAATTAAATAACACTTGAAAACAGTCGTAGACAGCGAGAAGGAAGGTGTTGTCCTACAGTGGGATACACTAGGTTCATAGTCAAAACTAAACAACACTTAAAAAAATGCAATATCAATTTGTTGCACTTAACAACGAAACATAATACAACACCGACATACAATTTATTTAGTAATATTAAATGATTCATCAAAACAGCGACATATTTGTTGAATTATTTGCGTTACTATTACTGAATATTGGAATGTAAGGCACTGCCATTATAAACTTGTTAATATCCGGAGTTACCCTAGCAATTAATTATTCACATTAGCTTCTAATGGAAACCATATTGTTCCTGTCTTGATGAGAATATATTAACCTTGCCACGTATCTACGCCGATCAATAACGTCAGTTTCCTTTATGTTAAGTAGATTAGAGACAGAGGATTGGCAATATCCTGTCAACATAACAGGATATTGCCAATCTCCGCACTTCATCGGCCGCTCACAGGCATCATGTTAGTTTAGTTGAATCTTAGATACCTCTTATCTTTCTCCAAATTCTTCATAAATGCATATCATAATACAACATAACATAACAGTTTGTAATACCCTGAGGGTTAGCCAGTGTACCTAATATTACACCCACAATTCGCCAGTTATGTTTAAGCCCCAAGTACCTAACACGAGGGGCGAGCCCAATGATATTAACCAGGAACATACCCAGACGCCCGCCGTGGCTGCTACTGAGAAATTCCTGATAACTAAGATTAAGGTAAAAACACAAATCTAGGACCCCTCGGCACCCAAAAATAAGAGCGGCTGAAGCAAGTAAAACTTTTTGCATCCCAACTCTGATAGGTTAGAACTTCTTGTGACAAGTTCATACGGAAATGTTAGTAATATCTTTACTGAGAAACAAATTGAGACTCATAGGGAAATTAATAGATTTGAAACTTGAGGGCGTTTTTTATATTCTACTAAATATGTGTGACCTAGGCTTTCAATCCAGAAGACAATTTAAAGGGGCAAAGTATACACCTTAGAAAGCACTATTCTATTGTTAATCATTTTTAGGGTTCCACATCTCGAAAGAAGAAACGGAACCCTTATAAGATGACTTTGTTGTCCGTCCGTCTGTCTGTCTGTCAAGACCCTTTTTCTTAAGAACTCGTGAAGGTATCAAGCTGAAATATATACCAAAAACTCAGGTTTACAGTTACTGTCCCTTAGAGCCGTGAAAAATCGAACCTTTAAGCCAACGCAATAAGAAGATACAGCTGTTTATGCCGCAAGGGAATCAAAACCTACAGGGTACTTCCCGTGAACTCAGAATCTTGAAACTTACGAAGCCACGTCTTTTAGCACAGATTAAGGAAAATATGCGAAAACCGTTAACTTTTAGTTACATCATAATACTTATAGGTAATAAAAATAATGATGTTTAATAATTTAAAACTTTGTTTGTTCGTTACCCTCGGTGCGCAAGTCCGACTCGCCCTAGGCCGGCTTTTATTTTAGAAATATAAATGCGAGCGTTGTGAAAGCGAGTAAAGCGAGTGCGAACATTTACGTATTCCGCCTGGAATAAGTTTACACTTGCAGGAACTGGCGGCCTTCTTGGAATGTGGAGCTTTGGGCATGTGCCCAGAATACCGGAGAGACAGCTCTCTGCATTGCTGCCGAAGGACATCTAGATTCGCATCAGGTGAGTAAAGTCAGGCGCCAGTTCGATTTGACTTTTTGGCGATCCTATCATGGAAATTAAAATCTAAATTACATAAAAATCAAACACTTTAAAATCTTTTGTTGCTTGTCTACATCCTTCTAACAATAGGGTAGTTACAAAAAAAAAAAAATAGTGTGTCAGATAGATTTCCAAAAAATATTAAAGACACATATTTTTTCTGTTTTCACGTAAACAAACAATGAAGACGATACAGTGCTTTGAAAACTCGTGTGACGTCATATTCTAAGATATCAATATGACATTTTTTACCGGTGAATGGCGTCACAAACCCCCACGCAAATATTTGATGCGTTTTATCTTCGTCAATTTTTATTGATTTGATAAAACAAAAAATACGTATCTAATATTTTTCGACAATCTAACAGACGGACTAATTGGAATCATATATTTTTAGTCAGGATCATCCCTATTGACAATCATTATAAATCCTTTTCTAAGCATTAAGCGTTTTGGTCAATTCTATACCTACATGGCTGACGTTACCAACATCGATATTGCTGATAGGATGTTTAATTGTCTTGATCATCATAATATCCTCTCAGCAGTCCCCGAGGTGCCTCAGCAATTTCTGCAAGATTTAATAGCACTTACCGACCTGGGAATTGGACTGTATGAGAATGTAGTTGTCGTCCTTGCTAGACTAACGACCTACTCGCCTCACTCAACCAGACTTAATCGAAAATAGTAAATTAAGCCTGGAATACACATGCCACTAGAAAAACATGCTTGTTTGCTACTAGGTAGTATGATCATTTCTAGCATGCTTTAAAGCACAGACGTCAAAAGCATACTTATTACGAACATACTTCTTTTAGCACGTCTGAGTGACATCTTCCAGTTTTTTATTGGACACACAGACCAAAAACAACAAAAGGTGATAGCATGTTAAAAACTATGATATAAAATAGTAAGACCAAAGAGTTACAAAAAAGAGGTTTTATGCGTCGTCACCACACCGTGTGTTAGTTAACATAAAAAATTGACCGGCTTGCTTATTCACAAGCATGCTCTTTTCGTATATACACTACGTGCTACTTATATGCTATTAAGCGACAGCTGCTCAAAACTAGCATGCTTTTGTGCTACTACGTGGCATGTGTACCTTAATGAAGTCACTTATGTTACCAAGCTGAACCTGGTTACACGTTAATGATAGCCTTACAAAGCGTCCAGGGAATATACAGTGACATGGCGAGGTTAAATGAAAAGCTTTATAGCTACTAGATAATATCATGATCCACTGTTGACATCATAACCACTTCACTAAACTATATTACATTTATTAATGGCAAGCACCTATATCATAAGGACTTCATAAAAGTGAAAGTAGGTATTTCTATGGAAGTTCACGTACACGTGCGGAAGATAACTTGGGTCGTAACTTTCAATAATATCAAGTTTGACATAGTCGAAAGAATATTTTTCACTCCAGCACTACATTCCGATTCAAACGGGAGAAACCCCGGTAAAATATATTACATTTCTTTCAAAAAGAAAACTCTCACTTGAAAGCAACAAAGATCAATGTCAAGCAGATTTCCTAGACGGAGCCTCGTATTCCTTGCTTCTCAAGTTCATTGTCAAGATGCTGGTGCCCTCATTAGTGCCTCATTTATCAAGAAATCCTTTATATAAGTGTCTGAGAAGCTCGACGAGGAAACACGTTTCCGATAATTGCACATCTTTATTGTGTACCTTACTTCTTCGCACAGATTCATAAAATTCACCTGGAGCTGAATTCAACAAACAGAGATTGGTATGTTTCATATAAAACTTTTTTCAGAAAATAACGAACGAATCAACAACAAAAAAACTGACGAATCGATCGAGTCGTTCGTGTTCCGTATTCAAGCAGCAATTTATTTGTATGTATCTGTAGATACATATTTAGTCACAGTAGGCCACACGTCAGGGGTAACAAAGCCCCGTCGGTGCTGCGGGTTGTTCGCAAGAGGTACCGCGGCCTCGACATAAAGGGCTAAAAAAGAACATGGGTGGTTTTTAGTCAGTAGAAGTCTGACACTCCCTTTCGCTCTGCCCAAGAGCGGGAGGGGTTATTCTATGATTTTCAACCTGCCAAATAAAAAAAAAGTGGTAACAAAGCGTAAAACTGGTCTATACCATTAAAATTTTGAATAGCTCAAGATCAAAATGTTTTTTTATTTTACTAAAAAGCTGTTTAGAATAGCAACATCTCTCGTTAATTTCACAACTTTACGCAACAGACGTCTCTGTAGACAAAAGAACGTATCTACACAGTACAGTAAATCTTGTACTTGTCTCGTAAATTTGGAACAATAACACTTTTAACTTAACTATTAAACATTAAGTACTGTATCTACATTAAAAAACTGAAACAGTGCATGTTGGATTCGCGCACCTAGGGCTCCGTATAAAGTTACAGGTGTATTTTGTTATTAAGCTACATGTTATTCTGCTGTGGGGCAAAGCTTCTGATATTCAAAATATATTTGTTCTGCAGAAGCGAGCGGTTCGCGCAATTTATCAGCTAGATGCCCGAGTATCTCTTAGAGATATTTTTAAGAAAATTGGTATTCTCACGGTTGCTTATCTCAGTTCATCTTTGCCAACATTTTATATATTAGACAAAATATTCACCTGTACACTAAAAACAGTGATATTCACAACTTTAACACTAGAAATAAGCATAAACTACGCGCTCCTTTTCACCGGCTTCACAAAGTTCATAATTCATTCGTAGGGCTCGGTATAACAAATTATAACAAACTGCCATCTTTTTTTCTAGATTTGCCATTTAATGCATTTAAAGCCAAAGTAAAATCTAATATTTGTTTAAAAGCTTACTATTCCATTAACGACTACTTAAATGATAAGAATAGTTCGTCGCTGAGTTGAACACAAGACAATGTTTGTTATTTATGTTCTTTCTCCAACATTAGTTTACTGACATGTTATGTATTTTTTCTTTTTTATGTTTTTAATATTATATAAATTTTTATTATTGATTTGTGTCTGTAGTCAATCGTAATATTAAGTTACACCTTTCTATTGTATCGAGTCTGGTTCTTCTAACCAAACAGACAGATGTTTTGCTGGGGAGTTTGTTCCGCCACTTCTTCTTTCCAGCAAAAAACACTAGGAAGTGTCGAAGGGTGGGCGTTTTGGGGGACTTTCACTTGTAAATGAGTAAAGTAAAGTAAATTTTGACGTTCGAAAAGTGCTGATTATCAGCCTAGTTTGAATAAATGACTTTTGATTTTGATTTTGTTAACGGTTCTCTGTTTTTTTGGGTATTTTTGATGTTCGTATAGTAAAATATTGTCATGATCATCATAATTCTCTTGCTATCCCTATTCATTTGGTATAAGGGCAAGATAATCATTTAGAATCGTTTCCCAGTTTATCCATCGCTTCTATGGTCTTCCTCTACTTTTATACCCATCCACATTGACAGTCAATGAAAATCCTTTCCTCACGAAATTTTCCTCATTCTTCCGCATCACATGTCCATACTACGACGACCGATTACTAAACAACTTTTCAGTCACCGGCACCACTTTCACTTCCTCAGACTTCTTCTTATGTACCTACTTTATGTCTTATTCAAACCATTCGCGTCACACTGTCCATCCCCCTTAGCATACTCATAACAGCCACATGCAAATGCCTTTCATTCATTCCTTTTGTGGCCCAACATTGTGATCCATACAAGACAGCCGGCCTAACCATTGTTCTATAAATCTTTCCCTGAAGTTCGAGGGTAATGAGGGAACAGAAATGTTTCCTGACAAAAAAATCTGTTTAGTCCGTCAGTTAGATAATCGAAAAATATTGAATACGTGTTTTATGTTTCATGAAATTAATAAAAATTGACGAAGATAAAATGCGTCAAAGATCATGAGTGGGGAGCTTGTGACGTCATTCGAGTTTTCGAACTTATCATCGACTGTATCGTCTTCATTTTTAGTTTACGTGAAAATAGAAATAATATGTGTCCAATATGTTTTGGAAATCCTTCTGACGGACCAAATAGTTTTTTTGGTCAACTACCTTATTGCAGCAGATTGCATCCGTGACCTGCCGCCATTTCATTTATCCTGTGTTAATTACGTTGTCCGTTTAATTACTACTCATTTAAAATGTGCTTGTTTTATACTTTTCAATTTTATTCAGTCGAGATTTTTTAGTTTTTTTTATTATTTACCTTTTATTATAAACTAGCTTGTGCCAGCGTTTTCGCCCGCGTGGAGTTCGATAATTGTCCCACGGGATCAACTACCGGGATAAGAAGTATCCTATGTGTTAATCCAGGTTATAAACTATCAGTGTTCTAAATTGCATCAACATCCGTTCAATAGTTTTTGCGTGAAAGAGTAACAAACATCCATCCATCCATACATACATCCTCACAAACTTTCGCATTTATAATATTAGTAGGACTAACCTCGCGTGACTGGCAACAGGGCTCCCATATGCTTTTCCACGGGATGGTCTGCGACTGTAAAGAAAAAAAAAATTAGCTTAAACTGTTGCTAATGAGTATGCATGATTGGTGCCTTTGGCTTATCGAAGTTTCTTCTAAATATACTTGTGAATTCGTTCGCAAAATAAGCATTTTAAAGCCCAATATTTTTTATCCATTTTAAGACCACAAAGAAATTCTTTTTACTAAAAAAACGTTGACCAAAAGAAAAGTAAATAGACGAGCCTCAGCCTAAATAGCTTGTAATATATAATATTTCAATGTATCAATTCAAATATTTGCAAACAAAAGATACTATTTTCATGTAAATACTTTATCGAACAATATTATGAATGAATATCAAAATTATTTAGTATATACACATCCAATAAACGTTAATAAAAATCTGGTAATTTAATTTAAGAACATTTCTGTTAAGGATTCAGAAATAAATTATTTTCAATGTTACATTTACTGGACTCGCATTGATAAACCAATTGTGAGGCTAAGCTGAGCTTGCCATAGAAACTGGCTAGGTCAGAGTATGGCTGGTCCTTACAGATCAGTCGTTCCCTTTGTCATGCTAATACTTGCATACCAGACAATACAACAATGCTAATTGAATTAAGAGCACTTGGTCCAGGGTGATTATAAGCCGTGGAAGTCTACAGCTCAGCGCACAGAACGGACTGAAACAGCAGAGCATTTAAGACAGTCATAATATTATAATTGTGTAAAAGAAAGCTATTTTTCTCGAATGTCTATTTTTGCGCATAGTACGGATAAAGTTCATTACAAAACTTGTCTTTTGATGCTGTTGATCGATCATCATTTAGGGAATTTGTTCTAATTTCATAAGGTTAAAATATAATATTGTTTAACTTTCGAATATCTGTATATGAGCAGTTAGAAACCCAATAGAATATAGAATTATTCATTTATTAGTAGGTAACAAAGACCCATACATTAATACCTTAACCTAAATAAACATACTAATAACATTTGTGTTAGTATAAGCAACTTAAAACTATGTTGTTCAAAGGGCACAAATAGTAATTGAAAAAGGAGTGCAACTAGAAACTTTGTCTTGTTTAACGAATATAGTTTTACTTTTTATATTATTCTTTTTGTGTCTGATAGCATCGTTTTGGATGTAGGTCTGTAATGTTGCTATAATTAGTGGTAAATAAATAAATTAATGTTAGTAGCACTTCACTTGCACGATAATTTATGCGTTCTTATGGGTTTTTTTCACGAAAACTGTCAAACTGTCCAACTGTCCAAAAACTATCTTCCATCACCAATTGGAGTAAGCACGTAGGTATGTGAACCACAAGCCCTTTGAAATAGACGTTGCGGTACGACTCCAGCAGCTGCTCTCTTGGCGTGTACTTCAATTTCTGACATACGTCCTCCTCGATGACCTCTGCGTCGGTGGTGTAATGTATGTGAGAGATGTTTACCAGGTTGTTCGATTTCGTGCGCAGTTGTAGTAGTATTTATGTCGAGCAACGGAGGCCCAGTGGTGGCGGGCCCGACTTACGAGCAATAAGTCGTGGGTTCGCACCCAGACAGGCGAATTTATTTGTGTAATTTATTTCATCACCACACTTCTCGAAACGGAGGAGGAAACACACACTACACCAAAAACACAACACGCTTACACTAGAAACAAAAAATCGAAGACAAGTGACATCTACCAACCCGCACGTTGCGTGTATGGTGGGTCTATCACATTCCATCTCATTGAGGCACATGTCCCAACAGCGGGCAAATTATAGGTTGATTATGTTAATGCAGTGATTACGTTGAGAATCATCATCTGCCTAACCTTATTCCAACTAGGTTGAACTCGGCTTCCAGTTTAATCGGATGCCGCCGAATATCAGTATTTTACTTCCACAATCCAGTTAGTATTGGGATATATGATACCCGTTGATAATATTGGTTGTCAGGCTTTGTAGGGTTTTAGAATAAAAGCAAATAAAGGTACAGGCACAAGTCAGTTCAGTAGCTGTAGGAATATAACACTGGAAGTTAACTTTAACAAAGTTACAAAATGTTTTGATAACAACCTGATAAATTCATAAGCTCTACCGCCACGGTGTCCCGAGTGAGTTGTGGTACTTATTGATTATTTAAATGCGTTTCAGCGTCAGGGAAACTCCAACACAGATCGCTGTTCCTCAAACACTACGGTGTAGCAAAACACAAAGATGGCTTACTCCGCAAATTGTGAGTACTTACAGCAATTAAGTAGCTCAGTACCTACATCCCTACAACAATGTACTTTACAATTTAAACTTGAAACTAAGCAAATACTTCTTCGCTGCTATAGAGCGCGGGCGGGCGTCCATTTGAAACGTTTTGCAACATTTTGTTGAACTGTAAGGTCTTGAATTTTTCGACAATGGCGGACTTGTGTGAATTTTTCATAAAACACTCTTATTCATAATAAATTACGCGGAGGTTTTTGGACTGTTGCAGTAGCAGCAAACTATTATAAAGTCCAAGTCATTCACTATTTATTCGGTAGCTTCCAATTTAAAATTTGAAAATCTGTACATTTTTACGTTACGAAGGCTTATGAGCAATTAGTGGGCACCGCTTTTAATACCTCTTTGGTTTCCACAGCTCTTTTTTGCTATCCTGTATTTTAGATCAGTTCCATTTTATTTATTGATTTATTTGTGTGCTTTTATTTAACTTGCCTTGTTAGTTTGTTAGCTAGTATTTTTCAAATATTGCAAGTGAAATTAAAGAACTGAAATTAAACAAACTGATTAATAGATTAAGCTGAATTTTGTCACACAGCTTTGATTCTAGTGGCAATAATTTTTATGCCATTACTTAATCTTGCAGCCAGGATCGTCTCGTCACGAGACAACTCTTTATTAGTTAATAGCGCGGGCCTCAATTTTTGCATAATAATATCTTCAATTTTGATAAATAAAAAAGTATTATAACGTTATCCTGCAGCACGGATCAACTGCTTACGAGGAAATTCCTCAACGGCTAATATTGCAACAACAAAACTTTATATACGCGTTCAAATAATAATAAAATAGATAAAGATGATTTCTTTCTATCGTAAATAAAAATTAGAAACGTTTTAGGGTTATTCCTCTTAAAGCTTAAGTTTTTACCGTATATTTTTCCATTTTCTTGAAAAGAAAAAGATTTGGCGAGAGGTATTACAAGGGACTTTAACATCACTGGAGAAATGGAATACAATAATACAATAAAAAGGAAGGTGTTACACCTCTCACCTTTTGGCTGGGAAATCATCAAATGACTCCTCCCGTTCTGGGCGGAGCGTAAGGGAGTGTCAGACTTCTACTGACTAAAAACCGGTACCGGTATCTCTTTTGAACAACGCGCAGCCCCGGCTCTTGCGGGCCTCTGCAATGTTGCTGACATCTCTTTTAGGTTGTGGTACACCTCTGCCATAGTCTTATATGTATGCATTCTTAAGCTTTCCGAAGACAGCCATGTTGGTTAAAATTCATTAAACAAAAAGCCCTATCCGTGCCGTTGCCGATGCCCAGCCGCTCGGCTGAAAATCACCCAATAAACGTCATGCGAAGGCACTTAACTTAAAATAACATCGATGCAGTGAAAATTCACTCTCGTTTACAGTTACGAGCACTTTGAAAGTGTGTGAGGGTCATAAAAATCTATTGTATTGGACTATTTCACCACTCCGGTGTGATTAGATTTTATTACAGCAAGTTCCTGTTACTTTCAAAGACGGCTACACTTTCGGATTTTTCGTACTACTGGTTGGAGGTTTGAGTCAATATTAATGAAAAATCAAGTAACTGCTGAGCGTGAGGTTCAGCGTTTGATTTCTTCTTACTGTAAGCCATTAAATGTTGACTTTAAATGTTTCAGTAGCAGCCACGGAGTCTGAATATGTGCCCCGTTTACGGCAATATTTTCGCCCCTTATTACATGGGACTTAAACGTCATAACTGGTGAAATATGGCTGCACTATTAGGTACACCTCTGCCTAACCCTTTGGGAATTACGGGCTTGAGCCAGTGTAGACAGTATTTTAACAGAATATAATTCCTCTCTGTTTTTTTTTATTAAAACCCACAGAAGTTTTAGTCCAAATTGTAGCAGCAAGCAGTTCAATAAATTTCTAAATCATCTAGTTTTCTAACTTTATAAATTGAATCGATTTGCTTATCAGTGAGGAATTAATAACTTCCTCATTTAGTTTCCAATTCTCACATTGAAATTATATTGAATAACATTCTTAAATTTGAGTATCATGGGTAGGCTTTCAAGAGGTACCTATTAGGATGTAACTGTCCTTGACTTAACTTTCATCTCGGGAATCAAAACGTATGTAATTTGGCTTCAGAAATAGGTCAATGGTGTTTCTTATAATGGCAATGGTGAGAGGAAGGAAGAACAAAGCTTTTTTTGTAAACTCGGCATGAAATATGAAAATGTAACAGGTACAATTATAGGATGTAAAAGTACCCTTAACGCAAACGAAGGGCACTTGTTCTCCCCACCACTGCGATATTTTTTTTTGTTCTAGACCATACCTGGAAACCTCCTAGTTACGGAGATATTTGGGGGCAAAGTTCCAAATTTTTCACAGCTGTTTTTTGTAAATATTAGATTTTCAGGTAATAACTTTACTTAAAATACCTCCATGACCCGTTTACTATTCAAAGCATCCACTAGCACAATGTTTTAACAGTGCTACATTGAGTTTTACCGTAAAATGTGATTTTTGACCCAAAAAAGAAGTCGTTTTCCAGCAATTTTTTTTGCGTAGTGGTACTTAGTTTGATGTACAGAATGCTTGGTTGACGGCTGTGTGATGGGTTGATTTACATCCTGTATAGATGTCTGAGTTTAGTATATTATAACCACATTTTTCTTGAATTGATGATTTGTTAGTATAATATTATTTGATATTTATTTTGTTCGTGGAAGCTAATATCAGAAACGACACAAATTAACCGATTCAGCCTATACTACGAGATGAGAAAGTATTGTTGGTTCCTGTCAGGCTTTAGTTCTGAACCCGACAGATGGCGCTGTGCAAAGTACCCGTGGCTAAATGGCTTCATATAAATCAGCTAACCAAAACCTTATACAGCTTCCAAAACACTAACAAAGCGTAATTAATTAAAAAACAATAAAGGTAACTCCTTCACGCTCATTGGAGTGAAGCGGTCAATGAAACACCTATGCTCAACAGTGAACCTTTACGGACCTCTATAGCTGCTGGACTAAGGTAAAATCAACCATAAAACAACGACTTAGGAATCCAATTTGTAGACCGTTTCGAATAGACATTTAATTTTGTTTGTTTGATTTCGTTTTTTTTTGCCACCGACTTCAGAACCTAATTTTTCTTCTGAAGTTTATTTTTCACTTTTTTGTTGTTTTTTTTACTTTTTGTGGTTTTGAAGTCGGTTCTTTTTTTGCAAAATAAATTTTTAGTTATAATATCCTATGCAAATATTTACTATACATTTAACATTCAACAAAGAAACCTAACCCTTAACCTTCAAGATTCTAATAGTTGAGGAGTAGTACCTTCCGTAATTAGCTCACCTAGATAACCTGAAAGAATTTATTTAGGTCAGCCTACAATTGTTTATACATTGCATTTCGTTTAAAAGAACACAATTTACATTTATGAGCGCAATAATTACTTACAGGCTAACACCACATGCACAATATAATTTATACTATACTATACCTTATTAATATATTATAATAATAAGTTGTGAATTATTAATTTCTAAAATCAATTTAACAGATAAATCAACAAAATTAAATTAAATGGATTATAAAGATTGGTTTGGAACAGGTATGAAAGTGGCACCTGTTACAAAAAAAATTAAAGGAAGTCGTTTATCTTGGTATGGTCATGTAATGAGGAGGGATGAAACGCATGTGACTAAAAAGTGATTGATATAAATATTGATGGATGGAGAGGGAGAGGAAGGCCAAAGAAAAGATGGATAGATTGTGTGAGGAATGATATGAATGAGAAAGGAATAAATGCCACCTTGACGTGTAACAGGGAAGAATGGAAGAAGAAAACGTGTTGCGCCGACCCCAAATAGAATGGGATAAGGGCAGGAAGATGATGATAAAGATTGGTAATAAATAGAATAACAGAAATAAATTAAACTAAGATTAAATATTTGGATAACATTGGATAATACTAAAACTTAATTAAGTCTAAACAGGTACGTACATATATTAACAAATTGGCAATTCATATTATGTCTTATAATAATTGTGTGAATAGTATTCAATAACTAATTTTCGAAATGTCCCTATTCTATCGTGGTGAACGTCGACCACGTCACTGCAACTGTTTGTGATTTTACACATTCGTGATATTGGAGAGTTAGCACCTAGGACAGTTCTACGCAAGGGCGGGTAAAGCGGAGTGATGGGATTTCGAAGATAGCGTGCTGGAGCACGAAACTTGAGGAGACCCAGTAACTGTGGACTGTCAATTTGGCCTTTGAGAAGTTTGTACAGAAACAGTCATCCATAACTAAAGAATACTACCGAATATCTGAGGTTTGAAATGTTCTAGCACCTAAAAGTGAATAAAAACTCAAATTACGATTGATGTCTGCAAGAGAGGTCTTTGAAACTGACGAATCTCATTCGTATGTCAGTGGCAGTGTAATGAAATGACCCGTCAGTGGTTAAGGGTTATAATAATAATAATAAAGCCTGTTTATTCCATATTTCTTTTGTACATTTCAAAATTTGTTAGTAATTTTTTAATAAGTTTGCTTAAATTATGTTAGTAGTATTATTATCTGTGATTGAAATATGGACCCCTGTAAGGGTAAAGGCCTCCTCCATCTTCGTCCATAACTCTCTGTCTTTACCAGAATTTATCCAGTTGTTTCCTACTACTTGAATTAAATCATCAGCCCACCGTCTCATTGGTCTTCCAACATTTCTTTTCCCTGATGGGCCTTTCCATCTTGTGGTTTCAATGGTCCATCTCTTGTCTTTATATCGTGAGATGTGTCCGGCCCACTTCCATTTAAGTGTGAGTGCATGGATAAGAGCGTCTGTAACTTTAGTTTTTTGTCTGATAGTCACATTCTTCACTTTTTGAATTTTCCTAATCATCAACATGCTTCTTTCCATTGCTGTTTGAGTGCATTTAATTTGCTGTCTTACTTTGTTTGTGTATATCCAGGTTTGGCAACCGTATAGTAAGCATGGTAAGAGACATGTATCAAAAACAACTTTTTTTAGATGCATATTGTAGTTTCCTTTTAGGACTTCTTTCAGTGACCAAAATTTCTTCCAAGTTATGTTGATTCTTCTCGTTATTTCCTCTTCATTGTTGTGCTTGTTAAATGATAATTGTTTTCCCAAATATATATAGTCATTGACATATTCTATGTTGTTACCTTTTATTTCTATTGGTCTTTTATGGCTGTTACTCATTATCTTTGTTTTGTTTAAATTCATTTCTAAGCCAACTTTAGAACTTTCATCATCAAGTGATCTCATCATTTCCTCTAGGTCTTTCGAGGTTTCGGCAATTATGACTATGTCATAAGCGAACCTTAGGTGGTTTAGATAGCACTCGTTTACTAGCACTCCATTGCTTGGCCAGTCTAGCTTCTGAAACACATGTTCGAGTACAGCAATAAAGAGCTTTGGTGACAGAGGGTCCCCCTGTCTAACTCTTCTTTCTATACTTATCCCTTCTCCTCTTATTTCTAATTTGACTTTACTCGTACTCTTTATATATAAAAATTTTAAGTGAGAAGTTTGTACAGAAACAGTCATCCATAACTAAAGAATACTACCGAATATCTGAGGTTTGAAATGTTCTAGCACCTAAAAGTGAATAAAAACTCAAATTACGATTGATGTCTGCAAGAGAGGTCTTTGAAACTGACGAATCTCATTCGTATGTCAGTGGCAGTGTAATGAAATGACCCGTCAGTGGTTAAGGGTTAAGAAACTGCAAATATAAGTTTGTTATTCATACAAACACTATGAAAATAAAACAACTTATCACAAAATAATATGTTTTTATGTTGGCGCGTTAACGAGAAATGATACAAATTAAAAGGGGCTTCCCTGCTACGATGGTTTCATGTGCAAGTCAGACTGCACTTGGCCAGTTTTTTTATTGGTATTTTTTTTGCGTGCAGTCCTGCAGTCAGTAATTTAAAATGCGGTTCGTGTTGACTGTATGAATTCGATTTTTATTTTGACGGTTCTTTTAGGAAGTCGTTTGTCTTGGTTGTAATGAGGAGGGATGAAACGCAATGTGACTAAAAAAGTGATGGATATTGATGTTGATGGATGGAAAGGGAGAGGAAGGCCAGAGTAAAGATGGTTGGATTCTGTGAGGAATGATATGAAAAAGAAAGGAGTAAATGATGCCATGACGAGCGACAGGGAAGAATGGAAAGAAAACGTGTTGCGCCGACCCCAAATAGAATGGGACATGGGCAGGAACATGATGATGGTTGTTTTTTTTTGTTGACGGTAAAAATTAAGTAATTCACATTTTTTGTCACATCTAGGTACTACGTTTTCTAAGTTTTACAATTCTGGGTGCGGTGTTAAAGTACTGGTATTTTAATATTTACGTAAGTAAACAATTTCCCTGATTCAACTTTTTTTTACGAACTATGTTTTTTGTAATGCTTTTTACATATACGTCTGATGAGATGACGAGTAAAAGAGAAGTATGGAGGAAGAATACATGCTGCGCCGATGATGCAGTGCAGTAATGATGATTTAATTAATACTCTAACCATAGAAATGGGCTCAATTCTATAGGCACTGTACCATGCAACCCAAATTATTTATCTGTAACCGATTATTATTTACTAGCTTCGCCCTCATGGATTTTGGCCAAATTATATACTAAAACCTTCCTCGAAAACCACTCTATCTATTGGTGAAAACAACATGAAAATCGGTGCAGCAGTTTTTGAGTTTATCGTGACCGGACAGACAGACACGCAGCGAAGGACTTCGTTTTATAATATGTAGTGATTAAGCATTTTAACAATACATCATTGCAATATTTAACAATGATGTACATTTACATCAACCGCATCACAAATACGACGTTTTTTTCCGATTCATTAAATCTCAATATACTCATAAAGAAATATTTAAAAACTTTGAAACGGAATTTTTATATCGTTGAGTTAAGCCGGGAATTCACCACGCTGTCAATTTGTATTACGAATTATATTCAGGGGTTTAAAAATACTTTGTTTCACAGCCACGGGTAGTAAACTGGGTCATCACGGCAATTGAGCGATAAACGAACGAATATTTTTTTAATTGCTTGTTTTATTTTTCATTATTTAACCACGCCTAGCAAGTAACCAATCTTGTTGGTATCTTGGTGGTATGTTACGATAGTGGTATGAATTACAAAATGACTAATATATAATATGTTCTTTTTTGAGAGACTTTCATTCATACTAGAAGGAATAGCTTGTGTGACGGATCCCCATGCTCTCACCTCCAATTAAATTTAGTTTACAAACAATACAATAGCTAATTTAGCAGACCTAGAAAAATAAATGATATAATATTTAGTTTTGCTGTACGTAATTGGTTTTGTAATGAAGACTTTTAACTAAATTAATTAATTTAAAAAGTTGGTCGGTGTGCCCATCTAGCTACTCAGAAAAGAAACAGCAAAACCAACTTACAGATCACAGTCTTTTATAAAGTAGGTACAGACATTGTTTCAGTCACATTATGTGTGGATCATGCAGAAAAGCATTTGAGATGACCATCTCAGACGATAATCAGCGTGATCCCCACCCGCACTCCAACTCAATCCAGTCTACTCAAGACCTTGAGTACATAGGTTTTAATGGAACTGTTTAGTAAGTATAATCGTGTGTCGCATTATTCGTGTAGTTCAACTCAATAAAGCCTACGCAGAAATCGAAAGATTACAGACGTTATATATATTATGATATCGTCGAACATTCCATTGTCTACCAAAAGATATACTACGCCCTATAAACGAAATAAAACAATAAGTCGAAAAGCTCTTCAAACGGTATTGTTTTATTAAAGTTTTCAATCAAACGATTCTATTATAATAACAAGTTATGGTCTCTATTGTGCACACGGAAACAAAACAAAACTACACTTGAAAGTCGTAAACGACGTCATAAAGGAGCGTTATAGAGCTTGGGCTTTTATTCGGTATGAAAGGTTTCGCTTGGCGGGTAAAAATTGTTGAACGAGCCCAGTTATCTGGGGTCAAGTTCTTAATAGGGGAGGTAAGGGAACTAGTGCTCATTACCGATTTGTTCTCTCGGATACCTCATCAAGCCGTTAAAGTCACGTTGG
Source organism: Diarsia brunnea (assembly GCA_949774965.1). NCBI lineage: Eukaryota > Metazoa > Arthropoda > Insecta > Lepidoptera > Noctuidae > Diarsia > Diarsia brunnea. The sequence goes on from OX458996.1 coordinate 16,627,432, forward strand.
CACGTGTAAAATCGCCTTTATTACATCACCGACGTTTTTCCATTAAGTCTAAGAGACTAACTACTTGTCTTGAACAAGAGTTGCTTAGAGTACATCACGAGTAACCGTCACCGGAGTGACACGCACAACCGCGCGTGTTTTTATTGACGCAAGCATCTCCTAAGGCTGTGGACGGGGCGTTATATCCCTTATTTCCGCGCAATACACGTGTGAAAATAACCAGCTATCTGGCTATCTCCTCATCATAATTATTGTAGTTAAACCATGTTTTTATCTGTAATGTAGACATGTTGAAACAGAAATCTAGTCTGGAATACGTAATCTCTCTTCGTCGTCTTGTCGAGGACATGATTACTGCTACTAAGTTACCTATTTTAATAGGTAGGTACTGTTATTATAAATCATTTTTGAAAAAAAGCGGTTTTGTGGTTACTGACCACTTTTGATTAGTATTTCATTAACATGATTTCATGATCTATGGGAAAGTTTTAGAATATAATTATTAACTCAATTTTTTAAGGTCAATGATAGAGCCTTGTGGGTGGCTATTGGCTATACAGTAAAGAAAGAAGTAAAGTCATATTAAATGAAAAAAATAAAAAGAAAGAAAACGAAAAGTTTCCGGATAAAAATTCTGGTGGAATATGATTCAGAATTAGGAGCTGAATGCATCCTGTTAGTTTGCGGGGGGCTGCTCCTTAAAATAAAAATAGCCTATATATTTACTCTGACCTTTTCACAATTTGTAATATAATAAAAGATAAAACTATACTAACTTTATTTTCTACTATCTGTTACGCGTCAGGTTTGGGATTTGCTTTAAAATAACATTTTAATATGTTAGTGATTCTACTTAATTTTTTGTTTTTGTATGTTACCTGATACGAGGAGCCAGTGGCCCTTTTATTTTTTTTTGGGGGGTGGGAAATCAAAAACCACCCATGTTCCTTCTTCCTTTTTTTTTTCCTTCTTAGTGGCCCTTCGTGTCGATATTTTGGTTTAGCCTTGCTTGCCTAGGTTGGTACGTGGATTGGTCACCGCCCATTAAATACCGAGTTATCTGATAGTGTTATCTGTATAGTGAGTTGCCTTCGTAACTCGGAATGCACGTTAAGCTGTTGGTCCCGACTGCCATATTTTGATCTTTGGCAGTCGTAACAGGTACCTAGTCAATATGAGTACGGTAGGTCCCAAGAAAGGATTTAGGATTTTATTTTGGAAAATTCCATCCTCCCTCATCCTCCTAAGTGGGTTTAAAGGGGGTTAAAGTTTCCCATCGCATTATCTGCACCGGGATACAAATATTAATTTGACGCTGTTCTGTTGTACAACTTTTTTCTACAACCACGTTCTAAACTACAAAAGGTTAGAGGCACGCAGTTTGGTCATTCTTTCACGAAAGATCGTAACACCACGATTCAGAAAATGGCGTGAAATGAACAATCGCCATCTATCGCGTACGAAGAGAACCTGCTAAAATATATTTCTTAGAAAGCGATCAAATACACACTCTTTAGGGTAATAGGCTAGGTGGATTTTGAAAGCAACGTCGTAGACTAACTTAACGTCCCTACTTTTTTTTTTCAAATATCTCCAATGTACAGAAACGCCATGGTTACATAATAATATACATGATTAGTTATTTAAGAAATATTTAAAGAACGAAATTAGAAAAAAAATGCAAAGGATTTAAATACAAAAAAAAAATGAAATCTCAGTGCATAAAAAAATATTCAAAAACAATCACAAAAAGTGAAACCACTAGGGTTAGAACTTGCGACCAATAGCTTAAAGAGGAGTCACATACCCACTTTGCTGTTTACTCCTGTTGACACTTGATTAAAATACGCGTTCTATTGCTCGTCATGACTGAAATGTCAAAATATTATTTGACGTTTCATTTTCTAACATAATGCAATAATTCTCACCCCCTTTAGCAAGTAGCGACATAATATATAGCCTTACCTGGGAAGATGCATGTAAGGAATATTTGTGCATTTGAACAGAATCTGTGCAGTAGTTTATATATATATATATAGAAGATATAGATACTAACTATACTTAGGGGCGGTTCCTTCCACCCGGTTTACTAGCCGTATATCATTTGAGTTCATCAACACGCAAGGCAGAAGACCATCATTCTTTGAATCAAGATCATGCATAAAATATATAAACGAGACCATGCCTTTGGCGTTTCTTAACAGATTTAGATGATTACGAAGTACTTACTAAAAAAAGGGTAAAGTAAATATTAATTTAAAATACGCGATTCAAAAAAATACAGTTGAGAAAACTTGAGGTTAACTTAAGGTTTGGGTCTGTGAGAAGTGTTAAGTTTACAACTACATCAAGGCCTCGCTGTTTGTCTTAAACCGAGTTCCCACAGCACACGTGTTGACTTGTTATTATACCGTTCCACAGAACGCAAGATCAACAGGAGACATAGACACAGGATACTCAACTCGGTCGGTGCCGACCCTCAAATGTCCCCGAGGTCGATGGGAGGATGCCTTCACGGGTCGGAGACTGTCGGGGGCTGTCGGCGACAGTCGGGCCTTGTCGGGGAGTGGTCGGGCCTACTTTCACCTACTACACAAACTCATAATGCCCCAAATTCTACGAATATATATTTACTTGTAGCTCGATGAAATAGGACGTATTCCAGTAAAATCAAGGGTTTTGTATCGTGCTTTCGATACAAAGAAGTAATCATGCTTTCATGCTATGGTTTTGAATTGTAAATGGGGAATTAATTTGTCATGCGTGGAATGTATACACTTTTGAATAAATATACATTTATAATTGCGATTTTCACTGACGCAATTAATTGATGCTGAAAAAAAGCAATCTTAGAGAAGCCACTTAATTGAAATTCCACTTAGAAGAATTGCTTCCAAGAATTTTCAGACCAACTGCAAGATAAAAACAGTTGTATTGTATTCGACAAAAAAGTAGCTTTGTTATACCAGGAGTTTATAGGGAAAGGTGACTCGCAGACACTTGTAGCGCCTAACACGCTCGAGTCTCGTGCCCGCTACGCTCCGTAGCCCCCGTAGCCTCGTAACCTCGTAGCAACGTACTACACGTAACAGCTACGCTACCCATCTATACTTTCACCGCCCGGCATTTTCAACCCTCCAAACTCTACAGGTTGTTTCATATTACGATGTTGTTTCAGAATTCATTGCCTTTTAAGGTTTAGTAACGACCTACATAATTTTTTGATTACTGAAGAAATAATTGAGAGAGAACTCGCAGTTCTTTTAGAATGAACCGTGAAAAATGTTTTGTATAAACGTAATTTGATTTAGTGATTCAAATTTTAAATATAAATGGCAATTGTTGCGATTTGTGTGTAATTAAATTCCTGAAAATCGTATGAAACACAAAGGATAATTCATACAGTTAACAAATAAACGCGGTGATACCCTTTTCGCATCACAATTGAAATAATTAATAATTTTACTGGGATCGCTTATTCTGAGTGGTTAGAGTGGCTTTCGACCAAATAATAATTTATGTGTAACACCTGTTGGTGGCTCACATACACATAGACAACCGCGGGGTGGGGAGGGGTTGGGGGTCTCGCGAGACCGAACCCGGGCTGCGACAGTGTCGTTGTGCCCTTCCACTCAACTTACAGGCACACTTGTTAACTGTGCCATTACACCTATTTATACAGTCCACTTGTTTCATTATAAAGTCCCAATCGATTCTGTCCAATGGTCCTGAAGGATCAAGAAGAATCCTTGACGGATCATTGATTAGACTCAATTTAAACTCTATACCGGTATCGCGAGACTGTTGTCTACGGTCTACGCGCGTACACCACAGATAAACTTTTTTTTTGGAAAATGGAGCAATTTGTAAGATCAATGTGATGAGCTCTTTACACCGATAATAGTAAATCGCTCTTAAATCAAAGCCTACACTGCGCACCGAGACGACTCGATAAAATGCACTGTTTAGTGTTTTTAATCGTCGCCTAATCATACTAAAAATTGGTTTTAATGACGAGCCAAAGTGTACAATAAAGAGTTATCTTATGCCTAGCCTTTTCCTAATTATGTTGGGGTCGGCTTCCAGTCTGACCGGATGGAGCTGAATACCAGTATTTTACATGTAGCGACTGCCTATCTGACCTCCACAACCCAGTTAATACTGGAAAGGCTGCTGGATAAGACTGGATGTCAGACTTTCAGGTCACTGACTATCTGTAACGACTGCCAAAGATCTACATATGACAGCCGGGACTAAAAGCTTAACGTGGTTTCCAAGGCACGGAGGAAACTCGGTATATAACAAACAGGTGGTCACCCATTCACAGACTAACCTAGGAAAGCGTGGCTTAACCTAAATATTAATCCGAGTGGCAGTTATTATTAAGCCACGAGCCCCTCTCTCACGATACTCTTTTAGTGTACAATAAAGAGTATGTGCAGTAAATAGTATGTCTATCTATCAATTTTATCATAAATGTTAGAATCTTTCAATGAAAGTAAGTAAACTTGGTAGACCCGTACGAGACTGTATAAGCTGTGTATATTATTTAACAATAATAATAATTCTGTTGACAAAGCCCATTGTTAAGTTGGGCATGAGTTTATTTTCGGAACGACTTCAAAGGGATTTATAAAAAGACAAAAATCACACATTATTCCACCGGTCTGTTTTTGTAGCTCCGTGCGTATCACGATGTCCAAGAAAATCAGTCGTGCGGACAAAGATCACGCAATAGATTCTTTTCGAAGTCAATTGCAAGAAAATAGAGGAAAAATTATATAAAAATATTGGTATTATGTAGTATAATTTACTTTTCACTTAAAGTGTATCAAGCGACGAAAGCGTTTGCTTTTCAAGCATATTTTCCTCAATGTTAGACTTTAAATATTATTTAAATGGAAAAAAGTAGTTTATCTTTTTAGTTTTGTTTTTGGAATTCTAAATAGCACATTTCCTATCCGAGTTCTGAGTTGTATTGTATCAGTGTTAGTTTTAAGACGTGTTCACACAAAATATATCAGAGAGATCAGTGTGGTCTGTTTTGGTAGTTGATACGTAGACAACTCGATGTCCATGTTTAACACTGAAGAATTGCAATGGTTGCAATATTGATAAATGGAGAAGAAGTAGAAGCAAATCACCTAGAAAGCTATCAGTAATTATTTTTGTAAGGTTTTATTTACTTGGCGTGTCAGTTTATTTTTATTCTTATAATTCAAATAATGGTAATAGGGTACTTACAAAAAAAATCTTATTAGTCCGTAAGGTAGTTTTTTTAAAAAGATTGGACACACTTATTTTTTCACGTTTATAAAAATGAAGACGATGCCTACAGTGCTTCGTAAACTCGCGTGACGTCACATTTCAGTACATTTTTTACCCGAAAGTGACGTCCCCACTCTTAATATTTGACGCGTTTTATCTTCGTCAATTTTTATTAATTTGATAAAACAAAAAACACGTATCCAATATTTTTCGATAACCTAACTGACGGACTAAACAGAATCATTGTTTTTAGTCAGGAATCTACCCAATTAGAAAGATCGCATATATTATTCTGTCGTATGTACTGTACAAGTTCTATCAACCATTCTGTATTGATGTTGCACTTGCACAACATGTCTTGCACGTGGATAAAATACGTGGATACTTCTGATTAGTGTGTCCGTGCGTCAGAACATGCTCTGAAACGCACACTAACAACCCTAACGTGCCTAACACGGCCTGAACAACGTAAACTAGTTCGTAAAAATCGTATGTAACCGATATTTTCCCCGTCCCTGACGGAACATGACAGGGACGGGATTCCAGAAATGTGCGGATAGTGCTGAAAGCGGGCGTGAGCTAGTTCTGTACGAGAGCTCATTCTGTAATATGGCAAATTCCCAATCCACTTACTTAGAGGAAACCAGTTTAGGGAATCTCAATAATTTTTTGCTGTATAAACAACGAAACGAACATCCTTCACTCGAAAATTTTCCGAATCCGTCACTATAATATTTATTGGCTAAGCACATTTTTTTTTAAATGTCTGTTTTCATTTTAGTAGGTTTAGTTAATAATCATTTAAAATGTATATTTTATGTAAATTTGGGATTTGATCCCTGTAAAATAAATTATTATTATATTTAAATAAACAAATATCTTAGCTCAAACACTTTCGTATAAACCGGAAAAAAAGTTATTTGTGAATTCAGCTAACTCTACGAGTATGTAGTCAAACATTTGCGTTAGGTACCTACACCAATTAAATACGCGTATGTTGGAAAGTAAACGCGTCGAATTGAGAACGTTTTTTCTTCGGATTAAAAGAGCATTTTTGATGAAGTTTGTATCGACCAAGCATTTTACCAGTGATTTCGCAAAAAATACATTCTATAGCCATCGGCAATGGAATCGGCTTCCGATCAGGGAAATAATTTTTGAATACGGTTGTGGAAAAAGCGGGTATGCCTGCATGAGCCTTTTCTTCGTATATTTACAATAACTTTATAATAATAAATAGTATATAAGTACACAGGGGGTAAAGAAAAGCAGCTGGCAGGGTACATTTATCTCCGGAACTGGAAATTTTCCCTGGATTTTTTTTTATCGTTTTTTCAGATATGAATCCTTTATTTCAACGTAAAATTATATTCTCTGTACGCAGCACGCTAACACAAAAATAATCTCGTGTTGCCGAGAGTTAACGTGTAACTAGAACCGAAACTTTAGCATTTGAACGTATATGAGAGGTTCTGTTTCTCAAGGACCTATAAATAGGTACGGGTTCAGATACTTGCTTCAATGCTCGATTTTTTTATATCAGCCTGCTGTCCCACTGCTGGGCAAAGATCTCAGCGACGTCCCATCAAAAGCTCGTATTCTATACCTCCTTGAACCAGCTTGAATTGAATTGACTAAAATTGTAACAAACGAGAAATCCTCCACAAAAGGATTACGTACACACATCTAAACTGTTGATTGAGGATTCGGCCCTCTTCAATTATAGATGGAATATTCGTTCTTCTTATAAATAGAGGAATCACTCATTGGATAAGAAACTTGATAATCTTAAGTCCCTACACTTTCTTAAGTTTGTAAGCTGGTACGAGCTTTTGAGTATTAATTTTCCTAATCGTTTCTGAGATTCTAATCCTATGCGAGATCCTGGTTTCTCTCTTCTAAGGTCTATTGAGTATGTTCTAATATAAAATCATGTAAGTGCAAAATTTGTTCTTCATTTAGAGTAGCGACTCTAAATGAAGAACAAACGCAGAAACGGAAATCAGGAGTACACACTGCACCAGTTGACGAAATTTGGTAAAGGCTGAATGGCAAACCGAATGTATAATTATTTATGTCACCTACTTAGCTGTGTCGAATAGGGAATAGGCATGTATTTTTTAAATATTTTTAAATGATAATTTACGTCATTATACTCGTATATATGTAAAAAAAAACCTGCACCTAAAATACAATATCTGGTCCAAAAAAAAAAGGTTGAAAAAAGTAGGCTGATCTCAGATTTTTAAACGACCGCCATTTTGCCGCGCTGATCGTGACGTCACAATCTACAACAACAAACAAATAATGAATGGCTGCAGAAGTATTTTAGGCTGTAATCTTTTATATTGTGTTTTACTTCAATTAAATAATGCAACAGGACAATAAACCGGTTTTTCGGTACTGTATCGTGCCCTTGTGTAAAAACACAAATAGGAATGCACCAAATAAAGTGTTTTTTCTTGTACCGAGAGGTGTAGACTGTGATACCCGTTTTGTTTTAAATAAAATACTAATTAAAAAATAACGAATCACGGATAATAAGAAATGGAAGTTTGTATTGTATAATAGTTTGTTCCTAATAGTACACCCACATTTCGCCAGTTATATTTAGGTCCCATGTAACAGGGGGATTTTTGACGTAAACTGAGCATAAATCCAGACTCCGTAGCAGGTACTGAAATTTCCTCACGGAAAACCCAATGGCACTTTTATCTATAGACCAGGATCACGAACCTAGGACGACACGGTTAACGCGGCAATCGTGCCGAAATGTGAAGCTTTCTTATTTAACTTACAATTTCATTTAAAATCATTCAATGGCAAAAACTCGTCCAAATTATAAATAAATTAGTAGAAGATATTTTGGTACGCGGAGTCTAAGATTAGATTTTGAATAATCTTTGAAATACCGTATTTCTAAGAATATTATTTGAGTTTCGTAGTTCACTAAAATTAACTAGTTTGTGTACTACGGAGATGTAGTCCAAGCTCCTACAAATATGAGCGTTGACTCATTCGATGCGGAATGACGTCTATAAATATATTAGCACAACAAAAACTACAATTGTTATTAACAAATAAAGATAAGCAATATATGTCATTTCGGTTTTCGTCATTAACTCAACAAATATTCATATTTAAGCAATAATTGGCAATATTCTATAAAAACGGTCTTACTCTATCTTTGTTATGTTTTGGTTTAATTCAACTCCGAAAATAGGGTTCCGCCCAGCCGTAACGACATGAACGCACTGCCGTCAAAGACAGTGTACCTCAATGTTGTTGATCAAGAATTAACACGTTTTTGAACTTGTTATCTAGACTAATGGCGTGTTCTCGACCGTTGTTTTGTTTCCTTCTGTCACCGGCTAAGCTCAGTGCCATCGGTGACCTGCTTTAGTATCGTACTGTGCGTAAACTGTAGCCCTGTTATGTAATCAAAATTAATTACACTAAAGCATGGGGCTGTGTTGTCTGGTTACACTAACAATATTTACCTTTTTAGTGTAAGCAGAAGGGTCCAACTTTGTTACCACCGTCCATCCACTGTTTTCCTGCTGGTACATTAACAATTAATTACTCTTCAATCGCTGTTGTGGAGATCACTCTGTCTGGATAACACTACTAATGATTCTTTAAAATAGATTGTTAGACTGGCTTTTGTGAATGTATATTCAATTCTATGTCCATATTTGTGGTTTAAAGTGCCATTTAACAACCCCTTTGACATCAAGTAGTACCTATGTTGACTGTTTGTTTTAGTTTGAAATTTCATACATTTTAAATCAAATTAAATATGATGCTAGATTCAAGTGAAACATTTTGGGGAAGTGTTTTATTAAACGTGTGTTCTATCATCAAATATTTTTTGCATCAATCAAACATTCGTTTGACTCGCTTTTATCAAATAGCATTTAATTAGCATTATCATCAACTTTTTAACATCATTCAGGGAATCATTAACTTATTCATTATACTTCAATTATTTGGAGGAATTCTTGGTACCTCCTTACAACGTATGATGATTAATGTATTATATTTGCATATAACACACGTTTCACAAAGGGGCTGCTAACAGGGGGTCTAAAATGGCGACTTTAGCAGATCTTAATATGAATTGCGTTAAAAGTCGTAAAATGGACCTTTCATAATAGTAACTGCGTCTGTGACCATTTTACGAATTTAACGCAATTCATATTGTGATCTGCTATAGTGGCCTTTTTAGACTCCGTGCAGATAATTAAAAAGAGTCCGATATCAGCCATGTCAGACAAAAGCCCTTTCATTTTGTTTCTTATAAATTAAAAAAGGTATGTGATAAATCACATACCTTTTTATTACCCAATAACAAATGGAACAGTAAAAATCTGGTAACAAATTGTCAAAAGTCCGTCACCTACGTCATGAGTTTAATGAATACCGTCGAGGAAATTGTTGATGAAATTATTAAGCATCTACGTAAGTCACCGTGATAGATACCGGCGAAATAATTTACTCGGTTTTATCAAATCAAGCTTAAGGCCTATCGAAAGCTGGAAAAAAAATCTGTCATAATAGGGTGTTTCACCAAAAAAATCTAATGGACCATTTTTTTTCTTTTTTCACGACGATACAGTACTTCGGAAACTCGTGTCAAGTCGTGTGACGTCACAAGGTTAGTATATAGTTTTTAACCTAGAAAGTGACGTCACTCGACTCATGATCTTTGACACTTTTTAATTTTCGTCAATTTTTATTACACTGATAAAACAAAAAACAGGTATCCAATATTATTCGATAATCTAAAAGACTAATTAGATTTTTTTGGTGAAATACTCTATTGTAAGCTCAATTGACTAGATTAATGATGATATAAATAAGCATGTTTTTTTTTTCTAGTTTGACTTTATGACTTTTGGCTAACTAAGCTATACTTTTAAAGTTACCCTGTAATATACATCTATACATACAGCCGAATAAAGGCGCGTCCCCATTATAAGCCGCCCGGCTCGACCTCGCAATGCTCACGGAGCTGCGCGGCCCTAATGGGGATGCGCCTTAAGGTATTTGGTATACAGCCGGCAAAATTTCAATTGCTTTTATGATTACATAGATACATTAAGAAAATGATGTCAAACTATACAGCGTACCAGTGTAACGCTGTATTGTTTGATATCATCATCTGCCTAGCCTTTGCCCAACTATGTTGGGGTCGGCTTCCAGTCTAACCGGATGCAGCTGAATACCAGTATTTTATATGGAGCGACTACCTATCTGACCTCCACAACCCAGTTAGTACTGGGTAATACGATACTCCTTGGTAAGACTTGGTTGTCAGAGTTTCAGGCCACTGATTACCTGTAATGACTGCCAAAGACCTAGGCCATATATTGGCAGCCGGGACCAACGGCTTAACATGATTTCCGAGGTACGGCGGAAATATATGACATTCGGTGTAATTGGTGGTCACCTTTACATGGACCAACCTAGGCAAGCACAGGTTGACCTAAAGATCGACCTGAGCGCAGTTATTTATTAAGCCACGAGCTCCTCTCGCTTATCGTTTAACATCAGCCTCTTAATGCCAAAAGCTTTATAAAACAAAATTGCAATCAATATTGCCAGTGTACTAGAATTATAAATATTTCTGTAACTACCAAATAGCTTGGTTGACCGTACTGTACTAAATTGACAACTGTCACCGCGTGTTTCTCGTTACTTTGTCTTCCATCGATTTTCCGTGATTTTCTACCTCATCGAAAGCTTCTGCTTATGGAGTCTGAGATTTAATGTTTCGTGTGCAACTATTGCTGGCCTAAGGATTCTCAACCGGTCGGCTTTTTTTGAAAAACAAAAAGTTTATTTCTTCAACAACGAAAAGTTAGTTTGTGATTGAAGCCTTCTTGAAGCAAACAATGAGTGTACTATAAGACTCTGCTCTTCCATAACAAAAGAAAGTAAAATATTATTATTTAACTTAAGTAAGGTAATATAATAACGTAGGTAAGTTTGGCCTAAGAATAGTTTGTGTATGTGTGTAAGTGCGTGTGAATGTGTGTTTTGTGTGAGTGTGCGTCAGTGTGAAAGTTTTGGTTTTAAATAATAAAAATCCAAATCCATATTCTGACTGACTGCACCCTAAAGAAAATAAAATAAAATTAGACTCAAAATTAAAATCAATCGATGTTAAAATCACAACCAAAAATTTAAATTGTAATAAAAATAAAAATCATAATAATTAAAAAAAAATTAATTCAATATAAAATTAAAATTTAAAACATAAATCGAAAATTATGATAAATTAAAATGTTATGTAATCCTTTGTCATGGGTTTCAAGAGCTCTTCCGTTTTCATAATAGTAAGTGGTTTGATCCATTTCACGTTTTTTTTGCATTCATAATATTGGTGTTTATATATAACTACTAGCTGACGTCACGCGGTTTCACCCGCGTAGTTCCCGTTCCTGTGGGAATACAGAGATAAAAAGTAGCCTATGTCACCCGGGGATAGTGTAGCTTCCCAACGGTGCAAGAATTTTTAAAATCGGTTCAGTAGATACCAAGATTACCCCTTACAATTTAACAAATATACAAACACACAAACTTTACTTCTTTATAATATTATATAGATATAGATATATAGATATAGATATAGATATAGATATAGATATAGATATAGATATAGATATAGATATAGATATAGATATAGATATATAGATATAGAATATAGATATATAGATATAGATATAGAATATAGATATAGATATAGAATATAGATATAGATATATAGATATAGATTTAATTATTTATTCTACTATATAACTGAGCAGACCGTGCATTTTATTGCATGGAAGCAACCAAAGTCTTTGTTTGAGGGACTTCTGCAAGGGCACCCTTCCTTCGTTTAGCTAATTAAGGTGCATCGCTTATACCTTAACATTTTTCTGTAACTCTGGATTCCGATTCTGCTTGTGGTCTATTCAAATGTTACATTTAGCGTGCATTGGTTAGAAGACGCAATTTTACTTTTTAGATATCAAGGGGGGGTCAGTTTAAAGATAAATCCAAGTTTGTGGGGTTGCAACTCATGTCCCACGGTCGCCATCTTGGAAAAAGGGGTGGTTCAAATGGTTTTTATGGTCTATTTAATGAACAAAGAGAAAATTACAATCTTGGAGCAAACGCGTGTTGCTCCAACCCCCTGCTAATGTCAGTGGGCAGTTAGTCACAAATAGACATACACAATATCATCGCACACATTCACAGACACCCACACCGCACAAACACCCGCACACATACACACACACAATACATTTAGAGTCACTCTTGGCCACCTTATCTTATTTAACTTTTTTGTGTACTTCGTAATTGGCGTATTGTTTTGTAATAATTTTAAGTTATTTTACTGTAAGCTGTGAAGCTACCTTTCATAAATAAATAAATAAAAATGAATAGGTCTCACAACAAAAAAATGTTAACAGTTTTTGTTGCAAATAAGATTATCTACTACTTTTATCCAGTAACTTTTAGTCGTAAAACCAAAAATAAAAAAGTAATGAGCGAAAAATAGTATTCGTTTCACAGCTCCCTAAAACCAAATGAATATAATTTAAAAAGTTCTTAATGAAAATTATTCCTTAAAACACCATGTATAAAAATGATTTGATGTAATTTTTCTGCAAATTAATTTGAAAAAAATTTGTATGGATCAATACTATTTTTTTTCTTAAAAGCTTCATGGATTTTCACTCCAAATTAATTTGAAAAAAAAAAATATATGGATCACTACTATATTTTTTCTTAAAAGCTTCTTAGATTTTCGCTCCTAACTTTCAGCCTCCGCCACCATAATTATATTTGAAGTCAGACTCTTAATCTTTTGCTTACATTTTCTGGGTTTCTGATGGTGTGTCCCATCTCCATCCATTGCCATTTCTAGTAAGCGTTCTGGTTTTCCGCGTGACCTGTGTCGAATATCTATTTCATACGTTTGCTATTCCTTGTTTTATTTCTTTTTCGCTCCGGTTCATGGTAAAAATGGCAAATAAACACAAAGGACTTTACTTTTTACCATGATTTCTTACCTTTTGTTGGTTACAAGTTTAGTTTTGTTGGTATACGTAAGTACAACTAACTTTGTTTAGCTAGGTTTGCGTCTATCATTTATGTGAGGGTAGTTTGTGGCTCTGAGAAGGATAATAATAACACCATCATCGAATTTAAGGTTGGTTAGCCTAGCTCCATCAATTGATATCTCTGAGTTGTCCCAGGTCAGTCTACAAAAAACTTTATCAAGGAACCATCAACACAACAGGATCCTGAAGAATAAACTTGTGAGTAGGTCACGTTATGTTATAATGATGGCCTTGTTATAGTTCGATACAATGTGCCTGGGACCAATTTATTGTATAGAAACTAAATCGCTAGCTTGTTCACTTGTTTCTGACATCAAATGTTATCGAACTCTAAACGGATGCTGGCTTATACAAAAAGCCATGGAGAACATAATCTCATTTTGAGTCGTAAGTTAATAAAGCTACGATAAAAGGTAATCATGCTGATAAGTAATCAGTAGAGTTTTAAGGGCAGGCCTCGACCCGGCTCTATATTTACGGATAAGCAACAATATCCAAAAGTTAGAAATTGAAATTGGCGTTGGATAAATTAGGATTTTATTAAATCTTGTAGGGGATGTAGAGACAACGGAGCAGCAACGTGAGCACGGCTGCCAGATGAGCTTTAACCTTGTTACAATGTAATAAAGTTTTATCATCACAAAATTCTATAAGAGACTTGTCGCTCCTGACAAAGTACCAGTTAAAATACGTAATATAAAATGAAAAGTGGTTTAAATAATCCAGTATTTCTCGAAATATTGGATAATATCCTGAAAAAGTTGTGGTTTAAATTGTTAATATATCCGAGAAATAGCAATCATACTTTAAATCCCATGCATTTAATGAGCAATATTTGCGTGCTCTACATGTTTTATGCACATTTTTATAATCCCACTCACAAAATCGGCTCTAATGATTTCATTGTAAGCTGCAATGTTTACGGGTTTACGGGGGCGAATAATCGATCTAGCTAGATCTCATAACGGAGAAAACAGAACGGTTTGTGGACAAACATAGTTCTGTAATTTGTGTACATACTTCTAAATACAAAGAAAAATATATGGTTTAACAGCGTATGATAGGGTCCATTCCGAGGGGCCTCAGGCACTAGTATTTTAGCTGAGGAGAAGAAATGGAACCCCAACTAATGATCAACACATTTGTCTCTAAAGTTTGAAGGACCAGATTTTATTAAAAGTTGATGTGGAAAAGGAAAAGGTACCGAAAATCGAGTTGAGTGGCGTCCGATTGAAGAGCCCTACGTCCAGCAGTATACTGTTGTAGGCTGATGATGTAAAGTTAAGATACGCATAGATTACGATACACCGATGTAGGTAATAGAATAAACATAGAAAATATACTCATACATAAATAAAACGTCCACGCATTAATGGTTTCACGTGCAATGTTTTATTTTAACCTAATCACAGATGATACACTTCTTCTTTCGTATCGATGGTAGGTACACTATATATATATAGATGGTAGGACTATTCAGAACTTTTGTACTGAAAGATTCGATAGAATTATTACTTTGTCTAGTATCAGTAGACTATTTTTGTACAATACGGCAAGACTAATAGCAGTGTCACCGGCGAAATTTAGTGGTTAACAGACCGTAAGCAAAATGGAGTGCATTAACAAAGAGGTATACTTTAAATTAGTCAATACATTTATCTAGTTTATAATAATTATGTCAGATTAAAAAGTCAACAATACAAGTTAAGTGACTTACTACGTGAATGTACGGAGAAACAAGGTAAGTCCTTCATATCTATGTGTAGTCCCCGAGTTCCAAACAATGATGCCATTTGATTTGCACCAACATTTGAATGTATTCCAAGCACGATGCTGAATAAGGCAATACACGTATGTTTCCCTGATTGAATGGGGATTGTTCAGTTCATTTTTATTTCTACATGCACTTGAATGACGTCATTTCAAGAAGGAATATAATTACGTATAATATAATACGCTTAACCCTGCGTTTGTGAATGTCATAAAAAAACGAACTGTCATTAGAGTGTCACTAACGTATTCACCGTTGAATGGGCGGGGTTCTAAAATGGCCACTATAGCAGATCACAATATGAATTGCGTTAAAAAGCGTAAAATGGACCTTTCATAACAGTAACTGTGTCTGTGACCATTTAAGAAAATAGATAAATATAATAATAGGAAAATAATGTGAATCCGTAAAATGGTCCCAGTAGAAATCACGAGGAACACGAATGAGACACAAAATAAAATCATTAATCTGGTTCAACATTAATTCGTACTCGACCTGAAATTTAACGTTCGGTGTAAGTATTCTACTCTTTGAAATAATTTTTCCAGTGATGCCGTTTCAGCACTGAAATTTTAAAATTGAATATAAATTACACTACTTATTGAATTCGGAAAATATTCAAATTAAATCTCCAACTTTTTTTTAATACACATGCATACATACATTCTGCGATCCTTACTTACTACTTTTGTCGTTTGTCATCGTAATAGGATCATGGTTGGTCTATCTATCGTTAACGGAATTCATAATAATCTCCTACCGGCGTTGCGGGTTGTTCGAAAGAGATACCGCGGACTCGGCACAAGGGCTAAGAAGGAACATGGGTAGTTTTTAGTCAGTAGAAGTCTGACACTCCCTTCCGCTCTGCCCAAGAGCAGGAAGGATTATTTGATGATTTCTCACCCGCTAAAAAAAAAAGGTCTTTTTTATTCAAGTAATCAAATTAATATTTATGATGTCTTGAATTTAGTAAGCTTTTTTCACGGGTGACCATTGAAAACCAGCGCTGTGCATAGAACAGCCCCTAGCTTGTCATAGTCACAACGTGCAAGCTGCAAGCTTTTATTTTTGTCAATAAACTGAAAAAATATGTTATACGAGTAACAGCCAGTATGTCAACACGTTTTCATTTTTTCGACGAAACTGGACAGAAATGTACTGGTGTTTTTTCGGTATGATAGACTGGTTTCCACTGTAAAAGTTGTCATTTAGTTTTGTTTACCACGGATTTCTCGGAAGCAGTGAGGGAGTGTAGATTTATTGCCGGTTGATGGCAATTTGTTCACCTGATGTTACATGAGACTTAAACATAACTGGCAAAATTTTAATGTAAGTGTATTATTAGGTGCACTGGATGATGAAGGATGCTTAGAATCGGGTTCAAGTCAGTTTAAGTATCGGTCACTAATGACTAATCGCCCTACCTATTATAAAGTGAATTTTACCTCAAATTAAACCTGCAGGTGTAGGAACTTAAGCATCATGTAACCGGAAGCGATGCGTTCTCTACTTAACCGCAATATAATTGAATCCGGTCGAGCGAAGTAAGTTACCGTCAGGTGAGAAATCCTCGTCTGTTATCGTTCGTTCTTTTGAAAAATCATCTCATATTTGGTCTCGGAGTTCCTTTAAAGTAACCTGATGGAACTACTGGGATACAAAGCTTGGTGGGTGAAACTTTCTTGGCCTCAATGTTGGGCCAAAAGATTTCACATCATTTTCGTAAAAATTCAGGTTGTTTGGCCAATTAGCTTGACTGTCCACTTATGCAACGTACAACAGCAATTACTTGAGAGTCGTATTCAATCGTTATTTTAACTAGGTCAATTTAATGCAGGGCGCATCCAGCCTTTTACTTAGTTATAGCCATAATTTTTGACATTAAATAAATGGTATATATTATATAAAAATCGTAGACGCAATTTTTTTAATTTTGTTAGTTCGTTTAGTCAAATGTTTGTGACCGCATCACGCAAAAATCCCTTATCGTATTCAAAGGCGAAATATTGAATGATTAGAAACGTTATTGTGACTTAAGTAACATTTAGAGTTATTTTAATCTAAATCGATCAACAGACGCAAAAGATATTAATTAAACTGACTATTTTGCCCCCAAATGACACATTTCATTTTACTCTTAAACTATTTGCACTGTTTCGATGAAAATTGGCATATACCTGTGTTTGTTTATTCTATGCAACACTGCTTTTCAATTTTATCGTTCATTCATCCAGTTTTATTGTTTCATTTTGTAAAAAAATCATTGTTGTTTGCCGACAAACACAATGGAAAACGGTTAATAAATGAAATATGTGTGTCAAATCTAGGTCAACAGCTGTGTTGGAATCACCATAATGGCTAGACAATATGTACCTACAATGATATCACTTGACCCACACCAATAGTAAGTACTGTCTTGGTTTTAGAAAATAAGGTTACCTCGAAAGTTTTTCCGGTTTTTTTTTTGAAAAAGTCGTTTTTTAATAGATTTCGTTGTGTGATAGCTTTCCGAATTTCAACTTTACCACCTCGTAATCTTTCCTGCTCACGACGCCATATTGTGACCAAAATGGCATCACAAACCGGTCTTTTGGCAAATTCTCCATTCCGACTCAGAAACTCGGAAAGGAGAATTTCCCAAAAAACCGGTTTGTGATACCATATTTAAATTGAAGTAGTTTATGTAAATAGTGTTTTTGATGAGTTTTTTTACCCAAAATTTATCTTAACGTTACACTTTGCGGCACCATACGCCGAAATTATTGAAAAAATATTGCTTTACTATTTGAATCGGATTTTGTCAATAAATTCAAGGGTTTTTTGCACGTTACCCGTTGTTTCTGTAATTAAAGTAGACTAAGTTACTCCTCATAACCAATCTCATATTCATATTTTATTTATTTGAATATGAGTTGGAAAGGAGATATTATAAATAAAAAGATTTTAGGCGACATTACCAAATCACTGCACTACGACTTACCTAGGTACTCAGTAGGGAACGCTGATATAAAGCGAAAACAAATTCTAGGAAAAGTCTAGTTTTTTCCTAGAATTTATTTTCGCTTTATATCAGCGTTATAGTTAATCGAAACGTCAAAAATGTGTAGGATTGACATGAGCAACTGGAAAGGATCAGTTGGTTTAAATAGTGTGAGTTATCCAACTAGCATTAATTAATTATAATTAAACGTCAATCACTAATTCACAACATTTTGTGAAGGTCGGGATTTACGTAAATATCGATTGTCGGCGCCTCGCATATGCGTAAGCTACCGCGGGCAGGGTGCAGGCTTGGGGTATCGAAACGGGGCGTTGTTCTGACGTGTTAATTGGTAATTGTCGCTACCGAGACTATGAACGTGGGTGAGTGCCACGCGGTACGATCACGAAATTCGGACCAAATGAGTCGTTCCAGAGGCAAGCTGCTTCGTCATCGTGGGACCTCATATCATACTTATGGAAGTACGAGTATAATACTGTATTTGAGAAAGTCCGTTCCAATTATCTAGCTATTTTTCTGATTTATTTTCAAGCCGAAAAAATCGCTGTTTTAATAAATTTCTCATCTTTTAGTGTCCATGTTACAGGCAAACAGTCTAACCAAGGGGTATCATAATGCCTGTCGAGGCTGCGGGTTGTTCGCAAGGGATACCGCGGCCTCGACATGAAGGGCGAAGAAGGAACATGGGTGGTTTTTAGTCAGTAGAAGTCTGACACTCCCTTTCGCTCTGCCCAAGAGCGGGAGGGGGGGTTATTTGATGATTTCCCACCCCCAAAAAAAAAGGGGTATCATAATACCCAGGCGGGCTTCAAAGATGCTGGCTCGTCGTTCAATTCTTTAGTTTATTTCCATAAGATAGATTTGCCGAATTTTGATGGGAACTACCAGCAGGCTTGAGTTTAGGGTTACTCTTGGGTTAAAGAGTTACGGCAAGACTAGCATACTAAATGAGTCAAGTATTTTCATCGGAAACATTGTTAATAAAAGTGTTAGGTAAGTACTATTGTCAAGTTAAATAACAGCCATAATTAAAACTAAACTAATTCTAAAACTGATTAAAGAAATAAAAAACCAGATCATATAAATACAAATAGTTTATTTTCTTTAACAAGTTTGTACAACTTAACAGACCTGCCTGTAGTCAGACACTCCACTCTCCCGTAACTTAAATTAACTTAATGTACACACAAGAATTATGCAAGAATTCACTATTTCTAATTAAAATTAATATAATTTCGAGATATAAACAGTAAATTTCCACTTAGCTTCCAAGCACATGCATTATTTAAATGTGAATCTTTTAGAAACTTATTCATAAAAAAAATCCTTAACATAAGGCAGACTTAGTTTAACTAGCAATAAAAATATATATATGAAGCGGCGCTACCTTCCCCTATTTTACGATTAAATGCAACTCATCAAATACACACAGTACATTTTATGAACTCTTATTTTACTAAACTGTGCGGTAGAACAATGCTTCCTTTAGTACAGTGGTATCCAACCTTTTCTTGCTCAGGGAAATCTCTTTGTCTTGTTTCTGATCATCAAAGCGCCTTGGATAGGTTTTGTTGTTACATAACTGACACAGATTTGACAAAACAGTCATCATTTTTCTACCCTTATCCCATTCTATTTGGGGTCGGCGCAACACGTTCTCTTCTTGCATTATTCCCTGTTAGACGTCACGGTGGCATTTACTCCTTTCCCTTTCATATCACTCCTCGCACAATCCATCCATCTTATTAGGACATGTGGAATGCAATAAACAATTTTTAGGAGTTAGTGAAGCAAGCTCGAGAATTATAAAACCCCTACTCGTATAGGATAGGTTTTATTTGTTCATTCATGCAGGGATAGAAATTCTTTATCGAATATTGCAGAAAAGGTTTATGAAGCATGCATGGAGGGATGTCAGATTATTTGCCTCGTTGCTCTAGTGGTCGCATGAGGGACTATTGAGCATTAGGCCTTGGGTTCGATTCCCAGGTTGTGCAAAGTGTTATTGGGTTTTTCCATCAAGAATTTCTCAATAGCAGCCATGGAGCCTGGATGTGCCCGGTTGGTGGCTCGCCCCCTGTTACCTGGGACTTCAATATAGCTAGCAAAATGTGGGTGTGCTATTATGTACTCCACTGTCTAGCCCTTCCAGGATTATAGGCTTGTGTTTATGGTAGTTAGAATGTCAGATGCAAGTGCGAATAAAGTGAGCTCGAAAGCTATAAAAAAGCTGGTTTTCAGAATAGGTTTTTTTTTATAACAAATAAGTTCGGTTTGCATCAATGCATTTATGAGTTTTAATCGAATACAAATAAAATAGTACGAATAAAACTTTTGCGATACAATACAACCTTTTGAGGATCATTATTTTACCTGTCAGACCATAAGTTGGCGACCAATGCTTGAGTGTTGGGCGCCTTGCCTTAATGAATGGCGAACTATAATGCACACCACCCGCTGTTGTCCTCCAGTAATATTAACCCACCAAAAACATTCTGCAAAAAACTAGCCAAGTCTCGATGGAGCTGCTTGTTTATCTCTAAAAAGTAATGTAAATCTAGACAAAGTCATGCCAAGTCTAAGGTTCCTTACTGGGATTTCTTTATTATTATAGTTAATGTTGTATGACTTGGCCAGTCAATGATTAAAAGTCCGTCTGTACTGAAAATATTTTTTTATACTGTTTGTTTCAGGTTCGCCTACACATAAGTAATATTGAAATACGCAGCTTTATCAAACCTACAATTTACTGGTTATTGAATTAACGTTTTCCAAGTGGCAATATTCCATCGTCAATGGGTAGCGGTTCTGGCGACAGATTGGTGCAATGGTGTCATGGAGCGCCTGGTTTTGTACCCTTGTGTACCCATCAACGGCCAAGTCACACAACATTAACTATAATAATAAAGAAAACGCAGTAAGGAACCTTAAACTTGGCACGACTTTGTCTAGATTTCATTACTTTTTAGAGATAAACAAACAGCTCCATCGAGACTTGGCTAGTTTTTAACAGAATGTTTTTGGTGGGATTTCACTTCTTTTTGTAGAAACGTATTTTGATTTATTTTATTAGATTTTTTATTTTTACGTTTAAGTTTTTTTATTTCTGCGTTCTGGTCTTATCCAGAGGTTCTCAAATAGGGGCCTGAAAATGCGGCGAAATGGTTCCAGTAAAGGATGCTACGGCAGTGTTTGCTTCGCGCTCGACTTGCCGGAGGCACTGCCGTGCATCTCGATTATCTAGCTTAGTCCCACGGAATCATACGGCTTCGGCCGTCTACGAAACCGTAGTTTCGTAACTGGTTTCGATGAAGGAATTATTTTTCTTTACTACCGGAATAAAAAGTATCCTTTGTGTTAATCATAGGTTATAAACTATCTGTTTACCAGATTTCATTCACATCCATTCAATAGTTTTTGCGTGAAAGAGTAACAAACATGCATCCATCCTCACAAACTTTTGCATTTATAATATTATAGCTGATGCCCGCGGCTTCACCCGCGTGGATGTCGGGACCGCATCAAAATCCGTTGCGCAGTTTTAAAGATTTAAGCATACATAGGGATATAGGGACAGAGAAAGCGACTTTGTTTTATACTATGTAGCATATTACTAGCTGTTCCCAAAGGTTTCACCCGCTATAACTCAAAAATTATCCCACGGGAAGATAAAATCGGGATAAAAACTATCTTATGTATTAATTTTGGTTAAAAACTATCTGTGTACCAAATTTTATCCAAATTCGTTGAGTAGTTTTTGCGTGAAAAAGTAACAAACATACACACTTACACACAAACTGTCGCCTTTATAATATTATTATAATTATAATATGTATTAGTGTGAAGTGTGATTATAGTAGGATTAGTAGGATACGTGTTTTCATATGGACGAGCTCGTGGCTAAATATTAACAGCCACTCGGATCGATATTCCGGTTAAGCAGTGCTTTACACCCATAATATACCAAGTTTCCTCCGTGCCTCGGAAAGCACTTTAAACCTCGTTACGACTGTAATTTCTAAATCTTTGACAGGCACAGGCAGTCAGTGGCCCGAAACTCTGACAACCAGTTTTACCAAGGGATATCGTATAGCCTAGGGCTGGGTTGTGGAGGTCAGCATAGCTATTCACAAACAATCGAATCGAAACCGAATCGAATAATTATGTCGTGTGTCTATCGCTCGCTAGAAAAAAAAAGACATATTTTCTATTATTATAGACAAGAAGCTTACACCAGCACAGTTGAGAAAAGGCAGATGATGACGACGTGCTTACTAGTACATTATGGTATAAGTGTGTAACGTTGGTGATTACCGCTGAGGCGCCATTGAGACCCGAGCCGTTAGGTGAGGGTCTTAAGAGAGCCGAGGACGGTAATCATCAATAGGTACACACGTGTATCATACGACGTTTTTCAACACATTTGTGAAGAAAATAACAAATAAAAAATCATTTTCAACAGTTAAAATGAGTTGTGAAAAAAATTTCGCCATGGCGGAAAAAATTAATCAGTTTTCCTGTGCGCGCATCCAACAATGGCGATCGGCCATAGACTAAAAGAACGAGGTTTCTTTTTTTGTTTTTTGCGGATAGCGTTTTAGCCACGTACAAAATGAGGAATTCAAAGTTTTTTTTATTACAGAGAAAACAAAAGTTTTATTTATTGAAAACGTATTTACAAGTTGAAATTATCTATTTAAGGTAATAAGTTTTCCTGCGCGCGCATCTAACAATGGCGATCGGCTATAGACTAAAAGATAAAGTTTTTTTTTTGACTTTTCGCGGATAGCGTTGCAGCCACCTTGAAATTATCTATTTAAATTCGAAGTTGCATGAAATGAGCAACGAAATCTATTTAGTATCGAAACTTTTTTATGAACAAAGCAACTCAACCAAAAAATTAAAAAAAAAACCTATAACTCACTTGTGAATAATGGTAATGAAAAATTCACAGTTTGATTACAGGTGTCATTATATGCCCAATTGCGGTGAAATTAGAGCCACTTTAGGAGCAAGTGTGTTGAAAAACATATTATAACTTTTTACTTGCATTATCGTGACAAAACAAAATGAGTTATGGTCAGAATGCGGTGGTTACGTTGAGTTCCACATTAAAATTTAAGGCAAAAGCATTTCTCAGTATTGGTTTGAAAATAAAAATAAAATATAAAGTATGTCATTGCATTTACCGCGACCTACATTTTAATACAACAAAATACATAAGCTCCCACTGGAGCATAAAACGGGCAATGGAATTTTGCTTGACCGGAATTCATTGAAGTTGGCGTGCACTATCGCTTAACTTAAGCTCATTGGAGCTCAGCATTCTGTAGGGCAAGTATTCAATGCTTCCATTATACCACTGTAGCTCGCCCTCGATGGAGAAGAATTACAAGAAACTATACCATTTTGTAAAGTTCTTAAGCGATATTGCGCTTATATTATATGCAATGGCATTTAAACCGGCGCAATATCGCTTAAATCAACTATTCATATCGATATGAATAGTTGATTTGGATTTGCGTTTTATTGGCATTGGAATTTAAAGAGGCTTGAACTTTTTTGTATGGAAGCTGGCATATCGAACCACCGCCGTTCTGTTTTTTTTTTTTGAAATAGCGGCTCACGATGAAAGTGGTATGTATGGATAGAGGACATAATATAGACGAATAGAAAAATGGCGTATTACATATTCTTTTACAACTTTATCAATATGGGCATCAAATGAAAGGGCTTGATTAGTAGAATACTATACACTATGACAAATTTTAAATCCAAGAAGGCCGCCGACACAAAATGGCGGATTACATATTTTTTCAACACACTTGCTCATAAACTGGCTCTAATTTCACCGCAATTAGGCCTATAATGACACCTGTAATCAAACTGTGAATTTTTCATTACCATTATTCACAAGTGAGTTATAGGTTTTTTTTTTTTTTTTGTTGCTTTGTTCTTAAAAAAGTTTCGATATTAAAAAGATTGTGATCAATACTACAAATTAATTAATGTACCTATTCCTTGCTCATTTCATGCAACTTCGAATTTAAATAGATAATTTCAACTTGTATACATACGTTTTCAATAAATAAAACTTTTGTTTTCTCTGTAATAAAAAAACTTTGAATTCCTCATTTTGTACGTGGCTAAAACGCTATTCGCAAAAAGCAAATAAAGAAACCTTTTTCTTTTAGTCTATGGCCGATCGAGATTGTTAGATTCGCGCGCAGGTAAACTGATTAATTTTTCCCACCATGGCGAAATTTTTTTCACAACTCATTTTAACTGTTGAAAATGATTTTTTTTGTGTTATTTTCTTCACAAGTGTATTGAAAAACGTTGTATGATACACGTGTGTATTGATGATTACCATCCTCGGCTCTCTTAAGACCCTAACCTAACGGCGCGGGTCTCAATGGCGCCTCAGCGGTAATCACCAACGTTACACACATATACCATATTGTACTATTTCACAACTTTACCAATATGGGTATCAACTGAAAGGGCTTACTTAGTAGAATACTAGAGACTGACAAATTTCAAATCCAAGATGGCAGCCGCCAAAAAATGGCGAATAACGTTTTTTTTTAAAACAACAACAGTTTAAAGTAACAAGAAATGAAAGGGATTGTAGAATAATGTACATTGTATTGAAAGGGAACGAGGAATACAAATTAACGAAATTAAAACTAAAAGCTTGAAAATTAATTTTTTGGTGACCAAGTTTGATTTAAAGAGAGTAAAAGTGGAGAACCAATGTTTAATCTTTATTGCGTCTCAGCGAATGACTGCCGTGCGCGTAATTATGTAGTCGCGTGTTATATTGTAAGATATTTGTTTAAACTTTATAGAGTTAAGGGCGCAAATATTGCGAGGAGGAATGGGACGCCGTCGCCTCCTTCTGCGAAGCCGTGATGCTAGCGAAGGAGGTGGCGGAACGTGAGAGGGAGAGAACCTCTCGTCCCAGCCGCCGCGGGAGGCGCTCCGGGCGTCGGGGGCCACGTGATGGCTTCCGGCCACCGTAGACGCGGGCCTGTGGACGGTGAGTGATGGGTAAGCTCGCCGTCCGTCCGTCTTATGACGACGACAGGCCGTGTCGACGGCGCGTTCGTTTTCCACGCGCGCCTCAAAGAGAAGTCAGCAACATGGAAGGGGCCCGCAAGGGCCGACGCCTGTCGAGGCTGCGGGTTGTCCGCAAGGGATACCGCGGCCTCGATATGAAGGGCGAAGAAGGAACATGGGTGGTTTTTAGTCAGTAGAAGTCTGACACTCCCTTTCGCTCTGCCCAAGAGCGGGAGGGGTTATTTGATGATTTCCCACCCCCCAAAAAAAAACAAAAAAAGGGCGCAAATATTCTGTATTGAATTTCCGTTCTAACAATCATATTTATTTAGATATAGAATCATACTATATGGGTAAATAAGCTTCGCAAAAAATAATTGAGTCGGGGGATTTTTAAATTACTTGTTGTTTAATTATTTAAACTTCATGTACAAAACTGGTACATAAGTGGATTTAATGCCACAAAGAATTCTCTACCAGTCAACCTTTGGGTCAAATAGGACAGCACTTTTTCTCTATTGGATTTGGACCTATATTTCAGTAAGGATCGTACCAGGTGCTGTTCTGTAGGCTGTTCCTACCCCCTTGGTAAAAGGCATGATTTTATGGATGTAACATAGCATCACGCCTATGGTCCCCGAAGGGATAGGCAGATGTGTACGCAATAGAACAAACACAATTTGCCAGTTGTGTTTAAGTACTATGTTATAGGGGCGAGCCTATTGCAATCAACCGTGCACAAATCCAGACTCCATGTTTGCTACTCAGAAACGCATAATGGAAAAACCCAATAACACTTTTCTCGACCCGGGAATCGAACACAGCAGACGCATTTGCGAACACTAGATCAACGAGGCGGGTGGCTGTAAGACATGTAAATATTTTGGCAGTGTTGGGAGGTGTCAGTGTCCGGAGCCAGTCCACTATTTCTCCACAACGATATGACCGAACTTCTAGAAACATGCATTTTTGAAGATGTTTGCCTAGGCAGCCCCCAAAACGAACCCTTTCCTACGTGCTAATACTAGTAGTTAAGCTAAAAATAAATTAATTCTCCAGCAATGCGACTTATTCTCATTTTTATAAAAGCACTATTGATTTTATATTAAACTAGCTGTTCCAGGCATGCGTTGCAATGCCCTTTTTCCTACCTACTACCTGCCTGTGTACCAACTACCTACCTACCTACTACCTCCTACCCTACCTACCTACTACCCTACCTACCTACTACCCTACCTACCTACTACCCTACCTACCTACTACCCTACCTACCTACTACCCTACCTACCTACCTACTACCCTACCTACCTACCTACTACCCTACCTACCTACTACCCTACCTACCTACCTACTACCCTACCTACCTACCTACTACCCTACCTACCTACTACCCTACCTACCTACCTACTACCCGACCTACCTACTACCCTACCTACTTACTACCCTACCTACTACTCTACCGACTACCCTACCTACTCTACTATCCTACTTACTACCCTACCTACTACTCTACCTACTACCCTGCCTACCTACCTACCACTTTCTCACCTTTTAAACCTTCCCTGGACTTCCACGAATAATTCAACACTATAATTAGCCAAATCGGTCCAGCCGTTCTCGAGTTTTAGCGAGACTAACGAACAGCTATTCATTTTTATATAATACTAGCTGTTCCCGGCATGCGTTGCAATGCCCTTTTTCCTACCTACTACCTGCCTGTGTACCAACTACCTACCTACCTACTACCTCCTACCCTACCTACCTACTACCCTACCTACCTACTACCCTACCTACCTACCTACTACCCTACCTACCTACTACCCTACTTACCTACCTACTACCCGACCTACCTACTACCCTACCTACTTACTACCCTACCTACTACTCTACCGACTACCCTACCTACTCTACTATCCTACTTACTACCCTACCTACTACTCTACCTACTACCCTGCCTACCTACCTACCACTTTCTCACCTTTTAAACCTTCCCTGGACTTCCACGAATAATTCAACACTATAATTAGCCAAATCGGTCCAGCCGTTCTCGAGATTTAATCAGACTAACGAACAACAATTCATTTTTATTTATATAGATAGATAGATAGATAGCTGTACCCCGCGTGCGTTGCAATGCCCTTTTACCTGCCTACGTACCAACTACCTACCACCTACCTATTACCTACCTACCTACCTATTACCTACCTACCTACCTACATACTACTAATTTCTCACCTTCTCTGGACTGCCACAAATGTTTTAAAACCAAAATTAGACAAATCGGTCTAGCCGTTCTCTAGTTTTAGCGCGACTAACTAACAGCAATTAATTTTTATATTATACGCAAACACCATTTGAAAAATCGTTTTTCTATCGGGAAAGAAACAGTAATTATTTGTGATTATTGTGATAATGTCGTATGGTCTGTTTGAAGTTGTCATTCGTTGACTGAACAACTGAACGTCACTCAATTGTTTTGCCTTCCCGGAACCTCTCCACTAACACTTGAACTTTATAGGTACGGTATTAAAGCTCAAATTGATTTTACGTTTTAGTTAGAAAACGTTTGTATGGGAAAAAGAAAAGGGCTGTTTTTAGGGCTTTTCCGGCCATTATTCGATTTTTTCTCGCCGTAAGAACCATCCTTGAACTTCAACGAACATTTAAAAAAAAAAATCAGCCAAATCGGTCAAGCCGTTTTCATGCCAAGTCGTGACAACGGAAAACGGGTTTCATTTTTATATATATAGAAGAAGAAGAAGAAGAAGAAGACTAGCTAACGCACGCAACTTCGTCTGCGTCACAATAATAGCATAGAACCTTCCTCGATTAATAGACTATCCAACATAGAAATATTTTTTCAATTCGCCCGTTCATCCAAACAAAGAATTAAATTCTTCAGAATCAACATTTTATTCGTCCGCGTGTATTTTGAAAATATAGGTAATTATAGCCTACGTTACTCGGTAAAGGTGTGGCTTTCTAATGTTAAAAGAATTTTCAAAGTCGAAATTTTTCAATTCCAACCAGTAGTTCCTAAGTTTATCGCGTTCAAACAAACAAATTCTTCAGCTTTATAATATTAGTATAGATTACTAGCTGTCACCCGCGACTTCGTATGCGTCAGGTTCGCGATTTGCTTAAAATAATATTTTAATATGTTTGTGATTCTACTTCATTTTTTGTTTTTGTATGTTACCTGATGCGAGGATCTAGTGGCTTAATATAACTCACTGTCCTGCCCTAAGGCTGTAACTGCCCTTCGTGTCGATCTTTTGGTTTAGCCTTGCTTGCCTAGGTTGGTCCGAGGATTGGTCACCGCCCATTACATACCGAGTTGTCTGATAGTGTAATCTGTATAGTGAGTTGCGTTCGTGACTCGGAAAGCACGTTAAGCCTTTGGTCTCGACTGCAATATTTTGATCGTTGGCAGCACAGGAACAGGTACCTAGTTAGTGGGAAACAAGTCTTACCAAAGGTTATATTACCTACCCAGTCCTAACTGGGTTGAGGAGGTCAGAAGGCAGTCGCCGCATGTAATATAATGGTATTCAGCTGCCCACCTGCTAACCTGCAGCTGCTAACCTGGAAACCAATCACAACATAGTTGTGAAAAGGTTAGGCAGATGATTGGGAAAGGCAAGGATGATGATGATGTTACGATGTGATCACGAAAATAATGAGCCTGTTACATCGAGTAATTTACTAAAATGTAAGCCAAAACATTATTGACAGACAACGAAATCAAACAAACAAATGTCACCGACTTCAGAAGCTGATTTTTTTTAAGGGTGCTAATTAAACCGACTTCTTTTTAATAAAATTATTCGCCTCTAAAAATCTACATTGCCTTCTGAATTACTAAGTCAGCCACAATTAACGAGCGTCTCAATATTACTATCTTGGCCACTAGTTAACCAAGTTTCGTTTCGTTGTTTTAATTGTCATCAAATAGTAAATAATGGCTACTAATAGTACGTAGAAATTACTGTCGTGTCATCTAAAGTAGCGCTCGCCGGCCGCTGCCGCGGTACCGCTCGCTCCGCTCGCTTGGCTCGCGCACGTTCTGTCACAGTTTTAACCTAACCTATTTCCCTCAGTTTACAATGACGAATCATACAGTCTGCCTGTGACTAGTCAATTAAACAACGGTAAAAACATTTCTGTAACTAGTAGGTATTTTTAACGTAAATATAATAGTCTAAAGTGTATTCAAAGTTGACATTTTTAACTTGCTTATAACAATTTTAAGTATTGGCATGCTTGACATTCAAATATGTCCCCAAACAATTGCAATACGAACGCGCGAACGACAAAAATAAATACACGTGACTAACTCGTCAGTACATGATTTGAATGGGGCTCACTGATTGGTGTAATAATAATCTATACTAATATTATAAACCTGAAGAGTTTGTTTGTTTGTTTGTTTGAACGGGGTAAACTCTGGAACTACAGGCTGGAATATAAAAAACGTCTAGTGTTGGATAGTCCATTTATCGAGGAAGGCTTTAGGCTATATAACATCACGCTACGATCAATAGGAGCGGAGCATAAATGAATAATGTTGCAAAAACACGAAAAGATATTCCTTTTTGAGAGCTTCCGTTGCGTGCGCTGCGATAACGGTTTAAGTTACGTAAATATCATGTATGAAGGAATTGTTCCTCTTTAAAAGTTCTAAAAAAAAGTCCGCGACAGCATATGTTTATCTTTTAAGATTGACTCACTGTAACCATTTTTTAATATTAAAATGTTAGGTTAAAAAGAATGATATTTTGCGAAGCTTATTTAACCCATATGGTATTAATCTATATTAAAATAAATGTGTTTGTTAGCATGGAAATTTAATAGAGAATATTTGTGCTTTTTACTCTATATAGTATAAACAAATATCTTAGAAGATATCGCAATGTAAAAATATCCGCGCGACAAAATAATTAAGCGCGCGGCAGTCATTTGGTCCGGTGCGGTAGGTTAGTGGGGATTCTGGCCTCCGGTGACTCCGGAGAAATTCAAATTCAAAATATTTACTGCACCAATGTTTACAAGTACAAGGTGTTACTGTATGTTAAACAGTAAGAGATACCTATAGTAATTGTTACTTTTAATATATAATCGAAGCCAATCTAAAGTAATATGTATTATAAATAGGAAAGATAAGATTTTTTTGTTTGTTACGAGTACGATTTAACTCAATTTAATATGTTGGATAGTCGATTTATCGAGAAAAGAAAAAAAGAAGATTTAAAGAGAAAGGTTATAAAGCTATATTATAAGTGACGCGGACGAAGTTGCGTGGGTCAGCTAGTAATTAATATAATTATTGGCCGGTCGCTGTCGTCTCGCGCGCTCGCACCTAATCTTACAGTTTCTATTTTTACGATAAAATAATATGATGTATTATTTTACATGCTAAGTTATAATAAATGATATTGTCTATAGTCGCTTGAATTGTATTTTTTGAGGACCTAATGTTGAAGCTTATAGCTTCGTAAAATGCTAACGTAAAATGGTGATGAGATATAAATTCCGTGGCTGAGTTAGTAAATTAGGTGGCTATGTATAAATAAGAAGGACAAATTACAATAACTGATGATCTTTACTGGATGCTCTCTGTAAGATATTTAGATGGCATTGTAAAAAAGACGAATAAGTTTATTAGAGGCTATCTCATTTTCCCGTGGCTTAGTTATAAAATTAGAAGTTTGATCATGTGGCCAACAAAAAAATCTGTGGCTCGACTTATTATTTCCCATTTTTTAATAACAAAGGTGATTTGTTGGAGTGCAACAGGAATAAAGCTAATGTCACATAGTAATAAAGTTTGGGAGAAAGTTATTGAAAAGCAACTGAGAGAAAAGAGCAAAATTTCACAGAACCAATTCGGTTTTTTTGCCAGGTCACGGAGCGACGGATACCATTTTGGCTATCCACCAGGTGTGCGAGAAGTGCAGATGTGCATGTCAAACTTGCCCATGATGTTCGTCTTTCTCGAAAAGGAATACGTTCGGGTACCCGTGAGGTTCTTTGGAGGGTTTTTAGGGAGAAATGTGTGCCTGGGGAGTATGCGATGTAAACTCAAGATACTCAAATCAATTTGAAATAGTGTTTGGAATAATTATAATTAACAGTTTTCCTTCAAATATTGACAAGTGAAAGTATCTTTACAGGAGAATTCATATATATTGCCGTATTGCCTGATACTATTTTATTGAGATAGTTTAGTAGCGTTGTGACATTGAATGGCAGAATGATGTGAACCAAGGTTTTGTAGTAAGACATAGATTCTATAGTCCTGAACGTGTCAAGGGTGTGTGTCTGTGTCTGCATTTGGGTTCGAATCTGCACGTGTACTGATTTGACTTTTTCATTTCATATATGAGGCCGCATTGAGCAAACGTGGTTATCAATGGTCGTGCTTTAGCTGTACAAGAAAAAGATTTCGCCCTTCAGAAGGACAGTAAGGGCCACTCCACAGAGGCGGAGACGAGACGAGAGGAAAGGCAAGATGTTGTACAAGCACCCTTAAAATTTCAATAAGTATAATTCTCGTCTCCGCTTATCCAGCCGAAGCCGCAAATGATACTAGTGCACTACATAGTTTTTTATTAGAAATCCATTCACATCATCGACAGGCTATGTCATGTCTAGATTTCTAGAAGACGTTTTGTTTACGCTTACACGATACTATTTCACGGTTGACTCGATGGATCATTGTGTAAGAAGGTACGTCTCTTAAGGTGTGGGATAACAATCACTGCTATTTATTACACGGTAAACGAATCATTGCGAAGTATACATGCATTTTGCGATAACATTGTTTTTTTATCGTTGGTATTCTGCAAAATATGAAATTGCCAATCGTAGTGATATTTCATGAAATTAATGAGACTTATCATCATCTGCCTTACCTTTTCCCAATTGGTCGGCTTCCAATATAACTGGATGCAGCTGAATACCAGTATTTTACATGGAGCGACTGCCTCTCTGACCTCCACTACCCTTTTATTTAAAAAAAATTAAATAATGAATATAAATAACTATTATACTCACTTTTACGAAAACACCCAGTCCCGGAACGTTTACCTGTAGGCCATACAAATATTTGAAAGTTAGTATTGGGTAATACGAACCTTTGACAAAACATATTGGTTGGACAACCAGTATATGTCTTATCAAAGTTAAGTCGTTACAGGTAGTCAGTGACTTGAAAATGTGGCATTTTCACCTGTAAAGACTGCCAAAGATCTATACATCGCAGTCGGAACCAACGAGCAACAGCTTAACGTATTTTCTGAGGCATGGAGGCAAGTATTAAATTAAAATAATCACTGCGGTACTCAGAGATATTTAATGATTACTTAAGCCGTCAATTAGTAAAGATTTGACATACTTTTGTATGACGAAACTGTCAAAACCTTTACTAAGTGATGGCCTAAGTAATCATTAAAGCTCTCTGAGTGCGGCAGTCAGAGTATTAAAAATCAATATCTTGACTACAAGGGCTCTTTTTTTAAATTTCTTTCGACGTTCGTTGCTTTCTCTTCCTTAATAGTAGGTTATGCTGCGAGTATAGATCTTTAGGCTGAGGACATAATTTTATTAACAGTTCTATGGTCACTAGAAACTCCTGTTAGAATGCCAATAAATTTGGTGTCGTCGCAGCATGTCTATACTAAGTCATAACTGTAAAGGCTCAATACTGGGTCGCATCCGTCATCAGTGAAACCCACGTACCGATACAAAAGAAGGCCAACCTGCCACAGGTGTACCTATTAAATGAACAAACAAACTCTAATAAAAATGTAGATTGCAAATAAATCCAACGTTTGATTTTGCCGGATTTGAAAAACAACGAAGTAATAATGGAACGCTGAAAACTAATATCTACAATAATATTATATTCGGATTCAACAGGGTAAATTAATGCTCGATTAATGCACTTTCACGATCAAGGTCTGTATCTTCCCGTCGGGGCTGCGGGTTGTTCGCAAGAGATACCGCGGTGTCGACTTGAAGGGCTAAGAAGGAACATGGGTGGTTATTAGTCAGTAGAAGTCTGACACTCCCTTTCGCTCTGCCCAAGAGCGGGAGGGGATATTTGATGATTTTCCACCCGCCAAAATAAATAAATAAAAACCTGATTTGAAACTTAGAGTAGTGTTAATCTACTTCTGATGCTGACCGTACCATGGGAGTTACCAGAAACTACAGAACGCCAGCCAGATATGATTTTTTGCTTGTCCAAGTTCATACTTCTGGTAAAGTCAGATCAATGTATGCTTTTCTAAGGTATGCCTTCTCGTTTCCACTCACATAGTCATATCTCACTTTAGATATAATACTTTTTATGAAACTACTGGTTACGTATTGTTACTATTAGTTTAATCAGTTTCATCTGATTGCTCAGCAGGGTCTTTCCTTGCGTTTTTCACGTTTTTCGACCCAAGGCTGTTTAGTTTGCCTGTCGAGGCTGCGGGTTGTCCGCAAGGGATACCGAGGCCTCGACATGAAGGGCGAAGAAGGAACATGGGTGGTTTTTAGTCAGTAGAAGTCTGACACTCCCTTTCGCTCTGCCCAAGAGCGGGAGGGGTTATTTGATGATTTCCCACCCCCCAAAAAATTGGCACAGAAATAGTTTATAAACTATCCCTTTTTGTATGAGAATGTTTTCTCTCTACATTCGCGATCTGCGATTTCGTTATTGTAATTTGTTCAAATTAATAAAATATTCTTATTAGACAGTAGGTATTATGATATTGTGAAACATTGTAGGCCACATAGTAGGTCAGTTATGAAAATATTGACCGGCAACTATCACGGCCTTGATAATTATTGATTACTTAAGTAAAATACTAATGTTTCTGATCACATGAATAGCTTGTTTTTAGCAAAAAAAAATACAATTTTAGTTTTTAGTTTGAGATTAATCTTTAAATTAGTAAAGTCGGGTATTATAATTTACTAACTTCGTACATCACTGCCGCAATGTAAACTAAAGTTGATTTCAAGTATAATTTAGACGACTAAACAAAACTTAGAAAAATGTTTCTTGTAAATTGAACCCAATTAAATCTGGATTCATAGCATAAACTGATGCTCATGATTTAGTTATCGACGAGTTACCGACGAGTATCGAGTTGTTACCACTACTACATAATTATTGGGTTTCCGTAGTGAACAAGGAACCCTGTTGTAACTATAGTTTCGCCATGTCCGTCCGTCTGTCAGTCTGTCTGTCCGTCCGCAGTATAATGCAAACACTCTTAGTACTAGAAAGCTATAACTTGGCATAAATATACAAATGAGTTACGAAAAAATGAAACAAAATTAAATCTCGAAATTAATTAAAACAACTTCCCACCCGTTCCCCTCCCCCCCTTCCCCCCACTTCCCCCTTCCCCTGCTTTCGAAGCTCACATCGAAAGAAATAAAATACCTAATAGTCGTTGGATGGGCCTTTAAAAAATATTGCGAGTTTGTTAAAACACTTTTTCGACTATGGGATCCGTTTGTGAAATATTATTAAGCTTTAAAGTGCTATTTTTTGTTAGACTTTAGTGTCCTCCTATCAGCTAAACGGTTGTTTGGGTGCGTGAAAAAAATCATAGTAGTAAAATATATAATGAAATTAAAAGGAAAACTATCACGAGTAAGTAGGTTTTACAAGTTTACGAGTACTCGTAATAATCGAACAACTTATAAAATGTACTTGTATAACATATTTTCTTATAAATGTATGGGATCACAGGTTTTAAAACTGCAAATGTAAGATTGTTATATTGTTACAATACAAATCAACGTTTGGAGGCAGGTAGGCAGTGAGGTTTATCAGTTTACGAAGTACGAACCCTACATTGTGCGTGGTCCAACACTTAGTTGGCCAGTTTTCTGTCAAATTAACGATGGTTTTGCAGAGGTTGCGGTGAGGTCTACGGACGAATTCATGACCTGCATTGGTCTGATCAACTATGTCAGAGCGGTTTCTAACTACTGCATTTTGTTACGCGTATAAGTCGTATTGAATTGCGCCTCTTTAGTCTTGCACTTACGAGCTTACAAGCGCGTCAACACTCGTACTTACGATTTGCGCGTGTGGGGCGAGAAAACTTACTTAAACGCGCATCTAAAAACGGTCTTATACGTGCCGAAAATGCGCTACTCTAACCTAACCTAGGCTAGTCACGGCGACCGAGTTCGTGTACTTCCGACCATACTATTTGGAGATCGTCGGTCGCGGTCCGTATTTGGTGAGCGCGTTCGAAGCTTTAGTGAAGATAAAGTATGATTGAAGTCACACCGAGCACAAAATTTGTGACAAATGAGAGCACCTTTTTTCGGTTGTACGGTCAGTGACAAAAGTAGCCAAGCCTTTTTGGGATTTTATAAAACTTTATAATTGTTTTGAATTCACGGGACTAGTAACCAAAGTATCTTAATTATTTTTTCCTTTAAAATTTTCTTCTGAATTGCGTAGAAGTTACAGTAATTTCTCACTTCGGATAGTTTGTGTTTGTCAAGTAACATTTGTCACTGGTTGTACTTTCTACCACCGGACGCCCAACGGTTGAGTGATTAAAACACGTGATCATTTGTTAAAGCTGTCAGCACGTAAAGTTGGCTGTAACGCCACTGGACATTGAAGCGGTGGATTACTTTCCAAAAACTGGCGCCCATTGTACTGTAAATCACATAGATGGAATGCGATAAAATGTTTGACCGTTTGTGACCGTTGTTGGGAGCAGAGACAGCAAGTCGTTGTAAGGTGTTGAGAGTCGCCCGTCGGGGCTGCGGGGCCCGTCTGGGCTGCGGATTGTTCGCAAGAGATACCTCGGCCTCGACAGGAAGGGCTAAGAAGGAATGATTTCCCACCTCCCAAAAAAAAAAAAAAAAAAGGTGTTGAAACTCACCCGTCGGGGCTGCGGGTTGTTTGAAAGAGATACCGCAGCCACAGCACAAGGGCTAAGAAGGAATATTGGTGGTTTTTTTTAATTTTTTTTTTTAAAAACGTTGACCCACACTAGGATTTTCTCCTGTTTTTAGTCAGTACAAGTCTGACATTCCCTTTCGCTCTGCCCAAGAGCGGGAGGAGTTATTTGATGATTTCCCACCTCCCAAAAAAAAAAAAAGGTGTTGAAAGTCACGCGATGAAGAATGTTAATGAACATTTTGTACATCATTGTTGGTAAAGTTATAAACTGGGTGTAAAAGAACTCAAGACAAAGCCGTCAACCAAACAGCTAACAAAAAAATAAAAAAAAATAAAAAATTTACGTACATATAGAACAATGTCAGTAATAAGGTCATGTTTCTAGCAGAGGGGAATAACCGTAATCCACAAGGCCGTTTGGTGGATAATAATTATGTGCCTTGGAATGTTTGGTTTTTAATCACCGTTATGAAGTTAGGTACGAAACCTACCATCACACCTAATTAATTAAATACATTCC
This sequence comes from Diarsia brunnea, assembly GCA_949774965.1. Classification (NCBI taxonomy): domain Eukaryota; kingdom Metazoa; phylum Arthropoda; class Insecta; order Lepidoptera; family Noctuidae; genus Diarsia; species Diarsia brunnea. The sequence goes on from OX458996.1 coordinate 16,664,104, forward strand.
TATTTTAAATGCCGTCAGGTATTACTGAGCAGGTCTATATAAATACCAACAGTAACAAAATTGTGGCTCAGTTTCAAACATAAACTTCAACTGAAAACTGTTTCCACAAATAAACTCTGGAACTTGGTGTAAATTAGTAACGAACTACACACACTACCGGTTTTCCGCTAAGGATGGGAAAATCCCAACTTCATTTTCAATTTCAACTCTGATAGACTTCGATTTATGTAAAAAAATACTCACTAGTGTGGGTGTAATTATATTAGCACTTCCAATTCACAGAAACGCAGCTGCAAAAATATATATGATAAAGGCAATAACTTCAGAACCTATAGCCTTCGTAAGAGCTCTTCTTTATATGTCCCCGTTGTGATTTTACGAGAAGAATTTCGATATTGCAAACTTGTTCATACCAATAACTTTCCAATATCGACATCAGTCAATCATTGAACGCGAGACGTACTAGATATTGTATGGCAGCACATAGAAAATACCTTCATTTCTTTCCCTTCTAAAGTTTCCGAATAAAATAGCTGCGATTATATACCGACATACGATACGGACGTCTCTCCTCTCTTCAGCTGATTTTCATTAGTAACTTTTCAGCTACTTTTTGAGTTCCGTTTCAGGGTTACGTAGGCTGGTCAAAGACTAAACTCTTATACAGATTAGTCCTGTTGGCGCTGTTGAAATTTGGAGAGAATTTGTGCTCTAGTCCGACTCAAACTTGACTGATATTTGGCTTAAACTCTAAAAATATCAAGCGAATTTATTTTACTCAAAAAAATCAACTGCAGCATAATGCAGTTGATTTTTTGTAATATTTTATCTGGCACGTTTGCGGGTTCCCTTTTTCTCGGCGCAAGCGGTAATTCGCTTTGTTGTAGCTGTCTACCTGTGTTTGTGGCTGCCACTATAGTGTCCCGGTTCGCACGTTCACCCGGTATTGTTGAAGTGAAGTTGATGAACGTGATGTTCGAATGATTCATTATCGATTGTGAGTTGATTTTAAAATTAGTTTAACATAACTTATCGTCACGCCCGTATTTCCCGAAGGGTTAGGTACAGGGCAGGTAGGACAGGATATCAAATGTCCCAACGCTTAAGGAACGACAAAACATTTACACTCCAGGGCAAACCCAGGGGAATCTCCACTTGAACCAGTTTTCCTTGCTTCGGCCAAACGATTGATCGTTTCATTAGAAATAGTGAATTTCAGATGAATCATTTCACTGTGTTGAACTTGATTTCGTATCGGTGATTTCCAGTAACAGTGGTATTGTTTGTTTCTCTAATGCAGAAATAATAGTACCGTAAGCAAAGTAATAACTTGGATGGAAAAGAATAACCTTAAACCTAACCTAGATAAAACCAAATATGTACAATTTTGTAACAAAAACTGGAAAAAAATTGTTTTACCATCACTTATCAGGATAAACAGATACAACAATCGGATAATATAACTTTTCTTGGGATAGTTCTAGATGAGCGGTGTTTTTGGATTGGTCATATTGATGCGATATGTGAAAAACTCAGTAAGTCTGCTTATGTTCTGTGGCGTATATCAAACCTAATAAGCAGACAAGCCACATTACAGGCTTATCATGCAGTCTACTAAAAGCAGAAGCAGCAAAATCCACTTTTTTTCGAAATTGACTTTTTGATGCCGCCATATAGTTCGTCAAATTGGTTACAACATCATAAAATAATGTTTGTGCAAAATTAGCATTATCCGCTAGTAAAACTGGTACCAAAATCGACTGTAGCAGCAAAAACAGCAATATCTGCTAATGTCAAGTGCACAAGAAGCAATATCCAATCAGCCAATCACAGCACACCATTTATCCTACATTTAATATGGCGGAATTTGTTGTAGACCGTTGAGCACGTCTCCGTTTTTAATTATTTCTATGGTGATTTTCAATAAATTTAGGTCAAAAAAGTGAAAAGTTAGAACTATGGATTGTTCTCCTAGGCCGGTGGATAATAAGTTGGCACGAGTCGCTCAACCGGAGAAATGGCAGAGAAATGTGGCCAAAGTGGAGAGGTATGTAACAGTGTTGATACTTTTATTCAACCTATAGTACTTTTCGATTATAATATTTTTACACTTTTTTATGTACGTTTTGTTGTATGTATAGGTAAATTTTGTTGTAATACATTAATTAAAGGTTGAGCCATGCAATATAATACCTTATTTACCTAGAGTGGATATGCAAATATAATTCAACCAAATCCATACTATTTGTATTATAAATATGAAAGTAATTCAGTCTGTCCTCTTCACGCCTAAACGGCTCAACCGATTTTGAAGAAATTTGGTACAGAGATACCTACATTAGATTAAACAGTCACGTTATTATCAAATCTTTTATTGTCGATTGTTTCAGATATTCATCAAAGAGTGCTCTCGTGAGACCTTTATGCAATCACAAAAAATAATTTGAGTGCAGATCACTTACATTGCAAGACATAAAAGCATTTCATGACGGATTTTACAAATTCAAAGAAAAAAGCAAACAAGACGCGTACATACTGAAATATTGCACGGCCAAACCAGTAAAACGACGTCGTCCAACCACTACCAAACACAAACCAAAATCTATGCAAGTGTCGTACTATGTTCGTAGTATTTCATTAAAAAAACGCATGCTTGTGTGTCAAGCGTTTTTTTTTAAAAGTGCTACAAATAAAGAAGTACAGGGTACAAACCGTTATGAAAACCTATTATAACACGGGCACTTCTCTCTTCTTGAAGAGAACAGAGGAGGCGATCACGTTTCGTACAAAAATATTAATAAAAAACTTGCAGTATCTTTCATCTAAAAATTAAACTGCGAAGAACCGCATTACTGCCGCGGTAACACTAAGAGATTTTACTTAGCCGCGGAATTAAGTATAAATAAACTATGGCGAATGTAGAACGCACAGACAGAACCAGACTTAAAAGTCAAGAATTCATATTTCCGCAGCGTGTTCACAAGAAACTTCAATTTAGGCTTTGGGACGCCTCGAACGAATGTCTGCTCAGTTTGTTTGCAATTTGACGTAAAACTGAAAACGGAGAAGAATACTAGTATTTGAAATGACCTGATAATAAAACAAAGAGTTCACAAGTTAAAAGCAAAAGCTTTCTTTGAATTTGTCAATGAAAACTCTTCAGATTTATTAACGCTTTCATTTGACTGCCAAAAAAACTTATGTTTGCCTAAAACTCCGGACCAGTCAGCGTATTATTCACGACAATTATTATTGCGCAAGGGTCATCAAAAAACAAACTGGAACCGTCTAATGTATTCGCGTATTGAAAACAAGTTTCCTAAGGCCTCAACTGAAATCGCGTCGGCTATTTATGATCGACTAAAAAATACGGACTTCACTGGAATCAAGACTCTACGTTTAATTGCCGATGGATGCGCAGGGCAAAACAAGAACACCACAGTATTAGGAATGTGTTCAAAGTGGCTTACTGAAGCGCCTCAGCATGTAAAAAGTGTGGAGATTATCTTTCCAATAGTAGGCCATTCATTTATTCCATCAGACCGAGTTTTTGCACAAACTGAAAAGGTCATCCGCAAAAGGGAAATAATAGAAAATCCAGATGAGTATTATGATAATATAATAAAGGAACATGCGACAGTAATAAGTGTAGGGAATGACTGTAAGGTATTTGACTGGAAAACTGCTACTGCAGAAGTTTTCAAGCCTGTTGGCAAATGGCATTTCCAATTTAAAAATTCGAAAAGATTTATACTAAAACGAAGTAAGGCAGGTAATATTTTCATTAAAGGTAATATTCATTATAAACATGATGATGGTGTTTTAAAAAATGTGAACCGCCCAAACATGCTATCATCAAACATAAATCCAATTGAAATACCCCCAATAAACAGAGTCAATCCAGCAAAAGCAACAGATGTAAAAAAGTTACTAACAAACCACTATGGTAATAACTGGGAAACAATTGAATGTTTAAAATTTTTTGTGCCTTTAGTGTCCGGTCAACCTGATATTCACAACGAGACTCAAGAAGATTCTCAGGAAAATGGTACTGAGGAGCAAATGTGCGAGTCACAAAAACCAATAATAGATTTAATTATATAAATTGACAATAAAACAATTTCAAGTATCTATTGTGTTTAATTGTACTATCCCTATAGAATTGTCCCAACAAACACAGCAATATCCTGTTACGGGAGATTCAAACACAGCATTATTATCTATAAGTTTGTAGCAAAAACAGCAATATCCAATCTAATAATAATAATAATAATAATAACTTATATTTAAAAACAATTTTGTACGAGGTCTTAACAAGTTATTTTCGATTCTTCATAAAAAATCAACAGTGGATATAGCTGCCTTGCTTTTTGTAGATTCTATGTTGGTTCAATACTGCGTTATGGTATACTGGTGTGGGGAAACTCGGTGCATCTCGGAAGAGCTTTCGTTGCACAAAAGAGGTGTGTACGTGCGATTTGTAATGTAGACATCTTTATATTATCTTTACATCCTGTAAACCACTATTTAATAAACTTGGAATTCTTACAATAACAGGTATTTATATTGAAGAAATATGTAAATTTACCAAATCTCACCCTGAGATGTTTGAAAAGCTGGGAGATAAATGTAAATTTAAAACTAGATATCGTAGTAGACTAATTATTTCTGGAACGAAAACTGAACTGTATGCGCGGAGCTGCTATCCTATGTGTATTCAAATATATAACAAGATTCCTAACTAAATTAAAGAACTTCCAATGGTCCGCTTCAGAAGGACCTTACACAGATGGTTGGTTGAGAATGCATTCTATGACATAAAAGAGTTTCTTGAGTTTAAATTTAAATGATTTGTTCCTATTCTAAAAACCTATTATTTGAATTCAATTTTATCAGTTCAATTATATCAATTCAATTATATCAATTCAATTACATAAACCAATTTAACTATATCCAATCAATCCATTTCTATCAATTCAATTATATTAAAAAAAATGCATGTCATTATATTATGATTGAGTATGCTAAGCTACTTGTACCTACTTGTAAGAACTTTTATAACCATATTTATTTGCAAATAAATGTTTGACTTTGACTTATTACTGGGAAAATAATTTTCAAAGTACCTACTGTGAAGTTAGAGAATGAAACTTACAAATATTTCATGTGCCAGGACCTCAAACTAAGCAGAAAGTAAAAGCACATTGTAGAGAAATACGCTTTTATTCTTATTTTTGAATATTTGTGTGTGTACGTAATATGTTTACGATACCAGGTAAAACTTTAAAAGGAAAAAAGTACATGGACGTGATATTGTAATTATGACAAAAATATTAATATGTCACCATCTTCATTCAACATGTTTTCCTGCAACACAAACACAATGGTATTTCCTGAACTTAAGTCTATTTTCAGAATTCGTTTATGTAGGAGATCGTTTGCTCCTCATTTCCTATTCTACTCTAACATTTATAATTAACTAGTTGTATCCGCATGCGTTGCAATGCTCTTTTTCCTACCAACTACCTACCTACCTACAACCTCCTACCCTACCTACCTACTACCCTACCTACCTACTACCCTACCTACCTACTACCCTACCTACCTACCACCCTACCCACTACTCTACCTACTACCCTGCCAACTAACCTACCACTTTCTCACCTTTTAAACCTTCCCTGGACTTCCACGAATATTTCAACACTAAAATTAGCCAAATCGGTCAAGCCGTTCTCAAGTTTTAACGAGACTAACGAACAGCAATTCATTTTTATATATATATATATAGATAAATGTTGATTCTGCAATAAGCTTTTTACAAAAATAAGACGATTTGTTAAAGTAAGTAAGAACTTTATGCGTCTGTCTTTATGTTCTTTCATGCGCCGAGTTATCAAACAAACTTATAAGTTTGTTTGATAACTCGGCGCATGTAATTCTGTCTCATTTTGTTGGTCGCGTACATGTCGGAGTACGCTTGTATGTCAGTCGACTAAAAAGAAAGACCTTGTATGTTTGCCATTGTACAAAGTTGGTGCTACTGTTGTCATTAAACACACAATGTTCCTATTATACACTGGAATCTCATCCCTGAGCTATTTGCATGCACGAGTGTTTGCAGTTAGTACACACTAAGTACATTCTGATTAAATAAACCCGACAAATTGTATGGTTGGTAAAATATACTAGCAACGAAAATAAATAAAACCGTGGGAGTTCTAAGGGTCCGTTCATGGTCTGTTCATACCAAGTATACAGACCGGCTTGGAGAGGAGACCATATTAATTATCACTGTTTAGAGATTTGAATAATTGTTATAAGATTTATTTTTACATGTCACTACGCGTTAGGTTTGCTATTAATAAGAAAAGAAGTAACCTGAATGTAGAAATAAATATTGATTTTGTTAAAAGACGACAAAAATTACGGACATTACATTTTTAGTTTTAACTGCACTGTGTACACTAATTATTGCTGTGTAATAATTTACTGTTATGGACACAATATAATGCCATCGTAATAGGCTTATCTGTAAATATGTCCTAGTAAAATGGAACTGTATTATAACTGGCGAAATGACTACGTACGCGCCCATACATTTTTCACATCAAAAACTGATGGGTTAATAACCTCCGTAGTACCTCCGTACCTCCGAGGAAAGTCTTTCAATATTTTAGAGGGAACCCTAGAAGATTAAAAGACTTTTAACGGAGGTACGGAAGTACCCAAAGGATCAAAACGGGACCCTATTACTAAGACTTCCCTGTCTGTCCGTCTATCACCAGGCTGTATCTCAAGAACCGCGATAGCTAGACAGTTGAAATTTTGACAAATGAATGGGTGTTATTTAAAAGGTTAGCATAGTATTTGTATTTTTGTGAGCAGAAAAATATAATCTGTGAGCAGCAATAGCTAATTGATCAGCAACTCATGGCCAGCAAACATTCCAAAATCAATCAGCAATTTATGTCATTCTGGATGGCTGTTATTATTTTTGTACAGCATATTGATTATATAAGCTGCAATGGGCTTTAAATGTGTGTTAATTTTGGTAAAGTAACTAATCAAAATTTAATTAAACAGGAGCAGCTCTATAATGTAATTAATATGCTCAGAGGGTAAGCAAAAAAATTCATTTTGAGCTGCATTTAAAAGTAGCAAAAATACTTTTTTTTTGTTCTCGATGTGGAAATCCTCATGGATCTCCTCCAACCTGGGGGAGTAAACGGGTCTGTCAGACTCGTACTGACTAAAACCACGCACACGTACGTCGTGAATGGATTACGCCAGGAACGAATGTGACTTCCGCTGCTCCAGACTAATGACTGCCCGCTTGACCTGCGGGCCTCGTCCCGGGGGGAGTGAGGTGTACAACTGCCCCCGTTAAGTCTAGAGAGGCGCGCGTGGAACACTACGCGCCACGGGTCCACTCTGATGGGGGGCGACAGATGTCCCCGGATCCGTCACGCCTGGACCTGTTCATGGGGGCTGGAAGAGGGCATTGTCCACCCTCTGCCGACGCCCGGTGCGTCTGCTGCGGGATGGGCGGGAGGTCGTCAGCTTCCTTCCCTCTCTGCAGCTTCCTTCTGCGACATGACGGATTCGCAGAAGGACACCACTGCATCCCAAGACTCTGCGCTGCCAACCATTGAGCGAACAACGGCCAGCAGCGACAGGTGTCCTCCTACCTCTGCAACGAGGGCACGGCGCGGCTCTTCCCACGCGGCACATTCTGCCAACGAATGCCGCGCCGTGTCCTCTACACATTGGACGCAGTGATGGCAACGGGCGTCCGGCTGCCTGCATAAGCGGAACAGGTACTTCCCGAAGCAGCCGTGCCCCAAGAGTACCTGTGTCGCCCAAAAGTCAGGGAGCCATGCTTCCTCCCGAGCCAGTCCTCGTGTGCTGACCAGATCACCTCGATTGTGTTGAGGCATTTGTGTATGATGTATGTGATTGGTAGGATTCTCAAGCCTCCCCCGCCATTTCGCCACCATTTCCTGTTAGAGCTGAGACCGGTACAGCGTAATCTGTCGCTCCACCAGCCTTTCACCCTGATCCTTGGCATCCTCACGCCACTTGTGGAGTGTGGCGAGGGTCTACGCCTCCAGGTCCCATGGTGGGAATCCGGCACACAAGCCGCCTCGTAGGAGATTATGCGATATCCCCGTAGGTACTGCCCTGACGGCCATCACCCTCTGCGGTCTGCGCAGAACTGCTATGGTGCGGGACGTCAGGTCCGTCGCCCATATCGCGGCCCCGTAGAGGGCCATCAGGGCTCACAAAATTTTATAATTGCTAAACATTTAATTACTTCTCCAAATTAATTATGTACTTCTGTTACCGCTATCAACAAATACTAAAAACAAATGAAAATAAATATTTAAGGGAGAATTTTACCCCCCGGACAACAAACGTGATTTTTACAGATAATGGTACGGAACCCTTCGTGCGTGAGTCCGACTCGCACTTTGCCGATTTTTTTAAGGCATTATGGGCCAGTTAAAATACGTAAATTCGTATTACCTAGTATTAACTGGGTTGTGGAGGTCAGATAGGCAGTCGCTCCATGTAAAATACTGGTAATCAGCTTCATCCGGTTAGAATGGAAGCCGACCCCAACATATTTGGGAAAAGGCTAGGGAGATGATGATGATGGGCCAGTTAAAATACGCGGTATTTCTATGAATATCTTTCCTGTGGTGTTCCACAAATTCATCAAATAGTATCCTATTTGATTATAATATGGGATCAACCATCAAAATTATGAACATGTAAAATATTATAAATATAAATATGTTGGGTTTCAGAAAATATTTACAATTGCGATAAAGTTATTGTATGTATGCTTGCTACCGCTGCGTTGCCACGGCACTTTTCATAATTTCCAAAGAGATTTAGGAAAATTTATCGTCATGTAACTTACATTTTCTAAACTATGTAGGTGTCGGTTTCCAATTCATTCAAATGTAGCTGACTACCATTATTTTACATGAAGTGCTGTTGTTGCTGTGATTTGTGATGAAGTGACTGCTATATGTTTGACATTTTTATAAAAAATTTAGATACCACTAAAAAGTAGGTACAAACCTTCCTTAATGTGCACCATTTTTTTCAATTCACAGTATTTATTGATAACTTAGCTAATCTAGTTTAAACAGAAGCGCAAAATCAGTCATGTTACAATAATTTAGCTTTCGAGAGAACTTTGAAATGACATATCTATTTAACTACTATCTGAATAGTATTGATGTTTTAGTGTAATGTACAATTACAACTTACTCTCAAGTCTGAAAAAAAATATTATTCGAAATACCGAGACATTGACCATAAATAATTTTGAAACCTTTTTTAAAAATTGATCTTTGTGCGGCGTTTTCCCCTTGAAAATGACGGAATCAAACAATTTCTGAAGAGCCTTAAGGTCCGGTTTGTTCAGGAGTTCGGCCGTAATTCCGTCATCACCCAGTGCTTTATTGTTTTTTAAAACTGTTACGAATTATTTATTTAGTTCATACAGTACACTGTACGAGATAAGAATGGCTCTAAAACAGCTTGGCAATCTAGCTCTTGGTCTTTCACTAATTTTTCAACGTATAACTGGGTGACGTGTACAGCTGCCGATAGAAACTCTCGATCTCCCTCAGAAGCTCTGGTTTAGTAGATACGATACAGCCATCATCGGTCTTTAGTTTAGTGAGCTGAGTCTGCCCAATTGCTGAGTCTGCCCAATAGCCGCGAATTTATTCCGCTTAATTCCGTCTTAAATTCGCTGGGTATTTAAGCGGCTGAGGTCGCTCTTCACGGATTTAGAGATCCGCCTATTGTGCTGCCGGTATTTCAACGCCTCATCTGAAGACTGAAGGATCATCTCATGCCGCTCCTTTATGAGACTCAGAGTATGATCACAGAGTTTTCTGTTCTTTTTAAATGACGTGTCTTATAGAACTTAAACCCAGTCGCATGGACAGTGTCCACGAACCCATCGTTGAATTCGTCCACTAAGCTCCCAGAAGTATCTATCTTTCGAACGATTGACTTTGAGAAAAAATGGTTTAGGTACCTCAATGTCATTTTTATGGACCTATCTATAGACACCACTTTCTTTTTTTTTTTTTGGTAGGTGGGAAATCATCAAAAATTACGCCTCCCGCTCTTGGGCAGAGCGAAAGGGAGTGTCAGACTTCTACTGACTAAAAACCACCCATGTTCCTTCTTAGCCCTTCATGTCGAGGCTGCGGTATCTCTTGCGAACAACCCGCAGCCCAGACGAGTTTGCATATTCCCTATTGCGGCGATACTCTAAAACGTACTTGATCCCTAGACTCCATTGATGGACGACTTCCGACGGGATCTATAGACACCCCTTTTTTTTTTTTTTTTTTTTTGGGGGGTGGGAAATCATCAAATAACCCCTCCCGCTCTTGGGCAGAGCGAAAGGGAGTGTCAGACTTCTACTGACTAAAAACCACCCATGTTCCTTCTTCGCCCTTCATGTCGAGGCTTCGGTATCCCTTGCGGACAACCCGCAGCCTCGACAGGACAACCCGCAGCCTCGACAGGTCTATAGACACCCCTCACGTATAGGTTTGATGAAAAAAGATTTTTTTAGTTTCAGTTCCCTGTATGGGGAGACACCCCTTAATCGAGTATTCACCGAACAAAAAAAATTATCCTCTGTTTACGGAATAATAAGAGATGCTCACGATATTAAACGATTAAATACAAATTAAATGATCTCATGGAATGTAGTGAAGTTAGTTGCCACGTGATCACGACCGACCGTAAGCTCCATCCGCCATAGAATTCCCCGTAGGCTCTGGCTTGTTCGCCCTTTTTTCCACGGTACGAACTGAACTGAAATACGTCATCTGTCATCCATTAACTGGGTTATTGTACATTCGCCACAAAGTAAATTCGTCACATTTTGTAAACTCCATAGTTACATTGAAAGTGTATTCGCCACATGCATAAAAAGTATGTGTGAATTCGTCACAAGTCTTCATAGGTACATCATTTTTGTTTAAAGTACTGGTAACAAACAAAGTTATTGGATTTTTTATTTTGTATGTACCAGGGTGTCATGATTCAGTTGAAGATTAGCTACGGGGTGACAGCCCGAAAGAAATTATTAATATCCTATTAACTTATGATACCCTAGTACTACATAACACATTACATTACTCCTGTTAACTCCTGTATTTGGTGACAGCCCGAAAGAAATGATTAATCTCCAATTAACTTATGATACCCTAGTACTACATAACACATTACATTTCTCCGGTTTATCTGCACAAAATTTATATAGAGTATAAAATATCATACCGGTGTTAAGGTTGGTAAATCTTATTTCTTATCCATAACATACAGGTGTGATGGTTAGAAAAAAAATCCTAATCGTCACACCAGTGTGACAGAGCAGTGTAAAGGTTAATCAGGCGACGATTTTTCTGCTGTCTGTACGGAAATAACCAATATGGTCGATTTTTCTTCATGAAAGTAGAACTGTGGCGAGTATACACATACTTTTTTTCGTGGCGAATATACTTTGTGGCGTATGTACAATAACCCCATTAGCTGTTAGTTATCGTTAGTAATAGCGTCATAAGCAAACACATTCAATTAGTAATTCTAAAAAGTTTGAAATAAACGAGAATATCTTTATTACATTCCATTATCTTCCACCTTCAGAAACTGCGCTCTGCGATGTATACACCTAATATTATCATCTGAACAACATTCCTTTTATTTGTTTTTGCTAAATGAGGATTATAGTGCCGGCTGAGTGCTAGCAGCTCGTGAATAAATATAAACAGGTTTGTTAGCGAAAGGAGTTTATGATTGCACTTGATAATTATGTAAAGTGTGCCTGCACAATTTGTTCTGTTTTCTATTTAATTTTGTGTGTAACTACCAACAGCAAGAAAACATAAACAAAAATTATGAAACAGGTACCTATCCAGCGACAAAATAAACAGTTTTCTTTCATTCGTAGTGGTTTTGGTTGCAGGCAAATTATATTTTCAAACAACCCTGTTTGTACTTAACAAGTTTTAACAAAGTTACGCGCAGACAACAGCCCCGGTGGGCCGCCTGTGGAGCACGGCACAGGCAGTTTTTTTTTACTGTCATACGTTACTCCGAAATACCGATGTATGGTATACAGAAAGTTAGTGGGTCCGAATTACATCAGTCAGAATGTACGCTATGACGAAATACGGTATTCAGAATGTTCGTTACTCCGAAAGTTTGCTATTACGAAGTACTGTATTCAGAATGTTCCTTATCGCGAAGTACGGAACTCCGAAAGTTTGCTATAACCAATTACTCAATAATAATTGAGAATATTCCTGATTGAGATTCTGAGAGAGTATTTCGAATTAGTCAAGTATTATAAATGATGATTATTGTGCAAATAGGTTTTACAAGTAATTTTTTTTAAACAAGATGGAGCCGGTGTTTTGTAACTGACTACTTTGAGACGAATAATAAATGTACATGCATGATGTGAGGATAGATAATCTATAACAGTGTCAATTGCTACTAAATTTAAAAAAAATCGTATCGTGATATCATTTCCATTACGAAACGCAAAAGAAAAATAGGTAAGGGCTCACAAACAAGGTCATAGAGCATATAGTCAAGAAAGACACCAAGTTTTAAAGGAATATTTAAGCGGTTTGGCATACATCATTTATTTTAAAACTTGATTTTTTAATTTTATATACATACTAGCTGATGCCCGCGACTTCGTTCCCGGTAACTTTGATGGGTGACTAAAAAAATGTTTGGTGTAGACCACCCTTAATACTTAGGGGTATGAAAAATAGATGTTGTCCGATTCTCATAGATACCGGATAAGCACAAAAATTTTTATCAAAATCGGTCAAGCCGTTTCGGAGGAGTATGGCAACGAAAACTGTGACACGAGAATTTTATATATTAGATATAACAATTAAGTTATATTATGTTCACTCACAGAAAAGTTAATTTAGTTTTTTATTACCCTGTTTTTAGCTTGTTTTGAGTTGATTAAACTGCTTTTACTTATTTAAATTACAATTTTTCATTTCAGTAGCTATAGTCACTGTTATAGATCATTTATCCTCACATCGTGTACATTTATAATACTCGACTAATTCGAAATACTCTCTCAGAATCTCGATGAGGAATATTCTCAATTATTATTGAGTTCATAGCAAACTATCGGAGTTCTGTACTTCGCGATAATGAACATTCTGAATACAGTACTTCGTAGTAGCAAACTTTTGGAGTAACGTACATCGGAGTGACGAACATTCTGAATACAGTACTTCGTAGTAGCAAACTTTCAGAGTAACGTACATCGGAGTAACGAACATTCTGAATACCGTACTTCGTCATAGCGTACATTCTGACTCACGTAATTCGGACACACAAACTTTCTGTATACCGTACATCGGTATTTCGAACTTCGGAGTAACGTAATACAATCGTTTTTTGGGTGCTATTATACTCTGCAGCTAGTCCAAATCCATAAAAACGTACTGGTGACTCGATTTGTCATTCAAATAGTGGGAAGATGGAACTAGACTTAAGTAGCCTTGGCTAACCTGGCACTTTCTAAATATAAATCGCCATCGACATCGTTCTTCCATACGAGATAGAAATATTATTCACTAACCTACCACACCGGACCGAATGACTGCCGCGCGCGTAATTATTTTGTCGCGTGGATATTTTTACATTGCGATATCTTCTAAGATATTTGTTTCAACTGTATAAAGTAAAGGGCACAAATATTTTATATTATCTTTCTGTGCTAACAAACACATTTATTTAGATATATATTAATACCATATGGGTTAAATAAGCTTTGCAAAATATCATTATTTTTAACCAAACATTTTAATAGTAAAAAATGGTTACAGTGAGTCAATCTTAAAGATAGACTTTCGCAACTTTTTTTTATAACTTTTAAAGAGGAACAATTCCTCAATACATGATATTTGCGTAACTTAACCTTTAGCGTTTTCGCAGCGCACGCAACGGAAGCTCTCAAAAAGAAATATCTTTTCCCGTTTTTGCAACATTTTTCATGTATGCTCCGCTCCTATTAGTCGTAGCGTGATGTTATATAGCCTAAAGCCTCCCTCGATAAATGGACTATCCAACACAAACAGAGTTTTTCTATTCCAACCAGTAGCCCCTGAGTTTACCGCGTTTAAACAAACAAACAAACAAACTCTTCAGCTTTATAATATTAGTGCAGATAAAAACTACCTATATCAAAACACCAAACGTGTCTTCTATCCAATATTTACAGCACGCAATAATATTTCGTGTGTAGTAGAACCTCGGTCTTAGTATACAAACAGGACTGAGCACTCTACCAGAAAAACGTGACGAATGCGATATTTGTAACAGAGGCTGTTTGTCTCTTTATAGTAGGGTGACCAAACATTCTTATAACAAATAAGAAACTTCGTCTTCACAGAAATAATTTTGTGATCCGTTAACACATCAACAGTTATTAAAAATAGAGAACTAATAAAATACGAGAAATAAAAATCGTTGCGGACCGTGGCCTTTCCATGCCGTTTACTCTGCAGAATGGTGTTTGGTTGTAATTAAATTACAATGGAGCGAATGAAACTAAAAGTGTGAGACAAACGTTTTAATTAAAAAATCCACCGACTTGAAATGGAGGCTTTTAGTTATTGTTAGAGATTCGGAAATTAAATTCAATCATTTTCGTTTAACTTCTTCTTTTGATAGAAAGCTGCAACAAATAAAACTATTGTTATAATATGAATTTGCGCTGGATAAAAATTACATTTTCTTTTATATTAAATATATCATACACATAACATAAATAGTTTTAATGAAAAATACACGGAAACATAAGAGGCCTTAGCTAAACTGCAAAACATTGAAGTCATGGGTGACAATAACTTACAAACAAAATCTGAAATACTCCTTATCTGTGTAAAGATGTGCCACAATCATCATAATTATTATGATTCAATTTTACATGACGTAACATAACATTTTTTAATCATTTTCTGAGAATTAAAAAAAAACCGTAGTTAAAAAATTCTTATAATTTTCCTAAAACAACTTATGTAGTTAAAAATGCCGACACAACACAATTGATGACAGTTGTAAGTGTTACGAAAATGAATTATTAGAATAATATAATAGATTCTTAATTTAAATATTTTTTCTTAAATCATGTTAATTGGTTTTATGTACACAAATTCCAAACCTTTAAAACAAAATACTTCAACGTGATAATATCTTAACGATAAAAAAATATAAACGTAACTTATTTTATATGATCAAACGAGCTTCAAAGTGAAGTACGATCATTATTATATGAGTCGCTTCATTCTTCAGATATATTTAACCATGTAGTCCCCTTCCCTTGCGCTAACAACTACGCACGTCTTTTTAGATTTATTTTACCCTACATTTTTTATTTATTCTTACTGACAACACTACCCTACCTCGTTGTATCGGTCAGTTGTAATAGCGATGCCCGATATTTTGCTTTGTATCGATATATAGCATCGTAATGTATCGTTTCGGATTGTATCGATACACGATATTATCGCAAGGCTTTGTATCGATATTGTTAATATCGTATCGTATCGTCTATTTTTTTTTTTAAATAAAACTAAGAATTCGGACTCAACTTATTATATAGTTTATTATTATTAAAAATAGAATAAGTGTACAAAAAATTTACAATTGCCAATATTTGACATCTAAACTTTTAGGAAATAATAATTTTGATAAACGTTGCGGATCTAATCTGTTGCGATTTTCTGAAAGCGTGTTATTAGCAGAAGAAAACAAGCGTTCTGACGGCACTGATGTCGCTACTACTGATAAATACTTTAATACAATGAATTAAATTTAAAGACGATAAACTAATCACACAGTACAAACAGAAATTATAAACTTTATTGTCAAGGTACCTAGGTAGGATATTCAATATATAAACTAACGTACTACTTTTTTCTTATTAATGGTGATGCTAATAAAATATATATTAAAAATTAAAATATAACGCCTGGAGGTAGCCCGAGATGGTAACACGATGGCAAAAATATCTACCCGTTACGTTATTAAGTAACCCAATAATACCGGGAGGTTGTCCGCGATGGCAACACGAAGGTTTAATCATACCCGGAGGTTATCCGAGATGATAACACGATGGTTGTAAATAGAACAAACATGGTTTCTATAAACTGGACTCACGTGTAATATTGTTCTTATAAAATTTCAAATCTAGGAAAACTGTTTCTAGGTTCAAGGGAAATGGAACTTGACAACTTGGATGCTGTGGCAGGCCCCGAGCCAGACACATCTCCACCAGAACCACCACTCAGCGACGTGACTATTGCCCCAGAAGTCGCGAGTGATCCACCCTGTGTTGACATCGAAACAACGAATTCCACTGATCCTGATTTGGACCCAAATATCTTGGCGGCATTAGGGGAAATCACAGACGAGACACCGGAATTTGGTGAGAAAATACATGAGACTCTAGCAAAACTATGGTTACCCTTGCTAAAAAAGGGTATGTCAAAAGAAAATAGAGAGCTTCTTTAGCAAAATTACCTCATACCCGGAAACTGCAATTTACTGCAGGCATCGTCACTTAACCTCGAGGTTTCCGCACCAATACCAGAATCTGGTAGATTTCTTGCATCACCAAAGCACTGAAGCTAGAGTCAGATTCATACTTCCCGGTTTGGACAAGTCATTTTTACGATTTCTAGATCGTTCCGAACGTGACAACACACTGTTCGGCAACGACCTTTCAGAAAAAATTAAAGCCTCCAAGGCTATCGTAAAACAAGGAGAACAAATCAAGAAGACTGCCCTCACCAAAGCCTCCTACTTCCAATACAAGAGCACAACCTGCAGCTAACCGGTCCAGCTAACAAGGAAACTGGTCGGGACCTTCTCGCTTCCAGTCGAACAGGGGAGGGGGGCGAGGGGGTCAGAAACGGACCAACTACCGAGCTCCCCCTGCTTCCAGCCAGCCGAAGACCAACTACAAGCAACGTGCCCCAACACGACGCCACTAACCCAGGTACATGCAGGCAGAATTCAGTTTTTCTATAATTGCTGGGCAAAGCTTACCGATAATAACACGGTTCTCAGTTGGGTTAGTCAAGGTGTAGATATCCCTCTAACAGATGGGATAATTCAACCCCATAGGACAACCAAAACACAGCTTGGACTCAACAACAAAAATGTGATATGGCGATCGCCATCAAAAAGCTTATAAATCTAGGTGCGGTTAACGTTTGTGAACCTGTAAAAGGGCAATTTATATCCCGCATATTTTTATCACCAAAGCCCAACGGCGACAGTAGATTCATCTTAAATCTAAAATCGTTTAATCAGTTCGTCATTAAATCTCATTTCAAAATGGAAGATCATAGGACTGCGTCTAAACTTATTCCAAAAAACGGTTTTCTTGCAACAAAAGACCTTAAAGAAGCATATCTTCTA
Source organism: Diarsia brunnea (assembly GCA_949774965.1). Lineage (NCBI taxonomy): Eukaryota > Metazoa > Arthropoda > Insecta > Lepidoptera > Noctuidae > Diarsia > Diarsia brunnea. Next base: position 16,681,615 of record OX458996.1, read on the forward strand.
GTTAAAATTAAATAATCATTTCGTAAATACTTACGTTTCCAATTTGAGAATGAGAAATCCGATACAATAACATACGAATTTAATGCACTGCCCTACCTACGGCCTTTCTATTGCACCTAGAGTATTTACAAAAATAATGAAGGAGGCAAACCTACCTTAGATACAAAGGACATAAATCATTTATATACCTAGATGACATTTTATGTATAGGAAAAACTTACACGGAGTGCCTCGAAAACGTCAACGAAACTTTACGAGTGTTGACTTGTCTCGGTTTTGTGATAAATTATAAAAAGAGCTCATTAATACCCCAACAAGAATGCAAATTTTTAGGTTTCGTTTATAATACGACAAACCTTTCAATTTCCTTACCTACTGACAAACGTCGTAATATCGCGCGCCTAGTTAAAAAGTGTATAAGTTTACCTCCCTGTACCATAAGAGAACTCGCTCAGCTAATTGGTGTTCTCACAGCAGCGTGTCCTGCCGTTAAATACGGGTGGCTATATACCAAAACACTGGAACGTCAAAGTACCTATTATTGAAAAGATTTCATAATAGATATAATATGAAAATAAAATTAGAACGATACATAATTAACGATTTAAATTGGTGGTCACAAAATATATTCACATCTACAAACTCCATCGATACCCCTGATTTTGAGTTGGAAATATTTTCAGACGCTTCAAAATCAGGGTGGGTAGCATTTTGTGATGGTAATAGCGCTCGTGGATCATGGAAGGATACCGAAAGAGAATGTCACATAAATTACTTAGAGCTGTTAGCTACTTTCTTAGTACTAAAATCCTTGGCGAAGGAACGAACAACTTGTTCCATATTGCTACTAGTTGACAATAACACGGCGTTGAGTTATGTTAACAGAATGGGCGGAGTACAATACCCGCATTTAAATGATCTTGCTTTTCAAATTTGGCATTGGTGCGAGAAACGAAATATTTGGATATTTGCATCCTATATTAATACTAAACAAAATATCGAAGCTGATACCGAATCTAGAAAAATTCATCCAGATATAGAATGGAGCCTATCAGATCAAGCATTCAAAACTATCATTCGTAAACTAGGTCAACCTGTAGGTAATTGATTTGTTTGCTTCTCGCATTAATGCCAAATGTAATTTGTACGCATCCTGGTTTCCTGATCCAGACGCGTCCTTTGTCGATGCATTTACAATTAATTGGAAATCCAATTTTTTCTACGCCTTTCCCTCATTCTTATTAATACTTAAAAGCGTTTATAAGATAATAAACGATGAGGCGTGTGGTATACTTGTATTTCCATGGTGGCCATCATAGCCATGGTTTCCTATTGTTAAAGAGCTAATCTCTTCAGAAATATTATAATATTCTTTGTCACAGTCTAAGACTTGCTCATAAATTATGAGCAAGTCTTTCCTGGGCTCAAAGAATATTATAATATTTCTGAAGAGATTAGCTCTTTACGTCGGAGAAAGGCTGCCCGGAGAGTCGCTGCAGCCAGTGTATACAGACTGTGTAGTGGGTGCAGGTGATCCTTGGAAGATGATAATATCATACACTGGCTGCAGCGACTCTCCGGGCAGCCTTCCTCCGACTTAACATCCCCGTCGAAGCAATAGACCTCATGTTAGCATCACTTTCTGATAATACCAAAAAACAATATAGCGTCTCATACAAACTTTGGTGGCAATACTGCAAAAATAATAAAACTGATACATTTGAGAGTACAGTAGCAAAGGTCATCCCTTTTCTGACAACAGAGTTTAATAAAGGTGCCTCATACGGATCCTTGAACTCCCATAGATCTGCACTATCGTTACTATTGGGCAACAACATTGGTTCTGATGAATGCATCAAGCGTTTGTTAAAAGGAGCCAATAAACTTAAACCTAGCAGGCCAAAATATACACACACGTGGGACCCGCAGATAGTTCTTAATTTCGTTTCTAAATGGTACCCAAATCGAGATTTAGAACTAAGTCAATTAACAAAAAAAAATTGTTATCTTGTACTAGCTTTATGTACGGCACAGCGAGTCCAAACTCTTTCTCTAATAAAACTAGATAATATAAATATCTCGCCAGACGGAGTGAAAATAATAATAACAGACGTTATTAAGACTTCAGCCCCGGGAAGAGAACAACCTGTTCTTTTTCTTCCCTACTTTGTAGAAAACAAAAATATTTGCCCTGATACTATACTCACAGATTATATATATATATATATATAACAAAAAATGTAAGAGATAAAAATGTAAACAACGTAATACTAACAATTAAAAAACCTAATAAACCAGCCACAGCCCAAACAATAAGTCGATAGATAAAACTGATGTTATCAGAAAGCGGTGTCGATACATCAATATTCAGTGCACACAGTACACAACACGCCTCAACTTCTTCTGCAAGCTCAGCTGGTGTGTGCATTGACACAATACGTAAAACTGCGGGATGGACCAGACGTTTTCAATCATCCGCCAAGTTGTATAAACTTAATATAATTAATGAAGCTGAATTTGCAGAATCAGTATTTCTACGATTGTAACTAGCTGTAAGGAATTGATTGTATCATACACAAATCATAACATAGAAGATTACTACTTATTTTTGTATGTGATTAAAAAGTAAATAAATTATCATATTTTTTTTGTTTGTTTATTTAAAAAATTACAAGTTTCTTACATTTTAACAAAGCACACAATTAGACCTCTGGGGTCTGTCTTAGCATGCCATGGCCTGAGACTTGATCAACGCGCTATTATCAGTTAGGTTATAATCGAATTTAAATAGTGTTCTTTTAGCTTACGCTTTACGTTTTTACTATTCATTGAGTCTCTGATGTCTACAGGTATTTGGTTCAGTAAGTTGGGTATTGTAAAGGAAGCGGTACGCCTGCCATAAAAGTTATTTTTGCGTGGCACTTGAAATGATTTTGATTTAGCTTGTCGCGTATTCACGTCATATTTGACTGGAATTTGAATTAAAATGTTCTAAGAGGAACAGATACTCAGCACGCGCTAGAACAGGTAGTTTAAATAACCCTGTGTAATTATCTTTGTACTTAATTTTTACGTAGTTAGGTACTACAAGTTTCAGTAAACGTGTTTGCAGATTATGTATCTTATTTAAGTGAGTTTTAAATGTGCGTCCATGACTGGTGAGTCCATAGGAGATAATTGACTCGGCAAGAGCTGTGTACATTTGAAGCAGGGTTCCGTACGGTATATTTCTCTTTATGATGGAAAATTTGGAGAGTATCGCACGTAACCTCCCGCAAACACCTTCCACCTGATAACTCCAATTGAACCGGTTTTCAATAATTAATCCTAGATAGGTATGACATGGGACTTGCTCTATGGGCGCGCAGTGGCAGTCTGTTTCGTTATTATGTAAACAATCATGACTATGAGCTATGATTTGAAATGGATTGAAGGTGCATAAGTGACTTGAATGTACGTGTATTACTTTAGTTTTTGTGGATTAAGAACCAGTCCCGCATCATGGGCCCACTTAGTCATAGATGTAAAATCTTTTTGCAAACATTCTGCGGCTAATTTAAGATTTTTGTTAGCAGAGAGTATACAGGTGTCATCCGCGTATTGATAAAGGGAACAGTGTGTTACAATATTTTCTAGGTCATTTACATAGTGGAGTGGACCAGAGACTGAACCTTGGGCTGTGCCTTTCGTTACATTTACTGGTCTGCTCAGGCTAGGACCAACTTTGACGCGATAACTTCGGCTACGAAGGTATTCTTTGCACCAGTCGAGCAATTTATTTTCCTCTTACACCCGAGTTTTCGAGTGTTTTTAATAGTGTATTGTGCCTGAGAGTGTCAAAAGCCTTGCTGAAATCAATGAATATAAGTATAACATGCTGCTTCTCATCCAAGTAGTTGTTAACTTCATCAGTAAAATTGGAAAGTAGTTGAGCTGTGGATTTCTTACTTTGGAAGCCATACTGTGCTTTGGAAATTATGTCATTTTGTCTATAAAAAGTGTGTATTTGGTCGCATATAAATTTTTCAACTATTTTATTTATGGCAGGCAATATCGTTATGGGTCTGTAATTTGCAAAGTCATTGAATTCACCTTTTTTATGTATCGGCCTAACTATACCTGTTTTTAATTCTGTCGGATATTTGCCCTGTTGTATACTAGCATTAATTAACTTTACTATTGCACTCACTATTTTGTCTCGAAAACTATCACTATTTTATTTAGAAAATCCTTGCAATTTATTTAAATGAACCTGCAAATCTCATTATCTCTTAACATCTACATGGTTAAATATATCTGAAGAATGAAGTGACGAAATATAATATATGATCAAACGAGCTTCAAAGCGAAGTTCGATCATTATTATATGAGTCGCTTCATTCGAAGATATAACTTCCCAACCCGCCATAATGAACCCAGAAGAGATTTGCAATCATGACAACTTATTCATCTCTAAAACAATGACGGTTACAACTGACCGATACAACGAGGTAGGGTAGTGTTGTTAGTAAGAATAAATAAAAATGTAGGGTAAAATAAATCTAAAAAGACGTGCGTAGTTGCTGCTAGCGCAAGGGAAGGGGACCACATGGTTAAATATATCTGAAGAATGAAGCGACGAAATATAATCACCACCTTTAATATTTTTATTTGCTGGCAATTGTGTAAAAGGGACAACGAGTTCCCTTCTGGCTATCTCTCTCGTCTCGGTTATGATAGCCTGCCAAAAGTAAACCTACGGCGTGACCTTAATGGTTCATTTTGTAGTTACGAATTGTGAAGTACCTAGTCCTGTGTGTATATACTAAGTCAATGATTAGAATCCAATAAAATCAGCAATCTTTATTCTATTAATTAGTCAGAAATCTTACAAGAATTATACTTTCTTGTAAGATTTCTGACTAATTAATGTTCACACCTAAGGGTGAGGCCAAACGAGCGTAATTTTGTGAGTCGTGAGTCGCAGAAATTCTGCCCGGCAGAAATTCTATTAAGACGAGCGCAGAAGAACTCATTTTGCGTCGCCGTGTGAATCAAATAGGACTTTTTTATGAAACCTAATGCAGCAGAATTTCTGCGACCGAAATTCTGCGATTCACGACTCACAAAATTACAATCGCTTGGCCTCACGCTAAGAGAACATTCGAAAGCGTGACATTATAGACAACTTCAACATTGATAACAATGATATAAAATATATTATGACATATTTAGCATTGATTTAAGCAGAATGCAACTATGGGTTTGGCAAGGATGGCTGGTGTAGGAGGCAACATATATACTCCAGCTTTAATCTGGCAAACTTTATCACAGTGACGACTAAATAAAATTAAGCGATATAAAAAAAAAACAATATACAAGTACCATGTAAAGGATGCCTAATCCTTCGAGAATTACTGGCGTGATTATGTTATGTTAGACAAGCACCACCTTGTAAACTTGTAACACATCCTCAAAGTTACCACGAATAGTAAGGTGGGTTGGTTCGTACTTCGTTAAGTATCGATCTATAAGTTACCGTCTAACCGCCAATGGTGGATTTAGAACTGCAAACTCGTACAAACTATCCCATTCCAGGAAGTTAGACGCATCTTTAGAACTTGTTGGCTATTTCATGTCAAGGGTCGAAATACATGTTACATGAGATAGGAGACCGGATTAACGTGTAAAGCGGGTTCGGAGCGTTATGCGCTCACGATATTTTAGTAGAGTTCTTTATTTTTGTGTGAAAACATTTCTCCCAAAACCTGTTAGATTTTGAAAATTCACTCAAAATGCTTGTGTGTTCTTGCTCATACTAGTTTTCTAAGCGGAAAGCAAGAGCGTTATGCATATTTCAAGAGCATTTGTGTGTAGCGTGACCGTATTTCGCATTGTATGTATAATTACTTGAAGCCTTACATATAACTGGAAGTAGACGTTCGTAGTTTACCCATGGAATGTGAAGCAGCCTCTTGTGCATTGACTTATATATTACTGCGAATACTAGTTTTTATATCAATGTTCTTATGTCAAATTTTAAATTAAGAAAACTATAAGAGACTATCATCCAGTATCTCATATGGGTGAAGGTTAAGATGATGGAGACTTGTACTCGAAATATATACTCGCTTAAATAGAGTTTAACAAGTATTAAACTTCAATGACTCAATCACGATACGGTTGGCGCAATGCGTGTCGCGGGTTCGATCCCCGCACGATACAAATATTTGTATGGCCTACAGATAGTTGTTTCGGGTCTGGGTGTCTGTGTATGTGAGTTTAAATGTTTGTAAACTCATCCACGATACAGGAGAAATTTCTAGTGTGGTGCAGCGTCTAACAAAAAATAATAAAAAACCTGCAATAAAAAAAGGTTATTTCTAGTATTACAATTTATCGAATTTTTGTCAACAGGCGTTATATCAGACAACCGTACCATCACAAAGGATGCCAAAAACAAAACAGTTTGATTTACGAATACAACCATACACCGAAAAATTGTGTGTGGCGCGGTGTTCAGATAAACAAGGAATAATGCAATGCACTGTTTTTGCATAATAACAAACATGACAGTTCAAGTAACGTTAACAAAATGTAAATGGTTTTATCACCACAATCCTTGTTTTTTAAACGAACTGGCTTTTAGGTTAACAAAAGCTTTTTTTTTTTCAACAAAAAGCCTTTATATTTGATCACTATTCGTACTATCTCAAATTGCTAGCGATACTAACTGTGCGTTTTATTTTGGAGCATGTATTCATGGTATGTGTTTTATTAAATGAAAAGCTACGCTTTGCTGATAGAATATTCCTGCCAATCTTTTAAGCTATTGCATAGCTTCTATCGCGGGCCTTGAGCGTGGGGACCGAATCCAGAAATTCCGTAACGAAAAAAACCTAACACTCATTTATTTAATAAAAGAAAAAAAAATGTTTTTTTATCGGTCACCACGCTCAAAGTGTAACTTGAACTAATATCAAAGAAAAAAAAACAAAGAAAAAAAAATACTACATTAATAAAATAAATAAATAATTTTAATTGCATAAGTTGATAAAAAATGCTATGCAATAGCTTTACCGCGGCAGTCTCCGAGTGCCACACGTCTTTTTTTGAAAGCTTTCATCATATTGTATTGTATTAAAATAATGTTTTTATTTCAAAATTTCTTATTTATGAACTCATTATTGTTATGTGGACCTAGCGGTCTATCACTGATTTTTAGGTATCTATAAATGTGTCAGCGACTGGAAGATATTTTTACGTGCTCCGAAGAGGCTGGCTCTTTCAACGTGGCAATAATGTCAATGTCAGTCTTGTAGGCACGTTCCCGCAAAACAGCAAAGCAAAGGAGTGCTCTGACGCCTTAGTGCCCTGTTGTTTTATTATCCCTATGATTTTTTAAAAATCATTTGTTTTAGAAATCTATCAGACTTATTTGATTTACAAACTGACTACGGCTGACTTTTCGAATATGACGCAACTGTAAGATTTAAACTAGGTTTGACAAGGCATTGTGACATCTGTCAGGGGCCGTCAAATTCTACGAGTGAACGGTGACATCTATTGACACACTTGGTTTGTAAGACTAAGGGTGGGTTGCACCATATTACTATAACGATAACCAAACCGTAACAAGCCATCAAATTATACTTTTTTAATGCTTTTATGGCTTGTTACGGTTTGGTTATCGTTATAGTAATATGGTGCAACCCACCCTTAATGTTGACTTTGTAGTACCTGCGCCCTTGTAGAAAATTCAGTTCTTTTGGTCCTCGAATGAAGCAGAAAGGAAATTCACATTTGAGCAATTGTTCTGGTTTCCACACATTTGAAGTTCTTTGCAGTAAAACTTATTTTATCTTTTAATTTAGACGAAAGACGGGAAGGACTGCCAACACAGAAAAGCACTAGTATGTGCATTCGGTTTTTGAGACGCAAAACGTGGCGCGTGTGGTAGCGCTATGCATACCTTCTTCTTGTACACAAAAGCTGTTTGTGAACGTATATTAATAAATAAATAAATAAAATACCCTGGTTCGAAACCGCTCTGTAGCTACGTTATAATGGTACATTTTGATACAAGTGCGGAAAGTTTGTTATTGCATTCGAGGCGGGGTCGAGAAATGCAATAACAAGTTCCCACGTGTATCAAACGACGTTTTTCAATACACTTTCAAAGAAAAATGACTAATAATAAAACGATAGGTATTTTTGTCATACATTTTTAAGGGTTGTTGTACATTCGCCACAAAGTAAATTCGTCACGAAAAAAGTATGTGTAAACTCGCCACAGTTCTATTTTCATGAATAAAAATCAGCCATATTGGTTATTTCCGTACAGACAGCAGTACAATCAAACAATAAATATAATAAAACGTCATTTTTTTATTTCTCATAATCACCGAAGTCTACATGAAAATCACAGTTCTTCTTTCAACTAAATAATTTATTGCAATAGGCTGATTTACCTGCAACATTACAATTATAACATAAACAAAAAAATGCTAAGTGCAAGTCGGACTTGCACATGAAGGGTTCCATACCATCGTAGTAGGGAAACCCCCGTTAATTTTTATTATTTCTTGTGTTAGCGGCGACAGAAATACTCATTTTGAGATAAGTCTGTTTTTCAGTGTTTGAATGAAGGACAAAGTTATATTTGCGGTTTTTTAAATGTGCTATATCTCAAAAACTGCTTACTGCTACTTATAACTCGTTCAAACCAATTTTGGTTGAAAGTTTTTATGTCGATTTACAGCATTTTATTTTTCGCTCTATTAGTTTAAAAGCTAGAGGGGGGAGGGGCACTATTTACCACTTTGGAAGTGTCTATCTTTCAAACGATTGACTTTGAGAAGAAATGGTTTCAGGAACCTCAATGTAATTTTTAAAGACCTATCTTTAGACGTCCCACACGAATAGGTTTGATTAAAAAAGTTTTTTTTTTACTTATTTCTCGTACATTCTATGAGATGAGAGATGTCTAAAAATCGGGAAGCGGGTCACAGACCTGTCGGGGCTGCGGGTTGTTCGCAGATACCGCGGCCTCGACATGAAGGGCGAAGAAGGAACATGGGTGGTTTTTAGTCAGTAGAAGTCTGACACTCCCTTTCGCTCTGCCCAAGAGCGGGAGGGGTTATTTGATGATTTCCCACCCCCCCCCAAAAAAAAAAAAGTGTTTGGAAGGTTATTATTATGAAGCCTGTTTTGCCCTACTTCTGCCATTTTATTTTATTTTATATCTTTAAAACGTTTTACCTCATTTTTTTTTTGTATTAATATCAGCTGCTGATGGATGCTGGTTTTTTTCGTGGTTAATCAAATCAAAGTTGTTATAAAGATTACATTGGAGAATGGGCTTTAACTTTGATAGCTAACACGGAAATGTGTCACTTTAGCACCAATTGTCACATGCAAAACTTGTTTGTATTGAAACCAGCTGTCTACTTTGAACCTAATGTTTTAGCTATAAAGTTGAAATTCTATTAAAGGCAATTGACAGATTGTAGCAGCATGTTGTGCTGGCAGACGTCACTAAACTGAAACTGCCACATACAGTCCCAGGCCTCGCCTACATTTTGGACTTACGCCGCGTGCCGCTAGGTTTAAATAATTCTCGTCAAACTACAGCAACAGATGTTTCTTATTGCAAATTAAGACCGACCTGACGACTAAGAATTAATAATTTAGCTGTGTGTTTAACCGTAGATCAATGATTCAAGAGCTGTGGCAGCTGTTTAGACACCAAAGGGATGGTAGACTGTCTTACTAATATTAACTTTCTGGTAAGTAAAATGGTAGAGGTCATTAGATCGTCGACAAATACGATGATAAGAATTGTATATCATTTTAATACTGTACTATTTGGATACAATATTCGATAAGGGTCAATTTTACTGTCATATAAGTTGAAACCGTCTTTGAAACTTATGAAGTCATTTTACTAAAGTAAGTAGGTAGGTAAGGACTTCACACTTCGTCTTTCTTCTTTATGATGTGGTTATTGTCATATACACACCACACTACTCAGAGCTTAGGTAACTAAAAACCTCTTAAACTCAATCTATCAATAAGAGCATTTACCATTGACAAAGTATAACTATTATGGATGCCTCAACAATCAGAGAGTAAAGCTTGAACTCATCAAAAAAGCGCGTAATCCTATTTAGAAAAGGAATTGTGTGTAACCAATTGTGTCTAAACGTGAAAACATTACATACGAACCCGATCCGAAACCGGGCTCAAATCAATTTAGGCAATCAATTACACTAAACAAAGACCAACTGGGCCACACATTGATGGGAAACAGCTCACTCAATTCGCGTGAATTGTTCCTACATTTTTCAGGATTCGCTATTATGAAAAATTCACTTAATATTTTTCACTGAACATTGTGTGGTAGGCTAGTTATATGTGGTTACAATTATTTCGCGACTTCGAAGTCTAACTTGCTAATTGAATGATTGCTTTCTATTTATCAATCAATTTCTATTATCTTTCTATTGTGTCAAGAGTAAACGTAATCACAATTATGAACATTTCTAAGGTTTGTTCTTTGATAGTAGGTACTTGTACTTAAATTGTATTGTAGTGCTCACCAAAAGGCAGCTTAAAAGTAATAAAGGTAAGATCTTCAATTTAATTCTTCCTCAGCTGGATAAGAGTGGCCCATAAATATATTCAATTGAACTAGAAATTAAATTTTAGTTGAACCTTTATATTTTTTGGGTCTACGGAAAACTAGGTGAAGTAACCGGTGGTGGTGTGCTTACCTAAGCTCTTTTTAATAAAAGTAATTTACTGTTTCTATAAGGTGTTCGTTTCAATTTTCCCGTCACGTAGGTAGACGTCATTGATAAATATAGTGTGGTTCTCTACATCACAGGTGTTTTTCAAATGTATACATACTTTATAAAAAAAGAAAATTCTTACTTTTCTCTATCATATTTTCAACCACACTAACATTAACATTCCCAACTGCATTAATCACTTGATACATGATTTTGTAGTATGGTACTAGAAATCCTCCCGACAGGGCTGCGGGTCCCGTCGAGGCTGCGGGTTGTTCGAAAGAGATACCGCGGCTTCGGCACGTGGGCTAAGAAGGAACATGGATGGTTTTTTTTAGTCAGTAGAAGTCTGACACTCCCTTCCGCTCTGCCCAAGAGCGGGTTATTTGATAATTTCCCACAACCCAAAAAAAAAAAGGTTCCAGAAATCCTCACAGCGAGGAGACCAGCAGTGGGGGAACATTATAGGGCTTATTGTAAACAATCGTTGGTTTTACTAAACCGGTATTATTCAAGCTAGAATATAACCTAATGTTATATTTTTCAACAATATTATACAGAGGTGTAAGAATTCGCCAGTTACGTTTATGATCAGCTAAAACCATACGAATATTTTCTTAAACAACGGCAATTAGCTAGAAGATCGCAATGAACAATGATCGATGATCGATCGAACAATGATTAAAATCCTAAACTAATCACAGCAGCATACTCTCGGTCAAATATTTGAGTAAATGACATTGTCTCAGAGTGAGCTAACTTAATTAATTTAAATCACTAGTGACAGCTAAACTTCTGATCAAGGCGTAACTGCGGACCTTATGATGTAAGTTTTAATTACTTCGAGGGAATATTCGGGCCGATTGCGGTGTGAAGGTTAGTTGCCCGTCAGCAGTATTCATTCACTGAAACTTAGTTAGCAAAAGGCGGTATAAATGTTGACAGACCAAGAAAACGGATGACATTCTGAAGATCATCGCAAGGTCTGGTTGAGATTTGCGCCGACCAGGGATGAATCTCACAAAGGGGGAGGACTATTCTCACTAGTGGATGATGCCGATGATCTTCTTATTTATCGTGTGGTTATTGGCTAATCCGGTGTCAGAGTTTTAATGCCACCATGGGCTTCTGATTTGGCATTACATGCCGTTGAGAAATATTATATTTCTCAGGTACCTATGTTGGTTTCCTCACGATATTTTCCCCCACCCAAGCAAGTGATAATTATACAATTCGCTAATTAATCGGAAAAATCAGAGGTGCTTGTCTTGGGTTCGAACTCCAGACCCATGACTTGGCAGTTCGACGGTCAAACTACTGAACTAGCACTGATTAAATATGATGATATGACGACAATCATATTAATCATTTTCCCAATTCTTGCGTTCTATGACGTCTGTTGGCGTAACTCTGCTAGTTACTTATGAGGGTCAAAGGAATTTTAAAATACATAGCCATAAATACATACCACACTGATGTTATTTTATTCAGTTAGAAATGTTAAATAGGGTAGATAAAACGGTGACTGGCACGTTTCTTCACGCAGAGGGGCTCAAGGGTTTAAAAATCGTTCCCATGCACTTTACATCTGCATCGCGCGCTCGTGCTAGAGACTCAGTTGTGAGGATGATAATTATATGAATCTCAAATATAATAAATATAATTATGTACTGTGGTAGGACCTTTTCAATTTAATCAAATCTGTTTTATTTCATTAATTATTAGTTGTCTTATCGCTACATATTTTATTCATATGATTCAGCATCATGCTGAGATGCCTTTTGGTCTTATACAGGACCAATTTTAGCATGTAATAATAATTGGACTAACGTTAATTTATTATCAATTTATTTTGTCCTGTGTGAATCTAATAAATACTTTTTCTTTATTTATTAACATTGTTTTAACCTTGTCTTGAAATATCTTTCTGACCATCTCGGACCTCTTTTGCAAACAGCAGTGTAAAAATAAGTCCGAGATGTACACTTGAAGGACGTTTGCGTACGGCTTGTTTTCAAGCAATATAAGTTAAGATTGCCTCGAGAAATAAGTTCACCGTCTCTCTCAATTCCCGTTCACCAACTTCAACCTCCTTTTACGCGATTTGACGCTCGTAAAGTAACGTTCCGTACTTACCAAAAATATAAAACGTTAAAAAGTGTCGTCGTAAAATGTTAGTGCTATACTAACGTTTTTTTAAACGATTAAATACACGTAAGGCTCATACCTGTAGGGCACGCCACGATAGTGGCGGTAAGTCCCCTCTTTGAGGAGTGGCTGGAGAGGCGCCACGGCGCCCTCACCTTCCGTCTGACGCAGGTACTCACCGGACACGGTTGTTTCGGGAGGTACCTGCACCGAATCAGGCGGGAGGAAACGCCCGGTTGTCACCATTGTGAGGATCGGCCGGAGGACACGGTGGAGCACACCGTGGAGGTGTGTCCCGCTTGGGCGGAGCCCCGCCGTGTTCTCGTAGCGGCGATCGGCGGCGGCGACCTCTCGCGTCCGGCCCTGGTGCAAGCCATGGTCCGGGGCGAGGAGGAATGGGACGCCGTCGCCTCCTTCTGCGAAGCAGTGATGCTAGCGAAGGAGGTGGCGGAACGTGAGAGGGAGAGAACCTCTCGTCCCAGCCGCCGCGGGAGGCGTTCCGGGCGTCGGGGGCCACGTGATGGCTTCCGGCCACCGTAGACGCGGGCCTGTGGACGGTGAGTGATGGGTAAGCTCGCCGTCCGTCCGTCTTACGACGACAACAGGCCGTGTCGACGGCGCGTTCGTGTTCCACGCGCGCCTCAAAGAGATGTCAGCAACACGGAAGGGGCCCACAAGGGCCGACGCCTGTCGAGGCTGCGGGATGTCCGCAAGGGATACCGAGGCCTCGACATGAAGGGCGAAGAAGGAACATGGGTGGTTTTTAGTCAGTAGAAGTCTGACACTCCCTCTCGCTCTGCCCAAGAGCGGGAGGGGTTATTTGATGATTTCCCACCCCCCAAAAAAAAAAAAAAAAAAAAAAAAAGGCTCATACCTGTTGATATTACGACCAACTTGGCTTAACAATGTAATGATACGATATTAATAACATTTTTTGTAATGAAACTCATTCTAAAAGTTAAAACAACAGGTTTCGATATTTCAATTACAAAATGTACCGAAGCATCAATTTTCTAGCTCTTCTCCACCGGACGGATTAATATTTTAAATGAGTTTAGCGGAAAGACTCTGATAATAATAAACTTGTTCAAAAACGCCCTAGAATGACATACACTGATCTTATTGGTGCAGTTCTTCTGAAAGGACAGGTGCGTAGTACTCGTAACCGGCGTACGTGTATGACCAGATGTATGAATGTGGACGAGGCAAAAGGAGTACGTAAGGATCGTAGCAAGTGGCGTTCTGTGATTTCTGCCTACCCCCATGGGAAAAGGGCGTGAGTTTATGTATGTATGTATGGTGTTCAAAAATAAAAGATTTGATTTGTGTCCGATCAAGAGATTTATAGCTGGGAGTGATCGAAAATAAAATACGTCGTGAATTAAATTAAGTTTGTTTTTTAGGTTGATTTATAATTGGTTTTTAAGGTATTTCAGGTCAAAGACAACGCTTTAAATATAATACACATACATGCCAAAATTATAAGTATAGTTCATAGTTTTTGATATTGACCGCTATAGTCATTAGCTGCTTCTTTGGTCTAGCAATCTTATTTTATTTCTGTTAATGTCTTTGTTTACCATAATTTGTGTGCCATATTGAATTTTAATTCTTGACTTCATTTTGTTCTCAACGCCCTGAAAACGAGCAAAATGACACCCATGACGGAAAACCAGAAAAAAAATCGTAGGTGCCAACTAGATCATTTTTTCTCTAAAATATATTAAAATACTGAGGGCACTACAAGCAACTTTAGGTTCAGAAGTTGGTGACTTTTGTCTGTTTCGAACTCGCGCATAACACTAGGATTTTCTCATTAATTCACACAATAGTGTTATTAAAAGAAGAAAAGTAATTCACTGTAAGTATATATTTTATAATTCATTTAATGTTTATACTTCCAAGGAAATCTTTGTAATTATTTTTATATATTATATCTTTGTAACAGCGGATGAAATCTCATTAAAGGTTAGTATGTATTGCAATTGTTCTGCAAGAACAGAGCAGAAATAAATTTGCTATGTTATGTGATTGTTAGCAGAATAAGCAGATTATAAACCTGGGAAACTATTATTGTATCAGGTTGTTACACTCTTTTATTTATCGTATGAACAGTGCACGTTAGTAAATAAAACTTTTATTTATTAACCCGTTTCTGTTATAGTTGTAGCTGTAATTACCTATAAATACAAATATTTGCTTGCATTTATTTTACATTGAAACTCGTACATGTGATTTTCTCCAAGAATTTTTTGTTTTTTGTTGATTTTTCAAAAACCGATTTACCGTTTTCGATAAAATTTTAATGGAACCTTCTGGGAAGTATCCCTTTAAAACAAAAAGGATTTTCCAAAACCGGTTTCGTCATCTTAGAGTTATTAATTGTAAACACTCATAAAAAAGATTCCAACGAATTGAGAAACTCCTTTTTTAAAGTCGGTTACTGAGATTTACTTTCTATCATCAGGTCAACCTAATATTTTTAAAGAATTTTATTTCAACTTCTAACAATAGAGGAGTTGTACTTTCCATAATCAGCGCATTCACTTGAATATGATTATCAGACGCAAATACTTGAACAGCTTTAGCAAAAATTTATGGAAAACATAATAGGTGCCTATAAAATTTGAGGTTTGCTCTCGATTTGCCTGGGATCCCATCATCAGATCCTGACTTGGTGACAATGGGATCACCCCTGGAATATACCCTTTTTAATACAAAAAAGATATAGGTAGACTTACATAAAAAAAAAACATACACACGAATAGAGAACCTCCTCCTTTTTGGAAGTTACAAAATTTGCAAACTATTTTTCGACCACTTCTTGATATCTGATCGACCTGAAAATGTTTACACACCTTTGTTTCTAGTGGCAATATAATTTTATGAGTTAATCCTGCAGCCTTAAAATAAAATGAACGTTCTATCAGGCTTATACCTATTCTTAACTTTGGGCTATTTTACTGATAGCCGCAATAGATATGGCTGCTTAGAAAAAAAATATACCTCACAATCCCAATCAATTCAATTCAATTAAAAAAAAAAAAAATACCCTAAAATCACACACAGCTGATATTCACTTAACAAACGGTAGTACCTGTAATTTGCATCTACTCAGGAAATATTCTGGATTCGTGTCAGAGCTTAAACGCACATATAAATATCGTTGCTTCAGACTAGGCTAAGAAAATTAATATATCTCTTTAAGAATTTACGTCATGTGGCCGACATTGAGATATTAAAAAAAGTTATAAGGCACTATGCCAATCTATACTCACCTATTGCATTACATATTAGGGCGGAGCTTCCAAAACCACTCTTCTTCCGCGAGAAATAGCACAAGGGGCAGTCCTTAAAGTTAGCTCCTTTTGACCCATATATTACTCTACACATCTATTATACCAATCATGGAAATTACCTACCGTCCGCCATTTTTTCCACAACAACAATCCTCAAACAACATACTCTTACACCTTTAGACCAAAGTAATTTGCTTTAACGACGTCACAATGCCGTAGCACCACGATCCATTCGATGTTAACACACATTTACACATAGGTTCTTCTGTTTTTGCGGTCCTTTCCTTTACAACAAACCTAATACTACACTCAACATGTACACACTAAACAAAAAAGAATGCAAAACGAAGCTTTTCTGCTTACAATGCGATTATCAAACAAATGAGGATCTTCTTAAAACTATAAGATAAAAAAAAATACTAAGCAAAACTCAACATCTGTCCGAACACAGACTACACACACAAATACAACACACACACCTGAAATACAATGCACCCACACCCACAACACAATACACTGACCAACAACACACACATGCACCCACAACACACACACAACAGAACACTCCCAATCACCTCACAATACAACACACACATAAACAATACACATCAAATCAATTTTTTTTTTTAACTTTTTTGTCTGTCCCATTGTTACTTCTATTTTTATTTCTGTACATAAAGCGATTATACTAAAATGTCATACAAAATTGTTAATACCGCTCATTACTCTGGGATGAGAACTGTGACCTGAAATACAGGCTCAGCCTAGCTCAGGCACAGTTGCTCATATTTATTCTTTAGACCTAATTATATCTGCTTTTAAATACTGATCAATATGTTACATTTTTAAGAAGAAATAAACTTAAATAAAATAATATCCCTATACTCGAACATTTTGTTTGATAAGTCAAATTACGAATTAAGTAAAATTAAAACGGAGGAGTAACAAGTTGCGTAGCGCTTCGTTTAACTAAGCTCAGAGGCAAATCTTACTCAGATTTAATTTTCAGTGAAATTGAGATGGGAAAATTGGCTTGAGGGTGCGATAGTGTAAAGACATTAGCTGACCCGCGCAATTTCGTCTACGACACAAAAAAAAGAGCGGGTTATATTATTTTGCTGCGGAGTTATTTTAAAACTGTGATATCTCCAAAGGTTTGAATTTAATTGAAACCAAACCTGTTTATAAAAATATCTTGCCGATAATAATGCATTATTTTAAAACAAATGTTGATTACCTTAATAACCCTCATTTTGCAATATCACTACATATTATGAAACAAAGTCCTCTGCCGCGTCTGTCTGTCTGTTCGTGATAAACTCAAAAACTATTGCACCGATTTTCATGCTGTTTTCGCCAATGGTTAGAGCGGTTTTCGAGGAAGGTTTTAGTATAAATAATAATTAACCGACAATCACGCGGGCAAAGCCTCAGGCATCAGCTAGTTTTATTATAAGTATAGGCAAACAAATCTAAAAATACACCGTCTAAGAGAAATATTTATATTAAAAAGTCTCAAGACAACACGAATAATATCTTTTACCACTTTATTAAACATAATTTACATGGGAATACCTGTAAGACAAGAATTTTACCATACATGAACCCTTTTTTTTTTTTTTGTGGGTTTGGTTTGTCCCGCTCTTGGGCAGAGCGAAAGGGAGTGTCAAATTTCTACTGACTAAAAACCACCCATGTTCCTTCTTAGCCCTACATGTCGAAGCCGCGGTATCTCTTGCGAACAACCCGTAGCCCCGACGGGCGTCGGCTCTTGCCCCTTCCATGTTGCTGACATCTCTTTGAGGCGCGCGTAGAACACGAAGGCGCCGTCGACACGGCCTGTCGTCGTCATAAGACGAACGGACGGCGAGCTAGCCCGTCACTCACCGTCCACAGGCCCGTGTCTACGGTGGCCGGATGATGTCTCTGCGATGCTTGGCCACAGGTGTGGCAAATTTCTTTCCACTTTGAGGCATATTCCGCGTCACTACGACTGCGACGTGTCTCGATTGTGCTTGTCACTTATGGTATTATACAGTAAGCTTGGCGCAAACGGTTCAGTTAAACTATTTTATTTTTTTAGATTGTTGAACAAAATAAAACTTTTGTACTAATTTTTTTTTTTAATTTCGGTTTTACTATGTGCTTGGATAATATTCAAATGACTCTTAAAACAATTGGTGTTGAGTCAATACGCAATACTTAGGTGTACATTGGGGTATTTTATGGAAATTGTTTTTTTGTGATTGCTAATTTTTCTAGTGGGCCGTTCACTTACTGAGTAACACTTTTTGTAAAATCTATGGGCACATCGAAATTTCTCAATAAGTTATAGTTTGTAAGTTATGGTAAGTCTCCTAAGACCATTTTCCTGAAGCTACAACTGTTTAGGTAACTGTACTTACTGCCCCATCTATAACAATATCAATTAAATACAATATGTTACTTTAAACGAGGGACATATTGAAAACGGCAATACATGATACTAATCAAAATATGAACAAAAAAAGCACTGATAAATAACAGACAGAACCATACCAAACATTTCGGAATAGTTTCACAGCCCCTTGGGCTTATCACAGAAAATGTAGGCGAGTCAATTTATTTTAGGTATAGTCCATTTACCCTTCATATTTTAAAAGTAGCGAAGGACAATGGCAAAAAAAGAAACGTATAATAAACTAAGATCTGAAGAGCGCGCGAGGCCATGTCACAATTATTTTACGTCACAAATTAAGGTTATAGTTTTTTTTTACTTATTTGGGACGTGAATCGACTACTGAATACCCTTCCTCAATTTGACCTAAAATACTGTGTAACGACGGAGGAATGCTGGCAGTATAAAGTCACAATAGATATTGGCTGAAATACATTATCGCTTTTATTCATCAATTATCGTCACTAAACTAACAATGCATTGTCATACAATCTAAACATCTATACATAATTTCAGCTCAATCGAAAACCGGGAAGTAGTTCAAATTTAACTTCTAAGGGGTTTTTTAAAGCGTGTTAAAATACATAAAATTTACGTTATAAAAATAAAATATTGAATAGGTCCCTGCATACTGCATAAGGCCCGTCTAAACATAAATCTATCTGAATCTAGGTTACATCTCTCAGGTGTATCTAATATACATAAAGAATAGACAAACAGCATTTTACTAGAGGAGGCTTTTACTGTAAAACGAACACGATAGACTGACATATCCGTAATATGGATATTTCAGTATAGCGTGTTCGTTAAACATACATACATGTACCAATGCTCGCGACGATAGGTCGTGGTGGAGTAAAATCAAAACGCGTAGTGGACTGTATAAAATATAATAATAAAGAAAGAATAAAAATACAACGTTCGGTTGGAATACATATTATGTATATCATGTGTGCATGTTAAAATAACAAAAATAATTATGACGAGAGTGTAATTGTTTGCAAATGTATTTATTAGATTGATTGTACCAACCCGCACTGGGTTCGCGTGGTGGATCGCGCCCGGGGTGGGCGCGATCCACCACGCGAACCTCTCTCAAAACTCTCTTAGAGAGGAGGCCTGAGTCCCTGCAGTGGGAACATTATAGGCTGATTGATGATGTATTTATTGGTAAAAGTAATAGCAA
Source organism: Diarsia brunnea (assembly GCA_949774965.1). Lineage (NCBI taxonomy): Eukaryota > Metazoa > Arthropoda > Insecta > Lepidoptera > Noctuidae > Diarsia > Diarsia brunnea. The sequence continues at coordinate 16,701,457 of OX458996.1, forward strand.
ATAAGTAATAGCTGCAACTGCACACACCGGCGTTGATTTTATTCGAAGGATAAAGACATCCAGCATTGGTATAGCATTCGGCTACGGAACCCTAAAAACAGGATAACGTAGCTCGAGCGGTGGCTCAGTGAAGAGCAAAATGGTGAAGGAAAATATCGTGAGGAAACCAGCATGTCTTAGAAGCAAAAATTCGAAGACATTACATCTACCAATCCGTACAGGACCCGTGTGGTGGATATTTAAGTCCCTTCTCTCTTATAAAGAGGAGGCCTGTGTTCCAGCAGTGGGAACATTATTTGTTCATTATGTTATACAACTTACAAGAAGATCTATGAAAAAAATTACTTCAAATCAGTTTTGTGAGTGCTTTTTTCAATTACCGACCTATGAAAGCTTAACATTCTTATCACCTTTCACGCCGCCCGACAACTTTTAACTTTCTCTTGCCCCATAAAACTAACTATTACATTTATAGAGAAACTTCCCTGTTCAGCCTTGAACTAGATCCTAAGACTCCATTAAGCTTAGGACAATATCTTTACTTTATTACCAAACAAGCGACCCACCCTTGCTTTGCACGGAAGCGAGCTAGGAGTATGTACATGTCAAATCATTGGCTTCTTGTACTTTATCTAAAAACTAAGTATGGTTTTCGTATAAATTTCAAAATTTCTTTTGCGTAAATAATTTTGAAAACTGCTTCGAATCTGCCTTTAATCATGTGAGGCCTGTAAGCTTCCCCACCTCCCCCTCCCAGCATAACGTGTATTTTTTTAAATAGTGCATTGTATACCGGGCTAGTGTCCGCAGCTTTACGTCCAAAACGCCAATTTGTTTTATCGAAATAATCAGATAGAATTAGAATCTGTTTTATTTAAAACGATTTTTTTGACACAAATGATCTCGCTCTGGTTTTACGTATTCACACAATTCAATTCAAGTAATTATTGGTAAAAAATATTTTTCACCGAACACATTAAATTGTTTTTTGCCCCCAGACATAACTTATTTTCTAAAAGACAAAATGTGGGGCTTCAATTAGTGGTAATTAATACGTGTATTGAATGCCATCATACCTGCTAAGATGGTTAGACGGTCAATTCACAGATACCAAGTGAGAAAGGTAAATAAAAATAGGGTTAACTTTACTACATTTCTAACGGTTGATTCTTATAAATATTCCATAAAATATTATTACAAAATAACCTTGAACTTTGCCAGACACTTTCCTTCGGCCATAAATTCCGCCAGACGCTTTTAAAGCTCCTGTTAGAGCGTCTAATCAATAAGGGTTAGCAACTACTGTTATTTCGCGAAAAAATAAACAAGATAACTTAATATTATGTTTTTTCTTTGTTTATGTCTGGCGGCTCTGGGTTCTTGGAATATAATTAAATGGTTCAAAAAAAAATACACATGATTGTTACGATATCTCTCACCTCACCTCCCTAATTTCATGTGATTAAAGGACGACCTCAACTGAATTTTCTAGTTTAGCAGAACTAAGCGGGCATATACTTATATAAAATATACTTAGGTTTATGTAGCACAGACAGCTTTTAGACGTTCCTCGTTAGTCCAACTTCTGGTACAAAGGCAGCCCATAACCATAATCCACCTCGCCTCGCTAACCCAGTGCTGGTTGGCTTCGAGATAGCATAGATCTTAAGACTTTTGGCATAGGTTACGTGCTCATGTTTACACGAGAGAGTACTAAACCTGTGCCATCTCGTAGCTTGTTGTGAACGTTATTATTATTTAATCTGGTGTGTGTGACAATTTTCGGGCTACGGCAGTGTTGACGGAATGCATCATGCAATACACATAGCTAGTTTGACCGCCCCAGTAACGACTTTTAGGTTACAAAATTGGGTCGTAGACTTTCATTAATTAATTGGTCATTTATTTTATGTTTATGACTCTGTACAACCTGACTCTGCATTTTAGGTGTGATTCATAGTCAAAACTTTTTTTACGACATTTTACCATGAATGTTAACGTTCATTCATCATTTTTCCGTAGTTCCTCATAATGTTTTAATGAATGCTGTTAAACGACAAAAAAATGCAATGCAATTGTAACTGTTACTCAATACACCATTACAATAGTTAGTTATTTGTTTTGTGAGATTAGAAGCTCTCCATAGTCTAAATACACGCTATAGAACGGACTTTTAAACCAAATGGTCAGTAGGTGTCAGTAATTAGGAACCGGACGATGTTTGCCGTTTTTAATTTAGTCTATATTTGTACAAAATTATTTGATGTAGGACTAAAAACGGTACCAACACCGTTAACTTATTTGACGATGTAACTTTTTTTTAAGTGAAAGCTTCTTTAGCGGCGTTGTGCACTTTTTTTGAGATGGTTATAAAATCTTAAACTCGCATATCGCTGACGCAAATTCGTAAGACGGCGCAATCGCTCAGCCACTGCACTAACCGCGCCGTCAACCGTTTTACTAACAACACCCCTCTGTTAATGTCATACCTGCGATAAAAGAGTGTTGAGTGCTAATACAGGTTCTATAAAACTAAAAACTTCTTTAAAACTTCTTCCAGCATTAGAAAGCTACACCTTTACCGAGTTACATAGGCTATATTTTATTAGCTGAAGAGTGTTTGTTTGATTGAACTCGCTAATCCCCGGAACTACTTGGAATTGAAAAAAAAAATTAAGTTGGATAGTCGATTTATCGAGAAAGGTTATGAAATCTATATCTCGACCTGAGACGCATAAGGTCGAATGTCGAGATCAGAGCAAAATTACTTTAATAGCACGCTGAAACCAGTATCTCGCGCTCTTTCTAAGCATATAACAATCATAATTCTATCTCTTTTTGTTCAGATGTTATAGAAATGCATAAGGTCGAATCTGTCATTTTTTTCATTTATATCGTGGAATAAGGCTTGATAGCAACTACAATATTTGTGCTTAAAATTTTGGTTTAATTAGAAGGTTGAACATTGACTTCAGCTTTTATGCCTTTTTATTATTTTACGCGTAAGGAAGGGACTATTTTGTCATTCGACTTTATCCTACAAGGATTGTTGGTAAAAGTAATACGTATTGTCAGATAGAACTTTATGCCTCTTGAAATTAAGATAATCAGATGTCGTACATTGAGATATAGTGTTATGCCACAAAAATTTTATTTGTTTGGTTAAGGTCTACAAACATAATTAGCCTTTATGCCTTTAAAAAGTGCTACTTTATCGTTGTACAGAAATGCCTATGTGAAGAAGAAACACTATTCCATTGAATTCGCGACCGCACACCGACGCGATAGGATGACATCGGGCATTATCGCCGGTCATTCGGTCGTTTTCGGTAAGTGTACGGGCGAGTACATCTGCTAATAAGACTGATCACCTCAGAAACCGTAATTTAACAGAGAGAGACCATGCTACAGGCTTTTTAATTGTACCCCATTTTGATGAAAATGTTAATATTTCTGATGCTACTATGAATGAAGATACAGTTAAGTCGAACGGAATTCTGGTCGCAGATATGAATGGGAATGTATATATACCAAATGACCGACAAATAAGGAATAATGAAGACATACAGCAGATCGTTACAGCAACTCCTTCAAAATCTAACACAAGAAAGAAAGTTAAAAATGTAACTAAATGGAAAAGAGTTGCGGCTAAAATTGCAAGGCTAAAAGGTTCTCCCTATCATTCAACTGTAGTAAAAAAAACCCCTGAAATAGACGGTCGTGAGCTGAAACCTCCATGTACGTGTAAATTTAAATGTTATGAGAAAGTGCCTAATGAAACAAGAATACAAATATTTTATGAATTTTGGAAAAAATGTACCAGTTGGGATCAACGTCGCCAGTTTATAGCCTCTAACGTCACAAAAAAAATAAAACGCACAATGAGAACACATGGGAACTTAGACACTGACCGAAGAAAGTTTACATACGAATATAGACTTATTGTCAATTCTAAGAGCGAAAAAATATGCCAGAATATGTTTCTTAACACGCTATCTATAGGAGAAAAGTTTGTTAAGGTGAGTTTGGAAAAACAGCTCGATGGAGGGTTGGTAGCTCCAGATCAGAGGGGAAAGCATATTCCTGGTAATAAAACATCAGATGTGGTAGTACAATCAGTGATAGATCATATTAACTTATATCCATGTTATGAGAGTCATTATTCACGACAAAAGAGCGGACGGACCGGACTTGAATATCCCTATTATGTATAAACAGTATAAGGAGAGGATGGAATCTACAGATATCCCTCCGAATTTGGTAGCCAAAGAATGGTTGTACCGAAAAATTTTCAACACCAACTTCAATTTAAGTTTCAAACTACCGTCGGTCGACACTTGTGATGATTGCGATGCATTTGCGAGAAAGCTATTAGATGTTGTGGATGAAGAGCTGAAAAATAATAATATAGAAAAAGAAAAGGAAATTCATGCTAAGACTGCTGAAGAAAGATATAACTTGAAGAGAAATGACAAAACAGAAGCAGAAGCAAGCTCAGGTGAAAAAAAAGTATTGATGTTTGATTTGCCGAAGTGTTTGGCTACACCGAAATTAACTAATAGTAAATCTTTTTATCTACGGAAACTTTGGACATTAAATTTGACAATATTTGATTCTACAGCTAATGGAGCTGCAAACATGTTATGGTCTGAAAATATAGGTGGCAGAGGAGGAAACGAAATAGCTTCTTGCCTGATTCGATGGGTTGAAGAAAATTTTGAAAATCTTACTAACGTGAGGGAATTAACTCTGTGGTCTGATAACTGTGCGGGCCAAAACCGAAATTTGATGGTCGTGATGGCTTACATGTGGATATTGCACAAACATCCCCAGCTGAAAATAATAAACCACAAATTTATGCTGAAGGGTCATACACACATGGAAGTCGATCAAATACACTCATAAATCGAAAAAAAGAGAAAACAATTGAAAACAATGCAGATTGCGATTCCCCGAGACTGGTCTCAGTTTATTCGAACTTGTGGAGGAAGAAGAACTTTTAACGTCTATGATAATATGCAGCTTCATAATTTTAAAGACGTTACGTCTTTATATAAGAAAAATGGTCCTTTTGTTTCCAGAAAGAAGAATAAAGATGGCAAAGATTTTAAAATATCAGAATGTGTTTGGCTTCAGATTAAACAAGACCAGCCCGGAATATTATTTTATAAAAATACATTTGTAGAAGATTTTACCGAAATATCTTTCATCCGAAATGCTTCTAAGCGAATCCAGTTCCCAGAACATTTACCTAGTGTAAGTCAAACTGAAAAGCCCATATCAACCGCAAAATACAATGATTTGAGGAGTCTTTTACAATGGATTCCACAGGAATTCCATACATATTATAAAAATTTAAAACCTTCGAGAGTCAGGCAGATTTTCCTGAAGATGATTAAGTTTAATAAAAAATAATTTTTATAATGTTTATATTCTTGTTTGGTTTAAAAATAAGTTTGAAAGTCATTATGTTTAAGTTTTTGTTATTTTTTTAATTTTATTTTTAATCATTTCGACCTTATGTACCTAATAATAATAAATTTAAATGCCTCATAAATGGATATATAACAAGATCGGACATAACTAAATTTCTATTTTTGGTCAAACATAATGTTACATGTTTTAAAAAAGCTTACAATACGCATTGAATTTACCAAAAAATTGCAGGCATAAAGTTGGATCAGTAAATAGAATCAAAAGGATTCGTCGTTTAATAACTTTGTACGAGCATAAGGTTGGAGGTCACCAAAAAAGTAGTTTTTGATTAATAAAATATTATTATTTTACTGTGACTGGTTTAATTACTGTACTGATACAAAGGTACATGACTTACCTAAAACATTATACTAGTTTTGTTAGCGTATTCGCTAATAAGCAAAAGTTTTGACACGATTTTGTCAATATCTTTCTTTTGGCTCTCCTCTAAACTTGTGAAATTCCATATCAGACCTAATGCGTCTCAGGTCGAGATATATCTATACTAATATTATAAAGCTGAAGAGTTTGTTTGTTTGTTTGAACGGGGTAAACTCTGGAACTACTGGTTGGATTTGAAAAATTATTTTAGTGTTGGATAGTCCATTTATCGAGGAAGGCTTTAGGTTATATAACATCACGCTACAATCAATAGGAGCGGAGCATAAATGAAAAATGTTGCAAAAACGGGAAAAGATATTCCTTTTTGAGAGCTTCCGTTGCGTGCGCTGCGAAAACGGTTTAAGTTACGTAAATATCATGTATTCAGGAATTGTTCCTCTTTTAGAGTTCTAAAAAAAAGTCCGCGCCAGCATATGTTTATCTTTTAAGATTGACTCACTGTAACCATTTTTTAATATTAAATTGTTAGGTTAAAAAGAATGATATTTTGCGAAGCTTATTTAACCCTTATGGTATTAATCTATATCAAAATAAATGTTTTTCTAAGCACGGACATTTAATATAGAATATTTGTGCCCTTTACTCTATAAAGTTTAAACAAATATCTTAGAAGATATCGCAATGTAAAAATATACGAGCGACAAAATAATTAAGCGCGTTGCAGTCATTCGGTCCGGTGCGGTACTCTGGGGGCTCCGGAGAAATTCAAATTCAAAATATTTACTGCACCATAATGTTTACAAGTACAAGGTGTTACTGTATATTAAACAGTAAGATATACCTATAGTAATTGTAACTTTAATAATAAAATCAAAGTCAATCTAAACTAATAGGTATATTATAAAGAGGAAAGGTAAGATTTTTTGTTTGTTACGGGTACGATTTAACTCAATTGAATATGTTGGATAGTCGATTTGTCGAGAAAGGTTTTAAGCTATATTATTTGACGACAGACGAAGTTGCGTGGGTCAGCTAGTACAAATATATGTAACAACATCGTACACACAATATATTTGTTCATCTCATTGTAAATGGAATTAACATACTTATCTGTCGAAATGTGAGTGCACTGTTCACATCCCCTCAAAGCATCCAGACAACATATTATGATATGAATTTGTGTAAGCAATAGACATCCATGCGATTGCAGCAATTCCTACAGATGTGCTGTGCATTGAAGAGCTACATTGTATATCTTTACCAAATAAAAAAAAAACTAACTGAGGGTCATGCATAAGGCGAACGGTACTAAAGTAAAATATATTCTACCAAATAAAAGAGTTTACGAAATTGTTTAATAATATCAATTAATAATGATATTTAGTAAAGTTATCTATTTATATCTTTTTTAAATCAATTTTGTCTTTCTGTTTGTTCCGGCTAATATTCGAAACGACTGGACATTAATGGATTACTGTCAGATAGTTTATGTAATTACATAAATTAGGACTTGTAAGACCTTAGTAAGTAGGTCAGGTTTCCGTGCAAAGAAATAAAAACGTTCTTTCAATTTAATAATTTTATGAATTTCATTTACAAACCTTTCACTTTTGTCTACCGGCCACCACTTGGTCAAACGTGAGGAAATACGCAACAACAGCCTAGAACAGAGCCTGTAATCTACCATACTAATCGGTCTAATTGCCTAGCATTTCGTGACAAAGCACAAATTAATGTCTTTGTTTGGCACTGATACCAATAGTTTGGAATAGATCGCAGCTATAGGGAATATGTGAAGCAGTATATCTATTGAATATGCTTTGTTGCTACGGAGCCTGTATCTATGCCCGGTTGATGGCAATAGGCTCGCCTTTTTTTGTTTTTGGACGGGTGGAAAATCATCAAATAATCCCCCCCCCCGCTCTTGGGCAGAGCGAAAGGGAGTGTCAGACTTCTACTGACTAAAAACCAGTCGCGGCCGCGGTATCTCTTGCGAACAACCCGCAGCCCCGACGGGCGTCGGTCATTGCGCGCGTGGAACACGAACGCGCCGTCGACACGGCCTGTCGTCGTCATAAGACGGACGGACGGCGAGCTAGCCCATCACTCACCGTCGCAATAGGCTCGCCTCCTGTAGACCTAACTCATGAAATCGAGTGTACTAATGGGTACACCTCTACCGAAACCTTCGGCGTTTAAAAGCGTAATGTTATTGTTATTAGCTTTGTTATTGGGTAGCGATGCGTTCAATTTAACCAACTTCTAAAATGAGGAGTCAGTTCGTCTGATTTTTTGTATGTCTAAATGTTGGACAGCACGGTTGGCGCAGTGGCTGAGCGATTGGACTGCTGCACTGCGTGTCGCGGGTTCTATCCCCGCATGGAACAAATATTTGTATGGCCTACAGATAGATGTTTCGGCTCTGGGTGTGTTTGTGTATGTGAATTTCAATGTTTGTAAACGCACCCACGATACAGAAGAAATTCCTAGTGTGGAGCAAAGTTTAAAAAAAAAAACAAATGAAAAAATGTCCTAATATGCTGTATTTTGCGATGTTAAAAACCAACAATAGCACAACTGGAATGCTAGAAATGATACCTTTGCAGAACCTATAATCGGAGGCTAATCTTTATTTAGCTGAGGATTGTTATAGGCTAATGATGGTGATGACAGCACTTCTAAAGCTCCTATCAAGCTAAAGTATTCGAAAACCTGACATAAACAAGCTCTTCTAGGTTAAAATGCCTCTCTGCTCTGCAAATCTCCAACAAACTCGCTACAGTATCCGTTCGTATCTCAGTATAATGTTATCTTATTAGGGAGGTATCGGAGCAATTCTCTTTATACCAGCGCCGATTGAATGGCCGCGGTGTGAGCAACATATACGTAGTACAAATTCTCGTACGTAAATATTTTCAATGTAATTGAAGTTCAGTTATATTGGGAAGCGTTGAAAAGACGAATTTGTATGGTAATGTGGGATCTCATTAAACATTATGTGTCTTATAATATTGGTTTTGTCAAATACTTATTGAATTTTTGTAAACATGATTTCTCGAAATCAACATGAATTTTGCCAATGTGACTTTTTTAAGAAACACATCTGCCTAACGCTTTTAAGATTGGGTGTGTGATGTTTTGATGTTATGTTATCTTTCTTATACCACAAAACTGGAGAGATTTGGAATAAACCTACACTCAGTTTTGAGACTCCCAAAGGAAGAAGATAATCTTAGTTTATCTTGGACCTCGCGGATATGTTGGACCTATACTGATGGTATGTCAAAATATCGTAAGAAACCATAGACTAACAAGTATAATAGCTGTAGCCTGCCCGCCTTCAGCAGGCGTGGTCATATTCATTGCATATAACCCTCTCTGTACGGAAAGAAGTCTTTGCCCTTCTGTAATATGTTACTACATCTATACTAATATTATAAAGCTTGTGAGGATCGGCCGGAGGACACGGTGGAGCACACCGTGGAGGTGTGTCCCGCTTGGGCAGAGCCCCGCCGTGTTCTCGTAGCGGCGATCGGCGGCGGCGACCTCTCGCGTCCGGCCCTGGTGCAAGCCATGGTCCGGGGCGAGGAGGAATGGGACGCCGTCGCCTCCTTCTGCGAAGCAGTGATGCTAGCGAAGGAGGTGGCGGAACGTGAGAGGGAGAGAACCTCTCGTCCCAGCCGCCGCGGGAGGCGATCCGGGCGTCGGGGGCCACGTGATGGCTTCCGGCCACCGTAGACGCGGGCCTGTGGACGGTGAGTGATGGGTAAGCTCACCGTCCGTCCGTCTAATGACGACGACAGGCCGTGTCGACGGCGCGTTCGTGTTCCACGCGCGCCTCAAAGAGATGTCAGCAACACGGAAGGGGCCCACAAGGGCCGACGCCTGTCGAGGCTGCGGGATGTCCGCAAGGGATACCGAGGCCTCGACATGAAGGGCGAAGAAGGAACATGGGTGGTTTTTAGTCAGTAGAAGTCTGACACTCCCTCTCGCTCTGCCCAAGAGCGGGAGGGGTTATTTGATGATTTCCCACCCCCCAAAAAAAAAAAAAAAAAAAAGGGTGGATAAAGCTGAAGAGTTTGTTTGTTTGTTTGTTTGAACGGGGTAAACTCAAGGACTACTGGTTGGAATTGAAAAATTATTTTAGTGTTGGATAGACCATTTATCGAGGAAGGCTTTAGGCTATATAACATCACGCCACAATCAATAGGAGCGGAGCATAAAGGAAAAATGTTGCAAAAACGGGAAAAGATATTCCTTTTTGAGAGCTTCCGTTGCGTGCGCTGTGAAAACGGTTTAAGTTACGTAAATATCATGTATCAAGGAATTGTTCCTCTCTAAAAGTTCTAAAAAAAAGTCCGCGACAGCATATGTTTATCTTTTACGATTGACTCACTGTAACTATTTTTTTATATTAAAATGTTAGGTTAAATAGAATTATATTTTGCGAAGCTTATTTAACCCATATGGTATTAATCTATATTTAAATAAATGTGTTTGCTAGCACGGAAATTTAATATAGAATATTTGTGCCCTTTACTTTATACAGTTTAAACAAATATCTTAGAAGATATCGCAATGTAAAAATTTACGGGCGACAAAATAATTAGCGCGTGGCAGTCATTCGGTCCGGTGCGGTAGGTACGTGGGGATTCTGGCCTCTGGGGGCTCCGGAGAAATTCAAATTCAAAATATTTACTGCATCATAATGTTTACAAGTACAAGGTGTTACTGTATATTAAACAGTAAGAGATATCTATAGTAATTGTTACTTTAATAATATAATCGAAGTCAATCTAAACTAGGTATTTTATAGAGGAAAGGTTAGATTTTTTGTTTGTTACGAGTACGATATAGCTCAATTTAAGTTGGATAGTCGATTTATCTAGAAAGGTTTTAAGCTGTATTATGTGTTGCAGACGAAGTTGCGTGGGTCAGCTAGTATTACATATTATGTGACGCAGACGAAGTTGAGTGGGTCAGCTAGTAAAATATATTTTATTATGTGACGCAGACTAAGTTGCGAGGATCAGCTGGTTTATACATATATATATATACAAGAATTGCTCGTTTAAAGGTATTCTTATATTATTAGATAATCTGTTGTTTCATACAAAAGCGTAACCCGAAAGTATCGAATCGGAGATTTTTTACAACATAGTATAACAGAGGTATACCAGTTAGTACATCCACATTTCACCAGTTCTATTTTAGTTCCTATTGACATCAACCGGGTATAAATGATGGAAAAACCTAATAACAAACCACTACACCAACGAGAGTAGCGGCAGTTAATTTTTTTAGCTTACTAAACATAGTAACTAAGAGAGAAATCCCGCAGAGGGTGAGAGATTCAGGGTGTCGATGATGATGATAGGTCTTCATGGCAGTCATGTACGGAATTCATGATAAAGTTCATGACAGTTTGCAACGCTATACACTCAAAAATAAAACAGTCCCGTACGCTAAACAGAATCGTTTAAGAATTACGCTTGAACGATGTATTATTACCTACAGAAGGCATGTTTCAACGTTGATCGGTAAAACGAAAAATCGATTAGCCCATACATTATTTAGCAACAGTACGCCAATCTAAAACAATCGTCCTGGTTCTTGCTCATACAATTTAAACAGGCCTCGATTAAATTGCACTAACTTATTTTCCCACGCGATTATCTTGGTAATGTATTAGCAATCAATGCAAAGACAATAATACATAAATAAACCAAACCTTAGTATTTAAAGATACGAGTTTAATTAAAAAGAAAGGGAACAAATAATTAACATAACATTATTCAATAAAGATTACCAACTTGACTCATTTTCATTACTTATCTGCTTGTTCTTACGACGATAAACGATTGTAGTATGAAACTGACATTTTTTCTTCCTAGCGTGCAAACTAAATTGATTCAGCTCAAAAATGCGCTGAGAGCTGACGCCTTCATTAACGTCCATCAGTTGCTAAATCAACACTAATTTATTATTATATACTTTTTTTATTTTTGATTGTAGTCAATCGTAGTATTAACTTACACCTTACTATTGTATCGAGTCTGGTTCTTCTAACCAAACACACAGATGTGTTGCTGGGGAGTTTGTTCCGCCACTTCTTCTTTCTAGCAAAAGCACTAGGAAGTGTCGAAGGGTGGGCGTTTTGGGGGACTGTCTTTTGTAAATAAGTAAAGTAAATTTTAACGTTCGAAAAGTGCTGATTATTAGCCTAGTTTGAATAAATGACATTTGATTTTGACACAAATATTAAGTGCCCAAACAACACCATGTGGGGCTGCGGCATGGCTGCAGGTTGTTCGAAAGAGATACCGTGGCCCCGGACACAATGGGCTAAGAAGGAACATGGGTGGTTTTTCCGCTCCGCCATAAGCGTGAGCGTGCGTTGATGATTCCCCCCCCCCTAAAAAAAAAGAAGGGTAGAGTCATGTGCGTCGACGGAATAGAGATACCGCAGCCACAGAACACAAAGAGTTAGTTTAGTTTAACTGGGCTTTTATCCGTACTTAGCCTCTTGATTGGGCCATTGTGTGCACACAAAGGGTTATGAAGGGATATGGGTGGGATTTAGTCAGTATAAGTCTAACACTCCTTTCCGCATTTGATGATTAGAAATCAACAATTAGAGATAGAAACAAAAGTTTTATTAGTTATAACTTTTGTGTTGTTTGGCCGATTTTGGTTTTGTTTTTACTTTTTGTCGTCAGTTTTAGAGTGTTTTTGCATATTCCCTATTGCGGTGATACTCTAAAACGTACTTGATCCCTAGACTCCATTGATGTGTGTATTTACATTATATTTATAGTAAATATTATTTATTGTCATGCTGACGTGGCCTCAGAAACCGCTTGTGGGTTAGGAAGTATTTTCCGGAATAAAAGCCATTTCCCGATGGCAATTGATCGAATAAGCAAATTCGCATCTAGAAAATTTTTGCATCCACTTGGCTCTCCGGTTATCAAATCAGCAACAGGGGCATTGGAAAGTGTAGAAATGTTCAATTTATATAAACAGTTAATAAATCCGATAAAAATATCAATATCCGTTCGCTTGAACAGATTCTCGAACGCTTCAAGGGATTTCGATTTCCTACAAAAATATTAAAAAACACACTTTTCAGTATTTACTGACTAACCTTTCGTGGCTTGACAATGGTTCATAAGAATGAATTTTGAATTCGGTGGAAATACCAGAACTAAATACAGATAAAACCAATAATATGTACATAACTACACGACTATAAACCCTGAAGGGTTAGGCAAAAGAGCACCTTATAGTACACCTACATTTCGGCTGTAATAGCGGCTCGTACTGAGAAATGCATGATGAAAACACCCCATAACAAAATCAAATCAAATCAAAATCAAAAGTCATTTATTCAAACTAGGCTGCAAATCAGCACTTTTCGAACGTCAAAATTTACTTTACTTATTTACAAGAGACAGTCTCCCAAAACGCCCACCCTTCGACACTTCCTAGTGTTTTAGCTGGAAAGAAGAAGTGGCGGAACAAACTCCACAGCAACACATCTGTCTGTTAGGTTAAAAGAACCAGACTCGATACAATAGTAAGGTGTAGATTAACTACAGACACAAATCAATAATAAAAAAAGTATATAATCATAAACAATGTAAAAAAAACAATGTTAACACTTTGCCCAACCCGTTAATCGACCACAGGATCACTTTCTCAGCGATCGCCCTCGAGACCACTAGACCCACAACAATAATATAATAGTTAGTAGAATATACGCAAAGATAACCTTACCAATCCCTAACAAATACTTATATAAATATAATAAGCCTGAAATCGGTGAATCCTTGACTCACCTTTCATGAAATATATGAAATCCCCCTCTCCTGTTTTACTGAGGCCGGCCAAACTGTCAGCTAATAATCCCATGCGACGTAATAAGGCAAATCAGCTTATTTTGACTTAAATCGATACCTTTGTTGTTATGTGCCGTGCGTGAGGTTATCAAAGAAACAAGTTTTTGCTACCCTATCTCAGATATTTCGCCAAACACAGGAAATATTATTGAGAAAGATGGAAATGTTTATAAAGCATGTCCTTGTCTTACGTATAATTACAGGGGTGGTTGTACATTCGTCACAAAGTAAATTCGCCACAAAAAAAAGTATGTGTAAACTCGCCACATCTCTATTTTCATGAATAAAAATCCGCCATATTAGCATGTTCTTGTCTTAATGGGTACTCGTTGTGGTAATGAAATGCAATGGACATGACCGCTGAAGGGACCAAGTAATTGCGGCATGTTATACACAATGTCCGGTCTAAAACGTGTAGGCGATGTAGACAATGCAACCGAGGAGCGCCTGCGGTAAACTTAATCCAGTCAAAAAGCCACAAGCGCCCATGTGACAATCCATTTTATTGACGTATTCAATTGAATAAAACAACTTTACTTTCAACAAGGTTCTATACATGCGTGTCGGAATTGCGCACAAAAGGTCCCATCAATTCTTCCACTTTGTGTTGTACCGAGCGAAATGATTTATGCACTGGCTTATTCTATATTACAGTAACTTTTATAAAAGCTTCGACCATTTTAGACTTTGCTTCAACAGTGGTGACTTTGAAATTAAACTTTAAATTGTTAACATTTATCTTTATTTCATGTTGAAAAGTAAGTGCTTTGACATTAACTAGGTTCCTAATTGTGTTGAGATATTGTTTTAGTTCTTATCATTAAAGAGTTTTTAATTAAGTCTGTTCTGACGCTCCAATGTATGAGCACGAGGTGCACATAGTTCCGTGGTAACACGGGTGGTATATCGCAATTACGACGTGGGTTGCCTCAACCAACACCGCAAGGTTGGAAGAACTGTATTACGGAACTCCGAAGTATGAAATACCGATGTACGATACACAGAAAGTTAGTGAGTATGAATTTTGCTAGTCAAAATGTAAACTATGACGAAGTACTGAATTCAGAATGCTCGTTACTCCGATAAGTTTGCTATGACGAAGTACTTTATTCAGAGCAAACTGTCGGAGTTCGGTACTTCGAGATAATGAACATTCTGAATTGAGTACTTCGTATTAGCAAACTTTCGGAGTAGCGTACATCGATGAACGAACATTCGGAATTCAGTACTGACTCAGTAATAGGGTATTTTACCAAAAAAATCTGATTAGTCCGTCTGTTACATTATCGAAAAATATTGGATAAGTACGTGTTGTTAAAAATTGACGAAAATAAAAGTGTCAAAGATCATGAGCCCGCTTGTGACGTCATTTTGTGGGTAAAAAAATACTAACCTTGTGTACTCACACGACTTGACACGACTTTTCAAAGCACTGTATCGTCTTTATCTTTTGTTTACGTGAAAAAAGATGTGTCCATTATTTTGTGAAAATCTATCTGACGGACTAATTAGATTTTTTTTGGTGTAATAGCATATTCAGTGACTCGCGTAATTCGTACTCACAAACTTTCTGTGTAGGTACCGTAAATCGATATTTCGTACTTCGGGATTCCGTATTACAGTCCATTTTAAACTCACGGAGGCACAAAGGAATTTCATTAATATATTTTTTTTAATTGAGATCATTATTCAACTACGTTATTTTAATGCGCCCATTTGTAGCTGAAAATGTAACAATTTAAGTGCAATTTGAGTGCTCTTTGCACTCGACTGCTGAATTAATTAATTAATTAACACACTGCATTGCGCGTTCATTTTAGCGGTCAGTCTTCATATTTCACGGGATTAAAATTTCGAGAGAGCGAATTTCGATTAATGGTTGAATAAACAACAAGTCGACTGTTCGTCTACTGATAACTAATGAAACAATTCAAATTGAGCTATCCTTCAGGGCTTTAAAGTATAATGTTGAACAACACCTAAAGTTCTCTTACAAACTTAGCGCTATCCCATCATCAGTTGTTGTTAATTTAGTGTGATTTTTATTTGGTGTTCACGTGTGAATAGGGTAGTTGACTGACTAAAAAATATGTTTCTGTTTAGTACGTCTTTAAGATTATTAAAAAATGTTGGATACGTAGTTTTTGTTTTATCAAATTAACAAAAAATGACGAAAATAAAACATGGTAAAAAATGTACCAAACTGTGACGTCGCGCGTCGCGAGATTTCATGTCGGATGCACTTTAGAGAATTCGCAAAAATGCTGTTGCTTATTTTATGTTATAGTGTACTTGATTAGAATGTTGTTGTTTTTCAGTTTAAATATTGTGTTTTAGGGTTCCGTAGCCGAGTGCAAAAGAGTCTAACTTTTAAACTAAGAGAGTGAAAAATCTAAAAAAAATACCTAGCTGCCAAAAACATAAACTGGGCAAGTGTAAGTCGGACTTGCACCATCGCAGTTTCCCTACTACGATGCCCCTTTTCATTTGTATTATTTCTTGTTAAAGCGGCAACAGAAAAACATATTTTATGATTAAGTTTGTTATTCATAGTGTTTGTATGAATGACAAAGTATTATTTGCGGTTTTTGAAATGTGCTTCTCAAATACTAATTACTATAAATCGTTCAAACCAATTTCGGTTGAAAGTTTTTATTGCGATCAACAGCATAATATATTTATTTTCTATTTTTCACTCTCTTAACTTAAAAATGGACCCACATTTTACCACTTTGCTAGTGTTTACCTTTCAAACCATTGACTTCGAGAAAAAAATGGTTTTAGGAACCTCAATATCATTTTTAAAGATCTATCTATAGACACCCCACACGAATTGCCGTCCACTAACTAAAAGGCCGTTAAGCCACAGTTGGACGTTTTTCACTTTGTAATGTATTACAAAGTACTACATTACAAAGTAGACGGCAAGGTTTAATGAAAAAATATATTTTTAGTTTCACTTTCAAGTATGGGGAGACCCCCCTTAATCTTATATTTTTATGTTTTACTATAAAAATCGTAAAGCGGTTCACAGAATACATCTACATATTTAGTTTTAACTCTCTATAGTCAGTCTCTTCTATAGTCTTAATAGTTTCCGAATAAAGTTGCTGTGGCATACGGATGGACAGACAGACAGACATGACGAATCTATAAGGGTTCCGTTTATTGCCATTCGGCTACGGAACACTTAAAACCGGCCAAGTGCATATCGGACCACGCACAACGTAGGGTTCCGTAGTTGCCCATGAATTATGTGAACTTACAAAACTGATTAACCAACCTGCTTTACCTGCCTACCTGCCTCCGAAAGATGAATTTTATTGTAAAAATAAAACAAACTTACAATTATTTTGCTGTTATTATTATTATTATATTTACCTGTGCTCCCATACATTATGTTTAGAAAAATATTTTATACAAGAACATTTTATGATTGTGTCGACTATTACTCGTAAACTTGTAAAGCCTACTTAGCTGTGATAGATTTTCTTTTAATTTCGTTATATTTTTTCACACGCCCAAACACAACCCGTTTAGGTGGTTTAGGTAGCCACACTTTTTGTTTTTGGGCGATAATCAAATAACCCCTCCCGCTCTTGGGCAGAGCGAAAGGGAGTGTAAGACTTCTACTGACAAAAAACCACCCATGTTCCTTCTTAGCCCTTTATGTCGAGGCCGCGGTATCTCTTGCGAATAACCCGCAGCACAATCGAGTCTAACAAAAGTTTGCATTTAAAAGCTTAATACTTCACAAATGAAATCCTTAATCGAAAATGTGTTTGAGCAAACTCGCAAATTTTTTTAAAGACCTATCCAACGACATCCCACACAACGGGCTCCACGAGAAAAAAAAAATCCCTACTTTAATGTGTCCTGGAGATACCCTAAAAAAAATTATTCAAAATTTTATTTTATCACTTTGTCGGCGTGATTGATTTGTATATTCATGCTAAATTACAGGTTTCTAGTACTAAGAGTCTTTGAGCTATATTGTGGATAGACGGACGGACAGACAGATGGACATATTGGACATGGCGAAACCATAAGGGTTCCTTGTTGACTACGGAACCCTAATAAAGCATGCACACCCACAGCCTCATCGGATCGCAAGTATTGCAACTCATCAGATCTCAATAGAAAAACGTCAGCCAGGTGCTGACGGCTTGCAGTTTGCGATGGTTCATACACTATGTTCAAAATTGTTATAAAACGATTTTTCCGTTACGTTGTAGCTCGCCCGTATCAGCAATAACGTATTAAATCTGTTGAATACATTAATTTGTTCTTCCGATTAATATTTAATATGCTTGTTCCGTATGGTGTGCAGTGAAGGGTTTGAGTACAAATATTATAAAGTATCTGTTTGCTGTAGGAAATGTTGGTATTCTAATTTTGAGTTTCATTACTTTTTTCTACTTTTATGCAGCAATCTACATTTAAAATTCAACTTATATTATAATACAAGAAATGTTAGTATTGAACTAACTTTATATATAACTTCAGCTTTTTTCATTCTCTCATTCATTAAATTAACGATGCAGAGGAATATTTCTAACGATATTCGAAAAATTTGTTGACTTCTTTTTCAGACACCCAAACGTGTTGTTTTCCAGAACCAGGAGTTTCTTCCAGGATCCTAACCAGAAAAGCATTTCTTTGGAAACTTTAAAATATCAACCAGTAAAGTGCAATACCCGACATTTGTGAGTCTATCTATTCCAATTATGTGTGAGGTTTTATTGAGCTGCAATATGATTCGAGAAATGCACTTTTAGCTGATAACTTTAACTTCATACTTTTAGTGCACTTTGTCGACAAAGTTAGATTCCCTAAGCGACAAAAATGTTTTAAAACGGCATAAACTACCAATAAATATGTGTGAATACTATTAAAAGTCGTCGTAGAAATATCAAATGATTTGAATGCGATTGGCACATGACTGACAACAGCCTTCTTACCAACGTGTCTGTCTGGTAAAACTTTTACCAATAATCTGTTATCGTCATAGAAAAGTAGGATGGACTGTGTGAAGGATAATATGGCTAGATTTATATGGAAGAAGACATGCTGCACCGACCCGAAATAAATTTTATTGTCAAAGGCAGAAGAATGACGAATCTGTTATCGTCATTAAAGTATGCGGTAACGAGAAATTTTATTGAAGTAGAAAAGTCTGAAGTTGGAGACTTACCGGCACATCGTCCCTGCGGCATGCATCGTAGATGCGCCAGATGAGTGCTGGGCCCGCAGTGGATAAGCACTCCGAGACGATCTCGAAGTGGTTCAAGATAGGGTTGCCCTCCAGTATCGCCGGCACTGGGACCGGGACCGGGGGCGCCACATGCTCCGGTGACGTCCTCATCTTCGTCATGAGGCCCGACATCCCGTCGGAAAGTTTCTTTCCAAAAGTTTCCCCCAGCTCGGAATCTTCCCCTGTAAACAAAAAACAATTTGAATCATCACCAGGCTGGTTCTCACATTTATCATTATCTATCTACAATAATATATACAAAAGGCTAATCTGATTGACTGAGGATCAACGCACAGGCCAAACCCTTAGAGCATGAAACTATAAATTTCACACGCGTATTCTTCTTACGAGTAGGCATCCAGTAAGGAAGGATTGTTCAAAATTCAACCCACAAGGGGCTGAAAAAAGAGGGCAATGTTTGTATGGAAAATCGTCATTTTTGTAGTTTAAACAATGAAATTTGGTGTTTATCATTTTGTTTAAAAATTGAAAACAAAATATTTTGTGTTTTTAGGAAATCAGCCCCCGAGGGGAGGAAGTGTAAATGAGAGCCCTAATGCCCAGCCCAAACCCTAAGAAATAAAAGCTATAATTTTTAAATCCGACAGTCCTTACCGCTCTGCCCAGAGCGGGAGGAGTCATTTGATGATTTGTCACCCCCCCCAAAAAAAAGGGGTTCCTAAGGGAGTTAAATGAAAGTTATTATGGAAAATCGTAATTTTTGTAACGTGAAATTCCGTGAATTTTGTAGTTCAAACCGTAAAAAATGCATCTCAGAAGAAGGTAAAATGGGGAATAAAAAGTTTGTAAAGGAATCCCATAAATTTTAAATCTAACCCATATAAAATTGCTAGAAAAAGTCTTTTGGCATTTTTGTGTGCACTTTTAGGGTGATGTTTGAGACGCCGCCCACCGTTGTTGCGAAAACAAAAAAAACAACCTTGCAAAGGCCCGGCCGTTGGATTTAAGTCAGTACGAGTATAAGTCTTTAATCTAACCCCATTTGAATAACAAAGTAATTAAAATCGTAATTTGAATTATTTAGGTAACTATTTACCTTAACCAACCTGTACCTTTTTTATTGGATTTTAATTTGTTTAATTTAATTTTTAGAATTCGGCGAAGTTCGTGACTTAATAATAACTGTCACTCGTGTCGATCTTTAGGTTAAACCGCGCTTGCCTAGGTTGGGATGGGTTTCCACCCATTCCATACCGAGTTTTCTGCGTGTCTCAGAATGCACGTTAAGCTGTTGGTCCCGGCTGCCATAAATAGATCTTTGGCAGTCGATCGTTACTGGTATTCAGTGACCTGAAAGTCTGACAACCAGTCGTACTACATGGTATCGTATTACCCAGTATTAACTGGGTTGTGTGTTGATGATGATGTCCCACCTTCCATCTTGCGCTGCATGCCCTGACACCTGCACACTTGACGACCTTATGACAGCATCAGCGAGTGGAGTCCGCATAGCTGAATTTTGGGCCAAAACGATTTGATCGTATAGAAATTTGCCATCGACACGCTAAGAAGAAGAACTGGGTTGTGGAGGTCAGATAGGCATTCGCTCCATGTAGAATACTGGTATGTGGCTGCATCCGGTTAGACTGGAAGCCGACCCCAATATAGATTGAGAAAAGGCTATGCAGATGATGAGTTACCTTCAAATTTGGCATACAAGTAGGTGTTCAGTGTTGCGTTACTATTCCCAAGTAACAAAATTTGGTACTATAAAAGTACTGAGGACGTATTAGAACGTACTCATTAGTGTCCATGATTAGTACTATAATGGTTTTGTAAACGTTTACAGAAACCTAAATAGGGCCCTAGTTTTGTGACTGATTTATTCTGAAAACATTACATAAAGGCTCTCAAGGTGACACATTTGCACTATAAAAGTAACCACAATTATGTTTATAGTGCTATTTTGCACCGTAAACGATTTCAGTGATATTCTGTATCACACAGAAAACAAAATATATCGGTAACTTATGCTTTATGTCATTAGCCATTGTTGCTTAACGTAACATTTGTAGTAAAAAAGGATATACCAAAAACCATTCATGGACTGTAACTCTGCCATAACTTGATTTCAAATTAGACTGGTTAAAAACCCTCATCTTAAGACACGGTGGAATTTTGGACGAAAAGATATCGCGTAGTTTCCCGAACGCTGTCCATCCGAGTTGGATTCTTTGGGCGACCTCTATGTCGAAGTTAGATCTGCCTACTTTACCAGTTTGTCCAAGGTATACGTAGCTATCAACAACTTCGAAAGAATCGCTCCTAACAATTACCGGTACGGCTGGAACACGGACATTCGACATAACTTTTGTCTTGTCTATGTTCATTTTAAGACCCACCTTTACTGAGGAAAACCTTTACTGAGGTCCCTAAGCAATTGTGTTAATATCCTTCAGCAATTCAGTCATGATGACTATATCATCGGCAAAACGAAGTTTTTTTTTTAACATTTATTTAAAGAAAAATTAATACAGAGGTGTTACTTACTTCTAAACTCGCCAAACTTTTACGTTTGATGGCGAGAGGCGCTCTTTTACAAAAACAATGAACCTTACTTACTACTAGGTACTAATAATTATTTAATCAATTAACAACAAAACCACCGACATACACAACATACTTACAATTCTAGAATGTTAGTAACAATTTCACTTATAAACTATGAGTGAGTCATATATTCGCCATTACCTCAGCATTATTCGCCTCAGTCCAAGAGCTTGAAAACATCCTCCAATGTGTCTCACGCCTCTTTGTGACTGGATTGGTTTCGTATTGTCGTCCTGTAGTGGGATCGACATAGTGGCTTTTTATACACTTCAACATTGCGAAATTCCCATAGTCGATACGACATCGCTGAAGAAACTGTAACACCGCCCCTGGTTTCGATTGAATCGAAGGCTTTTTTATAGTCCACTAACGCTAGACATAATGGCCGATTATACTCCTTAGTCTGCTATACAATCTGGCGGAGCGTATGGATGTGGTCAATGGTGCTGAAGTCATTTCGGATACCGGCTTGTTTCGGAGGCTGGAAGTCATCAATCCTGCGTTCGAGACGGTTCGGTTCGGTTCGATAAAAGCTTAAGTTGAATAGGCGTGCATTTACGACCGATATTGTGTATATTGTACGGTTTACACTCCGAACGTTATGATTTAATACTCTATTTATTATCTACTATTTATAATAATTCGCTCACAATGATCTTAATACCAGACATTGATGATTCCCAAATTAATTTTAGATAAAAACTGCGAAATTAAATCGGTTTGGGAAAAGCTGCCGGTTTTTTGAAGCGCAATATTTGTCGCGCGTGTCAGTCAATACAGAGGTAATGCCCTAAAAAAATACGCTAGTCTGAAACCGCTAACTTCTTCATCTGGATGTCCGACATGAGAGGATCCATTATCACCAGGAAGAGAAAAGGGCGGAGAGCCGACCCTTGGTGCTAGCCAGCAGTCACATTGAAGCTAATAATAATACTCGCTAATTTGATCGAACTTCATACAATAAATGTATTATATAACATTCAATATTACCACTGAGCTCTGTGGTACCCACCCCAGTGTTAAATTCAGTGTTCAGTATGGTAAAGTTCTGTATCTTTCGTCACATTTGGACTCGTTTATCTAATACCCGAAGATTTGCAGCTCTGTTTAACAATAAAATACTGGCCAGCCAAAAATACCACAGGATATGACACTCCACGTGCTGGTACAGGAAATTGTTATAAGTGGCTGAGTTACATTGCTAATTCAGGAACTTGTTAGTATTTTTATTTGAATGTGTCTGTTTCATGTCTCGTTGAACAGTAAACGAACCGTTAACAAAAGCGCCACGTTCCTGTCAATTCACTTTATTCAAATTCAGATGCAGTTTTATCTGACGCGGAACATGCAGTTTTATCAGACGAGGAAAAAATGCCTGCGGCTTTGTCGGAAATTTTCCCACGAGAACGTATTAAATAGCGAATGACTCTTAGAGACAATGTTGTTTTCGATTATTTAAAGAATTTTTGAAGACCATGTTCGAATTTTGACCTATTATTCATCACAATCACAGCGTCTGTCGTAGAGTCGTGTGTCAGGTTAATCGTTGGAAGTAGTGACCGTGCCGATACCGGCCACGGCTTCTTGATCGAGCGTTACCGAGTTGTGACTGCAAAGTTTCACTCACGCTAAGGAACAAATGAAGCAAGCACGTGCGCGTCGCTTGAGGCCAGCCGTGGTAAAACTCATATCGACTGGGGCGTGAACTTAAAATTCGGACAAACGTCCAAGTTTTAAAAAACGGGGTCGAGTATGTCCGTCTTCAGACAATCTTGTTTTGTTTCATAGTTCGAGTTCATTCAAACTACTCGTAGTGTAATGAAATGCTTTCAGTACCCGAATACGATTAAAGTCTCCACCTGAATACGGACTAACGAATGTACAATTAGCACACTGTCGGGCGGTTAATTTTTTCAAAACGCGTTTTTCGCTACTAGCAAATCCGTATCGCTTGACCGAAACATTTTCGCGCTGAGTTCCGTATACGTGTGGCGTGTACCACATTCCTACGCTTTAATAAAATTAATGACAAATACCTGCCTGGTAGGAACTTATACGTGTTAATTAAGTTTTTGCACACGCTTTCGGAAGTGTGAATTACATTAAACTTAAAAAAATTCTGAACAGCTTTTATTCAATCTAATTCACGTGTTTATCTATACTATAATATTATAAAGCTGAAGAGATTGTTTATTTGTTTGTTTGAACGCACTAATCACAGGAATAGATCGTTTCAATTGAAAAAATATTTTTGTGTTTGATAGTCCAATTATCGTGAAAGGTTGTAGGATAACAACATCACGCTACGACTAATATAATATACAGCGGAGCATGATTGAAAGATGTTGCAAAGACGGGAAAAGATATTCCTTTTTGAGAGCTTCCTTTGCGTGCGCTGCGTAAACGGTTTAAGTTACGCAAATATTAAGTACGACGAAATTGATCGTCTTTAAAAGTTCTAAAAAAAGTCCGCGACTTTTAAGATTGACTCACTATAACCTTATTTCACTATTAATATTTTGGGTTAAAAAGAATTAATTCTTGCGAAGCTAATTTATATGGTAATAATCTATATCTAAATAATATTTGTGCCCTTCACTCTATATACTTTAAACAAAAATCTAAGAAGATATCGCAATATAAAAATATCCACGAGACAAAAAAACGCGCGGTTATCATTCCATCAGGCCGGCTCTCGCATCGCAATGTAAGAAAATACAAAATATTTATTGCACTAGTATGTTTTCAAGTAAAAGGTGTTATTGTATATTAAACAATAAGAGATACCTATAGTTATTCCCACTTTAATATAATCTAAGCTAATCTAAACTAATACTATAAAGAGGAAAGATTAGACTTTTTGTTTGTTACGATTTAACTCAAAAACTTCTCTGCCGATTTAAAAAAAAAATCCAACAGAAGAAAGCTATACCCGCCCCTGCTTTGCACGGCACCACATATTGGGTCCATATTAGCTTATCTTTCGAGCTGGAATCAACCTTACTATAGAAAATTTCAATAAAATCGATTGGGAGGTTTCGGAGGTTAACGTTTAAAACGAATAGTGACCACGTGTCACTAAAATTGAACGAAAGCCTACGAAGTATTGAATTCAGTCCTATTTATAAATACAGACTGACGTTAAATTTGCTATGAATAATTAGACAGGATTGATCTCTATAGCTATTTATTAACAATAATACAGTTACCGTAATAAGAACAGGACGCAAAACATTGGACCAACCCAGGCAAGCACGGCTTAACCAGAAAATCGAGCCGCTGGTTTTTTTTTTTTTTGTAAAAGTTTGCCCCACACTAAGAATTTCTCCTGTACCGTGGGTGCGTTTACAAACATATAAAATCACATACACAAATACCCAGACCCGAAACAAATACCTGCAGGCCATACAAATATTTGTTCCGTGCGGGGATCGAACCCGCGACACGCAGCGCAGCAGTCCAATCGCTTAGCCACTGCGCCAACCGTACCGTCAAAATTTAGCCTCAATCTCCTCTGACTCTTTGTTGATTATGTACTGTTTATTACGATGAGAATAAATAAAGTAAGTTAGGATTCATTTTCTTATAAACTTGTTACAGGTATGAAAGGCAGCCAGTAAGCCAGTTATCGTTAACTAATGAAACCTTGAACCTGTACCAGTGGCCAAGCGTATTTGTCTAAGGGGAGAAATGAGAACTGTATTTTTTTCGTATTATATTTAATATTTTATGTTCGTTATCAGCGACCCCGGAAACAGAACCACGATGAAATAACCGAAAAATTTCGTAAGCCCTATCTTGGATTTCATTTTCGTTATTAGCGACTCCAGAAACTATGAAAACACCCATGACAAAAAAACGTAGTAGCAATATACGTAAGCGTCATCCTGATTTTATTCCCTTTTTAACCCCAACTCAAAAACGACGAGGTGTTTTAAGTTTGACGTGTCTGTGTGTGTGTCTGCCTGTGGCATCGTCGTTTAAATTGCTTGTTTTTGTTTGAAAGGTGAGTCCATTATTGGGGCCCAAACACCTTGTCCATCTCCTTACAAGACTCTATGAAGAGGCAACAGCATCGGTAAGAGCAGACGACTTATTTTCGAGTAAATTTCATCCACGTGCCGGGGTCCGTCAAGGCTTATACACGGAACTCATTATGAGAATAACACTCGAGAACTGGGCAGACGGAATCACTATTGGAGGCCATACAATCTACAATTTGCGTTACGCAGGTGACACTACCCTATTTGCAACAAACATCGGCAATGTGGAATCCCTGCTAGTCAAAATGGAACAAGTGACCCTTTTTTTTTATGGTGGGTGGAAAATCATCAAATAACCCCTCCCGCTCTTGGGCAGAGCGGAAGAGAGTGTCAGACTTCTACTGACTAAAAACCACCCATGTTCATTCTTAGCCCTTCATGTCGAGCCCACGGTATCTCTTGCGAACAACCCGCAGTCCGAACAAGTGAGGCTTGATTTCGGCCTGATAATAAATCGCAGCAAGACGAAGATCATGATTGTTGATCGTCTCAACAATAACTCGCCCGAAGTAACGAAAATTGCGAATTGTGACGTCATTGAATCATATATCTACCTTGGGGCACTGATCTCGAACAATGGTGGATGCGCGGAAGAGATCAAATGGCGCATGGCTATCACCAGGTCCATTATGGATCGGCTTGGAAAGATATGGAGAAACTGAAACATCACAAAGGCCACTAAAATGCGACTTGTCAGTGCACTAGTATTTCCCATATTTCTTAATGGTGCCAAAACGTGAACTTTAAGAGAAAGTGAGAGAAAGAAGATAGACGCTTTAGAAATTGTGGTGTTGGAAGCGAATTGACACAGTTTAAACGAAGAACTGGATATAAAATAACGTCAAAAATGCACTAAATGGTCCACTCCACGAATGCACGAAGCCAGCAACAGTACGAGAGGAATGGCGCCGAATTGTGAAGCTTGCTACCACCCCTGCGGTCCTGTCATGACGACCACGACCACTCTGCCAAGAATGTGACGACAGAGAAGATGAAGAAGTACCGTAAGTTTGAACCTTTAAATATCTCTCCGTTTCCCGTACAATGCTTTTTGCTTCCCGTACTTAAAATACAGTTTTGTATCTAGCACATGAGACGTTAAACTTGCTGGGATAGAATATTGAAATTACACTTTCGAACCGAAAACCGCCCGGTCGCTAGTACAGACCGCAGCGATACATCTGTCTGTGTGTCTCAGGGTGTCTCTACAACTCTATGACATTATTCGCTAACTCTGTGCTGCGGTCGACCATAGACCAAAGATCGCAATGCCAATTAAATATAGTGTCACTCATTATCACTAGCAAAGGGCAAGAGCATATTTTGTTACACAAATGACTACTGGATGACTACCTACCGACGAAGTTAATGCCAAAACCGAGCTTATCGAATTAAGCTCCCACCTTCCAAACCGATACTGACGTAAGATCACGAGAGTCCCACGTGGCGTTCGCAACAATCGTTTACACGTAGGCCTTTGATTGCCCACTATCGCTCAGTTCATGAAACGCCTCACAAAGCGTTTCTTCGACTCGGCGCTTAAGCACCGTAACCCCCTACTCGTATCGACCGCCCGGTATGAACCGTCGCGAATAGGGATGTTTCCTGACTAAAAAAAAATATGATTCTAATTAGTACGTCTGTTAAATTATCAAATCAATAAAAAAATACGAAGATGAAACGCGTCAAAGATTCTGTGCGGGCTTGTGACGCCACAAAAGTTTTTTCATCCCCCCATCTCGGCAAGAGTATTTTTGCTCTTCGATATCTGAGTGCAAAAGCCGTTTTTATCCGCTAGAGGATACAGTAAATTAATTTAGAACATCGTGTGTACTAAGTTTGTGAATTCAAAACATCATTAAACCTATTTACTTCTACCTCCATGGGGCCGAATTTATCATACAACTTTTTTTAATTTGTTAAAAACTCAGACTCTAGAACCTTCTTGGTGTGCTTACTTTTTTTTAATTTGCTTTGCGCGCCATTTTTTTTTCACGTCATATTGTTAAAATCTTAGGTTGTAAACAAGAACCTTAAAAACAAGTGAAAAACCGAAAATGAGTGGTTCTAGCGACGAGGAAGTTTATTTGACGCCAACAGAATTGACTGAAACTGTTAATAATGCGCAAATCGCCGTCCCCGGAGAATAAAATGATAACTGCCATTACCATAGTTTTATTGTTATGCCATATTTGAAACCTACGGAGCCTAATACATCTGCTCAATTTTTTTTGTGGTTTTACTCCTCTAATCCACAAAGTTATAAGATAATACAATAATATTCACTACTTTTTCCCAGAACAGATGAGTACTAGAAAAAAAAGATAGTGTAATGATAGTGAAATAGTTTCTTTACAAATATGTGACAATAACTTTTGCAATAATATTCTCGGAAAAACTAATCCGCGAAATATTGATGAACGCCATTATCATTTTATAAATACCCCAGAATAAAAGTTCAAGTCCAATATTAACGAGAATAAAATTGTAACGGATTATGTTTTCCGTATATTAGGGCTACATTATTCGTTGAATATTGTTGTAATTCACTATAGCAATACTTACAGTCTTTTAAAGGTAACGAGAATAAAATGATAAGTGTATATTAGTGAATTAAGACAGCAGTCAAATGCTACTATCTTTTTAAACTATTTTTAAACATTTTATAAGGTTAAAAAATTAGCTAATATTGAGCCTTTTTTTGATCTCTCTACGTCTATTGCTTGGCAAGTTATAGTCAAAAATCAGTTTTTTATTTTTCCTGAAAAGTTGTGTTTTTGCAGTTATCATTTTATTCTCCGGGGACGGCGAAATGTGCTTTCTCCCTCAACAATCACGCGAGAAGTATTTGAAACAGTACGATATGTTTAACACGTGGCGACTAGCTAAAGGGGCCAAAACTTTCTCAGAAAACGTTTTGCGTATATGCATATTTTATTGAATTATTCGAGACCAAGAAATCAAGCACTTTATGGAGTACGTATTCAATGCTAAAAGCAACAATAAAGATGAAAAAAAGACATACATATCGACACCTATCCTAAATTAGTGGCATTTTTAAAAAGAGCCTCATCTGGTCATCAACCAAAAAAATCGCAGGTGAAAAATCGCAATTGAAAAGTTTCTTAACGAAGCACCTGATTCCGTATATTTGGCGACAAAAGTAAGTCAGTTGCACATTCAGTTATATTGATCTAGTTGAGTATATTAATCAACTACTTAACATAATCTAATACGTCTTAGTAGACGTTGATAGGCATAAATGGATGCATATAAATATTATTAATTTATCTACTACAATACTCTTTACTTTACAGGTTGTTCTTATTATTGGTATAAACGGAGCATGTCGAACTAATGAACTAACACAACTTAATGTCGAAAACATTGAGAAACATTCAGATGACTTACTATTAATTAATTTACCAAATACAAAGACAAAAAGAGACCGCAATTCGTCATTCGAAAGGAATACGTAACAATTGTTGAGAAATATCAAGCCTTACGCCCGCCTAACACTCCAATCAATCGATTTTTTCTACAATATCGCAACGGAAAGTGTGTTAGACAGCCTATGGGTGCTAATAAAATTGGCAGTATCCCACGAGAAATAGCAACATTTCTTGAACTTCCAGAACCCCTGTTGTACACGGGTCATTGTTTCCAACGAACTTCAGCCACACTTTTGGCCGATTCAGGAGCTGATCTCCTGTCCCTTAAGCGCCATGGGGGCTGGAAGTCCAATGCGGTTGTAGAGGGATACATAGAGGATTCCATCCAAAATAAGTCTAAAATATGTAAAGGCATCGTAGGAGCCATAACACTGAAAGAGCCTCAGTCAGATCCTTGGACTGGCCCTTCTATACCAAAAATGACCCGTTACGAAACACCTAACCATCGCCCTCTCTCGCCAACATTTACGCCAAGGGAATCCGATGAATCGGTACAACTATTATATGACAGATAGTTTACCGAAAAACAGTACACAAGTCACTAACACCAACATTACAGTACCTAACAAAAATATTACACTTAATTTAAGTAACTGTAGCAACGTTACTTTAAATTTTTCTTAATTATACCTAAGTGTTATTTGTTATATTAATAATTTAAAGATTATTCTGTAATACTTCCTTAGCATAATGTAGTAGTTAATACCTAAACTGAAATAAAAGTATCTTGTGAATGTAAATGTTTTTTTTTTGCATTTAGTCATTTCCTCGCTGAGGTGGGATGAAAAGTTACGTGTTACACTCGAGTGCAAAGATTTTTCACCTCGTGCTCTTTTGATTCCCTCGCTAACGCTCAGGATTTTAATGTTTGAATCACTCGCTGCACTCGTGATTCAATTTTAGATTCCTTTGCTTGCTCAGTCAAAATTGAGCACGCGGTTAAAAAGCAACTTTGCAATCTTGTATAACAAATAACTATTAAAACTTCAAAAGTCTTTATTGCTTGTTTACGTGAAAAAAAAATAGGTGTGTAATATTTTTGGAAATCTATTTGACGGACTAATTAGATTTTTTTGGTCAACTACCCTATTAGTAAGCCCCGCCGACCGGGGCACAATAATGTCAAACCCGATGTATTACCCTGCTCTAAGAGAGCAACAGGGAAACTAGCACGCTTAAAAAGCACAGACGGAAACGCCATACCGACCACGCCGACGAGGCCCCTCGCGAAACTCCGCTTCACCCAGCCCTCACTCGAGCCAGCCCACGATGCTGAGCCAGTAGAGTTTTCAATTCAATTATATATTTTTTTCTATTTTTTTAAACTACTACTACTAGGCATTTCTCCTGTATCGTGGGTGGGTTCACAAACATATAAACTCACATACACAAATACCCAGACCCGAAACAATATGTAGTGTTCTGTGTGTATCTGTAGGCTATACTAATACTTAGTTGTTCCGTGCGGGGATCGAACCGACACGCAGCGCTACAGTCAATTGCTTGAGTCCAATTAATTTATTTTATTCAGCAGTTGGATCATATAATAGATCCATTAAAAATATAGTAAAATTAAATCAAAATAAGACAAAACAACACTCAAATTCATTATTACTTACAGATTAATTTGGCAAAGTTAACAAACTATAATTCCAAACAAACCTAAATACTAATAATATCACTCAGATCCAGTCTGTCCCCTTGCTGTCCTCTCTCAGCAACGCTCTGAGCCGAGGCTCGTACCCCACAGGGGGTGCCCTCAGCGTGTAGTCGCCTAGTTTTTAGCATCCACAGGAAAGTCCGGTTACGCAGTTTGCCATCCTCTCTAAGATGAACTTCAAGATGCCATTAACAAAAAAAAAAACGCGTCTGATCTCGACAACCTCGCGATTGAAGGACAGGTTATCAATTGTCCATAAAACGATACAAATACTTATTGAAAACCCTTCTCCTAACGGATATTTGTGAAATTTATTTAAGCCGATGTGATTTCAGCTCCAAAGCTCTACCGATTTGGGGATGGATGGTAATATTTTAGCCAGTTACGAACGGCGACCAATAATTATATTTTGGACAAAAAGAACCTGACTGGCAAAGGATATTTTTTAACATGAGAGTGTGAGATGTTAGTGTACTATAAGTACACGTCTGTGTAATCCCTCGGGATAACAGGCATGATTAAAGGTATGACAATAAAATAAAGGCAGAAATAAATAAAGGAAATACCACTAAATACCCCAAATAAAGGCATTTTGTAAAAATTTAACACCGAAGTAAACTCAAGTGTTATAAGAGTTAAGCAAGGCTTCATAAACACTAAACCGAACTGACACAATTGCTTGATGTAGGTAAGGTAACAAATAATTATTATGGGCGTTCGGGATGACAGCTGAAATTAGAATTTTGTCCCCGCTTCCCCAGCCAATTATAAATTATGATTCTGTCTTGCATGCACAGAATTCACCCTTTTCGACTAATTCACAGAATTTGTTTATAATATTATTTAAGAAAACTGTTTATAGATGACTAGTACAAACAATAGTAAGTAATAACATTTATATTTTTAGATTTTAAGTTCAGTAATAGCTTTACCCGAGGGATACGTTCCGGAAAAAGCGTTAATTGAAATTAGCGTATTTTGAGGTTTATGATTAAACAAAGTCAAAATTTAATATAAATCATTTTCATTAATCACTTTAATTCTAAGAACACTTTATTTTATTAATTTAGAGACAAAAAACCGTTACACGTTACAATTTGCATATCGGAGCTAATTAGATTCATTTAATAAACGTATATCCACACTATATTGTCCACGGATTCAAATAAAAAATACCTAAAAGTGGAAAAACACAACGTAAACAAACGTAATGCGAGGCATTTGAACGCGAAATTTGTAATTCGCGTCACATGAAGCTTTTACTGTAATTTAATACTTTTTTCTAATAAAAGTTTAAGTAGATATATATATACTGTCAGAAAGCGTTTATCTTGCAGAAACGTGCCATACGGACTATACTCAGAATCTCACAAAGAGACTCATGTAGAGAGCACTTTAAAGAACTGAACTTTTTAACTGTACCTAGTTTATATATATTAGTGATCCTGAATCACTTTGTTAAGTATATTCATGAGTATGCATCACAAGAGGAGCGTAGGTTAAGAGAAAGTACAAGAAGGAAGGAATTTAAACACAAGATGGCACCAAAATTTAACATAGCTAAGCATTGTTCCAAATACCAAGCAGTGGAGTTATTTAATAGGTTACCAACTGATTTAAAATTATTAATTTATAGCTCACATTCATTTAAAACCAAATTAAAAGCCTTATTGTTGGAAAAATGTTTTTACTCGGTATCAGAATTTATGTCAAATGATAAAATAAATAAATAGGTACTAGCTTAGATTTTCTAAATTATATTTCAACTTGCACTGTGCTTATTACTAAGACCTTATCGAAGTTATATACTTAATATTTTTGACATTGAATCTGACATTAGACCTGCGAACAATAAGACATTGCATTTGACATTAAACCTGCTAATAATTAGACATTGTATTATTTTGACATTGTACCTGCTATTAATGAGACATTGTATTAAATTTCTGCTATTGTATTAATTTTCTGACATTGTATTAATTTGCTGACGTTGTATTAATTTGCTGACATTGTATTAATTTGCTGACATTTATTATTTGAAACGAAATTAGTCTTTAATTTTAATAATGTATTTGTTTCTGCATGTGTTATTTCTTTTTTTTTTTTAAATGTAATGTTCAACACAATGTAAATTGTTAATGAATAAATAAATAATAATAATATAAAATGACATTCATATAAATGAAGTTCACTCTAACCTCATCGACAAATAAGACCAACCAAATGAAGTTACCCATCCTCCAAATCGACTGTTAATTGTCAGAAAACATCCCTAATAGGTTCCGAATGCAATGTATTTCACAATGGTTTTGTCACCAAATTATGTTGAAAAGGTTTTCAACATATTCCGGATATATCCGGTCAGTACTTAACAACAAAGTTTAATAATTGAACCGAAATACGTTTCATGCGTTAATATGAAACGCCATGACGTGCATATCTAAATACTAGCCTACTTCCGTGTGCTCAGCAACCTATACTTATCTAAGCAGTGTTTTATTAAATCACTTTCCAGGTTATGATAATATTTCGAATAAATAACCACCGATACACGATACCGATACCGATATACATTCCGATTTAGAAAATAGCTGTACCACGAAAATGTCTTTTAAAAATAAAGTAGGAAAGTTTATTTTTAACACCTTTTGTTAAAATCACATAACAAGAGATGTGTAGATTCCATTCATGATTATTTATTGTTGTTTAAGTATATATTTGTCATACTAGCTCATGTTTGCGGCTTTTTTCATAATATATATAGTAATATAGCAAGTAAAGATATTGAAAATCAAGGCAAATTGCTTCTCGCTAGAACCACCAATACTAATCGGAACGGATTACACGGAATTTATTATTGTGAAGAGGTTAGTAAATCAGTAGTAAACCAGGAAATTCTCAGTAGCAGTCATGGAGTTGGAATTTGTGGCCGGATGATGACAACAGACTCGCCCGCAATTAAAAGGAACTGAAACATAACTGGTGAAATCTCTGCTTAACCGTCTTGGGATTGTAAACCTGTAAATATTAAATGGAACATAATTCAATCAATAGGTGTTTGTTGAAATACATTATTCGTTTATCTCAATATCTTACTACCAGCTCTACCTAAGCCTTCGACAAAATACAGGCGTCATCATAAACCATATTTATGAGATAATAGATGCAGGGTTACTCCCACGCTCATTTCTTCCATTTCAAGTTCAACGCTAATATGACATTTTCTTACAAGGTCGTGTATGCAATCGTGAAGTAACAGTGTGTTTGTAGAATATTTGCAATTACGCGAGGAATGAGCAAGTTCAGTTTATTTCTATTGTATTCAAACTCTGTCTGAACAATCATATGTGATGTTTCAATGTTTTCAACTATAAAGGAAAACCGTTCATAAAATACTCAAACAGAAACCTAGTTTTTATAGGTTTTTTTGTATAATTCACAAATTTAAAACACCGTTTTTTGTTCGGTAACATACAAAAGGGTAATTTGAAATTTGTATCCGATATTTATTTATTTAATAAAGAAAGAAACATATTTTTAAATCTCCATAACAGAAACTTAAGTAATACACTTCAGAATAACTCGTTTTCGTAATTTGAATCGCTTTAAACCATCGTTAGAGCCAGAAGGCAGAGGGCGGGGTCCCAGCCCAGGACCCGAATCTCCGGGCCTCCGCGAGAGGGACCATGTCGCAAAATCAATAAACACACTTGTGTAGGATATTTGGCGAATCTTCAATGCTCTTGCCATTATTTTTTTACGTGAATAACAGCAAGTTTACTTAGGCGAAATCTTACGCTTGGAAATTATCTATTTGTTGGTATAAAATAAATTCAAGGTAGGTACTATAAATAATGTATTCAAGGAAATGTCATGCGGAATATAATTCCACGTCTACGCGACACTTCGAGACAAAATTAAATGCCATAGTTATCATGTTTGACATTTATTTGTACCGAAAAGCAACATGTTGGCTCTTGTTTAAATTAGATTACGTGATCTGGCGACCGTTCAATCGTGAGTATGTATATTAAAATGTGTTTATTTTACTCAGTTAGCCACGTCATGCATACTGTCAGATTTAGTGATTGAAAAGTTACTGTAAAAAGCCATTATGTGGTGTTAGTTGATGAGTTATGGCAATGTTAAGTCATGTAGTTTTATACCCTAATACTATTTTTTATTCGAAATGTCTTTTTTTTTGTAAACTACTGTTGTCTTTTCATAATTTGTCATTGAAGAGCGGGATCTCCTAATCTCCTAGTATACAGATCTTTTACTTAAAATGAGTATGTAAGATTTACTGTAAAAGCTATTCAAGCTTCTGCAATAAACCTTTTTATTTATTTTTATTATAATACCCACATAAACCCTTAGCCCGTGAGTCTAGATTTTTAATGAGTATACTCAAAACCCAAAAGTTATCTGAGAGTCTTCACAGTGATATTTATTTCATCAGCTATAACCGAAATCGGAATAACAAGATTTTATTTGCCACAACATCAATACATAATTTTGATTACAGTCTTCCTGTAAATTTTCTGAATACTTTTTAAGTATAGAAATGCAGCTGTAAATTGGAGGTATTATGTAACTCCATTCCGATTTCTGCGTAAGATAATGGAAAAACTATAACTGTATGTGACTGAGATAACAAGCTACCGAAGCTTAGCTTAGCTTTGAGTCAAAGCCTTTGAAAGTAAGTCTTGAAAAACAAAATATTCGGAAAGACATTCTCTTTTCATGGCCCTCTTTGCTATTGATTCGCAACAATCTTGTTTAAACACGTTACAGTCTGTTTGGAATTTCTTCAGTATTTTGTCTGCGACTAAAAGAAATCTCATTACTTGTGCCCGATATCATCAACCACACTCATGGGGTATCTGAATAACATTTACAATGTACAAAGGCAAACTGTGCGGGACCCGCAACTTGTACCAGTAAATTCAATCGCTAAGCAGGCATCTTTTTAAGAAAATTCAATCTAATTCAACTAAGTGTTCCAAACTGCAATTTGTTTTACGTGTACGACTTTTTCTTCAATAAATTGCATGTTCCTAAGAATTTGATTAACTAGCCAATGTGCAGCTTGTGCTTCAAAGTTTATTGAGTTCACAGAATTTTTATTTTCTATTTTATTAGTTGAAATTAAATACTTGTGCAAAGAAGACGCTTGGTTTGACTTTAACGGAACAAAGAATAAATTATGTACGATGTTGGACGAGGAAATACTTTGTATTATGTATTTTATTTACTTTAACCAGTGCGGGGCAGTGGTCCAACTGCTCTGTCCAACTAGTTGGACCATGGGTCTTTACTAGGGGCAGTTGTCCAACTTTAAATATAGTTGGACCACAGCACCTTTTGAGAGTTCCGTGGTCCAATTCATTTAAAAATAACTTCCCAACCCTAAAAACCTCAACTGCATCTTTGTGTGTATGGTACCTACTGGTTTACGGTTATATTGAACCTCTATGCAGTAAAATAACAAAATGAAAGGCGAGTGAATAATTTTTAATCTTTATTTTTTTACAATATTTGCAACAATCAACGAAATTTATCTAAAGCATGACCTACAGTAATGTCACCTGAACTCAGTTGTAGCTGAATTTCAAGTATACAGGGTGTATCAACCCATCACACAGATGCAACCAAGCATTCTGTACATCAAACTAAGTACCTACCCAAAAATTTTTGCTGGGAAACCATTTTTTTTTTTGGGTCAAAAATCACATTTTACAGTAAAACTCAATGTAGCACTGTTAAAACATTGTGCTAGTGGATACTTTGAATAGTAAACGGATCATGGAGGTAATATAAGTAAAGTTAGAACCTGAAAAACTAGTATTTACAAAACAGCTGTGAAAAATTTCTAACTTTGACCCCCAATATCTCCGTAACTAGTTGGTTAGTTCCCAGGTATGGTCTAGAACAAAAAAATTATCGCAGTGGTGGGGAGCACAAGTACCTTTCGTTTGCGTTAAGGGTTTTTTTACACCCTATATAATCATCATTCTCAATTTGGACCTTACGTCTTTTGTGTACGATTTCGCTTGATAAACGCAACATTGTAACATTTCGACTTAGTTTTGCATGTGAGCTTTCTGAAATGTCATTAGTCTTTGCCTCTGGCTAAATACGCTTATTAGCTGAGAAAATTCTTCAAAATGTCCTTCAATCCAATAACGCTCTATATATTCAATTAGTTTGTTAGCTTCAACACCACTTTTTTCTTTTATGTAAGCTCACCCTTCTACAAATTTATAACTCTGCAATAGTGGAAAAACTGAGCATAATGAAATAGTTAACCTTTGACTCTTTTTGATTTAGTTTTTGAGATACCAATTTTTTTTGCTTTTCTCCAAATACATTGTGACCTATGATAATAACAGCCTACAATTTTAACTGTCTGACAAAATTCTTTAATGTTGTACAGAATCGACATTTTTCAAAGTCACAATGTAATATTTTTGGATCCCAATTTAACTGTGATCTTAGCATTTCAAATAACGCAAAATAATACCAAACAAACCCAAATACCACCACCACCAACCTATTTACTGCAAAGAGGTTCAATATAACAGTAAACCAGTAGGTACCATACACACATATAGATGCAGTTGAGGCTTTTAGGGTTGGCAAGTTATTTTTTAAATGAATTGGACCACGGAACTCTCAAAAGGTGCTGTGGTCCAACTATTTTTAAAGTTGGACAACTGCCCCTAGTAAAGACCCATGGTCCAACTAATAGGACAGAGCAGTTGGACCACTGCCCCGCACTGACTTTAACCTAGACAACACTACAAAAAAATTGATGGACTTCAAGCAGTTATCAAAAGAAAATTTTCCTTCGTTTAACAATTTGGTAGCGTGCAGGCTAGGCAACCGTAGCACAGGACTACGCCGTAGCTCTACGAGAGCTACGCTTTTGTATGTAGCGACGTTTTCATGTTTAAAATTAGATAGGTGTACTGGTGGTTTATGTTTCTCTTAGCCTAGTGTAATGGTGTGGCCGTTGGACTGCCAAGTCAAAGGTCTCAAGGTTTGACTCAAGACACGCACCTCTGATTTTACAGATTTATGTGCGTATTGTATAATTATCACTTGGTTTGGTAAAAAAAAACATAGTGAGACAATTTTGGACGGCATGTAAAGAAACTCAGAGCATAATGGGCGTTATAGAAACTCTGACACCAAGTTTGGCAATAACCACACAATAAAAAAGATAAAATCTAACCAAAACGTATTGTTATTATTTGTATTTACTCATCTTAATTACTCGTTTCACTATCACAACCCACAACACCAAAATACCCAGCTAGCTTAATATCCAGTAGTCATATATAAATAATAGCAGATCGTATTAGGTGAGGACGGATGTGGCTGTTACAATACACGTATATCCATCCATCCTAACTAAGGAATAATACGCTTCCAAGCCGTACGTTATACGTACAAGTAGACGAACCCCCTCGCCCCCCCCCCCTCACCTCACACTCCACAAATCGCTCAACAAGTGAACCAATGTCATCAGGAAAATTGAATTCTGCTGAGTCACTGGAGCTACATAAAGCATCGTGAAATTCGTGACAAGTCGGTTTAGATACAATGACCTACTTCCTTCTATTTCAAGTTTTATAATCGATATTGTAATATTCATATTGTGTTAACATGGTTTGACGAACGTAATTCAACTCGCAGTGAACGCCCTTTCAATATGATGCTTTTGGTTCGTTAAGTGGTTTTTAACTATCCATGAGAATTTCTGATAAAATGCTTTAAACTAAATTAGCTGATGCTATTAATTTTAATGAAATGTTATGGGGATATGCGCACGGGATTACTACTGATAATGTTAGGCTATGTGATAGGCCATGCCTTTCAGTTTGGAATTAATCCAATTTCGAGCATTAATTTTCAAATTATCCTTCCTTAGTGGTCACAAAAAAAAACCTCATGTGCTTTCATTATCTAAGTACGGCTGTCTGTGAATTAATTCAAATTATTTTTTTATTGAGTAGGTAGTAGGTACCCTATCTTCTCAATAGGGTAGTTAACAAAAAATTCTAATTAGTCCATCAGATAGATTTCTAAAAAATCTTGGACACGTATTTTTTTTTCACGTAAACAAACAATGAAGACGATACAGTGCTTTGAAAACTCATTCGACGTCATATTCTAACTTTCTAAGACATTGGTATGACATTTATTACCGGTGTGAGACGTCACAAACCCCACTCAAATCTTTGACGCGTTTTATCTTCGTCAATTTTTATTGATTTGATAATCCTTTCGGACCTACAGAATAGCACCATCCCATAGTCGTCTCTTACGACACCCAGGGGTGGGTGTCGTAAGAGACGACTAAGGGACTTACCAGAGAATGGGAAGCAGCGTCCTCTGTGCCTTCGTAACAACCATACTGCGATCGCCAACCCGCCTGCCAAGCGTGGCGATTATGGCAATCCTTCTGGGGGAGGCCTATGTCCAGCAGTGGACGTCTTATGGCTGAAATGATGATGATGATGAATCCTATAACCTGGACCACAAGCCATCTCTCTTTAATTTTGATTCTAGAAAAAGCAAATAAATATCAGCTTGAATTGCAGTAGACAACATTTGCGTATTATCATAACAGTGAAAATCAAGGTATTATTTTTATTCGTCGACAAAACCAGAATTCAAATAAAGAGGGTGAGAGCCTAACAATCACCCAGTTTTGCCGTTTTAGGGGTTGTAAAAGGCCTGTTGGAGTACTTTTCCTAGTCAGACCATTTGCTGCGGGCAACCGACCG
Organism: Diarsia brunnea; assembly: GCA_949774965.1. Classification (NCBI taxonomy): domain Eukaryota; kingdom Metazoa; phylum Arthropoda; class Insecta; order Lepidoptera; family Noctuidae; genus Diarsia; species Diarsia brunnea. Next base: position 16,740,950 of record OX458996.1, read on the forward strand.
TTTCTCGGAGCGACCAAATTCTTTTATTGAAACAACTTTGAACGTTTGCAGCAAAGTACGAGTACCCTTTGCAGTAGAAACGATCGTGTTATACCGTCATTTCCTTTTTTTTATTAATAACAATTTAAGTTGGTAAGCGAGTGTCAAGTAAAATATTATTGTTTTCATGGATGCGAACGAGGTGCTGAATAGGATTATATTATGAGCTTAACAAATCAATGCAGGCTGTTTTTCCGAACTATATCTCAAATACTCTTAGCACTAGAAAGCGGTAATTTGGCATGAATACACAAATGAGTTACGTCAACAAACTGATAAAATAAAATTTTGAATTTTTGTTTAGGGTATCTGCAGTGAAAAAAAGAAAAAAGTCATCCCCACTTTAATGTAGGTAACATTAAAATGGGGATGACTTTTTTCTTTTTTTTCTCGCGAAATCCGTTGCGTGAGATGTCGTTCGATAGTTCTTTGAATTTTTTTATCGATTAAAGGATTCGTTTGTTCGGGGCTGTGGGTTGTTTGAAAGAGATACAAAGAACATGGGTGGATGATTTTTAGTCAGTAGAAGTCTGACATTCCCTTCCGCTATGCCCGAGAGCGGGAGGGGTTCATCATCATCTGCCTAGCCTACCCCTCCCAAAAAAAAGGGATTCGTTTATGAAATATTAAGCTATAAAGTACAAAATTTTGTTTGACTCTAGTCTGGCTACCTAAACCACATATAGAGGTTCTGTTTGGGCGCGTGAAAAAATTCATGGTAGTAGCATATATAACGAAAATAAGAAGAAAACTATTACAGCTAAGTAGGCTTTACAAGTTTATGACTAATAGGTACAAGTTATACAAGTACATTTTATAAGTTGGTGTCGACCAACTTATAAAATGTACTTGTATAAAACATTTTCCTTATGGGAGCGCAGGTCTTAAAACTGCAAATGTAAGTTTGTTTTATTTTTTCAATAAAAATCATCGTTCGGAGGCAGGTAGGTAGGGTGGTTAATCAGTTTACATATTTTGATGGGCAACTACGGAACCCTACATTGTGCGTGGTCCGACAGGCACTTGGCCAGTTTTTTTGTAGAATGCTTCAACTAAAAAGGATAAAATAGTGTTTTTATTTTGGAACTGGGTTGTTTTGTTTTTGTAGATTCGATTTAGAGATTTCTACTGTAACTGGAGCTCTCGGTTACGACAAACAATAAACCAGTTTAATCTAGAGCAATGGTCAGAAATGCTGCAATTAGAGTTTCTGCAGGTTCAGAATAATTATAGTAGTCAATAAGTAAGTGGACGACGGCTTAGCCTATAATGGATTGATAGACTCAATCCATTATAGGCTAAGCCGTCGTCCGCACTCGACATTTAATCCGCTACATATAATCTTGGCTAGGTTGACCAAATTAATTAACCGCAAATCTCACGTCAGTAAATTCTAATCAAGCAAATTGTACATGTGTGGGCAGCTGCTTTTAATGCAAAGCACGTCAAGTTCCGGCTTCCATATCAAACGTCATGCATTCTGAAATCACAGGCTTTGACAAAGGCAATTCAATCTGTGATTTCGTAAGCTGAACAATCGGATCATTTACTATTTCGTAACATATCATATGTATCGCATATTGCGGGTTTCATGCCAGAAGGTCGTATAAGCAATACACCTAGTATTGGTTGTACGACCCTCTGGCTTAGCCCGTGATATGAGATGACAAGTAACAGAGAAGTTTAGAATAAGAATATAAAGGGATAATAAAATAAAGGTTAAGGACATGAGAGTGATGTATATATATGCAATTAAAAAAGATTTATTTTATATAACTGTTACTTCTATTCTTTTATCTATACTAATATTATAAAGCTGAAGAGTTTGTTTGTTTGTTTGTTTGTTTGTTTGTTTGAACACGGTAAACTCTGGGACTACTGGTTGGAATAGAAAAACTCTTTTTGTGTCGGATAGTCCATTTATCGAGGAAGGCTTTAGGCTATATAACATCACGCTACGACCAATAGGAGCGGAGCATAAATGAAAAATGTTGCAAAAACGGGAAAAATGTTGCAAAAACGGGAAATGATATTCCTTTTTGAGAGCTTCCGTTGCGTGCGCTGCGAAAACGGTTTAAGTTACGCAAATACCATGTATGAAGAAATTGTTCCCCTTTAAAAGTTCTAAAAAAAAGTCTGCGATAGCATATGTTTATCTTTTAAGATTGACTCACTGTAACCATTTTTTACTATTAAAATGTTAGGTTAAAAAGAATGATATTTTGCGAAGCTTATTTAACCCATATGGTATTAATCTATATCTAAATAAATGTGTTTGTTAGCACAGAAATTTAATATAGAATATTTGTGCCCTTTACTCTATACAGTTTAAACAAATATCTTAGAAGATATTGCAATGTAAAAATATCCGCGCGACAAAATAATTAAGCGCGCGGCAGTCATTCGGTCCGGTGCGGTAGGTTAGTGGGGATTCTGGCCTCCGGGGACTCTGGAGAAATTCATATTCAAAATATTTACTGCACCATAATGTTTACAAGGTGTTACTGTATATTTAACAGTAAGAGATACCAATAGTAATTCACACTTTAATATAATCTAAACTAATATTATAAAGAGGAAAGATACGATTTTTTGTTTGTTACGCTTTAACTCAATTTATGTTGACATTATTTGTTATAAGCTATATTATGTGACGCAGACGAAGTTGCATGGGTCAGCTAGTATTTTATAAAAAAAAATATTTCTAATTAATTTTTTTTTTTTTTTTTTAAATAGAAATATTTCATTAACCATTTGTTCTAGAAGCATGGATAACCTACAAAAGTTCTTAACATGAATCTGAGGATTTAGATTTGATTTAGAAAGTTCATTAATAGGGTACGATAGGCAATCCCATAAGGCTTGTCTACATAATGGATAGCATAACTAAAATAATGTTTTAATTTATGAATGATAAGTAGTCTGACGTCTTTGTTATTCTAAATTTGATGGAGATAGTCGCTATTTTCATCATAACTTAGATATAATATTCTGGAGTCGATAATAATTCAGTATGTTAATTACATGATGAAACATTAGTAGAGAGATGTGGCACGTGCGAAGTAAGGTCAGGTCTAAGTATCCACACAACGGAGCATAATGGAATTATATTCTCAGAGCGCAAGGTTTGGAACAGATACCCTTATTAGTGCATGTTATGTAGGTAATAAGGTTACTGTGTTAATGACAATACCTACATTCTAAGCAAGATAATAACTAGTTTAATTCAAATAAATAATGATTTATGCAACATTTTTTTCACAGTGTGTTTAAAACCTAAATAATAAAGAGCCCAATATACAGAGTTTGGTTATAAATAAAATAAATAAATAAAATAAGCCTTTATTGCTGTAACTTGCATGCTTGGTATTTAACATTTAAAGAAACTACTAGACTAACGATACCATTTACAAACTAAATAAATAAAATATCTTTTAACTAATTGTTTCGGAAACCGGTTTCCCTTTTACAGCTTGTCCTTCGACAAAGGCCTCCTCTAAAGCTTTCCATTTTTTCCTGTCTTTTGCAGTGCGTGTCCATTCTGGACCGGCTATCTTTTTCATGTCGTCTTCCCAACGTTTAGTTTGTCTACCTTTATTCCTTTTACTATCTCGCGGGTACCATTCTGTTACTAGTCTCGTCCACTTCTCTATTTCTTCCCTTAGCATGTGTCCTGTCCATCTCCATTTTAAGCATTTATAGACAGTACATATATTTTTAAATTTAGTTATTCTCTTTATATTTTGTAATTTCACTTTGTCTCTTCTTTTAACTCCGATTACGCTTCTTTCAATTCCATTTTGACATACTTGGATTTTTTTAAGTTGTTGCTCAGTCAGTGCCCATGTTTGACATCCATACGACAGACATGGAAGGATACAGGTGTTATATACTTTCCTTTTCTCTTTGATAGGCATGTCTTTGTCCTTCATAACCTCGCTCAGAGACCAAAACCGTTTCCAACAGTTTGCTATTCTTCTATCTATTTCTTTTTTCATTGTGTCTTCTGTAGATATTAGTTGACCTAAATAAATGTACTCCGTGACATAGTCTATTTGTCCACCATTTACTTTAATGTCACTTTTGGTTGAGTTTGTCATAACCTTTGTTTTTGATGTGTTCATTGATAGGCCTACCTTGGCGCTCTCATCTGATAGTTGTTGTAACATGTCTTCCAAATTATGTGGGTTTGTGGAGTATTGTGGAGTTTGGTTATCGGCTACCAATTTTTTAACCGCATTGAGACTGTTGATTGATATTCTAATAATTATGTGCAATTTATTGTGAGATTTAAGGGATAATAAGAAGAATATTTTTCAATTAAACCTTTGTAGTTAGTTTTTAAATACATACTGATTAATGCACATAATATACTTTTTTTTTATCTTTTATTCTAAGTCAGGCTGTTATTTTTGAAATAAAAGAAATATTTGAGTCTTATAAAAATTGTTGTATTTGTTTAACTTCTAATTTTTCTGGTTGACCGTAGACCAGGTACTTTTAATATACGTTTGTTTATTTTATTTGTGGTCCCGAAATACTACTAAAACATAGGTAATTATTATTATTATAAGACGAATACTGGGCCGCGGTCCTGGTCTCATAAACCCACGACCCGTTGCATCGTGGGCGTGTTGAGCGGACCTTTCCTAAATTATACAGCAAAAATAGAACACACATTAAAGTTAATTTTAATATAATCACCCCAGTAAAACCATTTCAACAAAAAAAAAGTTCCACAACCAACGGAACAAGCGTATCCGAACAATCAGATGCGAGATAGGAGCCAGTGACAAGCATAGAAGTCGAATAAAACGGTCATCTGCGTTCGACAGAAACCCGGCGCGACGTATTGTTTACTGTTGGGATCCTTTTTGTACAACACAAAACGAACCGAAAGGTTTGTTTAACCCTTGGTCCGCAATTTAGGAGATGATTAAAATGAGTTCATTGGTCTTTTTGGCGTTTGCCGTCCACTCGGCTTCGAATTGAATATTCAAATTTTAACAACTAAATAACATTCTTTAATTGATTCTAGGGTCTACCCGACATGGATCGGCTGATTTTTAGGGTGCCGTAGTCAATATGGAACCCTTATAGTTTCACCATGTCCGTCTGTCTGTCTGTCTATCTATCTGTCCGTCCGTCCGCACTATATCTCAAAGACTCTTACTGCGGTACTTAGAGATATTTAATGATTACTTAAACCGTCACTTAGTAAAGGTTTGACATACTTTTGTATGACAAAACTGTCACCTTTACTAAGAAATGGCCTAAGTAATCATTAAAGGTCTCTGAATGCGGCAGTAAGTACTAGAAAGCTGTAATTTGGCATAAATATACAAATGAGTTACGCCGACAAAGTGCTAAAGTAAAATATTGTATTTTGTTTTAGGGTATCTCCAGTACACCTTAAAGTGGGCATGATTTGTTTTTTCTCGCAAAGTCCATTGTGTGGGATGTCGTTGGATAGGTATTTGAAAAAATATTGCGAGTTTGCTCAAACAGTTTTTCGATTATGGGATGCAAATTTTTGTTAGACTCAAGTGTGGCAACCTAAACCACCTATACGGATTGTGTTTCGGCGTGTGAAAAAATTCATGGTAGTAGCCTAAATAACGAAAATAAAAGAAAAACTTTCACAGCAAAGTAGGCTTTACAAGTTTACGAGTAATAGTCGACCAACTAATAAAATGTACTTGTGTGAAATTTTTTCCTATACATAAGCGCAGGTCTCAAAACTGCAAACGTAAGTTTGCTTTATTTTTACAACAAAAATCATCGTTTGGAGGCAGGTAGGCAGGATGGTTAAGGTGATAGATTGAGAAAAATGTGGTTTTTCTAGGTCTACGAACTTGTTGAGTATGTAGAATAGGGATTTGACATTTTGGTGAATGGTTTTTGACTCTTTGGTCTAGTATCGACGAAAATGAATACACGATTCAATGAATTTTTCTCGATACAAAAAAATTGCAAAGTTATATCAATTTTTTTACTTTCTTAGAAATCACGGTGTAACACTTAAGAATTATTCAATGGAATTGACTTTGAAACATAGAGAATTATTATATCAAGTATCCAGGAAAGTAATTTAAAATTTTATTTAAATTTTCTGTTAAAAATGGAGAAAATTCTTTTTGGCACATACGTTGTTTTATTCCGAGCAGACGCACATTATTGCCATCTCTTCTTTTGCGTTTCAAAAGTATTTGCATCACTTTCGCTCGCTTGTCAGATCAGTCGCCCGGTGGGCTTCATCGACGCAGGACCTATGACATTTTTTTACAAATCTGTGCCATCAGATTTTCGTGATTATAATAATTGATTATTCGTAAAAGATAGTAGATTGTTACTTAATTAGTGTTGAATAGGTATATAAAGACTATTCTTGAGATTTAACAGTACCTATAACGTATCGTTTTCCATTTGTGATGAGTATTTAATTGTTTATAAATAAAAATGTGAAGAAATATGAAACCAAAACTAAATAAAGTACAACGTTTGAAGTTCCTGAGGGTGAGGGCTCAGAAAATGAAAGAGAGTAAGAAGTAAGTATGTTATTTTTAATGTTATTATGTACAATAATTAATAGTTTCTATTTTATCAGTAACTATGAGCACGTTTTTAGCTGCAATCGAAGTCGCCACCTCTGCTCATATACTTAGATAATCAGCTACAACCTATATTTGCCTCGCAAAGTAATATTGGGTTAGCATTCTATTTGCTAGAGCAAAATATTTATGAAATAAAAATAAAACAGGGTAAAATGTACTAATAAATCATTTTAGGTTAGACATATGTCAACAAAACATCATTAATACGTCAACTTCTATTACCGCGTGTGAAGAGCACATAAACGAATGGAGTCACATTTGAATTGCAAAAAGAGGTGAGTTTAGTCGAAATTATTTTTTTGGTCTTTAGTGAGGTATGGATTTTGAGTTTATTAATCATTTCAGTTTTCCTTACAAGTAGAGTATTTTTTTTTGTGATTTTTAAAATAGTCCAGTCATTTGGTAGTTTTACCTGGAAAGTTTTCCGGGAGTTTTGAAAATTGGTGAGTTTATAGATTTCGACGTGCTCTTTTCGAAATTTCACTTTGCCACCTCGTAACTGTGCCGCTCGCGCCGCCATTTTGGAAAAATGACACTCAAAAATATTGAGAATAACTTCGTTCCGACTCAATTTACGATAAAAATAGTTCAGAATTAAATTAAACTAGAGAAAATTTCCTACATTTATGTCCTAATAACGTTTTTCGTAAAATCAATAGTGATGGCGTACGAGCGCCGCAAATTGTAATTTAAAATGTGTTTGCGCTAATAACGCGTTTCCACACCACCTTGAGGTAGAGTTAGAAGCGCGTTTTTTAGGGTTCCGTACCTCAATAGGGAAAATCCCTTAAAAAAGGAACCCTTTTATGATCACTCTCTTGTCCGACTGCCGTCGTGTGTCCGTCTGTCCGTGGTTCACCACCGATTTTCTTAGGAAGGGGCTATGCTTTTACTACTATTGTTTTATAACGTTACAATTTGTTCTACTATAGAATAGATGTCCTGAGAGCATAGTCAACTGTCTAATGGTATTCAAAGTGATTTGCATTTCTGCAGAACTTTTAGGAACTACCTAAATGACTTTCAGTAGCTTATGTCGGTCGTTGTATTTGTTGTTGTGTTTCAAAGAAAGAGAATGTTAACGTAAGTAGTAAGTTAATAAAGGCTATTTTTATTTTATTTTATGTCGGTCATAGTCCAGCACCCCCTGGACCAAGACGTCCGCATGTAGTAACATAACATCACTCCTTGTGAACACTGGACACCCCACACACATTTCACCAATTATGTTTAAGTCCCATGTAATAGGTGGCGAGCCTATTGCCATCAACCGGCCACAAATTCAGACTCCGTGGCCTCTACTGAAGAATTCCTGATGGAAAAACGCAATAACACTTCACCCGACCTGGGAATCTAACCCAGGATCAAGCAAAGTAGTCGCACTTGCGATCACAAGAATATTCCCTTTTTTTTTAGCGTAGTTGTATAATGGTTTACGGCGCTCGTACGCCGAAACTATTGGTTTTAAATAAGGAAAAGAAAGGTTATGACATAAATTGTAGGAAATTTTCTCTACTATTATTTTGTATAGATATGTTTTTCTTGTAAAATGCGTCGGAAAGGAGTTATTATCAAAAAACTGCTTTTAGGCGCCATTTTTGCAATATGGCGGCGCGAGCGGCAAAGATACGAGGTGGCAAAGTTAAAATTCGGAAAGAGCACGTCAAAATCTATAAAATTACCAATTTTCAAAACTCCCGGAAAACTTTCCAGGTAACCTCTATTTTTTCGACCAAATGACTGTACTAAAAGCCGTAGAACAAAAATTATCAAAGATAAAAAACAATCTGAATGTTATTATGCTCCACTTGAATGTTGATGGTTTTTATTCCAGAAATAAAAGGAAGCAACAACATGATATTGATAACGAATATAAAGAAGTTGAAGAAAACGTGAGTTCTCTCATTTTATTTACTTCTAGCTTTTGCCCGCGGCTTTGCCAACGTGGATGTCGGAAATATCAAAAATGACGATTTTCCATACTACAAACTTTTATTCCCTGTTTCCCCCTTGAGAGTTGAATTTTGAAAAATCTTTTCTTAGTGGATGCTTACGTCATAAGAGAAATACGTGTGCGAAATTTAACGTTTCTTGGTCTAAGGGTTTGTATCCTCGGTCAGTCAGCTTTGCATTAATTTTATATATACAGATATATTAAGATCTTCCCAGTACTAGAGCTTGGCATAAATAGTATTTTTCCAAGTTGATTTATACTTCTTTCAGGGTTCTAAAACTGCCGACATCAGCGGAATAATAATATTAATAACAGTCATCAAATAATTAAATTTCCAAAATGTCCAGCTACTTCTGTTGCTGACCGTACAAATAGATACAAGATGTAGTATCTGACGAATGGGAAGTGATGGCATGGTAAGAGATGAGAAAATCGGGGGAACGGGAGAAAAAAGCGGCAGACAAAGTAGGAAAGGTTACTAAAGATGGTTACCAATAATAGATTTGTAAACTTAGATGGTTGTTGCGGTAAACGTTCATACAGAACTAATTATGCTGCACTATTGGCGATTTCGTAAAGTTCTTTTCATGGAAGTTAAAAACAAATACTGATGTATTTGTGCTTGAGTGGGAAAGGCAAATGAGATAGTAAAACAACATGAGTGTTTTAAAAATTATAGCGGATCTTCAACAGCTATGGAATCCACTATTATCGCCGAAGGATTTAAACAGTCTATAGAAATGCATTCGTATCTATGGAAGATCATAGCTAATGGAGACAGTACCACTTATGCACAAATACTTGACAATACTGTATCTCTCAATCACGGTCGAAAAGATTGGTTGCAAAAATCATATATTTAGAAAGAACAATGTGCAAAAATGTATGGACACCGTCCCCGAAAACGAAATCAGTCACAATAATAATAGGGTAGTTCACAAAAAAAAAAAATTAGCCCATCAGATACATTTCCAAAAAATAATGGACACATATTTTTTCTTTTTTCACGTAAACAAAAGATGAAGACTATACAGTATACAGTGCTTCGAAAAGTCGTGTGACGTCACAAACTTAGTACTTTTTTACCCTGAAAGTGACGCCCCTCATAGTCTTTGACACGTCTTAGTTTCGTAAATTTTGATTAATTTGATAAAACAAAAAACACGTATCCAATATTTTTCGATAATCTAACAGACGAACTAATTAGATTTTTTTGGTGAAACACCCTATTATGTTACCGATCCCGATGCTTGTTTTTTTTAATTATTACTGTGGAATGATATCGTTCGTAGTGTTCACACCTCGGAACCTCGGAAAACATAATTTAAAAATATTAACAACAAATAAGATTTTAAAGATACGAAAGTACATAAATGTATCGCCATAAAAAATCATGGCTTACAAAATCTGCAGCAATCAGACAACATAAAAAATCTGCACCAAGATATTACGAACCCTGCCATTTATCATGCATTTGAAGCCACCTCAAATATTTTTATTACAAGAATCATGGTGATTCTTGTAATAAAAATATTTGAGGTGGCTTGATACAGGTAAAGGTCGCGCCATGTAAAAAGAACGCTGGCGGTCAAGATTTATCGGCCTATTTGGTGGTAAGAGGTGGGGGTGGTATTTATGTTCTTTCTATAAAATTAGTTTACTGATATGTTGCTTTTTTTTAAATATTTTGTGTTATTGTATACTTTTGTCATTTCGTTCCCATTACCTATTGTAGAAAGGAGGCCTGTGTCTCAGCAGTGGGAACATTATATAGGCTGATGATGGTGATGATGATGTAGTTTAAAATAGGTTCTCTTAAAATAGGTTTTCTTAAACTAAAGTTTTTATTTTATTTGTTGTGTGGAGCTCTGTCATTTTTCGATTTTATAGTTATAAGTCTGTTAATAAGATTGACATCTTAATATTATGTTGTACACTAAATCTATACGTCTTGGGCTTCCTAGAATATACCAGAGAATGAATTAAGTATTAAAATCGGTTCAGTAGTTTACGCTGAAATTGCGAACAAATATTATTATGCATACAAATAAACGAGTTTTTGAAAAGTAGATTAAATATAGATAAAAGTAAATTAATGTGTTAAAAATATTGATAATACATGCACCACGTTTTTATTATAAGAACACAAAAAGAATAGAAATAATAATTTGTTATCATACCTTCATTACTTAATGAATTCGTATTACATATTAAAAAATGGTTGAAAATTAATTATTTGTATTATTTTATATTTGTCTACTCCATACCTCCTGTGTGCTAATATTTCAAGAATTTCAAGTAGTGCGTGACAAGGACAACCGCGTAAACCCTCGTAAACTGATTGCGCGCGCGGGGGCGCCGAGGAAATCACGCCCATCGAGCTGACTTATTTTCGGCATAGCCCGTTAATCAGTTGAGTAAGTTAACATATTTTGATTGGCAATTACGGAACCCTACATTGTGCGCTATTTCACACGAAACAACTTTACCTTTAGATAATATTAGTTTAGATTACACTAGTATACAAAAAAAATATTTAGTTATGCTCATGAAATAAAACATAATTATTTTATTTATGTAGGCTATGGACGGTAATTAATAAAATATGTTTATATTTTTCGTAGCACTTCACATTTCTGAGATATAGAGATTGTTTTTTTATCTACCCGCAATTGTTTAAATACGTTTGTCGTTCTATTTTGTTAACAACAAACACATTCAAGTCTTATTTTTATATAAAAATGTCATCTAGAGTGTCTCAACTACATCCAAATTTATTTTGTTGTGTATGTGGGAAAATTGTTCAGTTAAATCATGGTTTCTCCATAATAAAACCATTGCAAGAAGCCTATTTACATTATTTTGGATTTCCGGTGTCAAATCAAGATAAAAATTTGGTTCATCATGTGATTTGCACTAATTGCAGATTGGTCCTCAGCTCCTGGTGTTAAAGTAAAAATAGATCACTGAAATTTGGTAAACCAATCATATGGATAAGGCCAACTAACCACGTAACCGATTGAGACATTTGTTTAACAAATCTTTTGGTTTTAACTCAAAAAATAAAGATAGTAGGTATAAAATATGCAGACGTTCCATCGGTGACTAAGCCAATCCTTCATTTATCAGTTCCCATACCACCCGGCAGAAGTGACTAAACGGGCGTCGTCGTTAATTTTTTTTTCCCAATAAAAAATTTTAATCAATACAAACAGATTGTTGAAAATATATTGCAAAGTTATGAGCGTCTGCGTGTAAAACATTTTTTGCATTCCCATTTAAATTTTTTCCAGAAAATCAAGGTAGTGTAAGTGATGATCACGGTGAGAGTTTTCACCAAGATATAAAATCTTTTGAGCAAAATTATCAAGGTTTTTGGGACCAAAATATGCTAGGTGACTATTATTGGTCTGTTGTGAGAGATACAGATGAAAATATTTGTAAAAAAAGATAAAAAATTATCCATTTTAACTGTCTATCGTTTATTTAGGATGTAGTTTTCTGTAAAATATCTTGTTGTTACATATTTTAAGTAACGTAACCATAATATATATTCCATTTCATGAACAAAACTTATGTAAACTAGTGGTATTTACAGAATCTTGTAGTTTTAAAATGTCGTTGTGCTGATTTTTCTGTAAAGATTCACTTAAACTTTGTACCTTTTGCTACTCATTGACCAAGTGGAGTTTTTCTTTTCGTTTCGTTCAAGTGCCGCTGTCATTTTATTTTAAAAATGATCGTGTTCTTACAGTTTATGAAAATATTGTAGGAATATTATGGTTGAACCACGAGTTTCGTAGATAGACGACTTGGTCAAAGTTGAATGTGGGACACCCATGAACGGGTAAATGAGAAAATGTTACCTATGAGAGAATTTGATTTCAAAGATTTGAATTGATAGTTGAGCACCATGCGCTGACATTGTGTCACTTAAGGTGTTAGAATTTCCCATCGGGGCTGCGGGTCCCGTTGGGGCTGCGGGTTGTTCGCAAGAGATACCGTGGCCTCGACATAAAGGGCTAAGAAGGAACATGGGTGGTTTTTAGTCAGTAGAACTCTGACACTCCCTTTCGCTCTGCCCAAGAGCGGGAAGGGTTATTTGATGATTTCCCATACCCAAAAAAAAGGTGTTGGAATTTCAATATTATAATACTCTGGCCCTGTCCAAATAAGTATACTAGCTGCAATAACACCAATGTAATGGAATAAAACCAAGACGACTATTTGTTTAGAAACTCATTTCAAAAACTTACTCATACTAAAATGTCATAGAATATTGTTAATACCGCTCATAACTCTGGGAAGAGAACTGTGACCTGAAATACAGGCTCGGCCTAGCTCAGGCACAGTTGCTCATATTTATTCTTTAGACCTATTTCTAACTGCTTTTAAATACTGATCAATATGTTATTTTTTTTTAAGGAGAAATAAATTTATTATTATTATTATTTAACCTTAGAAAATTCTAAAAACATCTACATTTTGTAATTAACTTTTCAATGCGAAAGGCAATAAGCAGATACGATTTCCCAGCATTTCTTTTTGCGCAAAACCGAGACAACCGGAAATAATGTTGGGAGTTTCATTTTATCCATTGATCTCGGTTTATGAACATTTGTTGCCAATTCCCAAGGAAGACATCAAAGTCGGCCGGCCATTTCTTTCTCACTCTGCGGCGGTTCTGTCTCGCGGTTTCATGGCATCATCAAATAGTTTCATGGTAAAAAGTAATTCTTCTGTATCAACTGCGAACCTAATTAATTTATTTCACCTACCCTGCACTTATGTTAATTAGGTGTACTTACCAGGTTAGTCTAGTATACTTAGCAATAACCATAATTAAATTCAAGATGGAGTGCGTCTGTGGAATAAGAAGAGGTTATATACGTAAATAAAAGTAATAGTAACTAGGTTAGGAAAGAATAAACCCTTCTTTAACCTTGCCATATTTTCGTAATAAATAAGAGAAATAATTAAAATTAGAGATTCAATTAAGTCTTGAAGTACAAAAGAAACTCTGTTAATACCTCAAGGTTGTGGTAGGAACTTATTCATTAAATTAATGGTTTCATATAATTAATTTGTTGGGAATTACAGCAAACGTCTTGTTAGCTAAGTACCGTTTTACCACTTAAAACTCACAATTGTGCAGTCAGTCTTTGTATAACCTGTGATACTTTACTGGTAAAATCACGCCAATAATCCCCGAAGGGTTTGGCAGATGTGTAGCTAACAGTACACACACTTTTCGCCAGTAATGTAACAGATGCCGAGTCTACTGCCATCAACCGTGCACAAAACCAGACTCCTTGAGTCCCACTGAGAACCTCCTGATGGAAATACCCAATAACACTGCCCGTCCTGGGAATTGAACCTGGACCTCATGCTCAGCAATCGCGCTTGCGACCACAAGACCAGCGAGGTAATTGGCCAACATTTTACAGCATCAACTGTTTTTTGCAAAATTCGTGATGAAGAAGACCGTCTCATGTTGTCGTCTGTTTTACAACTGTCTTGAACTTGTTGGATTAATATTAATCTCCCCAGATCATGTAAATCCCTAACCCATGTAGTTAAGCCATTGTCAAAATTTCAATCACACATTGTGAAAAACCCTCATATAAAAGGGTAGGTATGTCGTGACGACCAGTTAGGACGGTTAATTTATTTTATTATATATTTTTAATATTTTAATTATCTTATTAATGTATATATTTATGTAAAGTTTTTGGGAACCTGACAGAAAAGGGTCGTCCCTTCTGTTTAAGGTTCCTAAAAATGCTAAAGACTTAGTTTGCTCGCTCACCCTAGCCACCACTATTCCCCATAAGGTCCGTTCACACAAACCGGCTTGGAGAGGAGAGCAGATTTTTATCACGTTTAAAACAGAGTTTTGAATCATTGTAATAAAATTCAGTTTAACATATCACTACGCGTTAGGTTTACTGTCAAGAATTCTCAATAACAAAAGATGTGAGATCTACCAATCCGCCAGTTCAGATGCCAAGATATTTATTCTGGTACATATCTTACACCAACTGCTATTTATGGCCTTTAATATATTATTTTAGTAAGAACGATGAAAGAGTTAAGGCTAGTCGAGAACGTACGGAAAGAAGACAAACCTAATAAAAACATGTATAAACTTAATGATACAACTCCCTGTCGCGAGGAATAATAACAGACACCAGGAAGAAAATACTAATATAATGGAAATTCTTGTTTTACGTAAATTGCTTTTGACACACTTTGGGGAACAAAGTCAACCTTCTAATAAAGTCCAAACAAACTAAAATATTTTAGCATGTTTTTATAAAACCTGTGTCTTTATTTTTAATAACGTTACAAGATCTTTATGAAGGGATACAAGCAAGGGAAGGGGGACACGACACTTTAGTGTCGTGTCATATTAAAGGCTCAACGACTCCTCGAGAAAGAGGCTCTACAAGTGGTCGCTTAACCAAGCCTGGCACTTCTGATTACTCCATACTATGAAACGCATGAGCGTTTTCCTGACGCGAGAATAGCATTCATACTTAATGCGCTACTTAGATTGTTTATAAGCCGCTTGTGAGGAACTAGATAAATAATCAAGGTATATTTTTAAACATTTTTAAGAAACTAGAATGGAACTCACTATTTTTATGAAGTACATTTTCATGGCTTATTTTTCTAAACTTATAACAGAAAACCTTCTACCTCAGATTGAGTTGCAAGAAACCTTATTTTCTTTTTCCATTTTCAAATAATTTTCTATTTATAGACGCAACAGATTTTTCTGTATAATGTACCTGGCCCTCTTTCTCATTCCTTTAGTTAGACTTTTAGAAGGATTGAATCTCATAGTATAAGATTATTTTTTAACCGACTTCCCAAAAAGGAGGAGGTTCTTAATTGGATCGGTATGTTTTTTTTAAGCTCCAAACAAGATATCAGATACAGATTATAACAATGCTCTTGAACAATGCAAATCGTTGATAAACAAGTTTTGTTCAAATAGAATATTGAGTTTCATTCGCTGGTCAGGTATTATCTATTCGGTAATGAGACACATCACTTACAGACCCGCCCGCGATTCCATTGTTCTAGGAATGTTTACTCATTTTCAAATGTCAGTTGGTTATTTCTATTCCGTCAAGTATATAACATAATTCCAGTGTCAGTAAAACAGTAAATTTCGAAGCTAATTTGAATGCTTGCATTGATTATAATAATAATAATAAATAATAAATCTTTATTGACAAATTATTACTCTCAAACATCAGTGTAGCTCTGGCTCCTGTACTAGGAGTTCCTGTATCACAAGAGCCAGGCCTCTCAATTTACAGAGAACATAATAAGTAGGCGATAGACAAAATTGTGATACATTATAGGTTATAAGCATGCATTTAATTAAACAATAAAAAATAAAGAAAGAAAATAAAAGTTATAAAAAGTAATAATAACATGGGAGTACACATTTTACAAAATCAATTAGATTTGGGACCAATGCGTTCTGTGTAAAGTGTGAGTAACTGAGATGAGTGTGTATGTGTGGTGTGGATGTGTGTGTTTGTGAGTGTATGTATGTGTGATGGGTGTAAGGATCTGACAGGGTCTTATGTAATGCTGTTAAAAAGATTTTCGGATTCGACATAATCATAATTTTCGAGCCAGTCAATAATAGTTTTTTTGAATTGGAAGTTATTTAGTTTTTTAAGTTGTTTCATACCCCTTTCATGGCCGATTTTGTTGTAAAGGCGTGGGGCAATATAAGTATAATGTTTGCTAGCAAAGACGCTCTTGGTACCTTCAACTGGGCACCTGTCAATCCTCTTGGATGAGATAGGCAGACTCGGAATGGCGTGTCGGTGGTATCTTCGCAGGCATTCGTAGAGAAATTGCTTGCGGACGCTAAGTACTTTGGCTTTTTCGTATACCTCGATCGTGGGCGTCCGGTATTTCAGCGACAGAAGTGCTTTTAGGACGGCACGCTGAGCCCGCTCCAGCTCGATCATAATTATGAGTCTTGCCAGTCCCACCCCAAGCGCAAATAGCGTAACCCAAGACACAATGGCATAAAGCTTTATATATTTGCAACCGAAGTTTTACACTAGCAACATGTCTCAGGGTTTTAAAAATATGAATTAACTTGCGCACTCTTTTGGCCGTTACAGAGATATGTTGGGTCCATTTAAGGTTTTCGTCAACGATTACTCCTAGATATTTTATGGAGTTCACTCTGTCTAGCTTGGGGCACGTGCAGGATGAAAAGTTGTTTGTATGCCTATTGCAAGGAAACGTGTGGCTGCTAATTTTGAAGTTCTTGGGGCTTCCTGCTCTAGTCTTACTAAAACATATGTATTTTGTCTTAGAGGTATTTAATGAAAGCAGACTATCTTCCAGCCAAGCTGTTACTTTGGAAAGACCCGATTCACAGACTGTTTCCAGATCTTTCCATGACTTTTCGTGGAACAGAAGAACTGTGTCGTCGGCAAACATTATGACATCAGCTTTATTGATTGTGATATTGCACAGTTCGTTGATGTACACCAGGAATAGGGTTGGAGCAATCGTACTTCCCTGGGGAACTCCATATGAACAGGAAGCTTCATCGCTAGTCATATTATCAAGGCGAACGCATTGACTTCTTCCTGATAAATAACTTATTAGCCATTCCTGTGGCAATCCCCTAATTCCGATGTTTTCTAGTCTGCTTATTAGAATAGGGATCGAGACAGTATCAAATGCTTTCTGAAGGTCGAGGAAAACACCGATACATTTTTCTCCCTTATCTATATACTTGGACATATTGCCAGTTATTTTTAGAATCGCGTCATTAGTGGACAGCTTCGCTCTAAAACCGAATTGATTTGACGAAAGTATATTATTTGTCTCCAGATAGCTAACTAGTCTCTTGTTTGCAAGTTTTTCTAGAATTTTTGTCAGTGTGCTAAGTACAGAGATGGGGCGGTAGTTGCCAACGAGACCCTTGTCACCGGCCTTAAAAATAGGAGTGACGGCCGCTTTCTTAAACGTGTCTGGAAAAGCACCGCTTGAGAAACTTATATTACAGAGGTGTGTTATTGGAGATGCTAGTTTAAATTTATATTTTTTTAGAATGTTAACGGGAATATTATCTAGACCAGAAGCAGTGCCGCATTTAAGACCGGATATCACCTGGATGACTTCGTATTCGTCCGTGGGGAATAATGTCATCGAATGTAGGAAACCATACGATTTCCTGGCTTGTGTTGCTAGAGTTCCTTCATCCTGCTTGAGTTTACTTAGAGTTACATTTGCTAAGTCTTCACCAATTGATGTGAAGTATCGGTTAACTTCATTAAGAGAGTCTTGGGGGTTTGATTTGATCTGCAACAACTCAGTTGCTCGGCTAGTGCCTTTCTTTATGTTGCACATGTCCTTAATTATATTCCAGGTTTTTTTAATGTTATTTTCAGTTTTTAGTAACTCCCTTTCGTAGTAAGAGCGCTTTAATGTTTCTGTCATATTATTGCAAGTATTTCTATATCTAATGTACTGTTGTCGGAGTACTTCGTCATTTGGCGAATTCTTTACTTTTTGATGCATTTTGTCCCTTTTCCGTATACATCTCACTATACCAACTGTAATCCATGGTTTAAGCGGGTTCTTTTTTTTTGATAGTTTGGTCTTCACTGTATTTTTTGTATAAAGAATTGTTCACTCAATATTTTTTTGTATTTCAATCCTGATGTCATTAATAAGTAAACGAGTTAAGTTATTTTGAAATACCCTACATATTATTCTCCATTAATTGTCAATTCTTTTTCTTATGACAACTTATAGTCTAGTCAACAAATGCTTTTGGTTATTTTTTTCTCCGCCTCCGAAAAATATGAATGAGGTGTAATTCGACTTGAAATAGCGTGTCGGTATTTAAAAAAAAATATTAGCCGCTTGCAAAAATTGCTAACGTTATAAACAATTAACTGAAACAAAAAAATGGGGTTTGGTTTTTTGCACCTATCTATAAATCAGTTTCAGTAAACAGTAAATTTTTATCATTATGATATAACTAAAAATTTACTGTTTTCGGATTTTTTCTTTGTCTGTGCTATAAGACGTTGCTTCGTACCAAATTTCAAGATTCTGAGTTCACGGGAAGTACCCTGTAGGTTTTGATTCCCTTGTGACTGTCAAAAATTTGCGGAAATTTGAGGCATGAACGGCTGTGAAGGAGCTCGTGGCTTAATAAGAACTGCCACTCGGGTCGATCTTTAGGTAAAGCTGTGCTTGCCTAGGTCGGTCTGTGGATGGGTGACCGCCCGACATACCGAGTTTCCTCCGTGCCTCGGAAAGCACGTTAAGCTGTTGGTCCCGGCTGCCATATATAGATCTTTGGCAGTCGTTACAGGTAGTCAGTGACCTGAAAGTCTGACAACCAGTCTTGCCAAAGGGTATCGTATTACCTAGTATTAACTGGGTTGTGGAGGTCAGATAGGCAGTCGCTCCATGTAAAATACTGGTATTTAGCTGCATCCGGTTAGACTGGAAGCCGACCCCAACATAGTTGGGAAAAGGCTAGGCAGATGATGATGAACGGCTGTATCTTTTGATTGCGTTGGTTTAGAAGTTTGATATTTTCACAGCTTTAAACTATCCAGAAACCTATTGAAATAAATCTAGTGGTCTAGTCGTTTAGAAGAAGAAGAATGGTGTATATATATATATTTATTATGTATGTTTAACTAAACTGTGGTAACAGCCCCATTTAATGTACGTACGCCCGCCCGGGCGAAAGCGAAGTAATTTACAGTCCTACGTTTTCGGGTCGATAGCAGTCACAGGTGTGGCTCAATATAATTTTTAAGAGAGAAGATACAGGATCAAGACGTCTATAACTGAATAAATAGGTTTTATTGGTATGTCAGAAGGACAAATTTAAGTTTTTTTCTATCGTGTTTCCGCGGAACGAAAAATTTGTGCATACCCCTGCTTCGGACGTTCGTCGCTGCCAGACGGCAGCGGGAAACTGACCATGCATGACCGTCTAGCGGTTCGTACAATGCACTTTGTAGAGGTTGGTATTACGTGTGGATCACTCTCACGATTTTATAAGTAAAAACCGCTTTCATATTTAAGTATATTAGAATACAAATTGAAATAAATAGCGATAACCCTTAAGTGAAGTGTTTTAGGGTTCTATAGCCAAATGGAAAAAAAACTAAAAACCCTTATAAATTCATCATGTCGGACTGTACGTCCGTCCATCCTAATGACACAGACACTTTATTCGGAAACTATTAATACTACACAGTTGAAACTTGGTAGGTACTATGTATTCTGTGAACTGCTTTACGATTTTTATGTAAAAAATTATAAAGATAGATACTTCCAAAGTGGTAAAATGTGTGTTAAAGTTTGAAAGCGCCTTCAAACTAAGAGAGTGAAAAATCGAAAAAAATAAATGCTGTAAATCGCAATGAAAACTTTCAACCAAAATTGACTTTAACGAGATATAGTTAGTAGTTTTTGAGATATAGCACATTTAAAAAATCGGAAATATTAATTTGTCATTCATACAAACACTATGAAAAACAAACTTATCTTAAAATGTGTATATCTGTTGCCGCTATACAAATTAAAGGGGAAGCCCTCTACTGCGATGGTTCGGAACCCTTCATGTGCGATTCCAACTCACACTTTGCCAGTTTTTCTCAATATAGTTCTTGTATGCCTTTCTCAGTGACGATGTAATTTTAAGCTTAATGAAGGAAAACTGTAATAGTTATAAATATTGCAAAAACTAACAAAAAATCGTTTTAACAAACAGTTATATAAACCATTATTTTATTGGCTTTCGAATGAATTGTTGCTTTAAAAAAAATCTTTTGATAAAAAGCTTGCTGTTTCGCAATGTTACAATTTATTTCTGACTGCTTCATTGATCAAGTGGGCACAAGTAATGCTGAGCTGAGTATGAGGGCTGGCTTCGTATCCCGGTTCAGACAAATTGTTATTGGTTTACATAAAGATTTTTCAGTGGGTGCTACGGAGTATGGATTTGTGCGCGGTTGCTCCGCTCGCCCCCCATAATAGTGAGCTTAAACATGACTGGCGAAATGTTGGTGTTCTATTACGTACACGTATGCCCAACCCTTCTGGGGTTACAGCCTCGTTGTTATCTACGATGATGATATTATTATCTATGATGATGTACTGTTATGTTTATTATAAACTAGCTGATGCCCACGGCTTCGTCCGCGTGGATATCGGTTATCGCGAACAAAAGTAATCTGTTCATCCCCCCTATCACCCCCTTACACCCCATTTTTATTTCTAAGGCTATTGACTATCTGTGCACCAAATTTTATTTAAATCGATTTGGTACTCGTAGTTTTGGTTTTAGCGTGAAAGCGTGACAGACAGACAGAGTTACTTTCGCATTTATAAATTTATTTAAGCAAGGAAGTAAGGTTTATGTTAAGCTACAAAAGGATTAGAGAGAAAATAAAGTTGGTATATTGATTTAATTTGTCTAGTGGCCGCAAGTGCGGCTACTAAGCTTGAGGCCTTTTTTTATGGTGGGTGGAAAATCATCAAATAATCCCTCCCGCTCTTGGGCAGAGGGAAGGGAGTGTCAGACTTCTACTGACTAAAAACCACCCACGTTCCCTCTTAGCGCTTCATGTCGAGGTCGCGGTATCTCTTGCGAACAACCCGCAGCAACCTCGGGTTCCATTTCCAGGTCAGTCAAAGTGTCTTTCGGTTTTTTCATCAGGAATTTCTCAGTTTGTATATTATTTGGTTTGGTTTTTTGTGCCCGGTTGATGGCAATAAGTTCGCCACTATTACATGGGGCTTAAACATCTGGCGAAATGTGGGTATGCTAATGTGTACACCTCTGCCCAATCCTTCGGAGATTACAGGCGTGTTGTTGTGTTGAGCAAGTGTGTTAATAATTTTCCTTCTGATTTTGGATTCACTCATTAAAAAATAAGGAAATATTCAAAAACTGCCCGGCCCGGGAGTCGAACCCAAGAAGTAATGCTCAGCTGTCGCTCTTGCGAATATAGCTAGGAGGGTAACTATTGCACTGTAATAAGTACTCATAGTATTTAATCAGTGTCCACGGACAAATTTCGATGCCAAAATTAGGGTTCCGTAGTCAACAAGGAACCCTTATAGTTTTGCCATGTCCGTCTGTCCGTCCGTCCGTCCGCACTATTGCTCAAAGACTCTTATTACTAGAAAGCTGTAATTTGGCATGAATATACAAATGAGTTAAGTTGAGGTAACCTAAACTATTTACACGCATTGTGTTTGGATGGGTGAAAAAAATCATGGTAGTAGCATAATTATAACGATGATCAAAGGAAAACTATCACGGCTTTATACGTTCACGAGTAATAGTCGAACAACTTATAAAATGTACTAGTATAAAATAAAATATTTTTATTTACATAATGTATGGGAGCGCCGGTTTTAAAACTACAAATGTAAGTTTGTTTAATTTTTACAGTGAAAATCATCGTTCGGAGGCAGGTAGGCAGGGTGGTTAATCAGTTTAATAAGGGATCTCTAGATTGTGCGTGATCCGAATTGCACTTGGCCGGTATTTATATTGTAAACAAGGAAGGACTTTTCAAATTCAACCCCTAGGGGAGTTAAATAAGGTATGAAAAATTGTATGGAAAATAGTAATTTTCATGCGTGCGTACCCGCGGCCAAAAGATTGTCCATCATAAACTAATAATAATCCGAAATTTTAATGCAATGAGTATACTGTAAATCAATAAGATTATTTGAATACCCACTGTGGTTCGAAATTTTTGAACATAGGTTAAATTAAATTTATAAATGATGAAACATAATTTTACGTCCACGTGTGGTCATGAAATTACAGTAGTATTTATTGACGTACTACTGTAATTTCATGACCACACGGATTGTTATTAATATGGTTTGAAACTAAATACTTTGTAGTCATAATTATTGCGTTTTAAACCTTTGTATTCAATTCTTTTGTTTACAATTTTGAACCAGTAACCAAAAATACGAACTAAAATTGAAACAGAATGTTACGTTCACACGTCCGAACAATAACCAATATAAATTAATAAGATTTTAAATTAAATAATTTGTTCTAATATGGCGTTATAAAGCTTTGTCGTAAATGCTTTTGTTTAAAAACACAATTGATATACCAGTACCTAAGCAAAAATGGCAGTACAAGTACTAATCAACAGTACTGCACGGTTTTGTCAATCTTATTGTATCTCAAAACGGCCATGTCGTAACCGAAAATGTTTACACTATTTTAACTTGCAATGTTTGTGACATACAAACATTGCTTGCAAGTTTCTTAAGAAGTGAAATCTTGTAATCAGCTAACTTGGAACAACTTCTTCACACCGAGCTCTGAAACTTTACTGGCGGTTCAGTTTTGAAGACATTTTAATCTAAATCCAAGCTCCAGATGAGAGAACTCAACAGCCAACAGCTCAAATACAAAATTTGAATATATTATATTATTATATAATCATGATATCACTGCAGTATTCATCGCAAAGGGTACCTAATTCCTAGTACACCCACATTTTGCCAGTTATGTTTAAGTCCCATGAAATACGGGGCGAGGCTATTGTCATCAACCGGGCACAAATCCTGACTTCGTGGTTGTTACTGAGAAATTCATGATGGATAAACCTTAATAACGCGCGACCCGGGAATCGCACCCAGCATACCATGGTTATCGGTCGCGCCTGCGACCATTAGAACAACGATGTCAAACGAAATTTTGTTTTCTAGTTGAATTAGGTTAGCTTGTTCTAAACACTAGCACAGTCTGGGTGATGGGCCCAGGGTTAGTGACCAGACGAGGAATCATCTCAAAAGTACGGAAAGCATTTCGTAAAAAAAGTTTAACAAATCATCTTGTTAAATTAAAAGCAAGTAAGTAATATCTAATGTAATAGGTAGCTATTAACCGAAATGCCTGAGACTCACATGCCAGTCGTAACTGCAGTGCTAGATAAGAAGATGACGCAAAGAAGTGTTAGAGACTAAAACAAAAAAAAATGTTAACAGTAGCATATACTCACTGCTGATATATAGACCACAGAGATGCGAGATCATCATCAGCCTAGCCTAGAGTTGGCTTTCAGTCTAACCGGATGCAGCTGAAAATCAGTATTTTACATGTAGCGACTGCCTATCTGACTTCCTTGCGGAGGTCCTGTTTGTGCTGGTCCCAGTTAGCACTGAGTAATACCGATACCCTTTGGTAAGACTAATTGTCAGACTTTCAGGCCACTGACTACCACGCGATGTCTAAGTATGGCTTGGGATCCTTGAAGTTTTGGTTAAGACATGCTGATCTCTTCACAATGATTTTCGTGACCGTTTTGAGAACAAAATATAACACACTTGTAATCTCCGAAAGTTTAAGCAAAGATGTAACTAATAATTATATTATTCCCACATTTCACCAGTTATGTTAAATCCCATGTAGTAGCGGGCGAGCCTATTAATTGCCATCAACCGAGTACATATTCAGACGCCATGGCTACTACTGAGCAATTGTTGATGTAAAAACGCAAGGACACTTTGTCCGACCTGGTTTTTTTTTCTATTAATCGTGCCCCACACTAGGAATTTCTCCTGTATCGTGGGTGCGTTTACAAACATTTAAACTCACATATACAAAACCCAGACCCGGAACAACTATCTGTAGGCTATACAAATTTTTTTTCGTGCGGGGTCGAACCCGCGACACGCAGCGCAGAAGGCCAATCGCTCAGCCACTGCACCAACCGTGCCGTCGGGATTTGAACTAAGAATTGAACTCTGGAACTCGTGCTCAGTAGTCGCATTTGCAACCACTAGACAAACGAGGCAGTTTTGAAAACAGTGGTGATGAAATAAATTGCGTAAAGTAGGTATAGTTCCTGTCTGGGTAGGTATCCTGACCTATATAAATATGAGTTGGTATTTAAGTCGGGGCGTTGCCATAATACGAAAATTCAAAACCATCCTAAGTGTCTGTAGAGACTTGTACACTACCTAGTACCAAAGAGCTCGTCGAGACGATTCTAATGAGACCAAACACGACTCATTTACAACACGGCGTCAGGGGTTCCCTGCTATACTGTTTTAGGTTCAGCACCATACCCTGACTCCCATTGTAAAAGTGTGAGCCAGTTTACACCACAAATCAAATTAAACGCTCAGAAACGTGACGGTTGCAGCCGTTGCGAGTTGCGTGATTCCGGAAAGTACGGTCAACATCAACAGGAAAGGAGTGTGTCAAATAAATAATTTTCCAAGCTTCGAGCTTGAAAACGATTTATTTGAAAAAAAGTTTATGATTCAATGCAACGAATTTATTTAAAGTTTCATTTAAACATTTTTTTAAATTTCTTAAATATTCATTTTTTTTATTGTAGACTTCTTTTCCGGGTACAAAAATATTATTGAAAAACGACTTTTCTGAGAGATGGCAGCATTGATTGCGCATAATTTTAAGATACATGAGATTACTTTAGTTGTGTCCTGGCGTGTTTCTAGACTATCATATTAATATGACTGATCGCCGTTCGTTACATTCGGAAGGAATCTATTAAAAATACAATAAAATTATAAATTTATTATTGATACCCGGATCACATTTATTTTATAACATTAGCTATAAAATGACGTAATTCTAAATTAGGTTATTTGCTAAATCAATCTTAAAACATCCGACAAATTCTTTGAATGCCGCCTATATTCCGAGTATTTCCGTTCATGTCGGTATTATGTCCCACGAGATAGGGAGCGACCCTATTCGGTCATTGATCGTGCAAAATTCCGAACCCCTGTTGCTTCTTTGGTAATGATAACTCAACATGGAAAATAAACTGTGTTCCTAACGATCAGTTTTTGAGTACTGTTTAGTTTAAATAGTAGCGAAGGATAAAAGAAGAAAACTTCGTATGAATAAATTAGGATAAGGGCTACCAAATAATAATGATAAATATTCATATTTTACAGGAATATGAATATTCATCAGTATCATTTAGAACAATAAGACATCAAGTTTTTTTTTGTATTTTTTTGTAAGTTGTTTTTTTATACACTGTCCATCCCTTCATTTTATATTTTGTAGTTTTGTTTAAATCAGCTTTATTTTCCGCCTTCTCTTATAATAACATCGAGTTTCTGAAGAAGTTGTAAGTTTTCCTCCAAACGATTCAGTTTCGTTGAGGTTTTACTGTTATTTGTATGTAAAAATCTTATCATTTCAATAATAAAGCATATTTATTATCTTAGGGGTAGTTTAAAACAGAGAATCACTTTTTCTGAAGACCTATCTGTAATGTTTATCCAAAACTAAAATATCACAAAGATATTGGTCAGGCTTACATAGTTGGCCCGAATAGAATGAATATGAATGGCTGAATGAAAATATGAAACAGAAAAATTAAAAGGGCCATTCAAAGGAACGGTAATGATGGTAGCCATGGAGGCCCGAACGCCCTCAGAAATCGATCCTTTGACCTGCCCGCTCCCGCAAACCGTCTTTGAGCACCGCTGAGCCGACGATAAATCCAGATTAGTTACGAATAAGTAAGTATATAATTGATACATAGCCGCAGGGTCTCGGAGTAGGTACCAAAAAATAAAATTCTTTATAACTAGACCAGTATTCTTGTTAGAGCGATATTTACGATCCGCCGGAGTCGTGGTTGTATAGATTACTCTAATCGGTTTAAATCTAAGTTTCTACCCCAAATATACAGAAAATATTGCTACCGTTAATGAAGAGGTAAAATATTTCCCAAAAACGACGCGCTGTGTTAATCATGCCGCGACTTCTTTTACGCAACGGTTTATTAGACTTTATTATAAGAGTTTAACAGTGTTTAAAACCCCTACAAATGAACAATGATAGTAGCTCCCTAATTATACATAATTAAAATTCGTTGAAAATCAAAAGGGCAATGTAACGGTGTTTTAATTTTAACACGAAGTTGATGCATTTCGTAGAATATCAAGAAGAAATTGGATGAGGTCGTCCGAACAGCTAATTTAAATTTTATCAAAGAAATTAATGTCTACAACGTGAGAAATAAAAACCTGGTTTAATGCAAAATGAAGCTACTGAAATAACAAAATTATGGCACCGAAAGCCAAAATTTTATTATGAGTTTGCCGTAAATCAATAAAATTATTTCAACGTCCACCGCGGTTTGCGAAATTTTTCAACGGGTGGCTTAAATAAATTCAAACCAAATTTCACGTTCGAAAAGTAACCAATATTAATAAAAACGATCAAAAATAAAATACATTGTAGTGATATAGCTTTAAGAAGCAGTTTCTTAATTCTTTTGTTTGAAGAAATGTAAACCAATTGTACCTTTTGGAAGAAGGTGTACACGTTGCTCAGTAGTCACTCTACGTCCTGGTTAAACTAGACGAAAAAGAATAAGTAGATACTTAGCTGTAGCACGAGAGGCTCGCGGTGCCGCGAGGTGTGAATGGGCCGTTTAGGACGCGAGGAACCTTCGCCAGCCTAAGGTAACGGTGATCCTAAAATAAAATGGCGCGCGGAGGTTCAAAAAATGTAAAGTACTTACCAGATGCCTGTGACAACTGGGAGTCAGATCCGACGCCGGAGTACTTTTTAACAACTTTTGTGATAGTTGAAAACAGTTTGAGGCTTGTTTTGTACGGTTGGGTCAAACTACATAGCGCGACGAGCGCGCTGGTTCGCGAAGTCGAAGGGCGGCTTGGGGCGTGTTGCCACAAAGCCGTTCAGTGCGACAGTGAGCGGGTGAGCGCCGCCGCTGCTACCGCTACCCCCGCACCACACCTCGCCCACGACGTGGCTACCTTTTGCTTTTTCCTCATACGCGAGCCTCCATAGTGAGTTTCCGAAAATTAAAAATTAAATAAAAGTAAAAAAAACCACAGGAATCATTAAACCCAAAAAATTACAATAACAACAACCACATTTTGTTGTAATAATCAGGAACCAAATTAAATAAAATGATAAGAAATTTTCACTGTACCTACAAAATTATTCTGTACAGGAAAATTTACGAAAATAGTCAATTAGAAAAATCCGAAAGAATTTGCGTTTAAAATGAAAAAGGTACAAAGTATTGTATCTCAGACGGGGAGGGTGCTTAGCCACCCCGGGTTCGGCTTTCAACATCACTCATGCTCTCATGTTCATTAGGTATGCGTAACGCCCCACTGTTAAGTGAAACTCCTTGCAAAATTCTGTGTTTTCCGACAGCTAGCAAGCGCAAATCTCTATCTTATTAACCTATCAACAATTCAGGGGCCTTGGCAGACAAACGCGAAAACACTTTTAAAAAACGTTCGGGTCGGGAATAAACGATGGACAAAAAACATATACACTGAGAAAAATGTCATTTTGGCATAATCTTAAAATATCGTGACGTTGGTTTAAAATAGATGCGTTGTCCTAAAATATGTTGATAATAAGTCAATATTACACTAGAACTGAAATGTGTTAAGATGGAATCGAATTGTTTGGGTAAATAATGCAATAATAAGATACTTGTCATCGTAAAAATTGGTAATTATAAAATAACATTGTCTTCTTCAAATAATAACACAATGTAATAGAAAATGGTCCACTGTCCCATAAATTAGTATGATGATTGTAAATAAGATTCTAATTAAAAGACACAATGACAGTCACCATAATATAAATAGATTTCATAGTTTATTAAGAAGAAGTATCTCTAAAAAAGTAGGACGTAACTGGATATGTGAGGAAGTCATCGTAAAATAGTAGGAAAAATACGTCCTACTAAATCCATGGTGACACGTCATCTTAAATACTGTTATCATCAACATCAGTATTATCATCGTTCTTTTTGGTGAATCACTATGCTCCGTCCTTGGAGTGAATTCATCATACTTTAAGCTGAATTCACCTCTTTTATGATTGCCAGTTTTCTCAGTGTAATATTAACTTAGCTTAAATTAACAGTTGTAATCAGTTTATCTGACTTCATTTGTCAGTGTTATTGGATATTTTGATTATTTTTATGAATCTTTTTTCTCAGCAAACCCTTCTTTGCTTACTTAGACGGCCGTGCACGAATGGACGGGATAACTGTCACAGTGAGCACGCGGGCAATAAAACTAGCAGGATGTATTTTTATTAGTGTAACTCAACATAATATAAATAAATAAAATGTTTATTTCAAATAAGTACATTGAGTTTAACAAACCCAATTTGGAGGTCACCTTTTTAGGAAGGAGATAGGTACTTGTATTAGGTGACTCCGCACTTCCACTTAACATTAAACAATGTATGCAATTTAAAAGTTAGAGAAATTACGAATGACATGCTTATTTGTTGTTTCAAAGTACATTTATAATTTTCGTATACAAAAATAAAATTAACCTACAGTAAGTTAGGAAAGATATAAATCGTCATCATCATTATCCGGCTCTTGTCCCAATTTATTGGCGGTCGTCGCAGCATGTCATTTTCTTCGGTACTTCTCTCCTTCCTACCCATGTCATCCTTCACAAAGTTCATCCATCGTTTCTATGGTCGTTCTCTACTCTTATAGCCATTCATAATTTCATAATTAGGAAAGGCATATATATACAGAAGTTGCAGAAAAGTTATTTTATAAGGAACATCGTGACACGAAGTTTTACCAACGATATCATTCTAGATTCTCAAGTCCCAAAGCTTCTATTTCTGAATTTTCAATAAAAGTGTGTCTAAAATCATGTAGGTCTGAATCTACAGAATCCCCCATGAATTCCACTTACATGGAAACCACAATTCAGTTTAACTGGCTAAATGTATTTCCCATTATTATTATTATTCGCCAGTTATGTTCAACTCTATCTACCGGACATGCACACACACTACTTTAAACGTAACTGACCAGCTGCTCTTCTCCTGATGAAGCTGCCATGCTATACGGCACAAAAGGCTACAATTACACTTTTATAAAAACAAAACGTGGAACGGTGAAAGTGCTTCTGCGGTAGAGAACTGCAATGAAATTGCCAAATAAATAAGCTGTAAGAAACGCTGCTGTTGAGCACACGTTAATCGGTGATGCTGGTCGCAATTGGGCCACTCATTGCTGCTCGAGGTAAACCAACAAAACAGACCAATATAGGGTGTAAACGAACCCTTGACGCATACGTCAACCAAGCATTCTGTACATCCCACTAAGTGGCACTGCGCAAAAATAATTGCTGGGAAATGAAATTATTTTTTGGACTTCACAAATAATCTGATTTATGTCGCGCGCAATAGTGCCGCCCGCAATCGGCTATTCATGTGTGCGTGCGTTGGGTCTACCTACACGGACACGATACACGGCCATGCATGGCTAGAGATGGGATTTTACCCGGAAAATAAACAAATGTGGGTAAAAATAGGGAAAAAACCCGGGGAAAATACCCGAGTGGGTAAATATTCGGGTTTTTTCATTTTTAGCATATGTAACATCTAGGTAATGTGTAGATACATGTATATATCAAATAGTACGTACTATTTAAGTACTAATACTACTAGTTAGAGCTAATCTAACTTTGTTTATTTTCGTAATTCATCAATACGTCATATATACTCCATGCTATCTAATTAAATAAAATGAAATTAAAAAAAAAAACCTGTCTATTTGTGTGTGTTCATCCGCTCTTAGCGACAAGTAACCCGGGTACGTACGCGGATAGGGGGGCGGGGAAGCAGGTAGTAGCAGTGGCGTACGCGTTGGTGATCCTATCTATCTCACACGTTGTTTCGGCTTCGTACTGTGCGCACTTGCGTTAATTTGTTGGTTTAATTGACGACTTGGATTTTGTTTTGTGGACTTTTGATTGCCTAGTGATTAAATACGTGATTTACTTTGGATTGACAACTAATAATATATTTAATGATCATGACAGTAGCGACAGTGACTAAAAATGGTTAAAATTCCATTATGAACCCTAGTTTAATAAGGCGGAGGGGTGGGGGTGGAAATATGGGGGAGGGCTACCCCCCAGTACCACCCCCACCTACCGAAACCCCATGGTTATGGAGATATCCATGGTTAAAGTTTTGAGGTTAGAATAGCGCTAAAACGCAAATCGGGTAAAAATTTTGCATCGTTTGACAGCGGAAGGGTGAAGGGGGTGCCCTCTGTGCCCTGGCATCACTCCCACGTAAAGGGGACGCACCGTTCTTGAGAAAAACAACTCACTGGTCCCCGACCTACGAACCTAACCACCCCATTCGTTATTTTTAGTGTAAGAATGGCAATGTAATTGCATAATACAGCAACAATTATTATTCACACTCTTAATACATTTAAAAATATATAATAAAAAGAAATAAAAAAATATTAGATTTTATTAAAAAAACACGACGAAAAATTATTCCAATAACCAAACGTGAAATGTCAACTTTGACGTCTACAATGTCAATTCGTCCAACCTACAAATTTACAAATGGCGTGTTATTGTCCAATTTGTATGGAAAGTTGGAAACTTTAAACAATTATATTTCGTAAACCGTGAATTTTTGTGACTTGACAATTTGCAAAAAGCTTTCTATTTATGAGTACTATCTAAGTACAAAAAAAATATGAACTTCCTAATCTTCGGTTCTTAATGGAAATTCTATCCCTAAAAATATTCAATTGTAAAAAAACACTTTTGCAACTTTTGTAAAGTGTAATAAATAATTGTTGGTAAGTAAGTTGACGGCACGGTTGGCGCAGTGGCTGAGCGATTGGACTGCTGCGCTGCGTGTCGCGGGTTCGATTCCCGCACGGAACAAATATTTGTATGGCCTACAGATAGTTGTTTCGGGTCTGGGTATTTGTGTATGTGAGTTTAAATGTTTGTGAACGCACCCACGATACAGGAGAAATTCCTAGTGTGGGGCAACGTTTTTTTTAAAAAGAAAAAAAAAAAAAAAAAAAGTATCTCTCGTTGTTTTATTTTTTTTTGGTAAAAGATTCTCAAAAGTTTCAATAGACGTTATTTCTGCAATTAAGTAACATTCCATCACAATGCGCAGAAAAAATCTTATGATTAAAAAAGTGAAAAACAAAAGAGTTCGCAAAAAAAAGCAGCTTCTGAAGTCTGTGACATTTTGTTTGTTTGATATCGTTTTTTTTTGCCACCGACTTCAGAAGCTGCTTTTTCGTGTGAACTTTATTTTTTACTTTTTTCAGTTTTTCGTTTTTTTGTGTTTTTGAAGTCGGTTTTTTTTGTAAAAAAGTTTTTTATTTATTTTTTATCAATAAACACAAACAATTAACTAAACTCCATGTAAAAGAATTCATCACAACGTTACTGGCTTAACTGGAATAACGCAAAAGAGAAAATGAAAAGGACTTGATTTAAAACTTAACAGAACTAAAAAAGGGTTCTAACGTGGTCTGACGTGCGACATCTGTCCAATCTCGTCAGTTTTCTAGTTTCACGTAAAAAAATTCCGAACTGTCCGTCCAGTCTCCTATTACCATTCAAATAAAATTTTACTAAGCCGACTACCTCTGGCAAATTGAATCTTTTGCATCCATGGTGAATGTGCATAACTAGAAAGTGAGAAAATAAGTAACAGAAGCAAGGAACGAGCTTAGAAT
Organism: Diarsia brunnea; assembly: GCA_949774965.1. Classification (NCBI taxonomy): domain Eukaryota; kingdom Metazoa; phylum Arthropoda; class Insecta; order Lepidoptera; family Noctuidae; genus Diarsia; species Diarsia brunnea. The sequence continues at coordinate 16,773,154 of OX458996.1, forward strand.
TTTCAAATGATGGTGGAAATATGCATGTAATTTTATTTTACTATTTAAATTTATTAAATAAAGTTAATAAAGATCAATTTAGAAAAAATATTACAAGGTTTACCACTTATTATTTTCTGCATAGTTTTCACGTGAATCCCGAATGTAACAAACTACTTATGCTTTACAATATTTACAGAAAATTAACAAGTACCAGCTACAGTCATATAGCTAAGTTTTTTTTTTGGTAGGTGGAAATCATCAAAAATGACTCCTCCCGCTCTGGGCAAAAGGGAGTGTCAGACTTCTACTGACTAAAAACAACCCGTGTTCCTTCTTAGTCCTTTGTGTCCGCCGCGGTATCTCTTTCGAATAACCCGCAGATACAGTTACCATTGGCTGTCCGCAACTACGTCTGCGTTACTTTGAAAATTACTTGTGTATGTACACAATTCCTGATAGTTTGCGAGTTACGTGTGTATTTTTGTAAAGTTATCACGATCAAAGTCAGGTTAAGACGGAGATGTTCAACTTATTTGCAAAGTTTCTATTGGTTTATGCAATGTGTGCAAAATGTTTAGCAATGAAATCTTGCAGTTAATGTTCCAACATAAACATTTTATCTTGTTTTACATTTTTTTTTGTTTTATATTTTATATATACAACTAGCTGACCCACACAACTTCGTCTGCGTCACATAATATAGCTTAATATAACCTTTCTCGATAAATCGACTATCTAACATATTAAATTGAGTTAAATCGTACTCGTAACAAACAAAAAATCTTACCTTTCCTCTTTATAATACCTATTAGTTTAGATTGGCTACGATTATATTATTAAAGTAACAATTACTATAGGTATCTCTTACTGTTTAATATACAGTAACACCTTGTAAACATTATGGTGCAGTAAATATTTTGAATTTGAATTTCTCCGGAGCCCCCAGAGGCCAGAATCCCCACGTACCTACCGTACCGGACCGAATGACTGCCACGCGCTTAATTATTTTGTCGTCCGCATATTTTTACATTGCTAAATCTTCTAAGATATTTGTTGAAACTGTATAGAGTAAAAGGCACAAATATTTTATATTAAATTTCCGTGCTAACAAACACATTTATATAGATATAGATTAACACCATATGGGTTAAATAAGCTTCGCAAAATATAATTATTTTTAACCTAACATTTAAGTGAGTGATGATAGGTAAGCTACGACGACCACTACGAGTACTACGAGTATGCCTTTGATACTCTGTTTCTACAGAAATCTGACACTGTAATTTCACGGTAATTTTCTAGTTGCCTTGTCTGTTTCGTTTGTGATTCTTTTTATAACACTGCTTGACTGGCTCACCGAAGCAAATAATTCTTTGAAAAAAGAGAGAATTTAGTTGTGTTTGTTAACATCTTGTTTTTTTCTGTTTAAAAAAGAAGTAACAAATGCAGTTTTGGTTTAACTGTTGTACATTACTAGTTTATGCTCGTGGCTTCGCTCCCATTGTGTACTGAATTAATTTAATTTGTTCCCACTGGAATGTCATAAATGTAGTCTGTGACACTCGGGGATAACGTATCGGTTCCGAAAATTCTTTAACTAACGAGATTAGTTTAAGAACTTTCGGAACCGGATTAGAAGTTCCAAAGATAACCCAACATACAAATTTACAAGCAAATTTTACCTAATTAGCCTAATTGTAGTATGTTAATAAAATAATATACATGATATATCAAAAGTAGAAAGGTAATAATGGGTGTCAAAAAACCCAGCATAGTGCCTGAAGCCAGAGACCCGATTCACGATGACTTACAAATTAAATTATTACGTACTTACTAACCTGCACAACGGCACGTCCCACTGACTCTGGGAAGACGGTTTCACGGGCCCATCCGTATCGGGCCGGCTGCCTTTTTTTTGGAGGGTGGAAAATCATCAAATGACTCCTCCCGGTCTGGGCAGAGCAGAAGAGAGTGTCAGACTTCTACTGACTAAAAACCACCCATGTTCCTTCTTAGCCCTTAGTGTAACACACAACCCCGGCAGGCGTTGGCCGTTGCGCCCGCAGCGTTGCTGTCGCCGTCGACACGGCCTGTCGTCGTCATAAGACGAACGGATAGTGAGCAAGCCGATTACTCACCGTCCACAGGCCCGCGCCTACGATGGCCGGAAGCCAGCACGTGGCCCCCGACACCCAGAGCGTCTCCCGCGGCGGCATCGGGCAAGCTGCCTTAGTTTCCGTTAGATCGAAAATTGCATATTCAAGATACTGGTTTAAATTGGTTCAGTTGAGCTCAATTGATAGGCAATCTTAGAGAATGTGCTATTTTTACAATTGATTTTGTAATTGTTAATCTAACAGTATTCAAACGACAAAACTCCTTAAGGTGGAAGCGCTGAGGTAGACCGCGATAATTTCTTACGTTTTTTTGCAATTTGCAGGTCAGTGACATTTTTTATGTTGATTAAAATATGATTCGCGCACGTAATGCTTAATATGTATTTATAGAGAAATAACCATTAAAATCGTGAATACAATACTCTAGAGTTAATTAAATTCCATTCAGTGACTATTTGGTGAAAAAGGCATTCAAAGAGGTTTAATGAACTGTGAGGGTTGTATTGATGATTTTAATCATTATTACTCAGTTAAGTCACATTTGCGTGCATTGCATTTATAGGGCCGCGCGATCTGCCCGCTGGTTTCGAGGAAGAAGCCTTACATAGAGCGTATTTTTTAATTTTTTTAATCTTCTTTATTTAAGGGAATTTTGTGCACAATTGCGACGATGTCAATCCCATCGTGCTTTTACAAATTTTAATATTTACTTACTTCCTAGACTTATTTAACTTATAAAATACCCCAAACCTTAATCTGATAAAAGTATATAATATTTTTGCTGCTTCAGATGTAGGCTTAGCTAAAATACCATGGAACATTCCTACATCCATAACCGACAATTTCATCGTGTTTATAACTACATTTCTTTTATTACTATGCGTATTCACACGGTGTATTCCATCCGCAATAACAACGTGCGTTTCACGAACGGGCGAACAAAACGCGATAAAAGATACAAATGTAACAATCGGTTTGTTTCTTGAACTTACTCGTATGTACATCTTACAGTCAAGCATGTTTGTGATTTAGCTAGAATAAGTATTCCGAAGTTAATGGAACTTTAACATGTTGTTTGGGGGTACACTAAGAAGACAATTCTAAGTTGTCGACGTCGAGGACCCTGCTCCAACTTTAGAGCAAAAACATAGCTCACAATTTCTTATAGTACACATTTTTTGTACCTAAGAGATTCAGCCAATCAGTGTAACTCAACGTTACTTAGATAATTAAAAATAAAATTATTATTGATTACCATCATTTATAAAAATATAAAAAGATCTGCATAGATTTGTTTCAACTGCTAACCGTTGAGGAGTTGCACCTTCCATCATCAGCGCATCCACATGAGATTATGATTATCAGACGCAAATACTTGAACAGCTTCAGAAAATATATGGAAAACGTAATCAGTACCTATAAATTCAAGGGTTGCCTTCGATTTCTCAGGGATACTATCGTCAGATCCTGACTTAGTGACAATGAGACCATCTCAGGAGACCCTTTCAAACACAGAAAGATTTTTGAAAATCGGTATAACTAAACGATGATTACACCAACAGTAATAATAAAATTTACAGGGTGTAAAAGTACCCTTAACGCAAACGAAGGGCACTTGTTTTCCCTACCACTGCGATAATGTTTTTGTTCTAGACCATACCTTGGAACCTCCTAGTTACGGATATATTGGGGGTCAAAGTTTCAAATTTTTCACAGCTGTTTTTGTAAATACTAGTTTTTCAGGTTATAACTTTACTTCAATTAGCTCCATAACCCGTTTACTATTCAAAGCATCCACCAGCACAATGTTTTAACAGTGCTACATTGAGTTTTACCGTAAAATGTGAATTTTTACCCCCAAAAAAAAAGTCGTTTCCCTGCAAAAAATTTTGCGTTGGGGTACTTAGTTTGATGTACAGAATGCTTGGTTGACGGCTGTGTGATAGGTTGATTTACAGCCTGTATATTGGTATTATTTGACCGGCAACATTGGCAATATTGCCAATGCTGCTGACAATTTTGGTATTATACCGGCAGTGGCAACATTGGGGATATTTCCGGCAGTGGCAATATTGCCACCAGGCACATCACTCCCGCCACATCATTTTAGCGACGAGTAATTAAACATAATTGATTTCTTCCTTGTAATCTCTAGATTGCATTTGGATATATTAGCCAAGCGTTGTCTAAGCGAAATATTGAGGAATATGCAAATGAAAACGTGTCGTCTTGAAAATTTAAATAAACAGAAAAGATGTCAAATAAGACTGTCAACCACCAAAAAAGCGGATTTAAAGCGTTCCGTGTCACGAAGATGTTATAAACCATGTTCTTGAGGTTAGCGAAAATCTTTAAATTGCATTAAAATAGTTAAATACTATTTATTTTTATATATGTAGTTAAAGCGGATATTTTAATATAATGATAAATCATTGGGTTTAATACTACGATTGGGTGCCGTACTTTTTTTTTGCAACCGTAAAAAATTCCCTATTCACGCCCTACTCTTGTCAATTGACATTGACCCATAATAGGCATGATTTGACTCGCAAAACATATATCAAAATATCAATTATTTATTTTAATTTCAAGATTCTGGTTACATTTAAATATAATATTTTGTTTATTTACTGTAATAATTTGGTTACTTTTTTTGGTGTAATATGAATATCAGACTCTCCAAATCAGTAGGCCTAAAAATTTGTCGATAGGTCATTGAGGTATAATGAACTACGTACCCATAGGCCTCGGACTTGGCTTTAAGAAATATTTCTCAAACATCCTGGTTCCCTCACGATGTTTTCCTATAGGTACCGAAGCAAGTGATAATGAGAGAGTTACGTGCCAAGTGTTCGAACTCAAGACCAATGATTTGGCAGTCCGACTGTCACACCACTAGGCCGGATCCCGTTTTATGCTGAATATACAACTAACATGAAATGGCCATAACTGCGCTGAGCGAAGGGATCAGGAGAGTTACCGGATTGCATTATAGTGAAGCTTGATGATGAAAGCATAGGAAGCAGGCTGAAATATCGCGCTTGTTCTGTTGGGTCAAGGCAACGCAGTATTTTTCTCAATTTCTATGCTAGGCCATAACGGTAATTACATTAACTACAAAGGTCAATTCTCAATAAAATGTAACATTGCCATCAGAATTTCAAATGGAAATTAAATAGAAAAAAAATAATACTGTTTGTAATTTTAAATAGAGCTTACTTGAAGATATACGCTCACCAATGAAAAAATAATTATTCAAATAAACCTTCTCTGTAAAAATGTTATATGTGGTCATACATATTGCCCAGAGCTATGGGGATTATTATTTACCGTCAAGTTCAGTCGGTTAAAGCGGTGAGGTTCATAATGTATATTCATGTAAGTAGCTATCGCCGATACGAAAAGTAATTTCGATTTGTTTGTGCAAATATTTTTCTTAAGTAAAGGCAGTTCCACACCTGCGCACATGCAGTCGAGCTCACAGGCCGTGCAAGCAAGGCACTCGAATGGCTATGATCACTTCACATTCGAAGCGCGCGTTCCTCACACATGACTTAGTGTTATTCCATGTTCCTGAAATGCACTCGAAACAGACTTTTCGCGTTCACGTGAGGACATTATAACTATTTGTCTACAAACTAACTGCTCGCAAATATAATCCACAGGGATCCGTACTATATTCCTAAGAGGCACGTGAGTAACACTGCTTGTGCACGTGCACAAGTGTGAACGCACCTTAATATTATCAGTGTATTCTATGTAAATAAATAAAATTTAAGTATATTTATGTAATATCAAAATAACAAGTTTTTACTGAATGTATTTGAAAGCATTTACGGTACTCATAACAGAAACAGGATCCGTTTAAAGCGAGACGCATGGTAACGATCAATGTAACACTTGAGAGAAGGCCTATGAATAGCAGTGGACGAGTTTCGGCTGAAATAATGGTGATGATAACAAAGGTACATTTATTTTAAATTTTGTCTGTCTGTCTGTCTGTTTGTTCCGGCAAATATCCGAAACGGCTGGACCGATTTTGACGGAACTTTTAGAGAGCTGATGTTATAAGGTCTAACTTAAGCTCCTTTTTATTTTATAATATTATTGTTACGTGGAACCCGTCGGGGCTGCGGGTTGTTCGAAAGAGATACCGCGGCCTCGGCGCAAGGGCTAAGAAGGAACATGGGTGGTTTTTAGTCAGTAGAAGTCTGACGCTCCCTTTTGCTCTGCCCAAGAGCGGGAGGGGTTATTTGATGATTTTCCACACGGCAAAAAAAAATCCGATGAAAAAGGTAGTTTTCAAATAAAAATTTTACGTGAACAAAGGTAGCTGGAAATTACAGTACAACAGCCAAGAGCTAGGGAGATGTTTAAACAAATAGTAACACAAAGTAACCTGTGTGCTCCCAGAAGGTCGTCAAGAAATGTAACATTTTGTGTTGTTTTACGTGTGGGATCTATTTCCAGTCTAACCGGATGCAGCTGAGTACTATGTAATACTTACGACTTCTTATAATGACCTCTAAAAACCAGATACTTATTAACACCATACTCAGCAACACTCGGTATGTCATCATCATCATTATTTCAGCCACAAGACGTCCACTGCTGGACATAGGCCTCTCCCAGAAGGGGGGATTTGCCATAATCGCCACGCTTGGCAGGCGGGTTAGCGATCGCAGTATGGTTGTTACGAAGGCACAGAGAAAGCTGCTGCCCATTGTCTGGTAAGTCCCTTAGTCGCCTCTTACGACACCCACGGGAAGATATGGGATGGTGCTATTCTTTACGTCCGACACCATACGGATCCGGTCTCGGTATGTGACATCTAGTAACAAAAACCCATAAATGATAACCATAATACGGACGGACGGCACTGTTGGCACAGTGGCTCAAGCAATGGACTGCTGCGCTTCGTGTCGCGGGTTCGATCCCCGCACAGAACAAATATTTGTAAGGCCTACATATAGTTGTTTCGGGTCTGGGTATTTGTGTATGTGAGTTTAAATGTTTGTGAACGCACCCACGATACAGGAGAAATTCCTAGTGTGGGGCAACGTTTTTTAAAAATAGTAATAATGATAATGAGACCCACGGAAGACTCATGGAGGGAGGAGTCGCGATACGCAGTACATAGTCCATATTGCGTGCTTTGGAACTGCACAATAAACTTATACAATATGAGTAGATTAAGTAGGTACGATACGGACAAATAGGCAAGTACCTAATAAGACCCTACCTAGGTACATTGAATGTATACTACAAATATGTAGTTTTTGACCCACATCTTCTCTCGTTATGACATTCGAGGTTAATGAAGCTTCTCATTAGTGACAGAAATTTCTAAATCGGATCATTATTTTTATAGACCAAAGTTAAACATACAAACTACAACTCTTTATAATATTGTAGTACAAGTGTGCTCATTTATAACGTTTGTGAAATATCACTGAAATTAAACGAAACCGCCGCCATACGGCGCGCAGCGCCTCAATTTTGGCAGGTTTGACGGAAATGGAAAAGTCGTACCATAATGAAAAGTTTGCTCACTGAATACATGATAGGTGTAATTGAAATAACTGAACTCATGAAAAGAGGCAGTGTAGATCTGTTAACGGCATCTTTTTAAAAAGATATTTCAGTCTGGATGACTTATATTATTGATGGGATATTTGTTATGCCCAACAGTGAAGATGTTATGTAATTAATTATATCATTTATGTTATGTAATTTATATGAATAGCACAGCGATTCCCTTCATAGATAAATTGCTACTGAATTACAATTACAGGATAAAATGTTATGTTGCAGTAATGCACACCTAAACAATAATGATATGCGTACATGAGTATGACGTAGTCTCACGTAGTTAGTACGTCAAACACAGATGAATGTACAGCGTAGCTCGTACCTACATTATTCCGGATGGACATGGCACAGGCTACTTATTATTCGAGTACCACGTGACTGAAGCCCCGCAGAGAATTCAATGTAGTGTATAATTATTCAAATTATAAAAACAGAGCAACACTCGTACTTACTTATAATTACTAGTCGTAAAAATATGTCTTGGCCAATAATATGGATCTTAAGTTTGCAACATTTATTATTGTGCTAAACGATTCCGTATAGGTATTCAGGGTAGCCAAGCTGGGGAGAAACAAACGTGAGCATGTTATTTGTGTGTGTTTTTATAATATGATAAAGAGCTTTGCAAGATTTTTATGTGAAGGGTGGCCTGCCAATGTTCCGAAAATTTATTTTATTTCAGAACAAACAAATCTGATGGACGTTTAACTGTTTCAGATGCATAAGGCTATCTATCGAAGTAATCGGTTGTCATTCACTCCGAAGCAACGCCAATAGCTAGTGTGGAGAGAACGAACGAACGACGCGACGGTTCAGTTCGAACCAAAGAGTATAATAATAATACCTTATTACTTATATTACCTTAGGCTCGCATACCTTGATACATATATAGGAATATATATTAGAATATGTTTCAAGTTATTGTATGTATAATTGTATATAATACTTTTTAAATTTTCTTCAAACATTCATTTCCCTAAAACAGCTCTAAAGTATTATTACTTAATTTTATAAAAAAATTAAAAAAGCAAACAATAATATACGTTATTTATATATACAAAATGGTAGGTCGAAACTTGTAATATTCATATTAATATTTATATCTGTATTTAGTTTTACTTTATAAAGTATTTAGATTGTAGTTCTATCTTTGTATGATTTAAAAAGCTTGTATTTTCTAATATGTATTCTGTGGAAAATGTTGTTGGTAACACATTTGCTCATACTTGCCTTTATTGTTATTTTATGTTTAATGTAATGTGTCACTGTTTGTTTTCCCCAATAAATAAAATAAAAATACCATGGCAGAAGAGACCATCTTGTGGCATTTTGAAGCAATCAAATTCGAAACGCCCTCTTGATTTCTTTCCCCGGAACTAAAACTCTATAGGTATACGTAGACAGAATTAATGTGTAAAGGTACACCTTCTTACGTATATACTCGTATATATCTATGTGTCAATATTTGTTTACTTTTAGGTGATCATTCAAATTTTCTTGGATTTTTGAAAACAGCAGCTGTTTACGTCGTATAATGATCATAATGCGATTTGCGAATATAATGATGATACATTTAATAAATTACGATCATTAAAACGTATTAATTGATGGAGTTATACATCGAACGAACCATCATTATATTCGCGAACTGCATTTTGATCAACTTATGATGTAAACACAGCTTCTATTTGGAAAAAATTAAGAAAGTTAAAGAAAATGTTTTAATATTTTTCAGAAAACGGTTATTCAATAATCAGGAAACTATTCATGAAAAGAAATTATCGTACTTTTTACAAATTACGACCATTATGTGATGTTGCCAGAATATGTTACACAATAAGTATTTTCGTGACAATGTTGCAATAATTGAAATACTGGACAGCTTTGAAGTACACACATCAAAAGTGTCTAGGGATCAACATATATTTTTGCAATAACTTTTCTCCTGATTGATATTAATTAAAATTTTCTTTAAGGATTCATCAAGTAAAGTGTTTTCGTTTGTCACAGTAACGATAAACCAAGTCACCTTTGCATTAATAAAGAAATTTGCCATTTTCCTAATAAAGGGATTTTTGACATTTGAACCACTAACATTAAAGTTCGAAAAAAAGACTGAAATAACAGTTTTCTTTAAAATTTTATTGGGTAACTTAAACAATTAATAATCCGTGTTTCTACCGCGAACACTAACAACACAAGAACATCGGTTTGGCATACTCAAAATGAGTTCTTCCAAATCACGCTGTGGAATGGCCGCCCATGTTCGTTGCAACAACAAAAAAAGGTCTTCTTACGACTGGATACCCTCCATATTCGGCAGAGCTCTTCTCTGTAGCATATCCCATGCATGCTCAATCGGGTTCAAGTCTGGCGACTGAGCAGGCCAGGGCAGGACATTGATGTTAGCTGCGGCGAGAGTCTGTCTTACAACTCTTGCGGTGTGCGGTCGTGCATTATCATGCATTAACTGAAATAAGGGACCGATTTGCACTTGTAGAGGAACGATGACGTCTGATACAATCGTCTCAGCATAAATTTGAGCGTTGAGGTTGCCTCTGATCCAAATCAACTCAGTTCTTCCGCCGATCCAAATACCCGCCCATACCATGATGGTTCCACCACTATAAGGATGGACTTCCTGGCAGGATTTTAATCGCTGTTGGCGTCCAGGGGTTCTCCAGTGTCGTATACGTCTTGTATCCGGTCTCATACCAAAACGAGACTCATCAGAAAAGCACACGAAACGCCATTGTTCTTCTGCCCAATTTCTGTGTTCAAGAGCCCATTGATATCGAATCCTACGATTGTGCATTGCTATAGGTGGTACCCGTAGCGGTCTTCGGGAATGAAGGTTCACTTCATGCAAGCGGTTTCTGACTGTTTGGTCGCTAATTAAGTTCCCTGAAGAGTGATGAAGCCTCACGGCTAACATCATGGCGGTTATTGTTGGAGCTCTTCGAGTTAAGATTTGAATGTATCGGTCTTGTCTCCGTGTGGTGCAGCGATACCGTCCTCCATGGCGCTCAGCCACGGTACCAGTGCTTCGGTAACGTGTCCAAAGTCGACTGATAACACTCTGACTTGTATTCAGAGCTAAAGCCACAGTACGTTGCCGGGAACCAGCTTCTATCATTCCCACGGCTCTGAGCATTTCTTCCCTGCTTAAATGACGTCGCCGCTCCATAATAACGTTGGTTTTAATCAGTAGTAGGGAAACAGTAGCACTAATAATGTCTTCAATGCGTTGTATGTTTTTATAGGGAAAATATTGACAGCTGATTTTCATCTTTTACTCGAATTTGATTCACAGTTCCTGATTCAAATTATGAAATGCACCAAAAAGGATCCATATAAATTTATAAAATCATAAATTTATTACAAAGCCACATCTCAATCTCAAGAAATCCGCATAAAAATGCTTGATCCCTAGACACTTTTGATGTGTGTATTAAATAGTAATGAAAATATTTAACAATGATTATATTATTATTTGAGAAAAATATTATTTATTAAATTAAAGAGGTACTTAAATTATTTAATTTTCGTTTTTGCACTAAAGTTGTGATCAACAATATGAAACCAAGGAAACTAATAGTTTCTGGGGTAAATAATGTAGATGGCGACTCTTTATTTACTGAAGTTGTGCTTGTTCTAACTGTCTCCCCCCTGGGCCCTGATTCGAACCCAAGAAGCAATCCGTTTGCTTCACAAATACGCGCTACGATTTTGGTGGAGTGTCCAGCGATTAAGTAACATCATCATGATTATACAGTGTGTTAGGTTACACGAGGAACTTACTGAGTGAAGGTATTCAGTGTTCGATGCTCGTACCAAATATGTAAAGAACTTGAAAGCTTAATTTGTGACCTAATTGTGCCATGCCCCGCACGCTCTCCAGATCTCACTTTATTAGACGTTACTTATTCGCCGTTGTCCTACGCCAGATTTATAATATGAAGGGAAAATGGATTATACCTAAAATTCATTGACCCGCGTACAGTTTCTGTAATAAGCGCAAGGGTTGCAACACTTTTCCAAAATATTTGGTATGGTTCTATCTTTCATTTATCAGTGTTTTATTTTTGATCATATTTTTATTAGTATCATGTAAGCAAATTCGCAATAGGGCGAATTTAAATATGTCCCTCGTTTAACTAACACACTGTACTTTGTGGAACAATTCTCCTCCTCGTTTGATTCTCCAAGCCCGACGTACTAGTAAAATCGACTTGGATTGAAATGAGAGTGTGGACTGTCCTGACGTCCCTTTATCGATAACTGGTATCAATACAAACAAGTTTTGTTCATGACATAATCTTCTAAAATTAAATACACATCGTCACATTTTCGAAATATAATCTTTGAAACTTATGTTGATGGTTGTAACTTTTATGGTAAGCCATCAAAGTTACAATATCTTGGAATCATGAATCATGCTTCAGAAGATTTTCTCGCCTACAATGTTTGTATTGTGCCAGCTACTGATTAATACAGGTGTTGGAAAATTCCTCAGCCGAAACACAGGTTTAATGCCAGGAAATGGCGGAAGTCAGGCACTCCAAATAATTCAAAGTCTTTTGAATATGAATTTTGATCAGAATGTCAAAAGAATCTTAATATCGATTTTCACATTTAGCTCTTATAATATGCCAGAACGCCAGAGATGGAGGGTTGAGGAATTCTAGGTACTCAATGATTTAATACTACATACAGAATGAATCTACCAAAATGCTGCAAAATATTTACCATGAAGCATTTTGTTCCTATGGCTTTTTTATCAGAAAAATCTGGACTTACAACAAAACATTCTGTATATTTCAGGACGCCAGCGTTGGAGAGTTGGGGAGTCGTAAATAATGTTTCAATGCCACTTATATATTATTATGTACTAAAAACGCCCATAGTAAGACAGATCCCGCAACAGTAAATCACTGCTGAAAACATAACTAACGATGAATACATTAAAATTCATGTTTAGGTATCATGGAATTACTTATATTAACTTATATAATGTTTTGTAGATGACAGTTATTTTTTAATTAGCCGAGCCTGCAATGACTTAAATATACATAGATTATTTAGTTGGTAATGTCATAAGAAATCGGAGTGATCAGGATCCACAGCGCATTATGTTTTTCCTACTTTACCGCTATTATTTTCTGATTAATTTCGTTGCGGGATCTAAGACAGTCAAATCGTTTCGGAGTTCGTCGAGCTTCACTGTCTCGGCGCTTTACTGGTGGTCACACCACTGTTGATTCTGGCTTTCAGAAGTTACAGTGGTTAGGTTAGGGAATATGGGTGTATACAAAGTGGGTTTTTTTAATATGTGAACATATCTAGGGTTACATTCTATAACCAAAAATAATACGACGAAAATACATAGTTTTGGAGGTGTCTAAGTTTTATAAATAAACTATCTGACCCGCGCAACTTCGTCTGCGTCACAATAATTATGAGAGAGAGAGAAAGGTTCCCGTCGAGGCTGCAGGTTGTTAGCAAGCGATACCGCGGCTTCGACATGAACAGGTTAAGGAGGAACATGGGTGGTTTTTAGCCAGTAGAAGTCTGACACTCCCTTTCGCTCTGCCCAAGAGCGGGAGGGGTTATTTGATGATTTACCACCAGCCAAAAAAAAAAAGAGAGAATGGTTAGATTTATTTGCAGCTGAATTATTTTAATGCTGTGATATCTCCTAAAATATTCATTTAATTATGTGTGATATACGCACAAAACTATATGGTACAGTCAGCCCCAGAAATGTGTTCAGAAGGATTAATTTTGTTATCTCCAGAAGGATAAATTTGTTCTACTATTGAATTTCCCGTCGGGGCTGCGGGTTGTTCGAAAGAGATACCGCGGCCTCGATACAAAGGGCTAGGAAGGAACATGGGTGGTTTTTAGTCAGTAGAAGTCTGACACTCTCTTCCGCTCTGCCCAGAGCGGGAGGAGTCATTAAAATTTAATGATTTCCCATCCCCATTAAAAAAAGGACTCTAAGTTTCACCAGGTTCTGAAAACTCCATAAGCCTATTCTTGTAGGGCAACACGTTTAACATCTAGTGAGATATTCATTTCAGTGACTGCATGTCAATGTCAAAAATATAACAAGTAAACTATTTCTGACATAGTTATGGAGTCTCTGTTAGCAACCATTCTTAATTAAAACTGCTTTAGTTATTGAAACGATTTGTAACTTACAACATAATTTAAAATGATGTACTGATACTGTTAGTCTATATCACCCCACTGCCGGCCAACTAACAACATAATTAACAACAACAATTTAAAGATATATAAATACCAAAATACCGAAGCACTTTTATTCAAATCACAAAAGAGAATACAACGATTACAAAATGTGCAATTGAAGTTAGCCCATGCAATCTGCAGACAAGGGTAGCGGAAATCGAGCGGAACCTGTTTACCTTGCCGGCTCTGCGTTCCGTACGCCCCTGTGCACAAGGTAAAGGAATGGCGCTGATACTCCTAATGGGTCTGACTACCGTCGGCCACCGTACATTGAATATAAATTGCCGGTATATGTACATAACTCGTCTCCTTCCGTGTCAAAATGTTTTACCGCCAATATGTAGTCAGCTACACGGCTCTCTCATTCACTTCTTTAAAGTTCTGAAATATTCAGGTGTTTGTGCAGGATAGGTAAGAAAGAAGGCCATATTCTATAAAAAGGTATCAACACTGGATATTGTTTTATGTAGGTATTTCTTTGCAAGGGCAAACAACAAGTTGCACTGCTAAAGGGCTCAGGCCGGATAAAAAATAAAAAATCTATTTTCATTGTCTGATTCGCGGAAATTGTTATTGTGGCTACTTGTACCCCAAGAAACCTCTGATACCCAACTATATTTGATCATTATCTTTTTACACCCGGTAAACGACACAATACTCTTTTAAATTGCAAGACCACGCGCTTCAACGTTAACTGATAAAATACAGGTAAATTCGTATTTCAATTTTAGTTTTTGGTGTAACCTTTGCAATCGACTTCGTGCGTTTGGATGGGGTAAAAAGTATCTTATATCCTAACTCAGGTCAAATGCACATATAATATCATCGAACGGTTCATTTCCGAAAAAAAAACAGAGAGATAGAATGAGTTTGTTCAAAATAGAATTTGTATTTGTAATATCAAAATCATACGGAACTTGTAGCAAAAACTCTTTCAGTTCCAGCGACTTTTACTGGCTAGACAGCTGATGTTCTAAGGAGCTATTAAGCTACTTTTATTTGAACTGCCACTCGGGTCGATCTTTAGGTAAAGCTGTGCTTGCCTAGGTCAGTCTGTGGATGGGTGACCGCCCGACATACCGAGTTTCCTCCGTGCCTCGGAAAGCACGTTAAGCTGTTGGTCCCGGCTTCCATATTTAGATATTTGGCAGTCGTTACAGGTAGTCAGTAAACCTGAAAGTCTGACAACCAGTCTTACCAAAGGGTATCGTATTACCCAGTATTAACTGGGTTGTGGAGGTCAGATAGGCAGTCGCTTCATGTAAAATACTGGTATTCAGCTGCATCTGGTTAGACTGGAAGCCGACCCTAACATGGTTGGGAAAAGGCTAGCCAGATGATGACCGTGTCATAAAATGAAAACCCTTGAAATTAGTAACCACATCCGATGAAAATGGAAGTAATCTTTTTTGTCATCATTTCTCGTGAAGAAATTATGTCGCTGGTAACAGCTAGATTATAATGTATAAGTATGGATTTACACACACGAATGATGTTACTGTGTTGATATTTCAGCTTTATTAGAATATTAGAGTTATAATTGGAGGCCTAGGTGGGTCTGTGGATGGGTGACCACCCATAACATACCGAGATTCCTCCGTGCCTCGGAGAGCACGTCGAACTGTTGGTCCTCGTTGTGATATAGATCTTTGACAGTCATTACAAGTAGTCAGTGACCTGAAAGTCTGACAAGTATTACCCAGTATTAACTGGGTTGTGTAGGTCAGATAGGCAGTCGCTCCATGTAAAATACTGGTATTCAGCTGCATCCGGTTCGTCTGGGTCTAATAATAGGGGCCGGGATGAAAGCATTCTTGGTCCAATTTAGATCTTGGTCCACCTGTGTGCCAAATACATCAAGCTTTTAGGTGTTATTCATTTTGTTAATCAAACAAGCATCCCCACAGCGAAATTCACAAACTTTGACTTTGATATCTGAGAGTATGTTTAATATGTATATACATAAAGACGAAGTTGTACTACCTACATCAATATCGAAGTGATTTTACTCGAGTTTCAAAGTGGGCACATGATGCTGGACTGGTTCTCAACGCAAGTAAAACTAAAATCATCCATGTCCACTAAAGCACATTACACCTTTTAATATAATCGCACACAATCACGGTTGTCTTCACTCCACTCCGTTGGGTACGTCATGTCGATGTGAGGCAATTGACCAAGTTACGCACCACACCTACCTTGGATTAGTCGTGGACAATCGGTTTAGCTGGACTTTCCACGTGGACTCAGTCTGTGATAAGTTGCGGACTATACTGGCAAAGTTCTACATTTTAAAATATAAAGTTCCCTTCAAAATATTGCTCAATATGTACAATGCCTTAGCAGAATCAATTACAGCCTACGGAATTACTAGCTATGGGCGAACATTTAAATCATACACTGAAAGAATTTCCAAACTGCAAGTTAGACTATTAAAACTCATCGTACCCAGAAAAATTAAGCTCCAATGTAAAGATAATGTCGTCGGATTATTTCAATACTGTAAAATTTTGCCCGTACAGACTAGAATCGACATGGCCCTCTTAATTGAGCAATTTAATAACCAAAGCATTCAAATACCTATATCACATAAAATAACAACAAGAAGTGTCATCATTAATAAACTTATAGTACCTCAGACGAGAAATTATTATGGCAGGCAAACAGTAAAATATCTAATTCCCACAATAATAAACGAAATACCAAAAATCATAAAAGACGAAACAAATCAGAAAAACTTTAGGCAAAAATACAAAAAATACTACCATAACTGCATAAACAACTTAGTACCTATAAAAAAGAATCAACCTGTATAGCAAGCACTCACTTACGGATGGATGTTGACGGGTAGTTGCGTGCAAAATATTATTCATGTACCTACATTTTTACTTATATTTCTTTTTAGTAATTAAGCAGTGTTGTTAAAGCGAATGTGAGTATCAATCCAAGAATGTATGTTTAAATAAAAAAAAAGTAGGTAGTACAATTTTGGGAAACATATACAGCTGCCTCTTTGGTCTAGTGCTTGCATTCGCGATTGCTAAACATGAGGCTTCGATTCCCACGTCGTTGGGCAAATCATTAGTGGGTTTTTCCATCAGGAATGTCTTAATAGCAGCCACAAAGTCTTGTATAATAGGCTCACCTCCTATTACAGTGAAACTTAAACATAACTGGCCAACGGGTGTATTAGGTACACCTCTGCCTAAGCTTTCAGGGATTATAGGCGTCATGTTACATTTTATTATAAAGCACGAAAACGTTGCCATTTTGTTTTGGTTAGTAAAACGCTAAAAACATGTGCTCTTAAGTTAATATAGTTTTCATTTATCCACCATACGACCCCTGCTGACAAATGATCAAAATGTAATACGATTCTTGAACATATTCACCCAGAAAACAAATTATCGTCTTAATATGATTTCCAAGTTTAATATAAATTCTTTTACTGCATGCTATTCACATATTGAAAAATGGACGTGGATATATTTGAAAAATATGATAACATGAAGAATTTTATCCGAGGCGATCCTTACCTATCACTTCGACATACCTATCGCCCTCTTCGGAATTCTATAGCGAAGGATCTTTAACTTAATAATATTGAGCTATTGAGCTTTTGATTGTGACATTGATTGATTTTGTTCTTGTGACAAATTTTGTTTTTATTTATGTGAATTTAATTTGGTATGGATTTTTATATCTGAATAAAGCAAAATTATTACTAATACTAAAAGGTAAGAAAGAGTTCGTGGTTCCAATAAAAGTGCCTACACAGTATAGACCAGCCACCGCTTTTATACCTGTCTACAATAATAAACAGATCCTCCGGGAATCGTCGAACATGGCAATCTGACATGTCAATTCCGAAACAGAAAGTTATTACCAATAGGCAGATTGGAAAGTTTCCAATTCATAAAATAGAAAGTAAACTATGACGGCAATAGCAGATATGAGAGGGGAGGGATATCTGAA
This sequence comes from Diarsia brunnea, assembly GCA_949774965.1. NCBI lineage: Eukaryota > Metazoa > Arthropoda > Insecta > Lepidoptera > Noctuidae > Diarsia > Diarsia brunnea. The sequence continues at coordinate 16,791,075 of OX458996.1, forward strand.
TTGGTTTTGAAAGTGGACATCTCTACACATTTTTGCAAGTACATCATCAATTGCTCGCAGAATGGATGGCCGATGGGGCCGCAAAGTTCTGGATTGAGACCGCAAACTGGAAGATGCTGCGTTGGAAGGGCTACCACTAGGTGGGCCGTTGATCCGGTGAAGGTTGCGGAGATGCGCTCGGTGCGAGATGCACAGGACCGGTCAATGTGGTGACACTTGGGGGACGGCTATGTCTAACAGTGGACATCTTTCGGCTGAAATGATGATGCTAATTAAATGACCAAATCGTTGTTTGTTGCAATCTCGAGGGCGCGTCATCCTTACTAATATTATATATTTATATATAAATATTATAAATGCGAAAGTAACTCTGTCTCGCTTTCACGCCAAAACTACTGAACCAATTTAAATGAAATTTGTACACAGAAAGTCTAGAGTCTGGGAAAGGCCATAGGCTACTTTTTAATGCGAAAAAACAATGTTAGGGGTTGAAAGGGGGGATGAAATGATTACTTTTGGTAGCGATAACTGACACCCACGCTGAAGTCACGCGCATCAGCTAGTCATTTATAAATTGTATTGCATCAACATTTAAAACAATACCATTACATGTCAGTCCTACGCTCATCTCGCAATACTGCAGAAAAATTAACAAAACAGACGACAACATCTTCGTCCATTCGTCCGCGAACACATCAAAATCGGGTTTAGCGTTCAAGAGAGCGTTGAGCGCAGCAATTGAGCGGGGGACGAGAGACTGGGCCTGAGCGAGGCCCGGTTCAAATTCCAGGCACACAGCGAATACAAGGGACGTTTGGAAGTTATTTTCATTTACTTATTTGTCAAGAATTCTTCCGTGAAGAATTCTTCCTACTATCCTATCCTACTATCATACTAATATTATAAAAGAAAGAGCAAGCCCATTCCAAATTAAAAAAAAAAAAAATGCGAAAGTTTGTAAGGATGGATGTATACAGATAGATGATGATGGTGTGTGTGTTTGTTACTCTTTCACGCAAAAACTACTGAACGGATTTGAATGTACACAGATAGTTTATAACCTGGATTAACACATAGGATACTTTTTATTCCGGTAGTATGATTCCGTGGGACAACTATCGAACTCTATGCGGGCGAAGCCGCGGGCGTAAGCTAGTATTAAAGATATCTGAAAGTATGTCAATAGCGGTAAGCACTACTTACATTCTGGAAAAAATGCAATCTCTGAGGCTTTAGCAGTGGCGTTATGATTTACTAATATAATATCACGCCTGTCATCCTGGAAGGATAAGGCAGAGGATGACCTAATTGAACACCCACATTTTGTCAGTTTTGTTAAGTCCCATGTAATAGGGTGAGTCTTTTGCCATCAACAGAGTTCAAGTACAGATTCCATGACGGCTACTGCAAAAAAATTTGATCTAAAAACCAATAAGACTTTGCCCGACCTGGGAATCAAACCTAGGCCTTATGCACAGCAGTTGCGCTTGCGACCACTACACCAACAATATTATGTGGTATTTATTTAAACAATTCCCTTACCATATTTGTCATTATATGAACCGTAAAACCAGTCGAGCGTGGCTGGTTTCAATTTGGTTTCAATGGACAGTGTACTGTAAGCCAGCCTTTGAAACTGAAATACATTGTCGCTTGCAGGCATAGCATGAAAACAAAAAACATACAAAGTGTACTTAGGTAGATTTTGCTATACATTCAGTCAAAAAATTATCGGGAATGGATGATTTGTTTATGGTTACAAATTCAAATTTTTGTTTGTTTGTCGTTGTTAGATTGGCACAACTGTTTTGCATTTTAACGCGGAGTTTGAGTTGCATCTGTTTTTATATACAGTGCTATTTTTAGTTATATCATATCTAGTGTGTATAGTGAATTTTATAATGGTCAAAAACATCGAACAAAGAGTTTTTCTTAAATTTTGCGTCGCCAATAGAATTTCGTGTTCGGAGTCACTGAAAATGTTACAGAAGGCTTACGGTAAATCGACTTTATCAAAAACACGTGCTTATGAGTGGTACAATGCGTTCAAGAGCGGTCGAGATGTGATGGAAGATTTGCCTCGCTCTGGTAGGCCATCAATGTTTGCAATTGAAGTTAACATCGCAAAAGGAAATTATAGTAACTGAAAATCCTCATTCAACTTTGAGAGAGATCGCCGCCGATCTTTCTGTATCTAACGAGTCGATCCGTACTATTTTTATTAACAAATCATTTGGGTATGAAACATGTTACCGCTTGGCTAGTCCCAAAAGACCTGATTTTTCTCTAAAAACTCAATCGCATGAGAGTCGCTGAGGATATGCTAGAACGAGTCAATTCCGACCCAACATTCATGAAACGCATTGTTACTGGTGACGAGACGTGGGTTTACGAGTTTGACATGCAAACTAGTCGTCAAGCTTCGGAGTGGCGCCTTCCAACTGAACCAAAACCGAAAAAAGCACGCCAAAGTCGATCAAAAGTCAAAGTCATGTTGACTGTTTCCTTTGACTATCGTGGTGTTGTGCACTCGGAATTCTCGCCAGAAGGTCAAACGATAAATAAAGAATATTATTTGAGTGTTATGCGGCATTTAAGAGAGCAAATTCCACGAAAAAGGCCTGATTTGTGGAATGAAATTCTTGGATTTTGCACCACGAAATGCGCCTTTGCACAAGGCCATCATTATGAACGAAGTTTTGACCAAACACACAACAAATACCATCGAGCAACCACCATATTCACCAGATATGGCTCCAGCCGACTTTTTTCTTTTTCCTAAACTCAAATTACCACTTTGTGGCACCCGTTTTCAATCGGTGGAAGACATAAAGAAGAATTCGCGGCGAGAACTGAACTCAATTCCGGAAACAGCGTTTAAAAAATGTTTTGATGATTGGATTATTCGTTGGCGTAAGTGTATCGTTTCTGAAGGAGCATACTTTGAAGGTGATAAAATAAATTTGGATGAAAAACAAACATTTTGTGTATTATTGATGTTTTCCCGTTACTTTCGTGACAGAACAGTATATTGAGCAAACGTTCTTTCAATTAATAATAACACAATAAATCTATAGGTTAATCAATTTATATAATTTTCAACGTATCATAATCAGTTTCAACCAACCAGAATTCCTTTCCTATGAGTTCGTTATTCATGGAAATGTAAAATGAACGTACTTTTCTGGTGTTGGTTTATCCATGATTAAATTTTACATTGTCGAGTTGTCAAAAGAGAACGTTGTATTCAGATCAAAGAGCAGCAGTATTCACAAAATACAAAAAAATTAAACAAGTAACGTTGAACTAACGAGGCAGACTCGAGTATTCATAAAAACTAACAGGAACGATGTTAGTAGTGAAACATTCCTGTTAGGACGCGCGGTTCAGGCCTCGCTCACATCCATTTACGAGACTCCGCCGCGCGGCTCGACCTCACGGTGCCTCGCGGCCCTAGTGGGGACGCGCCTTAACCTGACTTTGGTGCATGTAGTAAAGTGAAAAAACAAAAACCATTTGTAATATCGTGACTAAATACTAATTTTTGTTTGATACCGTCTTCTAATCACTTAATAATAATTATAATGAGGTAAATTAACACTTAAACCTATTATCTCAACGTTTATGTCACTGATCCTCATACATAACAATACAAAATATACGTTTTTGTTAAACAATAAGCCAAGTTAACTCATTAGTACGGGTTTCAACACTTGTGGCATTAACCGCTACGAGGCCTACGCCGTAGCCATAAAGCTCGTAGCGCTACGCAATATTGTTAGAAGTGTTTGCCATGTACAATTATGTTAGCCACACAATCATGACTGTCACGATATTTTTGGCAATTGGTTATTTGACTACTGTTAAAAATTCACGAACATGTTATGTTATTTCAAAGAACTAACTGAAATAACACGATGTGTGAAAAAAGTAATTAAATTGATAAAGAAATTGAGTAGCTACATGCTTTAGAAGTTTTTGGTGGGGTCACTTTCTATCTTTGTAGCGCGAAACGGCCATTTGTACTACGCATTTGTACTACGGCTATTTGTTTCTGTGCCTTTGTCTAGCACGTCATTTAAAATCAGTTAAAACTAAGCCATTTTACAAGCGTTTATTTTTTTGATCGATTTTATTTCATTTTTCACATATCGTGTTATTTCTGTTAATTCTCTGAAATAACATTACATTTTAGTGAATTTTTAACAGTAGTCAAATAGCCAATTATAGTAGTATTTAAACTTTTATGAAATTTTGTAATTAAGTAAAAAAAAAACATAAACCAGAAAAATAAAAGTCTCCAACTTATATGAAAAATAAAAGTCTCAAACTTATATGAAAAATTAAAGTCTCAAACTTATATGAAAAATAAAAGTCTCAAACTTATATAAAAAATTAAAGTCTCAAACTTATATGAAAAATAAAAGTCTCAAACTTTTATTTTTCATATTGAAACGCAGACGTTTAATTTTTTCCACAATGAGGAAATATATATTTTAATTTATTACTGGTTTATGTTTTATTTTATATAGGCCATTTTTGTTTTCGTTTTTCGGTCGCTATACTCAAGAGACAGGAGCTTGTGGTTTAATAATAACTGCCACCATGGGTAAATCTTTAGGTAAAGCCGCGCTTGCCTAAGTTGGTCTGTGGATGGGTGACCATTACATACTGAATTTCCTCCGTGCGGAAAGCACGTGAACACTGTTGGTCCTGGCTGCTATTTATAGATCTTTGGCTGTCGTTACAAGTAGTCAGTGGCCCGAAAGTCTAACTACCAGTCGCACTCGGCTGCATCTGGTTAGACTGGAAGTCGACTCCAACATACATAGTTGGAAAAGGCTAGGCAGATGAGTACTATACTTACGATATCGTAAGTGTAGGACTCATCTGCCTAGCCTTTACTGTATAACCCAACACAGCGGTTTTATAAATTTGTCTCTCATTATACTCTTGTATTGTCCCGTCCGTATTATTAGTTTGATATGATATCGTATTTTCTGGAGCAACCTTCTTCAGGAATACGTCCGCAATATGATTTGTTTTTGTATCGAAAAAAGCCACATCCAATGTCAATGTCATAGGTGTATGGATGTTGTCAGACGGAACGTGTGAGAGATTATAGGGCGACCTTCGTGCACAACAGTAGAAATATTTGCGTGATACTTCCTAGCCGTGCCACAGTCGCAGTTTGAATCGGGGTGAATGCGAAAAAATGTTCGTAATATGTTCATTATTGTTCATTATATTAAAAAAAAAGTACTATAAAGGTTCGCGAGATATTTAACAAAATCGCGAAATTTGACAAATTTGATTTCAACGTCACCAAAACGCAAGAGTGTCTGTTCACCGCCAAAAGGAGTTCGTTCAATCTGGCCCCTAGTTTACGGAGTGCGTCTGTACAAATTACCGACAGTCTCGAGCTTCTTGGCACGAAGTTGAGCGCAAATCTGAACTTCGGCGCCTACATTGATAGCGACAAAGCTGGGTATCCTAAATAAGGTTAAGCGGTACTTCAAGCCTGGACAGCTTTCAATATTATACAAAGCTCAAGTCCGAGCCAGGAGGCCAATTGGTGACGATAAGTTGGTTGCCAAGCTACATAGCCTGGCCCACCGCCGCCAAGTTGCATGTCTGTCGGTCTTCTACAGACTGTACTTTGGAGAGTGTGCGCAAGAGCTCCACGGGCTGATTCCACCATCTCCCTTCTTTCATCGGGAGACTAGACGTACTACATGTTATCACCCATACCTTGTCGATGTTCCACACATTCGAACGAAGCGCTTTGCTAATTCTTTTATTATACGCACAGCCAAGGAGTGGAATTCCCTGCCTGCGTCCGTTTTCCCGAGTTCATATTATAACCCCAATCTATTTAAGTCGCGAGTTAATAGGCTTCTTCTAGGTAAGCTCGTTCCATCGTTGACCTCATCTCTGAGGATAGGGCAAGATTGAGGTCAAGAGTAAGCCCACTTCAATAAAAAGAAATAAATAAAAAAAGATATTTTCCTTAGCCTAGTAATAAATGTGTGATGTAGAAGTTTATAGTATAGTCAAACTATAAATGCAATCTTCACATTTTAACTTTTTTGTTAATTGTTTTGATACAAATATCCAAATATTATACAACCTACTATCAATTTTATTTCGACTCACATGTAGGTAGAGAGATGATTCGTGGTCAAACATTGAATACGTCGATAGTGTCAAGTCTGCGCATAAAATTGTTTTACTCTTTGACATGAACATGACACGAATTTTATTCGGAGTTTATATTAATTATTTCTCATTACAAATAGAACAAACACACATTTGCAGTATTTCTCGTCATCAATAGTATAAACAATAGACATACAATTATTTACCATTGAGTTTGTATATAAACGAGGGATATATTAAAACCGCTATAGGGTATTGTAGTGTATATCTATTTAATAGATTATGTAAACACTGTCTCACAACCACAAGTGGTCAGGGGAGCTGTCCCTAATGACATCTGTCGGTTACATGATGGCGGGAAGTTGGAAGTGAAGTGATCCTGGACTAAGGCTTGGTGGTCTGGTGTGAGCCTGTGATACTTAGTTAATTGTAAAATCAACCGATTAGGTCTGTTACTAGTGGATACTACAGGTATACTTACATAACACTAATAAAAATATGTACAAAAAAACACTGATAAAATTAACAGACAGAACCATACCAAATATTTCGGAAAAGTCTCGGAACCCTTGCGTTAATCACAGAAAATGTGCGCGGCTCAATGACTTTTAGGTATAATCCATTTCCCCTTCATATTTTAAAACTGGCGTTGGACAATTACGTCACAAATTAAGGTTATAGTTTTTTTTACATATTTGGGACAAGAATTGAATACTGAATACCCACCTTCAATATGTCCCTCGTTAAACCAATTTTTTTTTTATTGGGAGGTGGGTAACCATCAACTAAACCCTCCTGCTCTGGGCAGAGCGAAAGGGAGTGTCAGACTTCTACTGACTTAAAACCATCCATGTTCCTTCTTAGCCCTTTGTGTCGAGGCCGCGGTATCTCTTTCGAACAACCCGCAGCCCCGACGGGCGTTTTAGGCAGCTGAAATTTTACACAGAGTTTCCCTTTATTATGTAAAAAAGGAATTAGGAACGGTTTTTCGAAATCAACCCTTATGGTAGGTAAATTGGGGATGTTTTGTACGGAAAATCGTCATTTTTGTAGTTTAACCGACAACCACGTGGACGAAGCCGCGGGCAAGAGACGTGCAAAATTGTGTATAACCTCGCGAACGAGAAATTCCTAGCATTACATTGTAGGTTTGGTGTCAAACCAAAAAACAGAGTTGTATCGGTTTTTCCTGAAACAGATAAAAGGGGACTCGAGTGTGTGAGCGCCATGTTAATATCGCTTTTGACGAAAAACGCTTTGAGTACCGCATTGCAATTCCTGTCGCTTTTTGTCCACTGCGCACTGGCCAGGGTTTTAAATGACAGCTCTCATTGACACGTTTCGACTGTGGTTTGGGAACTCGAAAATAATATTCGTTGTCAAATATTCACACTTTGCCTTTACCCTTTTCCAAATATTATATAAACGCATTCATGTTACTCACTACACGGTTCAGGCTATATATCAGCCAGTACATGGGACTCACAATAACACCTCATGGTAATGAACATTATTTTTTTTGATATGAATGAGAAAGGAGTTAATGCCGCCTTGACGTCTAACAAGGAAGAATAAAAGAAGAAAACGTGTTGCTCCGACCCCAAATAGAATGGGATAAGGGCAGGAAGATGATGATCGTAATGAACATTTTTATTATAGTCGATCTGTCTTCTATACATTTAAAAGCGAAAGTTCACTGAGTCACTCAAAACGAAATCTCGGAAACCCCTGGACGTATAAAGATGTTTTTTGGCAAGCAGATAGTTTGTAGTTTGTAGACGTCCGCTTAAGAACGGATTTTGCAACAGGGCCAGATTAGGGAGGTTTAAGGGCCCTCGCAAGTTTGAATGAAAGTTATCCATTTCTTTATACAATCTTCATTTTTGGCAGTGACGTTGTTTATAGTTAGTAGACGTCTGCTTAAGGGGTTAAGCTTGGTTTAAGGGGTCTCGCAAGTTTGTATAAAAGTCCTTCATTTTTTGTGCTACAAACTTGAATATCGGCAGGGTCCTTGTTTATAGTTAGTAGACGTCTGCTAAGAACGGATATTGCGACTTGTCCGGATTAGGGAGGTCTAAGGGCTCTCACATGTTTGTATGAAAATTCTTTTTTTTATGTACTATCAACTTGCAAGTCTAGAGTTTAGGAGTAGGAGACATTAGCTAAGTTAGAATTTTGTGACAGCCTGGACTAAGGGCTCCTGCAAGTTTATATGAAATTCTTGGGTTTCTGTACCTGAAAATTGGTAGAGAGATAGAATATAGTTAAGACACATGACAGGTAATAACAGATTTTACGATAGAGCCGGATAAGGAAATATAATCACTTCGATTGACATTCGACTTGACATAGTACATTTAAAGGCAGTCTCACACATACACGTCAAAATTTCCACGCGAACGAAGTCGCGGGCAACAGCTAGTAAGTTTATATAAATATTATAGCTAGCGCATATTGTCCTACTGCTGAGCAAAGGCCTCCGTCCATTCCTTCCAACAGTAACGATCCTGTGCAACTTCATTCCAAGTCTCAAAGAAAAAATATTAGTATTCATACTTAATAAACATCTAAAATTCTTTCAGTAACTGAGAACACTCAGCTTTAATTGCCAAGCTTGATGTTTTGCACTAGAGTTCTATAAAAATAGAATTGCAAAAATTTTGCTTTCGATCTAGAAACATTTGAGCGAAGTTACTCAACGTGGAGCTAGATTCAATCCGAATAATTGATATACTCATCAGATTTTCAGTTGATACACGTCTCAAAATAGTGAAGACCAGAGAGCATTGGACTTTGCACCTTATTTCTAGAAAGCGATTTCAGTTTCAATATCAAACACATCGCATTCCTCATATTTATTCAAAGCACAAGATATTGTGTTATTGCAAAATTCTTGTAGCACTGAATTTGAAATATATTGAACATTTTATGTAAAATATTGGGGTAAGTGAAGTTTTGGTCCGCGTCGTAGATTCTCGCGTAATGTCTTTGTTACAATGTTTTCCCAGAAAAGTAGCTTTAAGTCAGTGTAGGGCAGGTGGGCGGTCGTCTTACTCTTGGTTCCCCACGATCGATCTAGTCTGGTTCAGTTCAGAAATCAGATTTTTTACCTTCACGAAGTTTTTTACCTACAGCTGTGTACAATAGTTTTTAAATTTTGATGTGGCTTTTGCAAGCACAGCAAGAATTTAAAATGGACTTTAGTGGGTCGATTTAACCAACATGTAAAATGTCAAACAACATAAATAAGTAATTTATTTATTTCCACTGTTACTGTTTAAAACTCATCAGCATAAATCTTATCCCAACTATTTTGGGATCCAAAACCCAATTAGAACTGGGTAATACGATATTCAATGAATGTAACTGGAACCTAAGTACCTACCGTAAAATTACCCAACGAAGAAAGTAGTCGACTAAAGTGGTCAAATATTGCGCGTCGCACATCAATGCTCCAGTTCATATGCCAAGAAAGCTCCTAACAAGTTGTCCAATATGTATTTAATAAGAAATTATCTCATAGCGGACAGTAAATATTACATTAAAACTTCAAAGGAAAATTTACAGTCTCACAAACGTATAGTAAAAACGTTGCCCCACGCTAGGAATTTCTCCTGTATCGTGGGTGCGTTCACAAACATATAAAGTCACATACACAAATACCCAGACCCGAAACAACTATCTGCAGGCCATACAAATATTTGTTCCGTGCGGGGATCGAACCCGCGACACGCAGCGCAGCAGTCCAATCGCTTAGCCACTGCGCCAACCGTGCCGTCAAAAAAGTTATGAGACAAAGTCTTTGTAGGAACAATGTATATCCGTTCTCTAATATTTATTATATTTGTTTCTAATTCTACGAAAGCTGTATTGCTTTTAAGGCCTTACGAGATAAGATTAAGTACAAGGGGTTTTTTTTTTGGGGGGGTGGGAAATCAGAACCACCCCCTCCCGCTCTGGGCACATCGGAAGGGAGTGTCAAACTTCTTCTGACTAAAAACCACCCATGTTCCTTCTTAGCCCTTGTCCCGAGGCCGCGGTATCTCTTTCGAACAACCCACAGCCCCGATGGGGCCGCCAAGGCGTGGGGCAAGGGGCGGGAGGCCAAGGGGCCTTTTGACCTTGTACAGAATCAATTTCCTTTGTTTTATTCTTATGTTTCATCATTCATCATCATTTCAGCCAAAAGACGTGGACTGCTGGACATAGGCCTACCCCAGGTGTCGCAACATTGACCATTTCCGTGCGTCTCACATCCAGCGGGTCCCCGCAACCTTCACCAGGACCCAGAAATGAGTCGACCCACCCGGACCACGGGTAACGAGTGGATACAATACAGCCCCACTACTGGGCAAAGGCCTCCCCCCATTTCTTCCATGGAAGAAACATCATCCGAAACTCGAGGGGTGTACCTACTAATAGTCACAGAAGAGTACCAATATTCTCCTACTGGCTCCATCATCAGATCAGCTCCAAGATACCAAATAATAGCATTGCCACCCAAACTACATAACAACTTTTCATACCGTCATGGCTGGGCAAAATAAATCACACAAAAATCTTTATATATGTTAAACCCTTAAAACCTTTTGTAAATAAACGATAATGAATACTCAAATAACTGTCGAGATAATTGCATTCACTTTACGCAACTAAATATAATATTAAACATGTTATTAAAATTTGTAAATTTATGTAATTGGAATTAAAATGTAAAAATAGTTATTTATTTAATTCAACTTTATGTACATGGAAAATGTAAGGGATGCTTTGTGGCTCGAGGCATTCTGTACCAGACAATTATAATTATTATTATTATTATATTATTATTATTATACCTATCTACATATATTTATAAAATTCTCGTGCTCGTGCTCGAAGCAGGTGGGGTACATTCTATTTTTGTGATTTTAGATTTAAATGAACCCCGCCTGTTTTCAAGTTTTGTTTAATTTAAAATGTGCTTGTTTTTAACTTTACAGTTTTTTCAGTCGGGTTTTTTAATCACTACTTTTTTATTTCCATCTTTTAGTTAGTCACGTAAAATACTTCGCAGACTACTATGAATTTCTTTAACTGAACATCGACTCTCCAGAAAAAACTTTCAGACATCCATCATCCCATCAGGATGATCCACAGTGCAGCAGGTAAAAGATTATACTGCGGAGAAACAAACTTTTCCCAACACACTTCATCAATCCAGCAGAATAACTATCGCCTGACCTTGAGGTGCCCCAGTCACAGTGGCCAGTATGAAAATCTATGAATCTTATGTGACTAAAATGAGTAAATGATAGACCTGTCCAGGTCACTATGTAATGACCAGACAAAATATGACTCACCGATGAAAAACAGAAGAAAATCAAAGTAACAAATATAAAAAAAAACATCACGAGTGAACTACGACTAGCCATAACTCCTTAACGTAATTTATCCCATGAAAATAACAAAATTAAATGATGCCAGGTGTATGCCAGACCGGATATTGGCCCGTGATGGCGACAGCGCTGAGTGAGGGTGAAAGTATTCACTCGAGTAGAATATTAAATGGATTATCCGTTGCCAACTCGTAGTCACACCAGTATGACAAACAGGAATTTTATTCTCGTTTGTCACACCACTAATTTTTCCACACCATTTATTCCTAACAAGTTGTGTCCAAGTTATTCTACTTAGTGAAACTAAAAACCTTAGAATTACGATTTTTTTATTAAATTAAAAACTTTCAAATTTTGTTTTTACCCGACTGCGGCGAAGCCCAAAAGTTATGTGTTTGACCTGTATGTACCTATGTATGTCCATTTCTTTGTTCCTTCATAACCTCTAAACGGATGAAAGGATTTGAATAAAATATACATATACGCCGGAAGAATGCAGGCTAAAAAAAAATACACACCTACACACGAATAGAAAACCTCCTCCTTTTTGGAAGTCGGTTAAAAACTAGAAATATCTAAACAGTCGGCAAAGAACGATAGTCGGTAACGGTAAGGTTAGGGTTTATAGGTAGGTACTGCACTAGCAATTATCGTATGCATGATGTGGAAAAATTAGTGGCACGGTAGATAATATAAAACCTGAAATTGTATCAAACAAAATAAATTTTCCATTTCAAGTGAACTCCATTTTAAAACGTTCTAAAGGTTTTCTTGAGAGCAGCGGTGGCCCAGTGGTGGCAGCCCCAACTTACGAACAGTAAGTCGTGGGTTCGAACCCAGGCAGGCGCATTACTTTGTGTAATTTATTTCATCACCGCTGCTCTCAAAATATTGAAGGAAAACATCATGAGGAAACCGGCATGTCTTAGAACCAAAAAAATCGAAGACATGTGACATCTACCAAACCGCACTGAGCCCGCGTGGTGGATTATAGCACATCCCTCTCCTAGAGAGGAGGCCGAGTTCCTGCAGTGGGAACATTATAGGCTGATGATGAAAGGTTTTCTAATGTCTGTCAAGGTGGTTTTTATCACGTAGTATATAAATCAAGTTTCTCCAGGTAGGTAGGTCATTAAGAGAAAAAACTCATCGAAACAAGCTAAAGTATTTTATTTTTCGTATCTTCGATTTAGACTTCGATATTTTTATTTCTAGATCGCAGCACCGTCCTTCCTTCGCAAAAGCGAAGCGTGGACTGACTGGAGAAGCCAATGTGAGCCAATCACAATCAGGAACCATTTAAAGCCCGGCAAATAGTTTTATTCAAACAGCTATTATTTAAAACGAGGTCCCATCAATGTTTTCTGACAAAACTTGTGTCTTAAATTCATAAATCATTCATAACACTACATTAGTTACTAGATAAGTAGTGAATTTTCCTATATTTAAATATATTAGTATTTTTTTCCAACGAAGTGTGCGTGGTCCTACAGTATCAACGCCGGGCCGGCGACTGACGTTGCAACAAGTATACGTATAACAAGTAAACGCAGCATAGTTATTTGAATTGAGGCAGAGCGTGTAAGTCGTTAGTTTGAATGAATAACTTTCATAGTATTCGTTGAGGAAGGTCGTGTTCCCTCCATGTTACTATCAAACCGTTTGAAGTCATTTCTAGCATTTCATTCACTTTGAAGTATACCCTCGTTATTTATAAGTGGCCTGTCTCAAGATTGTCTCGTTGGAGTAATAGTTGCAAGAGAGACTGTTGTGCATGAGATTCTGGGTTCGATTCCCAGGGCGGGCAAACTGTTATTGGGATTTTCCAGGTATTCTCAGTAGCAGCCACCGAGGCTGGATTTGTGAATGGTTGATGACAATAGGCTCACCCTCTATTACATGGGATTTGGGTTACAACCAGTGACAAGCCTATCACTATTATCGACTGCGCCATCTAAGCTGAGACTAAAGGTCAATGATCCGTACCAAAAATTGCAAAAAAACTATGCTTTGTGATCGCTTGTCATTCAAAACTGTCGCTAATACTGTTTCGGTCGAGTTTCATAATACCAAACACTTATCTACAACGGAATAAGTGTGAAATACGAAAATTTTAAAAATGATTATGGTAGGTATTTATTTTTAGTTCCAAAAATACATTATTAAAACAATGAGATATGAAATTAATATTGTTTATGTATTTCAAAAATAACGTTTTCGAAACACAGGCTCAGCTATAAAACAGTGTTGGTCGGGTCTAAAAAGAAATTCAAGATCCGAAGACGCATTAGCGAAATTGAGGCTGGGAGCAGTAGTTCCTATTGATGTTGTAAAATTTTGTTTTCTTTTTTAATCTGGCTCTGTTTGCGTTGTGTAATTTTGCTGTAGGAGTATTACTGGCTTGTACAGTCATGGACCATATTCGTGATTTCATGCAAATTAGTGACCCGTTTTGGTGATATCGAACGGTCACTGTTTCTTTTTTTTTTTTTTTTTTTTTTTTTTTTTTTTTTCTGTGGTCACCTGGTTTGATTCCTATGGACTTTGTTGTATGGACGGAAAGTTTGCATCAGTAACCTAATAGATATCGCTTAACTTAACAGCGAACTTAAAAATAACTACATTTCTTTTAACACATTAAAAATATACACACACCTACAGATAGTTGTTCCGGGTCTGGGTGTTTGTGTATGTGAGTTTAAATGTTTGTAAACGCACCCACGATACAGAAGAAATTCCTAGTGTGGGGCAACGTTTTCTTAAAAAACAAACAAACATGTGTGAAATTGTGAAGACGGTTATTGAAAAATACGCATCCCAGTTGGAAGTAGTGCTCGCTGGTCGCCATCGCGGCACCGTTTGTGACGCTCACTCGGTTCGCACGAGATTTTATCACATTTTTAATCTTTTTTTTTCAGGATTTTATTTGGTTCAGGTTAGTGAATCCATATGGATGTCTTCCACCCTGGGTCTTTCAGACATGTCTAATGTCTAACCTTACCCAACCAATTTCATGGTGCGACCTGGAACTGGACTCGCACATGATTGATCATGTTTCTAGATATTTCCACGAGGCTGTTACTGTATGTCATCATCTGCCTAGCCTTTTTCCAACTATGTTGGGGTCGGCTTCCAGTCTAATCGGATGCAGCTGAATACCAATATTTTTCATGGAGCGACTGCCTATCTGACCTCCACAACCCAGTTAATACTAAGTAATACGATACTCTTTGGTAAGACTGGATGTCAGAATTTCAGGTCACTGACTATCTGTAACGACTGCCAAAGATCTATACATGGCAGCCGGGACCAACAGCTTAACGTGCTTTCCGATGCACGGAGGAAACTCGGTATGTCGGGCGGTCACCCATCTACAGACCGACCTAGGCAAGCACAGCTTTACCTAAAGATCGACCCGAGTGGCAGTTCTTATTAAGCCTCGAGCTCCTCAGAGGCTGTTACTGTATGTATTATACCGTTAATGAAAGATTTGCAGCCTTGAACTCAATAGATAGGATTAAAAGTACTATTAACTGAAATTGTGACAATCTCCATCAGGAATGATACTTCTATTTTGCAGTTTAATTGATTGAGGGCTATCTCGCTATTATCCGTATGAGGGTCCGCTCACACAGACCGGCTCGGAAAGGAGAGCAGATTTTTTAACACGTTTAAAACAAAGTTTTGAATCATTGTAATAAGGTTTATTTTTACATGTCACTTCTTTCAATATTGAGAATTCTTGAGAGTAAGCTTTACGCGCTTAGTGCGGCCGATGCTCTCCGAATCGGTTTGTGTGAACGAACCTTTAAGCCTCTTTCTCACTTTCACAGTGGCCTTATTTTTTCAGTATTTTTAGGGTTCTGTAGCAGAATTGCAAAAAAACCCTTATATATTCGTCATGTATGTCTGTCCGTCTGTCTGTGCTTGCGTATGTCACAGCCCCTATATTCTAAACTATTAAGACGACACAACTGAAACTTGGTAGGAAAATGTATTCTGTAAACTGCTTTACGATTTTATTAAAAAATATTAAAGCTTATACAAAAATATTGAGCTTTCCATACATAGAACTGAAACTAAAATAAAATAGTTTCATCAAACCTATTCGTGTCTTTAGATAGATCTTTTAAAATGACATTGAGGTTTCTAAAACGTTTTTTCTTAAAGTCAATAGTTTCAAAGATAGACTTTTCCAAAGTGGTAAAATGTGTGTCCTTCCCCCTCCTTTAACTTTTAAACTAAGATAGTGAAAAATATATAATATGCTGTAGATCACAATGGCTACTTTCAACCAAAATTGGTTTGAACGAGATAATAATTATGCTCAGTTATTTTTTAGATATGTCATTCATACAAACACTATGAAAAACAAACTTATCACAAAATGTGTTGCCACTACGAGTATAACAAGAAATTGTACAAATGAAAGGGGGCTTCCCTACTACGATGGCACGGAACCCTTCCTGTGCGAGTCCGACTCGCACTTGGCCCGTTTTTTATACATTTCTATTATTCGTCAAAATGAAGGTGAAATCCGTTATATAATGATTATTTATTGCAAACTTGTTAGTTGTAAAGAAATTTGTCAAAAACTTAGACACTATAATTTTAGATACAAACGAAATTATAAAGCCTATAACAAAAGTCTATTGAAAATCTTGCTTTTTTTTACATTTTACCCCACGTCGGGCACCAGGTTGCTATGAAGGAGTAGACAGCTGGTCTCTCCGGGAGGCAGTAGCCGAGGCTCTCCAGCAAAGATGGGGTTTTCACAACTGTTGTGTGAAAGTCCTGGAAGTTGATCACCCCGTCCAAGTCTGGATCCATTCGCTTCAACATTATGTCCACCAACTCCTGCAACAAAAATACTGATTGTCAACTTTGTTTTAAAATTTCTGGAGGGGTCATAGCTAAAAATAATAGCAGCACGGGTTGATCTTCAAGAATAACCAACGCTTGGATAGATTAGTGAGTGGGTGCATTACATACAAAGGCCCCGTTTAAGCAAATAAAGGCGTTGGTCTGGTCTATCGTTTATCGACCATTAATAGACGTTACGGGTAACGGAAAAGTGTGACAAAAAGTCTCATCATGGGCTATCCTTTTCCTTATAGCTGGATTTTAGGGGCAAGTTAGGCAGTTGTTCCATGAAAAATCTTAGCCACAAAAGATTTTATAACTGTCCTTCCAAGTCCCTACTTACTACTAACGAGGAAATCATTCGACCGTTAGACGTTGAGTACAAAGGACGTGTGTCGTTTGCTCGTGCATCATAGTCTGCGATTGGCTTATTGTTGTTAAATTCATTTCCTTGTCACACCTAGCGTGATCTTACCTGAGGGCCCCTCTCACTGGGTGGTCCTAGAGAGAGACATTAATAATAGTGTTGTTGACGCTTCAAAGTGAATTCGAAAAAGTGACTGTGATTCGTCGGACTCGAACCATCACTCAAAGTGATTCGTAACCGGACCGCTTACCTAACGCGCCATCGAGACAGTTGCGACAGTTGGCAAAACAACAGTGCGCTACGAGCTGCGAGTGTGAGTCACCGCTGCTACGCCCCCGCCGCGCGCGCTGCTACGTCGCGCGCCTTTGCTACGATTGCTACGAACCGGCAACGTGAACTATATTGGCTACGCTCAGACGCTGTTACTTGTTTTTGGTGGTGTTGCGCAAGACCGGTTTGTCTGTGTATTATTATTTACATTTGCCTTCAACCTATTAATAACTTCGGTTGTAACATGGCAGGGATACATCGTTCCCCACCGAAAACCCCTAAGACACCGATTGCTAGCATAAGCCAGACCCAAACACGCTCGGAACCGAATATCACCACGGCCATAACAGCGGCGTGCGACTATGTAAATACAACTCGAAATAAACGTCAGCGCAATAATACCTCACCGCAGGGCGGGTCGGCAGAGATGAACTTCCTAGATCCACAGGAGCTACAAGATCTTCTTGCAAAGTGGAAAAGCGAGCAGGATGATAGAATTGCGGAACTACTGGCGGACCAGAAAACTTTAATAGCTGAGCTCTCTTCGAATATAAAAGATATAAAAACTCAAAACGTAAAGATACAGGCATCAAACTCTGAAATATGTAAGTCAAACGCTGGCATTGTTCAATCAATTGAATTTTTTAATAAACAGTTCGAAGACTTGAAGATGGAATTAGAAACTTTGAGGAAGGAGCGACGCGAGCAGCAAACCCACATTGAGTCTCTCGAACGGAAAATAGTAGATCTTCAACATAAAGCGAGATCGTCGGCCATAGAATTACGTAACATCCCGCAAGCAAGTTCGGAATCAAGCACCAGTCTATTAAAAACGGTATGTGGCGTGGGCACAGCTATTGGTGTACACATTAGCGAAACAGAGCTGCGCGATATTTATCGTCTTCCTGGGAAATCCACGACGTCAACCTCACCGCGCCCAATAATAGCGGAATTCTCGACTGTGCAAACTAAACAGAGCGTCCTGTCGGCCGTGCGTGCGTACAATAAAGGAAAGGGAAGAGACGATAAATTAAACACTGCAGTCATGGGTTTGCCTGGAGTTCGTCATCCCGTGTACATCTCTGAACACCTACCAGCAAACATCAAAAAACTTTTCTTTCAAGCCAGAGAGTTCGCCAACAAAAATGCCTTCAAGTTCTGCTGGATCTCCAATGGCAATATATTCCTGCGCAAGATAGAGGGAGACAAACAGATTCTTGTAAGCTCTGAAAAATGCCTCACTAACCCGGATAACCCAAGCCACATCATCTGACCATCACTGTCTGTTCCTATTTTTTATTTTATTTTTTCTCCAGTATTAATTATAAGTTTATTTTTTATTAGAGTTTTAAAATTAACTTTTACACCAAACAATACACTCTTGTCTACGATTATCTTATACACCTTACACACAAGTCACAACACAACGACGCACACAATCTATATATACACAAGCCCACATACTAAAATATACAATACTTTACCTCATCACCAAATACGCTAATACATTATGTACCTATCAAACTGCTACCTACCATATTATAATATCAGTGACTCAAACATTATTGGTAATAAATTTCTTTGTCCATAAGTCTGCTACACAGCATGTAATACGGTTAGTATTACTTTTACCTGACTACGGCGAAGGAAATAAGGAGGCTATAATTTTTTACTCACGTTTACTACGACCTCCATCGTTTTTGCCTTCTTCTTCGTTCAACTTTCTGGCCTTTACTAATAACAAATGGCTAATCTAGATATTATTAATGATGAAATAGACGCGCTTCACATTTCTAAATCGTTCAAGTGTCAACCTGAGAGCTGCGCGCAGTTTATGAAAGACCCGACAATAGGTTTAAAAGTATTACATCTTAACATACGAAGCATTTCTAAAAATTTTGATGAGGTTTCTGTGCTTATGCGATTACTAGGTTTCCAGACCGACGTGCTTGTTCTCTCCGAGTGTTGGTTAAGCAGACTTTCACAATTGCCGACCTTGGATGGCTTCACGTCATACTACACTAAAAACACATACAACCAAAATGACGGGTGCGCTATTTACGTTAAATCTTCCCTTAATGCTGACGTTAAGGAACCACATTTTGTTGACGCGAACTGCCTTATTTGTCACATAGAGGACGCTACAATAGTGGCTATTTATCGCCCCCCTTCTTTTAAAAACATTTATAATTTTATTGAACGTACTATAATTATTATTATAATTATAATTTTTATTATTATAATTATAATTATAATTTTATAACGTACTCAAATTAACAACTCCTTCCGTGGTCCTGATCGGCGATATCAACATTGATATTAAGACTGACTACATTGATAGTCACTCAGATGAGTATTTAACCTGTGCTGCCTCTAACGGACTTCTCCCAGCTCATCAGTTTCCAACACGGCTCACAAACTGTTTAGACCACATTTTACTTAAAACAAATAAATCCGCTTTGACTTTCGTTATTGAATCATCCATAACAGATCACGATCCACTGCTATTGTTCCTACAAACAAGAAGTGCCAATTCAGATGTGACCCGTATTAGATCAAAAATAAACTACGAAGCCGCTATAGAGAATATCAAAACACATGACTGGTCTCCTATGCTGTCAGTCTCAGATCCTAATGATGCGGCAGATGCGTTAATAGGTAATCTCTCATCTATTGTCACAAAGCACACCCGGGAGCAAACGGTTCCAAGAAGAGAACGTAATTTGAAGCCCTGGATTACGCCGGGCCTGCTCCGCTGTATACGACACCGTGACCGCATGCATGTCAAACTCAAAAAGTCGGATGATAATTTAATATTAAAAATCGCCTACACTCGCTATCGCAATTTCTGTAATTCCCTGCTAAGAAAACTCAAACGCTCGTTTGAAAAGAACAGTTTCGAAATGCAAAAAATTATGTTAAAGCAACTTGGAATGTTATTAAGAAGGTCTCAGATCTTCAAACTCAATCTTCTCCCTCTTTTGACCTGTTACATTCATTTGATAGTCCTAAATCTTCGCTTAATCATATCAACCACTTTTTTGCAAATGTAGGCAGTAGCTTGGCGTCGAAATTTAAATCACCCTCAATAGTCCCCAATTCTGTGTCGAACTCAAATTCGTGTAACTCAATGGCCCTCTTTAAGGTAACCGAAGATGAAGTTGACTCCATTATTTTGGGGCTTAGGTCTGACTGTGCAACTGGGTTAGACTGCATACCGTCTAAAATAATAAAGGCCTCGCGATGCGTATTAGTTCCGGTTATTACACATATCTGTAACCTGTCTATAACTGCAGGTGTTTTTCCAACGGCGTTTAAAAAAGCAGTAGTTCACCCCATTCACAAGTCTGGGAGCAAAGGTGACGTCAATAACTACCGTCCAATCTCGATTCTAACAGCGATGTCAAAGATTCTAGAACGAATACTAAACAAGAATCTGACCAGTTTTCTCGACGCAAACAACATCTTGGCGAAAAACCAATATGGTTTCAGAAATGGGGTTAGTACCGAGGACGCAGTCATCGATTTGTCCACCCACGTGGCTAGAACGCTCGATAAAAAACATAAGTGCCTGGGAATCTTCCTTGATATGTCTAAGGCATTTGACACCGTTTCTGCCCAGGCCTTATTGAGTAAAATGGAAAGCGTCGGAATACGTGGACACGCTCTGAAGATCTTTGCAGATTATCTCAGCGATCGTACCCAAATAGTAAAAATCGGCCCACATGAAAGTGACGAGCTTCCAATCACTTACGGCGTTCCGCAGGGCAGCATTCTGGGGCCTACTCTTTTTCTCATATAGATTAATCAACTCTGCAAACTGCCTCTTGAAAATTGTAAAATATATACGTAAGCGGACGATACTGCCCTTGTTGTACATGGTGATGACTGGCCTCAGACATACCAAAACGCCGAGGCTGCGCTGTCCGCCGTTATGAAATGTTTAGCCGACAACCTGCTCACCTTAAATATTATTAAATCGGTATATGTTCCATTTTCCATTCGGTCGAATCTGTGTCCTCCAAACTCCTTTACTTTAAAAGCGCATGCCTGCGGTTCCATGACGCAGTGTAGCTGCCTCTTCCTAGCCAAATCCACTAGTGTAAGGTATCTAGGAGTACTCATCGATCAGCATCTCAACTGGCACTCCCATATAGCCAAAGTCACGTCCCGCATACGTAAGCTAATATATGTTTTCAAGAAGTTACGAAACTCTGCTGATAATGATACGCTAAAATTAGTATATTTTGCCCTATGCTGTCTGTCTGTCTTAACGTACTGCTTACCCGTCTGGGGTGGTGCCACCCAGAATATATTTATCCGCCTTGAGAGAGCCCAGAGAGCTGTCCTTAAGGTAATGCTCTCTCTTCCACGTAGGTATCCCACTATCCAGCTCTATTCCGATTGCAAGGTACTCACAGTCAGGCAACTGTATATCCACCTGTCGACCCTACGCAAACACTCAGCCCGCCCTCCAAAGGAACCGACTGGCAGGCTTAAGCATAACGTTTTTCCCCACGAACGCCATAGAACTGCCTTTGCCAAACGCCAATTCTACGTTAGTAGCACTAATATGTACAACCTTCTAAATAAAAAGTTTAAAATTTATTCGTGCCCTAAATACAAATGCAAAAACTTACTTCGAGACTATCTCCAAACACTGAGTTATGATGACACTGAAGATCTTCTGCAGGGTAAATTGCAGCGATAATGTACTACTTGTATATCACACATACATAATTATATAAGTTTAAATCTAATCACGAACAGTTGTGCAATGGTTACCCCATTCTCTCTACACACGCACTACACCTACACACCTCGTACGCACTTACACACACATCCTACACTTACTCACTACATACACACACATGAACACACACATACTTATTCATCTTAGTTTTTTTTTTTTTTTTCATTTTATTTTCTCCTTTACATAGATTATATTCTGTTCTCTTTTACACCATTTGCTAATTGTTTAAACGTCCTGGTTTTATTATACTATGGCTTTGTATTGTTTCTTACGGTGAATCACTGACTCCTAAGACACAGGCACATACACCTAGTTTAGGAGTCAGGGAATTTAAATGATTGTGTCCTAGTTTATAAGCCTTATTATACTCTTGTTTTTGTGTCTTGTATTGTGATGGCTTTTGGTGAAATAAAGAATTATTATTATTATAATCTTAATTCTTAGAAAAAGTAATCATCATTTTGATACCCTAAGGGCGGATTCGACCAAACATGGATAAGTCTTATCCTGGGGATAAAATCACTAATTACTCTAGAGTAAGAGAACTTTTCGTTTTACCAAATCTTAATCCCGAAATAAATACTTGTCTGAGAGTAAATCGCTATACCGCCAAAATACACCGAGTAAACAAGATAGCGCAGAGTAATATAATGGCGGCCGCTGCATTCTACCATCTGTTTTCGTATGCTTTGTTGAAAAAGTTCATTGTCTGTTGTTCACAGTTGAGCACATGTTGATAATTTCTTGTACTTTTGTTATTTGTAAGGATATTTTAATAATGCAACGTCTACGAAATATGATCGAAGATTCTGACATTGATGAAGAATACAATCCAAGGCGTCCGCGATAGATTAGAGAAAGGAACAATTACTTCGATAATAATAGTTATGATAACCATGACTGCCATTAGGTTTCGATTGTCCAAAGAAACGTTTATGTGTCTTTTATCCAAAATCGAGCACCGTCTGGAATATACTTCAAACCGGTATGTCATGTACAACGTAGCTTCCTACTTACATAGGCTTAAAAATCCTTCCTACGTATCAAGTACCAATATAAACCGGCCAAATTATATGGTCATAAAATCTTGGGTTCGGCTTTCTACACAATAGTATTTCCATTTTAGTTGGCTTACAAAATCATTCATCATTCGTTCATCAACTCAAGAGTAACAAAACTCAGTATTGGCTACTCTATGTTTCTGACGGAAAAACGCAAACGAAGTTATTCGAGAGTAAAATCAATGAGTAAAATTATTCAAGGGTTAGTTACTCTGATATAACTTGGTGTTTGGTCGAATCCGCCCTTAGGGTAGTTAACAAAAAAATCTAATTAGTCCGTCAGATAGATTTCCAAAAAATATTGGACACGTATTTTTTCTTTTTCACGTAAACAAACAATGAAGACCATACAGTGCTTTGAAAACTCGTGTGACATTAGTATGACATTTTTTAACGGTGAGGGACGTCACAACCCCCCACTCAAATCTTTGACGCGTTTTATCTAAAACAAAAAATACGTATCCAATATTTTTCGACAATCTAACAGACGCACTGATTAGAATCATATTTTTTAAGTCAGGAAACATCTCTATTCATTTAGGATGGGCTTCTTCTAACATACTTCTTTTTTATTACTCGTCATCTCAGCAGTGGTTTCAGTTTCCGTCACATCATCCTTCACACAATCCATTGATCGTTTCTTGGGTGTTTTTCTACACTTATGAAGGCTTAAAACTTTCCTCATAACATTTTACTCGTTTATTTTTTATCATATTCATACCAACACAGCCGATTGCCACAAAACCTATTAGTCACGGGCAGCCACTCATTTCTCATTTAATCCATTTGCGTAACACCAGACATTGCCCATATCATTCTCATGTCAACCCCATTCAATTGCCTTTCATTTCCTTTTATGGCAAAAAGTAATACGGTAGACATTATTAATTTATTGAATAAGTAAATTATTTGTTTCACTACAATCGCATTACAACATGCATACGACTTGATACGACTAAAAACATGTATAGTTTATTGCAAGGTCACAATCATTTAAAAAGCCTCTTTTTTGGAGGGAAAACTGGCAAATCATCTAAAATGACTCCTCCCACTTTGGGGGTTTACGAATTTTAACGCAATTCATATTAAGATCCTATTATAATCTGCTAAAGTGGCCATTTTAGCCCCCATGTCGGAGCAGAAGGGAGTGTCAGTTTTTTACTGCAACACAAAGGGCTTAGCAGGAACATGGGTGGTTTTTAGGCAGTAGAAGTCTGACACTCCCTTCCGCTCCTATCAGAGCGGGAAGAGTCATTTCACACAGCAAAGGGCTAGTATAGAGATTCATTTCCTCCACTGCCAGACACTGTGTGGTGGAAATCCTTGCCCAGACTGCTTTAAAGTATATTAAATTGTAAGTAAAATTAATTTTTACACCACAATTGTTTGTTTTTCGAACATCATATAATATAATTGCAGCATCATTGGTCTGGCCGTACGATTTTTTGCACCAGTTCTTTGGTTTCGTCAGTTTGATTTTTTATCATCAGGATAATAATACAGCTTAAGTAATTTGTTCGAACGAAATGGTTAGATCTCTTGTTCACCATATCGGAAAAAGAAGCATTAAATTTCAGAGTTCTGGAATGCTCTGACCATTTACCCGCGTGATTAGCTTTTTACTTCAGCGACTGGTATCAAGACCCACGTTTGTGACTTAATGGCTAGCGTTGAATAAAGTCGGAAAGATTCCCGTTTCTTTCAAATGCCGTTGTATTTTTCAATGTAACTTTCGAAAGATTCAAGAACATAGGCCAGCATAAACATGTATTATTCCAATAAAACGGAAAAAAGGAAAGATTCCCGCTTTTTTCGTATATTATATAATCTTTTGAAAAAAAAATGGAAAAACACAAAAGAAATGGGAATCTTTCCGTTTTTTTCCATTTGATTGTAAAAATATATGAAATTTATGCTGGCCTATGTTCTTGAATCTCTCGAAAGGTACATTGAAAAAAAAACATACATAAATAACATTACGCCTGTAATCCCCGAAGGTTTAGGCAGAGGTGTACCTAATAGTGCACCCACATTTTGCCAGTTACGTTTAAGTCCTATGTAATAGGGGGCGAGAGAAAAAAAAACAGAAAATAACAAATTGTAAGTTTCGGCATTTTCAACGCTATTTACGGCAAAAGATTGTAATCTAAATTATCTGCTCGGTGTTGAATTCTGTGGGAAACTCAGAGCTGAGCAAAAGTTGAGCAAACTTAATTTAAGTACTACTGCATGGTAGCCATTCAACATCGGATTGTGGGCGTTGAAACAATAACATCAGCCGTGGCTGACTGCGACAGGCGAGGTGGGTGATTACGCTACCCCCCTTGGTTTACAAGGGCTGTTTTTCATTTTGTTACTTCTATTAAAAGCTCACTATTTCGTGTCCATTATTCACTTAAACCACACTCTTAGCAAGATTATTGTGTTCATTAAGATTACTAAAAAATAATTAAATATTGTTGAGAGCACCAACAAATGAAATAAAGTAGTTAAGTATGTAGAAATGTATGTGTGTGTGTGTTAAGTGTGTGTGTGGTAGTTGAGTATGTAGAATAGAGTTTGTGTACGTTGTTTTGTTTTAAGTAAGGTGTACGAGATAATTAATATCTGTACACCGACTTATAAGCCCGAATGAAAGAAAAACCATACAAAACATTCCCAAAAAAAAAAAGAACTCGCTCCGTGGAATGCTTCTACTCATATTAGTATAATAATTAGCATCGGCACCATCATCAGCCTATAATGTTCCCACTGCAGGGACTCAGACCTCCTCTCTAGGAAAATATTAATAACAGAGGAAAAATCCAAAGGTATAAACAAGGGTTCGAAATGTTCTGTTCGAGTTGGTACAACATTAAGCCTTAGGAACTAATACCCGAACATAGTAACACGAAACGTTCACCTGGGGCTATGTATATGTGCTTATGAGGCTTCCCACGGGGAATCCTGTGCTACGGCATAGCTCTAAGCCGTAGCTCTACACCGTAGCTCTACGCCGTAGCTCTATGCTGTAGCTCTACCCTATGTGCTCGTAGCGGTCTTAGTTCGGGGCCGCGGGGACGTCGGACCTGAACTAAAATACACAAACTCGTAAAACTTTACAGATTAACGGATGTTATACACCGGTCATTTGTTTGAAGTGTCGTAAGTGGAATTATATAAGACTGGAAGAGCGGTTTACGTCGATGTGGTGAATACAAACCATTGTGATTAAGTCCAAGATAAATTGTTCTTAATGAATACCGGTATCATTGGAAGCCCAAAGTCTGGTAGTGCCCATTTGATGATAATAGGTTCGTCCCTCATTACATGGGACTTAAACATAGCAGGTGACGCGTGGTTGTTTTTTTTTTATTTTTATTTTATTTATTTGGGACAAAAAACAGTTACACATTACAATATTAATATTTAGTTTAGATATAACAGTAAACAAATGCATAACCCACACTATTGTCCACGGAATCATTTTGATTTTAAAGAAATAAGGAAACGGACGTATACAGAAACAGTAAGAAAATATAAATAAAACCTGAACGATCACACCAGACTTAGTCAGATACCAATTAAACTACAAACCTTACATCAACAAGAAGCATTCATCGTTAAGGATGACCACTGACCAGCCAGTAATTCAATTGCTATTTTTTTAAATTGGGTCTGATTATGCGCAAAAATATCAATGTTTATAAAATGTGAGTTGTACGTTTCTAGTAATCGGCGGAGAGGAGCTCGCTCGCCAGCATTTGTTCTACACTTATCTGTGTAGAACAAGCGCGGCGCCCGCACTTCCCGCCGACTAACAGTCCTAGGTATTCCATAACATAACCTATTTGAGAGTTCCATACAATTAAACCTATTATTGCATATGCCATACAGCATCATAACCATTAGCAGTGTACGCCTGTGCTCTAAGCTTAATATTTTGTACTGCTTCATCAGATCTGCATAGGAAATCTTGGTATGGAAACACTTATAGTGAGTAGTGCGAAGAAATTTTTTTTGTACCATTTCTAGTCTGTGCTTGTATTTTTCGTAAAAAGGGCTCCAGATGGGCACCGCGTATTCCAGTTGGGAACGTACTAATGTTTTGTATAGAAAGAGGAAAGTGGAAGCCTTTTGAAATTCTTTACAAGACCGCATTATGAAACCATACATCTGAAAGGCTCTATTAATAATGTTGTCAATATGGAGGTCAAGGTGTAATTTGCTATCAAGTAGTACGCCGAGATCACGCGTGCAATCAGTTTTATTCAGGTATGTATGGTTGAGCGTGTAAAGAAATTTAATACTAGTCTTATTTTTGGTAAATGAAATATAATGACACTTAGGTAAACTAAGATGAAGTTTATTCTTGAGACAGTAATGCGAAAGTCTGCATAGATCATCCTGTAATAGCAAGCAATCCTGCATACTAGTACAGGATTTAAAAATTTTGATGTCGTCGGCGTACATGAGGAATTTAGAGTTGACTAAACAGGACTTTATGTCGTTTATAAACAAAACAAACAATAAAGGACCCAATACTGACCCTTGAGGCACACCGGATTCGTCCACTGTGTAATCAGATTCATATCCATTGATGACAACTTTCTGTGTTCTATGGAATATGTACGACACAAACCATCTGAGTAGATTCCCTCTAATGCCGTTGAAGGCAATTTTGTCCAAAAGAAGTTTGTGGTCCACCTTGTCGAACGCTTTCCGAAAATCAGTGTACACAGCATCAACCTGTATGCCCTTGTCCATATTTTCAAATAAAAATTGTGTAAAAATCATTAAATTTGTACTGGTGGATCGTGACTGAACAAAGCCATGCTGTTCGGGAATAATGACGTGTCTCAAGTGTGGAAACAAATTGCTGTGTACTAAATTCTCGAAAAGCTTAGACAAGGTGGATAGAATAGAGATAGGTCGATAGTTTTCAATGTTGGCTTTGTCTCCACTTTTGTATATTGGAGTAATAAAAGCTCTTTTCCATATGCATGGAAATACCCCTTCACTTAAACATTTGTTGTACAATAGATGTAGTGGAATACAGATTCGTTGTGAAGTATGCTTGAAGAATATAGGTGGGAGACCATCTGGTCCGGGCCCTTTATTTAGATCCAAGGACAACAATGACTTAAGCACGTCACGCTTTTTGAGTAAAATATGAGGAATACAGGGTGATTTATCGTCAAAGATATCGGGAGGAACCCAGCTCTTAGGATCAAAGGTTGAAGGCTCGTAAACAGAGTTAAAGAATGTGGAAAGCAATAAACAAATCTCTCCAGGGCAATTAGATGATATATTTTTATAGTACATGTTAGCTGGGAGGCCGGAACTTTTCCTATAGTTGGAAATGTAAGACCAAAAGTGCTTGACATTTAGAGGAATGCTATCTTCGAACGACTTCATGTACTTAGTGTAACACTGGTCGGATAGTTGTTTAAACTTGGGTATTTGTGTATGTGAGTTTAAATATTTGTGAACGCACCCACGATACAGGAGAAATTCCTAGTGTGGGGCAACGTTTTAAAAAAAAAAAAAAAAGAAAAACTGTTTACGATAAGCAGAGAACTTTTCATAATCAGAAATATTCTGGTGTTTTTTCCACATTATCCAAGCTCGATCCTTATTTTTTTAAATTTTAATTAGCGGAGCATTAAACCAAACGGGAAAGCTAGATATCTTAGGTCGTTTGAGTGGGACGTGTGTGCTAATTATGCCATATAAGTACTCATAAAAAACATCCACTGCACGTTCACTGGAGAGATTAAAAAAAAGTTCAACCCAATTCGTCCTGTCCAGTTCAACATTAATTTCTTGATAGTTTGCTTTATAATAATTATACTTTTTGTATATCCTCTTTGATGATCAGACTGATCACAAACCTCACTCAAAAACTATATTTTCTTAGCTTTAGCGCTATCGAAGGCGACCACAGGTTTTTTAAATATTTTTTTTTTTAAATTCAACGGTAACTGTGTCATTAAAACTGAAAACGGGATACGAGTATTTCTCAAGTTACTGTTTATTTTGAGTTCCCAATATTTTATCACTGTTGCAAGCACCATGATCACAAATAAACTTTATATATGTTCAGATGTGAATATAGTCCATCTCGTATTACACACACTCACTTACCTCGTAGACCTAGCTAGTACTTAACATTCGAAGGTGGAATGTCCTTTTGACTTTATGACGAGTTTGTTATAACCTTAGTGAAGTTAAATATGTTGTCAAAAGCGATAAAGCAAACTAAAAAAAAAATCTAACAAATTATGTGGTATCCACTAAACTGCAGTGAGTCCGCGTGGTATAACTGTCACCCACACTCTCTCACATAGCAGCGTGCCCAGGGGGCTATAAATACTGCAAGCTTATAAGGCAAGCAGACTGTTCAGAAGCATCATGAAGAGTAAGCCAAGGTTTTAGACTTGTATGAAAGTACCGCCACAACTCTCACATAGAACACTTTATAAGCCAGCAGTGGAGTGCCATCGCATATCACCTCTCTTAACCACTGATAACTTGGCGCTAGCTGCCTCCTTTCTACCTGTACACATAAAGTTATCTGTAGTAAATAAATATGTAAAACTTTCAAACGCAATCTTCTTTTCCCTTTACCAAGTTATTATGAAACCCTAACTGGCCATGTTAAAAGCACCTAACGCTCAATTCTAAGCGCTATGGCACGCGCAGCGCTCGCTGCCCGCTAACAGAACTGCCAACCAAGAAAGAGGTAATACGTTCTGATGGCCGTCGGCCGCTCGGTCCCCGCATTTTTGAGCTCTGATATCTTTTAAAATATTTATTTTACTGGTGTGCTGATAACGGTAATTTTGATGTACATCAAATGATTGTGATTAGACCCAAAACTTTAAAAATAAAAGCTGTGTTATTTTACGTGTAAATGTCCCATTCATATAAGCACACGTTGGTATCATTTGGTTTCCTATATAAAAAATGTTGATTTTTTTCTTAATCTATAAATATTTTTTTGGCCTGGACGCGGAATATGCACAAAAAAAGAGAAACATCCACATAATGGATCATAATTTAATTATTTGTTTTAAACCTATTAAATTAACTTATAAGGATTATTTCTATTTGCGATGTCATATTATAATAGTACATTTTATGGAAATCTTCGTAAATTTCTATGGTATTATTTGCTTAACTGAGACTTGATTACGGTATTAATCACGACAGTGAATTGTTTGAAGTGACAAAATGTGTAGGCGCGATAGAAATTATTCTAGCACGAAAAAAACTTTGGTGCGTGGTGTGATTAAGTGCAGTACCACGACGTCAACATGTCAGTGGTCTCCGCAGTAAATGGTTTTTATCTGTTGAAGACTTATGTATGACTCCTTATTCTCAAGAAAATACCGCAACTATCATCTCATTAAATTCAGTATACCTTTGATAAAAAAAAATACTTTTCTTTTCATACTCTCCTTATTGGTCTCAGGATCTCAGTAGCGGGTTCAGGCTACAGACCAGACATCTCAAACGCAAAGTCGAAAGAAAACTTTAACTTCAAATGAACTGGAAATAACTCAAAAATAATATTCTTTACATAAAGGCTGGCAGATATAAATAAGTCTTCACTTCAGAAAGCTCTCTCAGCTCATTAAAGTTTGCTCACAGAGAGAACTGGCATTACTTTATAGATATTCCGAAAGAAAGAATACATTACATATTTCTGTAATATATTTATTCGCACTGGCGCAAACAAACAAACGCTTTTATTCATTCGTCTAATCTTGCACGCTGAAACTTTTAATTAAAAATATACATATAAGACTTTAATGCCGCTGGAATATAGACTTACAGGCAGTAAGAAACTACATACCTACTTACACATAATATCTCTGCACCTACTCGGAATACCAACGTATCTATACTAATATTATAAAGATGAAGAGTTTGTTTGTTTGAACGCGGTAAACTCAGGGACTTTAGTGTTGGATAGTCCATATATCGAGGAAGGATTTAGGCTATATAACATCACGCTACGATCAATAGGAGCGGAGCATAAATGAAAAATGTTGCAAACACGGGAAAATATATTCCTTTTTGAGAGCTTCTGTTGCGTGCGCTGCGAAAACGGTTTAAGTTACGTAAATATTATGTATCAAGGAATTGTTTCTCTTTAAAAGTTCTAAAAAAAAGTCCGCAACAGCATATGTTTATCTTTTAAGATTGACTCACTGTAACCATTTTTTAATATTAAAATATTAGGTTAAAAATAATGATATTTTGCGAAGCTTATTTAAACCATATGGTATTAATCTATATCTATATATTATGTGTTTGTTAGCACGGAAATTTAATGTAGAATATTTGTGTCTTTTACTCTATACAGTTTAAACAAATATCTTAGAAGATATCGCAATGTAAAAATATACGGGCGACAAAATAATTAAGCTCGCGGCTGTCATTCAGTCCGGTCCGGTAGGTTAGTGGAGATTCTGGCCTCTGTGGCCTCCGGAGTAATTCAAAATATTTACTGCACCATAATGTTTACAAGTACAAGGTGTTACTGTATATTAAACAGTAAGAGATACCTATAGTAATTGTTACTTTAATAATATAATCGAAGCCAATATAAACTAAATAGGTATTTTATAGAAGAAAGGTAAGATTTTTTGTTTGTGACGAGTACGATTTAACTCAATTTAATATGTTGGATAGTCGATTTATCGAGAAAGGTTATAAGCTATATTATGTGACGCGGACGAAGTTGCGTGGGTCAGCTAGTACCTAATATACTTAAATATGGAGCGGTCCCCCGACACGACAAAGTTTTAATTAAAATAAAATATTATCTTATATGTTGTCATAATATTATTATTTATTAATTTTAAAAACTTAATTTATGATTTATTTACTTTTTACCTGTTCAGACATTATTTTGTTTTTCTTTTGTGTTGGGGCTATTCGAAAATTTTTATTTGAGTTTTATTTTACACTTTTTAAACTTAGATTTACAAAAAATGCCACCAAAGCATTTTTTATAAACTTCTTCGCTAGCATCACTGCTTCGCAGAAGGAGGCAACGGCGTCCCATTCCATCTCGCCCCGGGCCATGGCTTGCACCAGGGCCAGACGCGAGAGGTCGCCGCCGCCGATCATCGCTACGAGGGCACGGCGGGGCTCCGCCCAAGCGGGGCTGACCTCCACGGTGTGCTCCACCGTGTCCTTCGGCCGATCCTCACAATGGTGACATCCGGGCGTTTCCTCCCACCTGATTCGGTGCAGGTACCTCCCGATACAATCGTGTCCGGTGAGGACCTGCGTCAGACGGAAGGAAGGGCCCCGTAACAACCCGAAGGGCCATGGACCGCACGATCCCAGCATAGAGCCTCCGGCAGGAAGCGTTTGGCACCCCCAGATTGGGCAAGAGCCACCTGAAGGCAGCCCCGGCCCGCTGCAGTCTGGGAGCCAAACGTCGGAAATGCTTCACGAAGTTCCACCGGCTGTCGAGGACGAGTCCTAGGTACTTCAAAGTACCCTCGACGCCGATGGGAACCCTTCCCACCGTTAGCTGGGATCCCGACGGTAGCACATTTCCACGTCCATGGAAATTTGGTGTCAATAGATTCGTAAGAATAGCCCGGGTGACATATACATATGTATATTCTAACCTCGAAAAAAATTTAATTGAGATAATCATAACATGTTGGATATCAAATGAAAGGTCTTGGCGAGCACATTACAAATAATATCGTCGGCTTATTGCAAGAACTCATTAACTGCAAAAAATCACTAAATATGTTTTTATCTATAATGGACTCCTTTTGACGCATTTTACAAAATGCAAAAACTCACTAATAGTCCGGTCAATTTAGACCAAAAAATGAGAGTGAAGTTACATAAAGTCCCAACAAGCTGAATTTCTGTGAAGTTGTTCAAAACATAATTATAAACAATGTCTAGAAGTTCCCCATCATTCCCCTGTAAGGAAAAAAATTAATTCAAGGTCAAAGGTTAAAAAAATGAGTTTTTCGCGATTTTCAGAAAAACGGTAAGTTTTATCATAAAAGTACCTCAGACAAAAATTGTAGATCATAAAATTGTCTATAAAAAATGTCTCAATACTTTTTTCTTACGAGCCACCGTTTCTGAGATATAACGATTCAAAAAGTTATAAAAGTTGTTATCGTCATAATATGCACACGTTTCCACGCCACCTATGAGGTAGTGTACTTAGCGCGTTTTTTTTAACGTGGTTTCCCCAGTAGGCCTACTCCACGGGTCAGTTGTGATCATGTTTAATGTAAAACTATTGCAAAATAACGGAAATTTTCAAAGATTGGGAAAGATAAAAGCGATGTAAATGAAAAAAAAGTGTTGAAGTTTATTCGTCTTATTCGTAAGTTTCAAATTCTTGTTCTTCTTCTTGTTCTT
Organism: Diarsia brunnea; assembly: GCA_949774965.1. NCBI lineage: Eukaryota > Metazoa > Arthropoda > Insecta > Lepidoptera > Noctuidae > Diarsia > Diarsia brunnea. Next base: position 16,824,324 of record OX458996.1, read on the forward strand.
CTTCTGCTGCTTCTTCTTCATCTTCATTTTGGATGCAAGTAAATTGCGTCAATAGCGATGTATCGCATGATACTTCGTCGGAGTCAAACGAATCCTCCATTGTTTGTGATTCAATATTAGAGCACGACCGGCCTTGACAATTTGTGCATGCCAAAGAACAAGACAGTCAAGACAGACAGTGAGTTGAATTACTCTTTTTAAAAACATTGAATTAAATCTTGTTTTTCAAACATTTTGAAAACTGCTCCTGCTGCTGCTGCTGCTGTCTTGTTGTTGTCTGTCTTGTTTTGTAATATTGAATCACAAACAATGGAGGATTCGTTTGACTCCGACGAAGTATCATGCGATACATCGCTATTGACGCAATTTACTTGCATCCAAAATGAAGATGATGAAGAAGAAGCAGGAGAAGAAGAACAAGAAGAAGATCAAGAATTTGAAACTTACGAATAAGACGAATAAACTTCAACACTTTTTTTTCATTTACATCGCTTTTATCTTTCCCAATCTTTGAAAATTTCCGTTATTTTGCAATAGTTTTACATTAAACAGGATCACAACTGACCCGTGGAGTAGGCCTACTGGGGAAACCACGTTAAAAAAACGCGCTAAGTACACTACCTCATAGGTGGCGTGGAAACGTGTGCATATTATGACGATAACAACTTTTATAACTTTTTGAATCGTTATATCTCAGAAACGGTGGCTCGTAAGAAAAAAAGTATTGATACATTTTTATAGATCATTTTATGATCTACAATTTTTGTCTGAGGTACTTTTATGATAAAACTTACCGTTTTGCTGAAAATCACGAAAAACTCATTTTTTTGACCTTTGATCTTGAATAAATTTTTTTCCTTACAGGGGAATGATGGGGAACTTCTAGACATTGTTTATAATTATGTTTTGAACAACTTCACAGAAATTCAGCTTGTTGGGACTTTATGTAACTTCGAATGTCTAAATTGACCGGACTACTAATTTCTATCCAGTCAATTATAGGCGTTACCTACGGTCTTGCCATAAAATCCTTAACTGCAACTTTGGAAGTCAGGCATTTACTCACTAAAGAATCACTAAGCTGCACTAGTTATTTTTACTAAATACATAATTATTTAAAAAAAACAACATACAGAATTCATTTTCACATATAATTAACAACTAAACAACTGTAGCATAAATAGCTGAGAATTAGGTTCAATTAAGTTAATTATTTGCATCTATTTAGTTTCTGTATTTAATTGTTTTTATCAGAAGTGCACAATAAGTAATCTTAGTGAATTATATCGAAATTAATTTTATATAAATCATAATATTAAGATTTCACTAAAATCATTTATTGTTTTTAGTTACTTTTTTATTTTTTCGGTCGCATAATTTAATTAAATTATCATAGATTAAAAGAATATAGTAACTTCTTGCAGGCTACGTAGATCGTCGATTTTATAGTATTAACACATAGGATAGTTTTTATCCCGATTTTATTTTCCCGTGGAATAATTTTCGAGTTGTAGCGGGCGAAGCCGCTTGCAACAGCTAGTGTACCAAACAATTGATACAATCAATATGTGCACAGGTCATGCAAGTACAATAAACATGCATTGTTGAAATATCTTTGGCGTAACAGCTTACAATCACTCTTGAACCTGTCGTTAACCACCTCCACTACCCAGCGGCAAATAGTGATGAATCGAGATTGGTTGGCCTGTCCCCGATGTTATGGCCTAACTAACAGTTATTCCTAAATAAAAATAAAAGAAAAAATTTCTGTCATATAATACACATAAGCTATTCTATTTTTATATACCGTACCACTATAACGACATACTCTGGCGCTATCGGGGATGTACCGCTTGTGTTCACAGAAAGTATGTATTTTCAAAAAAAAATCAGGTATTTTAAGTCAAGCCTCATTAAAATACTAAGTACGTCTAGCAGAGTTTGGTGCCCGTGTACTCGGGAATATAAGTTTTATTCAGTTTGTGCTTGTGGCTCGCCGTTTGCTTCTTGTTTAATTATGTATGTGGATGAGGCGGTTTGACTGTATTTTCAATCATTTACCAACATCTGTGTGTTGTCAAATACAATCTGTAATGTATTGTAAAATGGTAATGGTAATCGTTTTGTGTCTCTAATGAGATCTGAACGAACTGGCCCACATTTTGGTGATCGAGCAAATAAACATACTTATGTTGCATTCGATGTAATTTTGTATTTTATGCTGAGTGTTCTATTAAAACTCGAACAAATACTACCTTTAACATCGCATTTTCTTGAATATACGTTGCAATCTCTGACCCATTCTTGGGAGTTCATCAGTCAAAAGTTGTCGATGGTATCCTGCGCGGTAATCCTCTCCGACACAAGACATAGTTACGTAAAACGTGCATTGTAATAAATTAGTTAATAATAATAATGTTTTAAGCCGAATGTTGTTTAAACAGATAGGTACCAACAAAATGTACAGGAGATAGATTTGTTACTGAACCACGCAGATGACAACTATAGGTTCATAACCCTAACCATGTTTTAATTACCATTAAAGGAATATAAACTACGCCAAAACAATACTACTTCTATCTACCAGTGACCACAGGGTACCTATTTGTTTTTGCAAATATTATAAACAAAGATTTATTTGTTTAAAACCATAGGTTATAATAGAATAGCACTTCAATAATCCTTATTTCAAGCCGAATGTTGTTTTAACAGATAGGTATCAACAAAATGTATAAGAGATAGACTTGTTACTGAACCACGCAGATGACAACTATAGGTTCAAGTAAGTATCTACTACGTAGGTATATTACTAACAAAAGTATTACAAAAACCAATATTTGGTTAAAGAAAGTTACTAGGTGATACCCCTTGATAAAGCTAGTTGTTAGACTTTCAGGCTTCTGCCGATCAGTAACAGCAAGATCCACGAATGACAGCCCAACGGCTTAAAGTGCTTTGGGTTTTGATATATAATGATGGTCACCCATCTACGGACCAACTATGGCAAAGGTAGCTTAACCTGAGCGACCTACCAAGACCCGCCATCGACATAGGTAGATAATACTTGTATTATAAAAGTGCATTGTATTTGGGAATAGCAATAGTTTTGAGTATTGTTAAACTGACATGTTTAATAACGCATAACTCCGAACGGACTAACATTTCGAACTTGGTGCTATAGTAACTTTTGTTCAGTTTTAAAATACATAACCAACGATGTAACACATGTAGCTATTGGAGCGTGGACCAAAATGTTCATCCATCTTTCGTATCCCAGATAATGTTTCATTTAGTATTTTGTCCTATGTTATTTTTATTTCGAGGTATTTTAAATGAAACAAATTAGACAGAAACGCATTTCAATGAATTTTATAATAACATTTTTAGACGTGATAACGTCTTATAAATCGATAAACGCTGGCTGCACGCACGAAATCGCGTCACGTTCCGCGTTCAAGCGAGCGTGAACGCCGTACAAGCTATAGAAACGCACGATTAGTCAATGGGCTCATCAATGTTTTCTTAAGACGCTATTTATTTAAAAAAAACTTGTCCAGCCGTAAATAATTTTATGACGAATATTGTTTGTTCAACGAAAATGTAAAAATATACGGTTATAATTATATGTGAAATGTGTGTTACGTTCGTTTAATAATTTTATGAATAATTATCTTATAAATATTTAGTAATTCCGCAGTAACGGAGCCTCGCAGCGCCGGAGCCGTGACAGAAACCATGACTGCTGCATGTTGCATGCTCGCTTGCATGGTGCGTGTTTGCTTACACGCCGCATGCTTGCTTGCACGCTGCATGTTGCTTGTCGCATGTTTCAATGCCCAGTCTCTGAGTGTAACTGTCTATTGCGGGATACATGTTTTGTGACACGAACGAGGAATTTATTTTTTAGGTAATTTATTTTTGCATGACCACGTATAATCAAATAAAAATACTTTTTTCTCTTCACCATCTCACCTTTACCTGCTAGTCACAGTCACGACGGACAAGCTGTAATCCTTCTTTTTATTATCCCTGCTTATTTAATTTCTACTGTTTGTTATGCGTTGTATTGTTTTTTTTTCTCTTTGTCGCCTTGTATGTTCTTGTTTCTGCGACAATTTTTTTTTCTTTCTTCTTCTTACAAGTTAATTTGAAGAAAATTACTGTTTCTAGGATAAAAAAATGTAGGAAAGAGTGCGAATTGTTACCATAAGCTATAACAATAACAGTAATGGCAGTAATGTAATTAACAGAGAAACAGTTGTGTTTACTTAAGTTGTGCTTAACGCAGCCGCTTCTGCAATATTAACTTAACGCACTTTCATTTTCTTTGGGATAGCACAGTATGAACGAGAATAACAATAACTGGTATTTTTATGAGCCTGTTACACTTCTTACATAGTATTCGGCACAGTCGTTGACATAATTCCCAAGTATATATACTTTACACTACCTTTATGAAGACTGCATAATTATAGAAAGACAGCTTTAGCACAATCGAAACAGAATTGAATATTGTTATTAAAATATACTTATTATTATTTTAGCGACGTTTTTAGGCTCCCTATCTACCCACAACTCAATAATAATTACTATATGACAAGTCATCATCTTCCTGCCCTTATCCATTCTATTTGGGGTCGGCGCAACACGTTTTCTTCTTCCAATCTTCTCTGTTACACGTCAAGGTGGCAGTTATTCCTTTCTCATTCATATCATTCCTCACACAATCCATCCATCTTTTCTTTGGCCTTCCTCTCCCTCTCCATCCATAAATATTTATATCCATCACTTTTTTAGTCACATGCGTTTCATCCCTTAATTATTGTATGACAAGTGTTAGCTATTTAAATACATTTATACTTATTCTACAAGTTTTTATGTATATTGTTAGCTATTTAATGTTAAAACTCGTTATTAATATATTTAACATTAATAACTAGTTTTAAGATATTTACAGTATTTAAAAAAAAATACAGAATTACAACTCTGTCATTTGTTTCTGTACTTCTTTTTTATTTCTCTTTTCTTTTTTATTTTATTCCATTGTTTGTAATCTTTGATTAAGGCGTGGATATACGTGCCCGTCGGGGCTGCGGGTGATACCGCGGCCTCGACATGAAGGGCTAAGAAGGAACATGGGTGGTTTTTAGTCAGTAGAAGTCTGACACTCCCTTTCGCTCTGCCCAAGAGCGGGAGGGGTTATTTGATGATTTTCCACCCACCCAAAAAAAAAAAAGGTGTGGATATACCTACGTGAATTGACCTTTTTAGGATATATTAGAACTTTTTTTTAACTTTTTAAACTTCACAAGAAAATCAGCTTCTGAAAACGTTGGCAAAAAAAACGAAATCAAACAAACAAAAGTCACTGACTTCAGAAACAGATTTTTCTTTAGAAGTTTATTTTTCGCTTTCTTGTGTTTTTGAAGTCGGTTTTTTCCCAAGTTTTCTTTTTCATTATCTGTTAGGTTACATACACAAGCTCACGCCCTTTTCCCATGAGGGTAGGCAGAAACCACAGAACGCCACTTGCTACGATCCTTATATACTCCTTTGCCTCGTCCACATTCATACATCTGTTAGGTATTAAGGTAATAATTTTACTTTAATTGTGTCCATGATCCGTTTGCTTTTCAAAGCATCCATTAGCACTATGTTTTGAATGTGCTACATTGAGTTTTACCGCAAAACGAGATCTATGACAGCAAAAAAAAATTACTCAACTGCTAACAGATAAAAATGTTGTTTTTACAAAGAAATAAATTGAAATATTTTTTTAAACTGGTTTACAATCTGTACATGACATTTATTAATGTATATTGAGTCATAATAAAATTTTACTATGGGTATTTGAAACCATTAAAAATCATTCTGGTAAAATACATCTGTCATCAACTGTATTGTGGCGGAATTTTCGACGTCATATTAATAAGTTACTTTGTGTTCAGTTTCAGTTTATTTTTAATTTATTTTTTTACGTACAAAGTGATGGCAGTTGTGGCATATCGTTTCACAGGTTTCTTTACTGACAATGATTAGTGCGACCATGCCTTAGATGTTTTGTAGACGAAAAATTCCTATGCTTTTGTGTATTTTCGTGTAATTACCCATTCCTGAGTTCCACCATACTTAAAAAATTGGAACAACAAAAGTAAACACGTGAAATTATATCTATTTTCATCATATTTGTTTGGTTTAAGTATACTTTTATATTATTAATAAACAGTTTTTCTATTAATAAAAGCATTTCACAACTTTTTTTTTTGCACTTTAGCACTGAAATATATTATTATACTAAATCATACATACTTACCAAAACACCGATACACATGACGCATTTTGCGCGCCGACTTTATCACGTGTTTTAAAACAACCTACACACTTTGGATCTACTAGATTTTTCAGATATTCGATAAGAATGAACACTCAGATTTATTTATATTCGCATCTAGCAGTCATCACTTCATGTTGATGAGCTGATGATGGAAGAAACTCTTCAACGGTTAGGAGTAGGAGGATAATTATTTAATAAATAATAATAAATACCACTGTTTATTGCCAATTCTACAATTTTAATAGGTATTTCTGATATTTCATCATATAAATAAATTACAAACTGCAATACAACGAAAAATAATAAACAGAAATCAAACAAAAACATGATGAACATGACAACAAATTAATGTCACCGACTTCAGAAGCTGATTTTTCTTGCGAAATTTATTTTTCACTTTTTTTTATATTTTGGGTTTTCCGTTTTTCACTTTTTTTGTGTTTCTGAAGTCGGTTTTTTTATGGTTTTTGTTTTCTCGTAAATTATAATTTCAGTATTTTAAGTAACCGTTGATGTGTTAACCAAAACAAATTACCTACTTTTCTCAAAACGAAGTTTATGTAAACATTTTTAGTCCCCCTATAATAAAGAGATAAACAGCCTCTGTTCAAATATCTCTCTCATCTCGCTTTTCTGGTAGAGTGCAAAATCCTGTTTGGATTATTATGACCATAGGAAAAACTAAAGCTGTGGCGAGGCTGTGCATTCCGTCCAAATCCATTCATTCCACCTGCTAGAAACTTTCCTCTTGGATGTGAATTGCTATGGCTGACCTAGAAGTCTTTAAAATTTTCGGGACCCAGGTTGGCCGCAGCAAGTACAACATGCTCAGGTATTCATCTGAGGATATTCATTAGCAACTCTGACCTGGTGTATAAAGGGGTTTGAACTTTTTTGAATGGAAGCTGGCATATCGACCAATTTTTGTTCGTCTATGTGTCCTCTATCCATACATCCCACTTTCATCGTGGGCCGCGATTTCGATAAATCGGTTCTATCCCCTTTGGAGCTTTTCCACAAATTTTAATTATGTTCTATCTGCGTGTCCTGTCGTTTGTTCATTACAGGAACGAATGGATTAGTCTAAAGGTGGTGTGTAGTCTGAAAGTGCCAAACTTGTGGCTCAGTTGGTGGCTGACACAACAGGGTAGTTAACAAAAAAATTCAAATTAGTCCGCCAGATAGATTTCTAAAAAATATTGGACACGTATTTTTTGTTTTTTCACGTAAACAAACAATGAAGACGATACAGTGCTTTGAAAACTCGTGTGACGTCATATTCTAAGACATTAGTAAGTCATTTTTTACCGGTGACTGACGTCACAACCCCCACTCAAATCTTTGACGCGTTTTATCTTCGTCAATTTTTATTGATTTGATAAAACAAAAAATACGTATCCAATAATTTTTGATAATCTAACAAACGGACTAATTAGAATCACATTTTTTAAGTCAGTAAACATCCCTTTTTAGATTGCCCTCGATGCACTAAGATAATGAGAATTCACCAAGTTCCTAACAATACCGAAGATGTAATTAAAAACGAGCATTAACCTTTTTATAATCATTTTATATTACGAGCACACAAAATGTAACCATATTCCTTCTACGTAAGACCTATTTTTGCTGCTGCTTTTGAGGAAAGCATGACGCCTACGTATATTTATTTCGAACCGTTGCCGATAGTACGATAATAATTTAAGTTATAATACTTCGGAAAATATTATTTTTCCAACCGGTTGATTCGTAGATTAACGTGAAGCTTCGTCTTAATTTGATTACTAGGTACTCGTATAGTAGAGTAGGTACCTATTTTATTTAAAAATTAAAATAAATAAAGAAATTCCAAATTTATACGATCCATCACTTAAGTACGTTTCGATCGATACGGCAATTTATATTTTGGTGCATTTGTAATAAATTGTAAGAACGATCGAGGCTTTTACGAAAAAAAATATTCCTTATTAGTTGAACCTCACCTGTGGGAACTAGGATGAATCGATAGTTTTAAATAAGTGCTTATGTAGGGTGTATCTATACTGTGTATAATAAGCATTCAGCTACGAGCATTTGAGCAGTCAGGTGTGTTGATCCGAGCATAAAAGATCTTGTAAGCTGTTTTGTTAGTAATAACCGCCCAGTAACAACCACGACTCACGTTGTAGGTCGTGATGCCAAGTCAGGCAGGCACTACACTTTGTGTAAATTATTCATTGTCCACTACTTTACTCTCACGAACTAGCATCTCCTAGAACCAAAGGTTATTATGACATGTGGCATCATTGTCGTCAATTCGATCGTCAGTTGTTTTTAAGACATCACACCCGAGAAGCGACCGCTAGCGCCCGTGTATTGGCATATAAGTTTCTCATTTAGTATTCAAATCGTTTATTGCAATTAATAATGTACATTTTTAGGTAATAGCTAAAATAATTCTAGACACAATTATGGACCCTGTCGGGCACAGCAAATGTTTATATAAGTAGAGAGAGGAAGAGCGGTTTGTTTCTTTTAATTTATTATTAACTTGATATTATTTCTAAATCTTTCGTATAATTATATCTTATTAATCTATATCGCTATTTATATTATACTTCTAGTACAATGTATTATAGGCACTGTTTCTTCTTAAAAGGCCTGTCCAAAGCCCCCTCTGTTAACGCCTGTTATGGCACATCCTTGGAGAGGTTGTAATGGTCTCCCTTGAGCCTCGCTGTGCAAGTGTGCACGGCAGCACGTGATCATTGTGCCACCGCGTTTCTTGAGGTTCAATCGGTGTTTGAACATTGTCCGCATTCTAAACACTCGTGACCTCAATTTGCCGCCTACAAATATTGTCCAGTTCAAATTATAATAATCTATTTATCAATTATTGCAACATAGATACACGTGACTTAAACAGAGCCAAAACATTGCCTTTGTGATTTTATTTGTCGTGAGCTTAACATCCTCATCAAAGCACCCAGGAGCAACAAAATCAATAAGCAATTATTCGATAATAAACTAGATAAGAGCTTAAACAGAGTTCAACGTTGAAGAGCTAACACGCTACAGAAAATAATCTACTGCAAGCAATTTTAAGCCCTATAACATTCGTGATTTAGCTCATACGGGCATTTTGCTGTTTAGTGTTACGCTGACCGCATACATGAAGCGGTATAATGGCCTCTCTCAGCTCATCCCAAGTTGATTAAATGCTGATGTAATGCGAAAAGTTGGGCAGAATTCATGCTTACGCTGCCGCGCTGGCTGTATCAAAATAATACAAGTGCCTGCGGGATTTACTGTGAACACTGTTTTAATTACGGTGGAAATCAATCAGGTTTAACTAATTTGTTGGTAATGGCTGATACACCTCGTATGCATTTCGTATTTTACGTTGTGTTTAATCAATTTAAGTTTTGTAACAATGGTTCCACGCAGTTTGGTGTTATGAACTGGCTTTTGTTTTTTCAAAGCTCAGAATGCTGCGTTCAAATACCGTTTGACCCAAAGCGGTACTTCTGCGACTCGATGAGCCAGCAGGTCTGAGCACCGGAGGTTAGGAGTTTGCGTTTCCAAGAGATTGCATAAATACTTTTCCAGGCTTTCGACTCGGCTATCGATTTCACTTTCTTTCCTCTCCTCTTATTGCCGATTTTAATATCTATACTCTGACAGATACTTCAGTTTTCTATATGCGGGTGTCTTTGTCTGAAGCCGCAAACCGTTGCTACAGAGTAGGTACATACTGTTTCACCAAACCTTAACAGATGCATAAAAAGTTTATTGTTTTTTTTTTTTTTTTTTTTCATGTATCAGCAAATTGGACTCAAAAGCCTCTCACTTTGAAAATTTCAAGGAATTCAAAGTCGTCATCTAAACTGCTATGAGAACAACGCCATCTTTACTGTCTCGTATCTCTTTGCTGGTTTCTTTCAATCTTTTCCTGCAAAGACATGAAATTCAATATCTTCAAAGAAATTTAAGAGGGAGTAACTGGGTCTTAATAATAATTGGAACCGATGATTGAAATGAGAAAAATAAAATACTCTAATTTGATAAACAAAACCTGTATAAAGATTTAAGTGGGAGTATTTAGGTTAGACTGTGAACAGAGACCCAGTAAATTATGCCCGAGGCAAATTAGTTTCTACACCCGCGGGTAGAGGTGCCACGGTTTTTACAAGCTTGAAAACAAAGCACTGATTTGTAACAATTAAAGCATCCCGCTAGAGTAGCCTACGGCTATGCTATTCATAAACCTTAATGTTTTCAATTTTTTTACCCGACTGCAAGGGAATGGTAATGTTTTTCGCGACTATCTTTGTTTGTAATATTCTTTATTTCATCATATCTTCCAAACCACTCGATGAATTTCTTTAATTAGGGTATCGTTAGATTGGTCTCATTAGTCCAAGTGTTCTTAGATAGGTGACATAAAAAAAAAGTGTAAATGGGGGCGGCTAGATTCCATTGTTCAAAGTGAAAAAAAATTTTTTCTTCTGTTACCATCGAGTAAGGTATCAAAATACAGGGTTTGAAAAGGAGATTATAAAAATATATGCAACTTATATGTTTAAAAGAAATTTAAAGTGACAAATCGTACAAAAAGTTAAATCGTCTGTTGAAATCCTTATAATATCAGTAAGGATTCCTAAAAGCTATACACAAACGTCATATGGAACTAGTGTTGCCCAAATGCAAGAACAAGACGAGACTTAGCCAGTCTTGGTCTTGGTCTTGCGCCAATACACCTGGTCTTGGTCTTGGTCTTGGTCTTGCGCTCCCAGTCTTGGTCTTGGTCTTGGTCTTGCAGCAAGAGTCTTGCAAGTCTTGCAATTACCTATTAGTCTATTACTATTTATTAAAGTTTACTTTAAATCTTAGAAAAACGTATTAGAATTGGAACATTGTGAGCTTGAATTAACATAGCCATAGTAAAGATCAAGTAGATTAATAAATAACTGAAGATTTGATAAGAAATTCGAAAAATCAACTGACCTATATGTCGTTTTCCATGGAAGTAACTGTTTCTTAATAAACATTTATGATTTATAAGCTTACATTTGCTAAAACATGTAAAAAAACAAATTAATTACAATAACTTGACTGTATTTTAAAGAACAATACTTATCTGTCTAGAAAGAGATTGAACCCTCAACTTATAAGAAATTTAATAAAAGAGTTTTACGATTTATCATTTATTTGAATAAAAAATAAAATACAACACAAATCAACAGCTTTATCATTAGGTTATGATACTTTATATAATTTTTTTTGACCAAGAATTAATACAAAGTAACCATCTGGCTGACTCATCACTTAACCTATTTCTATGTTTTCTAATTACTAATGATGCTTTAGAAAATAACCTCTCAGCAGGTACTGAAGTTGCAGGTATTGAGAGAAAATCACGGGCCATTGAAACTTAAGAAATATAATGACTAAATGTACAATAATAGTACCTAAGTAATTAGTTTAAAACCATATAAGTAATCAATATTATAATATATACTTACTAGAATGAATTAATATGACATCTACTACCTATCCTTACCATTTTATCCTAATAATAATATACTTATACCTAATAAAATAATACTACTTGCGTGATCAGTATAATGTATTCATTTTTATTCTAAGCACTCTGAAACTTATTTATTCTTTGGAACACCTGTAGGTACTCTACTAGGAAATTATTTTGCATGAGTATACCTACCTACGCCCTATGGCGGCAATCAAATAGTGTCAAATGTTATGATTTCGGCGTGGCGGCAACGGTTGTTTTAGATTTCAAAAGAAGCCGCCGGCGCGTGTATCATAACCATGTACTTCCGAAAAGCGGCAAATTTCTTTGAGAAGTAAGTACAAAACCTTTGATGCCGCATTATCAAAGTGTCGATGGTTAAAACATAACTATGCATGCACTCAGTTTGATTTTAATAGATATTTTTTTATTCGCTATGTTTATGGTATTAGTCGTAATGCGCATAAGTCCAGTTTTTCATATTCTTTGATACAGTTTTTTGCGTCTCATAGAATTCCTAAGCGTACCTACCTATACACCGAACTGTTACACCTAACTACTCAGTGAAATAGCGCTAAGTCCTAGCTGCAAGACGCAAGAGTCTTGCAGGCTATGTCTTGTTCTTGCTCAAGTCTTGCACGGTCAGTCTTGGTCTTGGTCTTGCTAAAAATACGCGGTCTTGTTCTTGGTCTTGGTCTTGCAAAAACGCAAGAACAAGACCAAGACTGCAAGACCAAGACTGAATTTGGGCAACACTATATGGAACACGTTATAATTAGAAAAACAAAAAAAAAACTAGTAATTTTTAACTCTAAACACAATAGAATCAATCAAGTAAAACAAATAATAAAAAAAAAATAAAAAAACCGCCTCCCATGTCAAAAAGTGAACTACAAAATAAAAAACAAGTCAAACGATTTCAGTGATGAAATGAGAACAAAGGTCCCATAATTGTATCCGAAAATGGAAAACTGAAAACTAAAACTTTAATTTCAGTCGGGAGACCTGTAAAGAGAGTTTTTTTTTTAATTCACTTTTTGACATGGCAGGCGGGTTTTTTTTAATTATTTGTTTATTTTGTTAAATCTTTTTTTCAAACGAAAAGAAGTTGTGTAAGAGGTGTTTTTGGATGAAGTCACACTTGAAGGAAACACAGGCGAAGTTTTCAGGTGATCTGTATTTTCAGCAGCAGGTTACAGAAGATTAAACTTTTACGGAAGATTGTTAAATTTTGGATAATTTGTACAGGTACAGTTCCCACGACCAAGTCCTGGGACGAATCTTAACACAGCGATTCAGAAATTACGCGTCATAGGCGCAGATAACCGTCGTAACAGTATTACTAAGATGTCACGTTTATTTCGGTCGTTGAACTACTGTACCTGGTGAGCACTATGTTAGAAGATGTTTAGTCGTCCGGCTTTTGTCTAAACTTAGGTAAATACCGTGAATAGAGTCCCAAGCGCCTTAAAGGATTACCTCATGGTGCTCTTAAGACCTTTGGTTTGGTCACTCATTATTTCCCGGTCGGGTAAAATGTTTTAGCTATTTACACCGCAGAAAGATGACGTCAAACTTTTGCTTTGTACTTCGATTTTGTATGAGTTTGACGTTTTAATGCAACGTCAGGGAACTGCAATAATGGTTCCTTAAAAGCAGCAACAACTAAGCTTTATTGATAATGTCTTTGACTTTCCTAGGCACATTAAATGTACGTAAATACAAGAGTACTTAAATTAAGTGAGCCCTTTTTAAATTTCCAGTGTAATATCCAAGAATCAGTAAGCAATGTCAGATTTTCTGCTGGAAAACTTTTTATTACAGCTGCACTATAGAAAACCGAAATTGTTAATATCCAGGAATTAATAAGTAATGTCAGATTTCTGCCAGAAAGGTTTTTGTCGCAGTTGCGCTATAGAAAATCGAAGCCACATACAATCGGCGGTGCCAGCTGGTAGCCTCTACTGAGAAATTTCTTAATATAATTGAGGCTATTGTTGGCACGACTTCTGCAAGTACGATGCAGACCATATAGAGCAAGAGCCTACGACGGCCAGACTTTCGTTATTTTATAATAAACTAGCTGTACCCGCATGCGTTGCTATGCCCTTTTTCCTACACACTACCTGCCTACTTACCAACTATCTACCCTACCTACTACCCTACCCACTACCCTACCCACTACCCTACCTACTACCCTACCCACTACCCTACCCACTACCCTACCTACTACCCTACCTACTTCCCTACCCACTACCCTACCTACTACCCTACCTACTACCCTACCTACTACCCTACCTACTACCCTACCTACTACCCTACCTCCTACCCTACCTACTACCCTACCTACTACCCTACCTAGTCCTATGTCCTTCTTCTGGTTCTTAGCTACCTCCCTACCAATTTTCAGCCAAATCGGTTCAGCCGTTCTTGAGTTATAAATAGTGTAACTAACACGTCTTTCTTTTATATATATAGATAAAAGGGAGCAGTCTACGAAGATTCTCGAATTTTCACGAGGGACGTTATCTGTTAGGTTCTCCTTCAATACTAACCACACTCAAATCTCAGCCTTGCGCTGTATAGCTTCACTTTAAAACCACAATTATTGAACCGTTTTCTATTGTACCAAGTTACTCACTTTTTATTGCAATGAACTATTTTATGTTGGAGAAACCAAGAAGGCCCATATTGAAATTCACAACCACAATTGAAGGGGAACGCGCCTAACGCATGAACAATGATAATATTATTTTCGTTATAAGTACCTAGTGTTATCAGTTCTTCAAACTGCGCACCTCACTAGCAGCCGCAAGGTTATAAAAAGGCAAGCTACCAATAGACAGCCCTTTTCCGCTCGCCAGCCTTCGTGGAAACAAGAATTGTGTCTGTTTGTGAACACGTGACCGTCTTTGTTCTATTGTTAGATTTAAATTGTTGCTTTGTATTAAGTTTGGTTCCTTAATTAGTTCTGAGTAAATTCTTTTGTATGAATAAATGTTAGGTTTATTTAGATTGTCGCTTTTATTCTAATTTAATTTAATGCTCAAATCAGAAGTGTAATAATTGGACCCAGTTTTGATCAGCAAATTTAGAACCAAACTTTTGCAAATCTACCCTCATATCATTATTTTTCATTTTTGTTGATTTGTTTGTGTCAAGATGTGACCGTTATGACGGGTAATAAAAGGCGAAGTGGATTAAAACATCGTTCCCTCAGATCATAAAAACGACAGGAGATATGGCAAGGGGGCGTGGCGCTTGCGAACGCATCTGGTCGCAAAGCGTCCTCATGCTAGTTTCAATAATTAGTCAAATGTCAACTAGCGACGTTTTCACTGCTCGTGATTTTTTACAAAATGCCGTGTTGTTCAGTGGTTTCTTGGTAAAACCGAAATATAAACCAATAATTTGTAAATCATGGAATCACTTACCATGTGTATTTTACGATATTTGTCTTTAAAATCATGAAAAACCTAAATCGTAAAATAATTCTTGCGCTTACTATGTTATTTTTGTTTTCAAATATTACAGCGACTGTATTGTTTTTGCTATAAATACACTAACAAGACAGAACAAGCATTGTAAAAATAAGCGTGATACTTCCTGGCCGCGCCACAGTCGCATTTTGAATTGGGGTTAATGCAAATAAATGTTCGTAATATGTTCATTATTGTTCATAATATTAAAAAAAAAAGTACTATAAAGGTTCGCGAGATATTTAACAAAATCGGTGGCGCGGCCAGAAAGCATGCTTCCTAGCCGCGCCACCGCGTACACTGCAATAAATAGGACATTTCTATACAAACTTAATGGTAAATAATTGTACGTCTATTGTTTATTCTATTGATGACGAGAAATACTGCAAATGTATGTTTGTTCTATTGGTAATGAGAAATAATTAATATAAACTCCGAATAAAATTCGTGGCACAAATGTCTGACAGTTCAGTCATAGTTCATGTAGCAGTGTCATGTTCATGTCAAAGAGTAAAACATTTGTATGCGCAGACTTGACACTATCGAGGTATTCAATGCTTGACCACAAATTCTCTACATGTGAAAATTAATTGAAAGTAGGTTGTATAATATTTGGATATGTATCAAGATAATTAACAAAAAAGTTAAAATGTGAAGATTGCATTTCTAGTTTGACTATACTATAAACTTCCACATCACACATTTATTACTAGGCTATGGAAAAGATCTTTTTATTTTTTATAATTTGAAATGAGCTTACTCTTGACCTCAATCTTGCCCTAAGGGCAGAGATTAGGTCGAACGAGCTTACCTAGAAGAAGCCTATTTACGCGCGACTTAAATAGGTTGGGGTTATATGAACTCGGGATAACCAACGCAACGCATGCAGGGAATTCCACTCCTTGGCTGTTTGCTTCTTGCTTCGTTCGAATGTGTGGAACATCGACAAGGGTGATAACCTGCAATACGTCTAATCTCCCGATGGAAGAAGGGAGATGGTGGAATCGGGCCGTGGAGCTGTTGGGCACACTCTCCGAAGTATAGTCTGTAGAAGACCGACAGACATGCAACTTTGCGGCGGTGGGCCAGGCTATGTAGCTTGGCCACCAGCTTATCGTCACCAATTAGCCTCCTAACTCGGACTTGAGCTTTATATAATATTGAAAGCTGTCCAGGCTTGAAGTACCACTTAATTGTATTTAGGATACCCAGCTTTTTTGCCGCAGTTTGAGCTTTCGACTCAATGTAGGCGCCAAAGTTTAGATTTTCGCCCAACTTCGTGCCAAGAAGCTTGAGACTTTCGGATACTTGTACAGACGCACTCCGTAAACTAGGGGCCAGATTTAACGTACTCCTTTTGGCGGTGAACAGACACACTTGCGTTTTGGTGGCGTTGAAATCAACCAGATTCTCGTTACCCCACTTGGAGACAAGACTTACGGCTGAATTGGTTCGCTCTACCATGGCCTCTCTCAATGAACGTACTTTATACTTCCTTCTTTGCTTTTGCGCTGGATGTATAACTCTCCATGACAGTGCTGTCATACGTAATTTAAAACGGCAAAGTGGTGGAAGTCTTGCCTCGAAATATGATTTTAATTATATGTCTGTTAACACCCTAAAGCATTTAATTGGGAAAGAACTATTTGCAAATCAGAATAAACATTCACTTAATCAGCCATATACATTAAATCACAGAATCCATTTAAATGGATTCGAATTAATTCGAGCCTTAATTTATTATTATTATGCCTCGAACTAGATTGCTCAGTATACAAAAATTAGATTGCCATTGTCACGAAGCTGAAACTGATCCAACAGTGGATTACTATACCAAACGACAGAAACTATTACAACTTATATTATTTAAGGAAATTAAAATATTGTTCCAGTTTATGTACATTTTTATTTATTTTCTGAATAAGTACGCACGTACAATACCAAGTAGGCAGAATAATAACATTATGTCGCATCTGCACGCATTGATAGTAATCTATGAGAACATGACACCCCCCGCCTGCCCCGCTGTCATCAAGTGCGCGCACATTATTTTGTTTAAAATAGCTTCTCTAGTACGTAGTATTATTATTAGTATGTAATTATTTATCATTCAATAAACACACATTTGCAGTATTTCTCGTCATCAACAGAATAAACAATAGACGTACAATTATTTATCATTGAGTTTGCATAGAAATATCCAATTTATTGCAGTGTACGCGGTGGCGCGGCTAGGTAGCATGCTTTCTGGCCGCGCCACCGATTTTGTTAAATATCTCGTGAACCTTTACAGTACTTTTTTTTTAATATAATGAACAAATTACGAACATTTATTCGCATTAACCCTGATTTAAAAATTCGATTGTGGCGCGGCTAGGAAGGATCACGCAAAAATAACATAACGATATTTCCGTTGCATCGCGTAGAACGGCAGCTGTTTCTTGCCCGTTAGTGTCAAAGTCAGTGATGAACTTGTGCAGATCAACTATCGACAGCAATGTCGATTGAGGAATGAAAAATTACTACATATTTTATTTAAAAAAAATAAACACCAAAGAAATATGACGAAAATATTTCTCATTACAACGGTTTTATTTTTTCGCTAACGGTCGTTTCTAATTTAGAAGTATGGAAGGGCTAGTTTTTATTGATTTATTGTGCATTTTTGACATTTTTTGTGTGCATATTTCATTAAAGGGGGGTATATAGTTTATTTTATATATCGATTCCTTATGTATGTAGCTTCATGCAGATATTTTTGTATTGCTGATAAAGTAGCCAGATTTTTTGCAAATTCACTTTTAATTTGTATCGGCAAGCCCCGCCCCCCGCTTTTCGTGCCGCTAAAGTGACGTGGACGTTTCGAGCATTGACAGCTGTCAAAATTGGACGTATCAGTACAAGTTACAAGTTTGACAAAACCTTGTGACAAGACCGAGAATCTTTTTTTAAATAAATAAATGGTATTCGATTTTTAAAAACAAGGAGTTTTCAATTAAAAAGATTTTAATATGGCAGGAACAGTGGAAATATTCCATTCCCGATACTTTTAGTGCAGCCTATGTACTACTGTTTCAATACGCTATTACAGCATAAACCAACGTAACCCTTTATTGTTTTAATTCAATTAATATTAGCTAAATACTCGTATAAAGTTATTTTTAGCTAAATATTGTTTATTTTATTATAATACTAGCGGACGTCACGCGGTTTCACCCGCGTAGTTCCCGTTCCCGTGGGAATACAGGCAGTGAGTCGTGGGTTCAACCCCAGCCAGGCGCATTATTTGTGTAATTTATTTTATCACCACTGCTCTCAAAACGGCGAAGGAAAAAATCGTGAGGAAACCGGCATGTCTTAGAACCAAAAAATTCGACATTATTGTGACATCTACCAAACCGCACTGGGCCCGTGTGGTGGCAACATTATAGGCTGATGATGATGCTATTCGTAGATCTTTGGCAGTCCTAACGGGTGGTCAGAATCAGAACTCCTTAGGTCTGACATCCTATGTTACCATGGAAAACTATCCCCCATCCAGTGCCTGCATTGAGGAGGAAATATCACATGGTAAAAAATAATTGTTAAAGCCTCAAGCATTTTGACCACGCTGCTGTGCAGAGTAGTCAAACGGCAATAAAGGCGGGCTTGGAATAGGGAGGAACAAAATATATTATGTTCGAACTATGAATGTTACGGAGCTTCGACTCCGATTCCAATAGGTCGGAACTTCCGATTGATATTACACCACCGGTATCGACTTTGGTTTCGACACTTTAAGGCAGTGGTCCGACCGCCGACGATGAACGAGAAACGAGTAGAACTAGAAACTATAAACGAGTTGGCGAACAGCGGGAAGCGAGTGTGTAGTTTCGATAGTTTTATCGCCGGGCTATAAGCGAGTGTGCAAGTGCGACGAGCGATTACTCGCGACACTCGCCTGAACTCACTGTACTGTTTTCTAGAATCATTATAAAATTTACCATCCAAAATCGTCTTATTTTCCCTGTCCTTTTCTTCCGTTTTTTCAGAGTTGCCACTGCCACACTATCATAAATAAAATACATTGTATCGTCGTCGTCGTCTGCGCCAGACAACAATGAGAGTAGCAATGATCTGTTGGTATCCATACGTCTACTTTCAATGCCGAGCTGTAAAGAAATGATCAAGCGAGCGAGCATCGCTGAACGAGTATCGCTAAGCGAGTTTATTTTTGAAAGCTCGTCGCTCAGCGACAAAACTAGTAAAGCGAGTCGTCGCCGTCGCCGGCAGTGTGAACAGTCAGAAAACAACTTTTAATATATGCATCTCTTTCGTTTACACGGAATGCACAGTTATTGTGCGTTTCTTGAGAGAGAAAATCGCCGATAGTTAGTCATTTTCCAGGTCGGAACACTGCCTTAAATCGGAAGTCTTAATCGAAGGTCGAAGCGTAGCGGACGCGGTCACTGTGTACGAACAGGTTTATGCATGCATCTCTCTTCTGCCATCATCTCGGGCTCCGCTTCCGACTCCGACTTCCATTCCAATTCCGACTCCGATTCCG
Source organism: Diarsia brunnea (assembly GCA_949774965.1). Classification (NCBI taxonomy): domain Eukaryota; kingdom Metazoa; phylum Arthropoda; class Insecta; order Lepidoptera; family Noctuidae; genus Diarsia; species Diarsia brunnea. The sequence goes on from OX458996.1 coordinate 16,844,192, forward strand.
GTTTCTACTCCGATAAACCAAATTTAAAAAGTCCGATTCCGACTTCAATTCCGGTAAAACCACCTCCGTAACATCCCTAGTTCGAACCACCCGCAAGAACGCCCGTCACAGCTTTCGGATCTGGAAGTCCGAACAAACCCTTGTAAATTAAAATAATGCCCAAGTCAAAAAATAACAAATACGTATGGATTTAATAGTAGACTCACTTATATAAGCATACAATTTTCAAAGAGTTCAAACACATTAAATCATAGAACAAACTTTCCTGTGAGTGTGGATGGTGAGACGGATTCAAGAGGAATAGCAAACGAATTCAAGGAGAATGCATTCATTCCTCAAGGGCCACTGTCGTTCGATGCTGGAAAGTCTGGACCAGCCGCTCCTCTCAGTTTGATATCCAAAGAGGTTCGATACGAAACTTCCCGGGAAACGACGGACTAAGTGTCAAGTACCTGTTTTACACAGGACCTCATATTTACCGTGAGATTGCAATGTTCACACACACCTATTTAACAACGCAGCATAAGGAGAGTTTAATAATACACGTCGTAAAAAAAAACTAGATAAAAAACTAAAAAACCCGACTGAAAAAACTGAAAAGCAAAAAACAAGCACATTTTAAATTAAACACATTAGGAAGCAGGCGGGGTCCATTCTATTTTCATTTCATAATTTTATAATAAAATGAACCCCGCCTGCTTGCAAGTTTTGTTTCATTTAAAATGTGCTTGTTTTTTTTTCCTTTTCAGTTTTTCCAGTCGGGTTTTCTAGTTTTTAACAACTCTTTTTTTATTTCCAACTTTTTAGTTCTCTTGTGTTTGTTCTTTCGTTAGTCGCGTAAAATTCTTCGCAGAAGATTCAACTTTTTTACTTTTTAATAGGATTTGTGACTTTAAATTTCTTTTAAACTTATATTTTTGTAATCTCCTTTGAAAACCCTTCATTTTGATACCCTACTCAATGGTAATGGAAAAAAAATCCGTTTAGAAGTTATGCGGGAACAAAGGAACTGACATACTTGCATACATACATACAGGTCAAACACATAACCCTCCTTTTGGGCTTTGCCGCAGTCGGGTAAAAAATAAACGCGCGATATTTCTCTAGCTACTTTCTCTGACTAACTATAGGTCCATTTCTCTAGCCGCTGTAATAGGAAAAGTTCTAGATAGTCTGCTTAATACTCAACACACACTAACAGTGAGTTGCGCTGAAGCAGGCTATAAAATATTATTTGGATAGAAAGACACTTGTATGCCGCTTCCCTTGACCTTTCAAAAGGCTTTTGATCTGGTGCATTATGACATGCTATGGTTAAAGCTAAGTAGCCTGCTAGTACCACAAGAACTGTCTTATACATCGAGATTTTGGTATGGCTGGCAGATTAATTGTGGCAAGTGGACTACACACTCTGATACGTATCAAATGGAGTGCGGTGTTAGGCGGGTAAACACCACCTGCTTTGTTTAATATAATTATAATTATATTAATCAGTTCGGCGATGAGCTCAGTAAGGTACACTTTGGCTGTACGATCGATGGTAGGACTATAAAATAATCTCATTATGCAGACGATATCGACTACATAACAATAACATAATATGGTATCTATGTCTAACAACAACGTTCAAAGAAATATAAGAATAAGGGAACAAAAAATGTGTTTTTAACCGACTTCAAAAAGGACCAGGTTATTACACACACCTAAGTACGTTTAAATATTTAAGCGTTAATGTTTCGTTCCAAATAAAAAGACAAAGTCTCACTACAATACCTAAATAATTCACTAGTCAACACTCAAAAAATATTGCAAAAATGATGAAGTACATATCGTATGTACACCCACTCTCATTACCCTAAAAAAAATAAAAAGCTGAATATCTATATAATAATATTTAGAAAAAAGCATAATTTTCAACTTCTTTTGATTGTAGATGTAAAATTTAAGCATTTATTATTGCACTAATAGTGTTACAAAATTAGTTGATCATATACCTAACACCATGTCTGCGTTTGTAAAAATTCTCCAGACAGTTTTGCTATATTTGTGGTTTAAACACACCAAAAAGTCGAAAAAAAGGCAACTACTACATTGATTAAGTAGTGTTATAGTGCAGATTTTATCTTGGATGTTCGTCATCAAGATAAATACCGGGTGCCACATATCTGTTGTTTCACTTGCTATACATAACTGACGTGTTGGTTTAGAGGGATATCCGTCTAAACCGACAACATTACAAACAAATCTAAGGAATGCGTTTTGGTCAACGTGTACACCTAATGACCATATGAGTGATTGCTACTTTTGCTTTCTAATATAAAAGGATTAACAAGAAAGTACAATAACAAATTATTTCAAGTGGCTTCGAAAAAACCTGAAGAGGAAAATAAAAAGGATATTAAAAGTATTTCCACTTCAGAGTACAAAGTTCAAGATTGAAGCAATGGAGTCTTCTTCAGTCGGACGTTAATGTTACTGCTTACAGCAAGCGGCATACCCCCTTCATAGATTTTTGATAAACCGATGGAGACTTAAGTAATTTATTGTTCTGATGTCAATGGTCTGACGGTTAAGATACCCCATAAGCAACATGAGCATATACCAAATGATTGGCCATTCTTTATTGACTAGTCTAAATCAGGTTTAAAATCTGTTGTATTCCAAAACGATATCACGGAAAATGGAGGCCTGTGATGCTGGTAGACCACTGCTGGTTGTTAATTAAGGAAACCCCAACCACAGACTACCATTGACATGTCACAACGTCACATTATGTTTTTGGCTTCAGACATTGTATAGTCAGGCTAACGACGACTATTGCCTCCTGTCATACGAGTACCCACCAATGGCGATGCTTCCTAACTAAAAAAATATGATTCTAATTAGTCCATCTGTTAGATTATCGTAAAATATGGGATATGGATTTTTTGTTTTATTAAATCAATTAAAATTGACGAAGATAAAACGCGTCAAATATTTCAGTGGGGGTTTGTGACGTCACTCACCGGTAAAAAATGTCATACTAATGTCTTTGAATATGACGTCGCACTAGTTTTCAAAGCACTGCATCGTCTTCATTGTTTGTTTATGTGAAAAAATAAAAAATACGTGTCCAAAATTTTTTGGAAATCTATCTGTCGGAATAATTAGATTTTTTTAGTTAACTACCCTATTACACCTAGAACTCTTTGTTTGCTACATTGAAATAGAAACCCGAACGTTACCTTTATGTGAAAAGGTCAAGAACACGTATATTATGCAAAACAATAAATTAAAATAAATGAGTTGAAAATGACAAAGTTGTCATTTTTATGCTTGGAAAATCAGCACACCACATAAATTACAGCGTATAATATTGAATAGTCTCACAGTGGGTGCTTGAAGGCGGTTGTTGCCAAGAAACGCTGACGTGACGATTTGGACTCGTGCCTGACTGATTGGCCAGAGAAGGAAAAACACCGGGAGAGCTGTAAAAAGTAGGACACAGAAGGCAAATGAAAAATAAAACTTAATTGTTTTTTTCCATATTTATTTATTTGAAAACGTGAATCTAACAATAACTTCCAAACTCTAAGTAGATAGGTTTAACGGGACTTACAAGATACCTGATAAACATAGACAACTTGTTAAAATAGTGCACTCAAGTAGATCAATAACTTCAACAACAGTCTTCATGGCCCCCTCCAGTAGTTCAATAACAAAATTGTATAAAACTAACTCCGTGCCACTTAAAAGTTTTTAATACGATTTGATAGACTGATTTACGAGAAAAGGTTTACCTATTTATAGTTCATTTTAAAAAACGAGAGACACTTTACTAACTAAAACTATTCTAGCGGTATTTCACGGTGTCATGATAGTTACTACATAGGGATGCGACTTTAATCAAATACCTTATTAAGTTAACATTATCTAAGCTTTACAAAATCTATGGATGAACTGGGTACAGCATTATATGGTAAGAAAGGAGCTTTCTGATGAGATGAACGGCGTTGAGATGGCGGATTGAAATTATTGTAAAACATCATATTATGTGCCTATAAAATTTGAGGGTTGCCCTCGATTTCCCTAGGATCCCATCATCAGATCCTGATTTGGTGACAATGGGACCACCTCGGATGTATATAATTACAAAAAAAGAAAAAACGTACAGACGAATTGATAACCTCCTCCTTTTCGGAAGTCGGTTAAAAAAAAGAGAAATGCGTTAATGATGCCGTGTCTTAAATTTCCCTGTTAGACGTTACGGCATCATTAACTCCTTTCAATAGAAGAAGAAAACAGACTAACATTTTCAGTTTCAAAAATGTACTCACATACATTATGTTTAGGACTTTTTTATAATAAACTAGCTGTTGCCAGCGGCTTCGCCCGCTACAACTCGAAAATTATCCCACGGGAAGATAAAATCGGGATAAAAACTATCCTATGTGTTAATCCAGGGTATAACCTATCTACATACCAAATTTCAACCAAATCGGTCCAGTCGTTTATGCGTGAAAGAGTAACAAACATCCACACATCCATTCTCACAAACTTTCACATTTATAATATTAGTAGGATGTACAAATTTTATAAATTGATCGAAAATTATTCGTTAATTTGTAAAGCCTGCTTCGCTGTGATAGAAAAAGTCTTTAAACAAACTCGTAACATTTTTAGGGTTCCGTACCTTTTTTTTTGGGTTTGGGAAATCATCTAATAACCCCTCCCGCTCTGGGTAGAGCGGAAGGGAGTGTCAAACTTCCACTGACTAAAAACCACCCATGTTCCTACTTAGCCCTTTGTGTCCGGGGCCGCGGTATATCTTTAGAAAAACCCGCAGCCTAGAACGCCCGTTGGGGCTGCGTGTTGCTCGAAAGAGATACCGCTGCCTCGAAAACAACGGGCTAAGAAGGAACATGGCTGGTTTTTAGTCAGTAGAAGTCTGACACTCCCTTCCTTGATGAAAACCAACACCCCAAAAAAAAAGGGAATATAGAAAGAAAAGAAAGAAAAAGTATTCATGTGTATTTCCTCTTGTTTTTTGTCAATTTTTATTATTGATTTCTTTTCCTGTGTGAGACCAATAAATACATTTTGAATTCTTTCTTTCATTGACCAGCAAAAAAACTAAGATATCATATAAAATTGTGTCGTGATAGGAAAGTTTTACTTTGCTTTCAACGTTATTTCCAACACATAGAACATGAATCACGTGAAACGAGTAACGAACGAATTGCGATATTATTTTTTTTTGTTGGCGAAAATCAGTCAAAAAGCGAATGAAGTTGAGATATAATAAGTACTAGTGGGTAGGTAATAATAACAATTACTATCTATTAATAACAATTACCATCAATAACAATTACTAAAATGAATAACTTAATGGACCAAAACGTTTACTTTATGGATAAAAATACAGCATACATATTATAGATACGCACAAAAGATTAATGTATAAAAATTGTTATCAAAATTGAAAATTTGGTGTGTAAATTTCAATTTACAGTCCACTCTTTTATGAATCTCAGATTAAGAAATAGTCAACTTGTTAATTAGGCTCTACTATTTTGAAATTTTCCTGCTCTGCAGAAGTTGGTAGGTACCGTCACAGCACGTGGCAAAGTGTTTTTCAGACAAGTGACGCGCTTAAAACCTACTTTTGTGATATCAAATGGCATAAGCACAGACTCGTAATTAAATCCTTATTGGGTATTACAGTATAGGTGACGTATGAGTATGATTGTAGAACGTGGAAGTAGGTTATAAATAGTCATAATCGACACCATGATATCGAATTTAATTTATGTAATAAGATATTAGCGACCAAACTGTGTTTATATTGTAAACGGAAGTAAGGTAAAACCAACATCTCATGGCGGCATGGAGAGTGCGACTGTCGCAATCCCGTGCAGGGCACGCCACGATAGTGGCGGTAAGTCCCCTCTTTGAGGAGTGGCTGGAGAGGCTCCACGGCGTCCTCACAGAGATGTCAGCAACATGGAAGGGGCCCGCAAGGGCCGACGCCCGTCGGGGCTGCGGGTTGTTCGCAGATACGGCGGCCTCGACATGAAGGGCTAAGAAGGAATATGGGTGGTTTTTAGTCAGTAGCAGTCTGTTTCGCTCTGCCCAAGAGCGGGAGGGGTTATTTGATGATTTCTCACCACCAAAAAAAAAAAAAAAAAGGTAAAACCAACAGTGTGATCTATATCTATCTATATAAATAAAAATGAATTGTTGTTCGTTAGTCTGATTAAAACTCGAGAACGGCTGGGCCGATTGAGCTAATTATAGTGTTGAATTATTCGTGGAAGTCCAGGGAAGGTTTAAAAGGTGAGAAAGTGGTAGGTAGGTAGGCAGGGTAGTAGGTAGAGTAGTAGGTAGGGTAGTAAGTAGGATAGTAGAGTAGGTAGGGTAGTCGGTAGAGTAGTACGAGTAGGTAGGGTAGTAAGTAGGTAGGGTAGTAGGTAGGTAGGGTAGTAGGTAGGTAGGGTAGTAGGTAGGTAGGGTAGTAGGTAGGTAGGGTAGTAGGTAGGTAGGGTAGTAGGTAGGTAGGGTAGTAGGTAGGTAGGGTAGGAGGTAGTAGGTAGGTAGGTAGTTGGTACACAGGCAGGTAGTAGGTAGGAAAAAGGGCATTGCAACGCATGCCGGGAACAGCTAGTATTAAAATAAATTTAGGTAATAGGCCACCTACATAGATGTCATAAAGTAATGAATGGTAATCGGGTATAACCAACAGAGTAATATAAAAATGAATTTTGTATATTATAAGGTACAAGCGCCATAGCTATGTTAAATTATTAAATGTAAGTAGGCTTTAAATAACGTTTGTACTTTTTGAGGGAAAAGCTTAAAAGGCATAGACAACCGAAAAATCGACACCCTTATGAAGTAAAAAAGCAATACCAACCACACCGTTATAGCGAAAATTACCTGAATTTTCACCGGTTACAACATTACTAGGATTTTTTTTTTAATAGGGCAAATACGTCAAAAAAGTCATCGTAGAGTAAACGCATTCGAAAAAGCGGAAAATTTAACGTAGAATGGCTTATATAACTAATTTTTGGCCAAAATGTCGCTTAAGCCTATGCCTTATACTTCCTTTTTACCGTCGATATGGTTATGCAGCCCCATCATTAAGTGCTTTGAGGCAATATGCCCCCCATCATTTAGTGCTTTCAGGTTTTAATTAAAAGCAATATGCGAGTCCTGTGTCTCATGGGCTCGTGTATAATAATGTTAATAAAAACGTGTTTTGTTAATTTTTAAATACAGAAACAGAGCCCCAAATTGGATTCCTCTTATATGTTAAATTTAACACTTTTACAAAGAGTCACAGAAATTAAATATTTAGGACATGTAGTCACATAGGATTTACCTGATGATGCTGATTTAGAGAACGAACGCAGGGCATTAGCTGTTCGTTGTAATATGTCGGCTCGCAGGTTTTCACGTTGTAGTAGGGAAGTTATAAAAATTAAATAACCCTGTAATAAACCTTCTACTCCTGTAGCCTTTGGGTGAACTATATGCAAAGAGTATACAATGTCCTGCGTATTCAGTATAACAATGGTTTTAAGATGCTGATGAGCCTTCTTCGCTTCTGCAATGCATCTCAAATGTTCGCGGAAGCCTACGTTGATGTTTTCTGCGGCGTCATTAGGAAAAGATTTGGGTTAATACTAGGTACATTGTGTGAGAGCACTAATGGGGTCCTTGAAATATTAGTTGATAAGTTTGAAAATCCATTTGTTGGGCATTGGGTAGAATTACACATGTCACCCACCCTGTCGACAGACAAATATGCCAAATAAAATGTATACACTAACTTAGTTATTAAGTTTCGTTACTAACGTTTTTGGCCGAAATAAACACTTAATAATTCGATTCTAAAGTTAAAATGACGAAAGTTCCTAGGTGAAACCAATGTAACATCGTTATCGACGAGATGTTATTGACGAAAAAACCTTAGTGCGAATTTGTATTTCGTTATTTACAAGCGATGTAATCAAAAGATCGAAATCCTTTCCAGTTGATTCCATTCCAACGAATTTGCTTAAAATTATTCGAAAAAACAAAGGGAAAGAAGGATAAAACATAGTAGATATCCTCAACTTGTTTAAATCTGCTGATTTGAATGAAATTCCAGTGATTCTGGCCACACAGCTGGAAAAATTACGACCCGTCACTTTTCATTACCTGGACTGCACGGAGCTTTTGAAAGACCTTTTCGCATGCCAAATTTTAATACAATTGAAGAAGTGAAATCTAGGTATGCAACGCAACATTTGAAGAAATTAAAGTCTGAAATTCTTCAAATCAAGAACGACTCGTCTGCGTTTAAAGTGAACACAAGGCGATGTGCATGGTTAGGCAGTAATAATAATAATAATGAGCTCCACTTCCGTCGTAATGTGTTTTACGTACGTGTGTTATGTACCCACATAATTGCCATCGCATTTAATTCTGCAATACTTTCCGTCATCTAAGAAATTGTTATGAGTCCATCGCACTCGGCGGCTTGCAGCGTATTGATTCACGATAGTGCGTTTAGAAGTTGAAACTGGTTTATGTTTAAATGCGCCCGATTAATTTATTTGGATGTCTTAGTTTTATGTTTTGTTCTGTATCACACCTTTTATCATATTTTTTTTATCTTTATTACTAAGTATTCTGAAATGTATTACTTATAAATTATTATACACCCATTTCCTTATATAAGTACTTACTCATACACATAAACACAGAGTACAAAACTGTTTTACGTTCGTCACATCACCATCTCAGGGCCAGTTGAAACCAGCGTCGCCACTAGCTGCTCGGCATTTAGCTGAACTGGTCCTATTTGGCGTAGCCGTGAGATGCACACACTGTTTCAGTTTAGTTTTTTAGTTTATTTTTATATTTTTTATTGTTTGTTGTGTGCACTTGTGGCATGTGCTAAATAAATATGTTTTCTTTCTTTCTTTCAGTGTGGACCTGTGAGATTATCGCATCTGCAAATGTTTCTTGAAATGAGTCATGTTACAATAACGAAAGTGATTCGAGTATGGAAACACCACAATACAGGGAAATTAAGCGGGTAGAAGGTAAACAAATCGAACGCGAATCTTGTGCACAGCAATGGTCAACCGCAACCGGTAAAATGAGTGCAGAGATGACGTCACCGCGCTTTAGCCACGTAGGGCAGGTAGCGAATCAGCTGACTGGTAATGATATCGCCTGTGACGAGCAACGAGGTGCGCCATGCGCAAACGAAACAGTCCAAAACGTAAATAACTGTGTGGGATGGCAAATAGCTTAATATCTGAAGAAAAGTCTAAATATCGGTACTCTGCGAAGTCAGGCATAGCTCAAGATTTACAATTTAACTTCAAAGCGGCCGAATGGAAAGTTCCAGTGTTTATCACGAAATTATTATTAAATTATTATTTATCTTTTTTTAACACAGTGATACGACTGAGGACGACATAATTAAATATATTCGCAGTAAGACACAGGAAACGATGTCTTTGAAAAGAGTACTATTTAAAAAGATAAAAAAAGAGTCACAGTGCGTACAAATTCTTAGTATCGAATTCGAAGTTGTCATCGCACCTGGGTGAAACCATATGGCCTACATGTGTCTTTTTAAGGCGCTTTATGAATTTTAAACGCAGCGATCCGAACAGATCATTATCTGCTTACGGCCGAACTAAATACAACAATGGATAGTGGCCCTTATCAAATGGCTACTTTTAACTGTAAGAGTGTAAAACGCTCCATCGATGACGTCAGAGACCTGTGCCGTACGTGTGACGTGGCTAATCTTGAGGAAACTTGGCTTATGCCTCCTAACATACCCTACATTAGCACTATCGACAGCGGGTTGCTCGATACGTCTGCGGGCATAGTGTGCGGACGTCCCTACGGTGGCGTCGCGTTGCAATGGCGATATAGTGCGTTTCAACAGGTGTCGGTGTTACAGTGCGATAATGCCCGTATTTGTGCCGTTAAGATTATGTCAAGTGATGGACCAGTGATCGTAATGAGTGTTTACGTTGTTATACGGGGCGACAAAATAATTAAGCGCGTGGCAGTCATTCGGTCCGGTGCGGTAGGTACGTGGGGATTCTGGCCTCTGGGGGCTCCGGCGAAATTCAAATTCAAAATATTTACTGCACCATAATGTTTACAAGTACAAGGTGTTACTGTATATTAAACAGTAAGAGATACCTACAGTAATTGTAACTTTAATAATATAATCGAAGCCAATCTAAACTAATAGGTATTATAAATAGGAAAGGTAAGATTTTTTGTTTGTTACGAGTACGATTTAACTCAATTGAATAAGTTGGATAGTCGATTTATCGAGCAAGGTTATAAGCTATATTGTGACGTGGACGAAGTTGCGTGGGTCAGCTAGTTTATTATATATCTGTGGTCTGAACGGATGACGTGTGTTGGGCATCTGTCATTAGTTCCGGTTGTGCGATCTCGTCTGTCTAACGGCGAGTACTTGTGCAGGCACTACCTAAGTGGCTAGAATTATTAACGAACAACTTGCATTGAAATATAAACGAGGAATCTCACAAGATTATATTGTGACCGATCAAGTTCTCGAGAAAGACTACTATTTTTTATAATTTAAAATGTTTACATGTGGTTATCATCATCATCATCTCTTGCCCTTAGCCCAATTAATTTCGACGCAGCTTGAAAAAAAAAAAAAAAATTGTATATAAAATTCATAAAGGAAACGATATAATATATTTATTTTTAGGTTTCACGAAAGCCCATGACTCCAGTTTAGTTGATGGAATAAAAAGCAAAAGTAACAGGTTGTACAGTATACGTTTGCTCGCGTATATGCAATAAATAATGTCGTAGACACGTAGCCGAGTAAGTAACGTGCACCGGTCGTATAGGCACATTAAAAATACGTTCGTCACCTTAAGATCCATTTTTGTTCGGTCCGTACACGATAGAATCTGACTCAGAGCTTTACCGACAGTGAATGACATAAGTGCGCGGATCGTAGCGTGACAATATAATTATAGCTTATTAATTGAATGGACCTTTCAGAAATATTTGTGCGTGTGAACCGACTCTATAGTTAAAGTTTTAGTATTTTTTTTAAAATCGCGATATCTTCAGGAAGATTTCGCTAACAGCGATAAAACTACAATAATTGCGGTCACACAATGTTGCTAATTCTATGGTTACAATTTAAATTCGCACTTGGGGAATAATGTAATTGTATACCTAATAAACAAAATAAAATACACTTGTCTTTATCATATAATCATAATAGTGTTGTTTCACCGACATTGTTTTTGGCGGTACAATTAAACGTTTCAGCAACATTGGTTTTGGCAGTACAATTAGACGAACCTTAAATTAGTTTTGTACCAAGTTTTAGAATCTTTAATTTAACAAAGCGGTTGTTTATTTATTACTCATTTCCCGAGAGATAATTATTATATCATAGTCACGTTTAAGTTTTTAAGTACTACTACCGTTTTGCGCAGACAAACAAACTATCAATACTAACAGATAAATGAAAAGAAATAAATAAATCTGTTTAATTGATGACCACAAATGTGCACATTCGTGACGATTTCAAATTTTGGTCGATTTCGCCGCAAGTTATTTTGCCAACGTAGACATTGTCACCTGTGATTTTCCTTTATAGACCTTTCCAGATTCGGAGCGCATCGCTTCTTACGGACAAATATGTAATGCACTCTCATAAATATATCAAACTGAGCAGCACTTGATAACTTAACGGGCAAATTGCGACCCCGAATGGTATCCTGACAGCATCAGTCCCGGGAAAAATGAATGAAGAAAAACGTGCTTCATGAAGTCTCTCTCGAGTTTAAACCTATCTGCAGTATAATCCGCTTCAGAGAAAGTAATAAAAGTCCTCAAAAAATGTTCAAAGCTACGAGACCAAATCGGATTTGAATTCTAATATCTCCGGCAGGCTCGGAGATTATTACAGTGCAGAATAGCTATAAGAACTGCTCTTATGCTAAGAAGAATTGGATCTTTTGACCTACGAGTAGATACCTATATTTTTCACAACAACGGTAAGTATTTGTTTACTATATAAGTTCCATTTCAAGATCTCAGACGAAACACGAACGAGTTATCTAAAATTAGACTTGAAGTGGCTCTTTGTAATTTTAAAATAACATAATTTTACTGAATGTTCATGTAAGTATATACGGTACTTAAACAATTTCCAGTTTTGCATCTGCGATAAATTCCAGGAGGTTGTCACAAACAAAACACATGCACAATCAATTTCAATTCCGGTACCAGTTCAGTAATTGATTGAAGCTGTTTTTTTTTGTTGTTAAAAATGTAATAGTGTTTAGAATAACCCCCAATACCATAGGCTATAGGGTATAAGGATTAATAAATTATGAAAGAAACGTTTGCCTTTGTGTGTTTGTCTGAAAGCGCGGTTATGAGGCGATAATCAGACGGGCCACGTTTTAGCGTTAAGTTTTTCTTTCCCTTCTGGGTTTACAGGCGTGTGATTACGTTATGTCAGTTAATTTTATTTCACGGACGTATTCTTACCTTAATCACTGCAATGGCTTAAATTATCTGGCATGATTAGTCATGTGCCGTACCAGTAACTTACTCCAGTCAAGTACTTTTTTTTTTATTCATGTGGCACAACAAACAGCTACAGTATATAGTATAAAAAAGAGATACACGAAACATATTAACAATACCGTAGCCCACAACGCTGTTCACAGATTAACTGTGGAATATAAGTATTTTCCCAGTAATATTCTAGAAAAGTAGTAATTTAGTGTAACATACTTTTTGACGCTTAAATTTCATTTGTGATTATGAGTGATCCGATAAGACTTCTACCACTTCCAGTTTAAATGTAATTAATATTTTGATTTTTAATACTCTATACCCAATATTCCTAGTGACTTACAGAAGTAACTTTCAAGAAACTTACCGTGTAACTTCTACTATAGTAACTTTCTGGGAGTATTGTCATTGTTCATACCAAGTTACCTACTTAGTAAGTTTCTTGACAAGTTCTACCTGGGAGTATAAATCTAGTTTAGTTTTACAAGTAAAAATATGTTATAGTAATCAACATTTTTTAAATTGGGCTTAACGCATCAGCTAAATCACAACGTTTCAGTATTCATAATTATATTTACTATTTTTGAGATCACAAAAGTATTTTCAGTCACAGTAAGTCACCGTATATTTTGAAATCTAAACGTATTTTATAATCTACTAACAGTTTTTCATAGTAGATCATACATAGTCAATTTGTACAACTTGTTTACCTATGTGCGAAAAGTGAGCTAGCAACAGGTGCGCGTGCGTTTTAATAATAATAATACCTGCGTTTTGGAATAATACCGGTAATAATACAAACTTACTGGGAATATTACCGTGTGGTATAATACTGGTTATGGTAAAATGGTAACGGCACATCACTAGGCATGATGTAAACAGCGCTAGCATGTTTCAAACCAGCGCAGCATACCAACCGACTTTCTAGCTTAATATTCCAGCTTGAAAAACTAGAAAGCGGCTTGTAATTTAATTAACTTTGTGATCAGGATAAATGTCTCTAAAAATAAATATAGAAAAAAACAGAAAACCGTCAAATATAATAAATACATATTATTATGGGCTAAAATTTTAATAATCATAGAACTGCGGTACGGTAAGAATAAGTGTTTTTAGTTACTTTTCCACTCCTTCGTGACTGAACGGGTAAAACCACGTAAACTCATGAGGCATTTCATGGTTTAGGCCATTGGATACTATTGTATCCAATGGCAATGTGGTAATAACCACAGTAGTAAGGCTTTACCACAGAACAGATAAAAGAGGTTAGAAAGGAAATAGTTCCTGATTAGTATTAGAACGGGTGTCGCCGCTTGTCTCCCACTCTCTATATCCACTACAAGCAAGCGGCTAATACGTACGCGCATTACGCACACAAATAAACCGCACTTACGTAAATCGCGAGTTTGCTACAGGTTGTCACACTAGCGCAAACACTGCGTATGACCACAGTATAAATATGGACAGTAGCGAAACTAAGCCTAGTTGATGCGATAACTACCTACGCTCCATTGAAGCCATAGGGTTGTCCCTTTTATGCACGGTTGCTGAAGTCCCTAGATAACTTCTCAACATAACATTTTTATTCTGTTGTGATCAATCAATCGAATTAAAAAAAGCTAGCTTACAAATACAATCTAAATAGAATACTTAAATAGTATTAGAAAAAATACGAAACACGTAATACGTGCCTATAAAATTTGAGGGTTGCCCTCGATTTCGTTAAGATTCCATCATCAGATCCAGACATGGTAACAGTGGGACCATCTCGGGAGTATACTTTTTCGATTAAATTTTTTTTTTTTCAATTCGGTTCATAAATGAGGGAGTTATGCGGAAACAAATATGATACAAAAACAAAACCAAACCGACGAATTCAGAACCTCCCTCTTTTTGGAAGTCGATTAAAAATACTTTCTTCTGCTGATGAAGCCGAGTTGACACAGCCGTATACCGCGCAATACGTTCGTTGCATTTAAAAAAATATCGGGAGATATGAACTTATACGTGACCTACTGACCACTCGTCTCGGCGCGGCACGCACAACTGAGCGCACTGCGAAGACTTGCCAAGTGCCCCGTCGATGCGCATGTTTGTGTGAGTGTGCGGTTTCGAGCGTTTGTAGGTAGTTTCCGTACTGTCCATATTTATATTGTGGTATGACGTACACTCACACACGCGTTTATTTCTCAAACATGTTACGGCGACCAAAAGGTCGATAATTTATGTCGATAAAATTACTTTAGTTTTGTAACTTAAAGTTTTGCAATACTTTGCTTTAATTTCGGAACGGCATAGAAAGAAAGAAAAGGTATTTATTTGTCTCACACAGATAAAAAGTTAAAGATTAAAAAAGTGAAATCAAAAGTAATAAAAATTATTTATTTATTTATTTAAACATACGAGAAACACTTAAAAATAAGACATACATTCAATTAATTACTACATTTAGTAGGTATCCATTCAATTTTACCGGTTGCCTCTAGCCATAGTGTTATTGTATCTGGATCTGTTAGAAACCTAAAAACAATTTATTTTCGTGTTATGTTTCCATTATAAATGGCTAACCTCAAAACAAATTTTAGACGATAACCTAAATTAATAACCCATAATAAACAATAATTGACAGTAATAAACAAAGTTATTTAATCATAATCATAATAATATAATTTGAATGCATTCACACATACTAAATATCGACATTGTTAACAACTTGGTACAACACTATCGAAACGCATAGATTTCGCAGAACTAAAGCTTTGGCTCTTCGTACGCAACGTTCGCAGTGAACGACATACATCGCGCAATCGCCCACGCAATACAAGTTGGTACCCACGTATTGCAAGCAATGTACATAATTTTTTATCTGCTTACGACATTATAATTTTTTCTACCAACTACATAATACTATTGTAATAATTACAAATATTACTTGTATTTTAAGGTATTTGGACTTACCGGTGATGAGAAATCCCTTCTCGAAGCACACTACACACCCTGGCTTCTTTTCCGACACATTATAATAGCGCAAGATGGCATAATTCTTTTTTTCGCGGAGCTTCGTACGCTGGCACAATATGAGCGCGATTGTTGGCCGGTAAATCAAATTTTGACGACATATGAGCGTTTGCTCATATGTGCGGCGCGCCTGCCCCGCCCACAAGGCCCTTCTAACCTCTTTTATCTGTTCTGTGGGCTTTACCTAAGCTACGCCGGCTGCACATACAGGGTGGTGCCGTCAATACCACAATAAATGAAACCACTGGTAGTTTTAGTTCATAGGAACATTTTTAAACTATCAAATAAATCCTAACACCGAAATAAAAAATAAATTAAAAAAAAAAACATAAAAACTAAATAGCATAACAGCTGTAAACGAAATACAATACAATTTACAAACAAATATTGGTTTACTAACCATAGGAATAGTTGGCACCGACTAACGTGTGGAAATAAAATGTGACGAACGAATTTGACAGATATTTAGGTAGGTTATTGTCGTATCGTCGGCGCCACCCTTTATTTTTCAGTGTTATTACAATTCCGATTCCAATTGCCGTGAGCAAAAGCAGGAGTAATTAAAACCCGTAGTGGAGCCGCGCCTTCAATCAAAACCAAAAGCACAAAAATATAACAAATGGGACCTAACAAAATTAAGAAACCCTAAAATCAATATTACGGTACTCTCTAGAACTATGTAGAAGCTAATCTAAACTTTTATTCATTTATTTACCACCACTTATTATAGCAATATTATAGATTCGTCCAATATAATGCTTTAAGACACAAAATGCAACAATATAAAATAAGTTAAATTACAACCAGTAAAAATATTAATACCTACGAGTATATCCGTTAAACATGACAATGTTTATATGTCCACACCTTTTTCCATTACGATTTGAGCCCATTGAACAAATTTCGGCAGGTTTTGCCCAAATGCGCCCAATACCATTATAATATTAATACTAGTATTAAGTGCGGCTCTCGCTCGATATTAGGGGTAAAGAATGGAAAAGGCCGACTGAAGTTGAATACCAGTACTTTACATGCAGTGACTGCTTAATTAACTTCACCACTTCAGTTACTGTTTTAACCAAAGGTTACTGGTTAACAGTATCGCATTAAACAGTAACCATGATAAAGCTGGTTTTGAGACACTAACTACAGGATAAAATTATAAAGTTACTAGCTGTACCCGGCAACGTTGCAATGCCCTTATTCCTACCTAACACCTGCCTACGTACCAACTACCTACCTACCTACGTACCAACTACCTATCTACTACTTACTATTCCTACCTACCTACTGCCTACCTAATTCCTACCTACTACATACCTACTGCCTACCTACCAAACTACGTACCAACTACCTACGTAACTACCTACTTCCTACCTACCTACTGCCTACCTACCTACCTACATACTATATACTACCACTTACTCACCATTCAAACCTTCTCTGGACTGCCACAAATGTTTCAAAACCAAAATTAGACTAATCGTTTCAGCCGTTCTCTAGTTTTATCGTGACTAACGAACTGCAATTATTTTTTATATTATATGCAAACACCATTTGAAAAATCGATTTTCTGTTGGGAAAGAAACAGTAATAATTGTATATGACTTAAGGCTTAAGACTTGTGACATTGGCAGTCCGTCAAAAAATTCGCATTTTCAGTGAAACATAATATTGGTTGGTCGACTCGGTCACTCTCTGCAAACTAGCACTCAAAGCTAGCGAAATATTCCGAACCTTAACATCCTTGGATGAGCTGAAAAGCGTAGGAGACAATGGTATTCCTCCGGATGTGCGACAGCGCAGGCCTTAACCCTTAGCATTACGTTTAACAAATCTCTTATAGACGGTATTTTCCCAAAGCCAATACCTATTTACAAAGCAGTACAAAAGAATATCATGAATATGTCAAATTACAGACCCATTTCTATTTTAGCCATTTTCGGCAAAATATTTGAAAAGCGCATAACCGAACGTCTAACATCGCATGTAAAACATCATCTCGTCAAACACCAACACGGCTTCATCAAATACAGCTACTATACGACCTCTAATCTCAGGAGCTACGTGTCAGTAAGTAGTGCATTTAATTCACCTGGGTAAATTGAGGACTCAACTTTAGTGTCTAGTGTTCACTTGGGTGATATCACCCGGGTGAACACAAGACACTAAACCTCAGTGATCACTCGTCAAAAGTGGTTATGAGTGGCCATCATTCAAATTATATTTCGGCTACATCCGGGGTTCCCCAAGGTTTACATTTAGGCCAATTCTCTTCAATATTTTGATTAACTGCTTTAGGCACTCATGGTTCTATATTTTTGCTTATGACATGAAAATAATCAAACCAATCGTAATTAAATCTGGCGCTGCCTTATTCCAGGAAGATAATTTAATTTTTTAATGTGCTAGCCAGTAGGTACATAATTTTTTTATACTTATTTTTAGCGATATTTGTTAGAGATACTTATCTTTGCAGACAGAAGTAGGGTATTTTTGCAACTTCTTCTTTGAAAAACATTTATCCTAAACACGGTATCAAAATTCTTTAAAATTCTGGGATTTATCTCACGCAACCGCTATTTTTAGTCATCAAATGCTTTTTATTATTTTGATTTTATTTGTTTTATTTTTAAATAATTGTATAATTATCTATTTTTTTACGTTAACACCTAGTTTTATATGCATGCTGTGGTCTCCTATAATTGAGAGAACACACTTAAACGAACCTTCTTGTATAAAAGTGATTTATATTGTTACCTACTGTGAATCCTTTGTTGGAGATCCTAAATTACAAAAATAAAGTAAAATAACGTCATTTTATTTCGTCATTCAATCAACCAAACATTTTATTTCAGGCTACTGAGGCCCATAGATAAAATACATACAACTATTTTGTACAACAATAAACTAATACATAATAACAATCCTTAAACAAAAGTCATTCGTCATTATATCGCACACCTAGATAAAGAGTAGCACAACTCAAAATACCTCTTTTTTCAGGAACAGCAAAAAACGTTTTACTCGTTTTCTATTTGACCGATTTAAATGATTGTTGGATGAGGTTGTATATTATTTTACTAAGATATTAATTTGATCAATTACTTACCTTCAAATACACGTATACATTTTTAATTATTTTTTTTCGTGTTATATTAGTAATCGTGACTAAATCATTGTTCAATATTTTTATCAACTCAAATTGATTTCATATTAGTGATTTTTTTTTAATTAATCCTGTCTTAATGTGAATATATTTTTTTAAAATCTTTACATAAAGAGTAGTGTATCTAAATTATTATTTGTATAATTATTATAATAATGAAGTAAAACATTATATTTAATTAAGACACATCTTTATTTTGTATTAAGGTAACAAACAAATAAAGATAATCAAAAACACATCACTTGTTCGGAAAATAGAATGAACACCTTACATTATTCTAATTTGAGATCCATTAAACTTTGAACAGGTTAGTAAAACGTTTAACAAAGTAGACATTTTTCTTATAATTTAGGTATTAAGTTCTCTTTAATCAGTACTAGACCATTAAGTCTATAAACTACAGGAAAAGTAGTATATTTTTTTATAAATAGCACAGTCTTTGGAAGATATTTTAAGAATGACTTAGTTACAAAAACACGTACTTATTACTCAACATAACAGGCATGAGAAATGTGGGTACTAGGTACCAACAATTATCTGTTTTCACTTAACTTAAATAACCAAAAAAAACTACAACAAAAAGGTAACATTAATAAAGGCATCTAAAACACTTAACTATTCTATTATTATCAGTCTCATCGAGAGGATTAAACTTATTAGTTAAATCAGACTTTTATTTTCAACCTTTACCTAATATCTATTATAGGCATCTAAAACTATAATAGTATTGTTACAGGCTCACCGACAGAATTGTAAACTGTTTTACTTAATTAAATCAGACTTTTTAGTATTATCTATAGTTATCAAAAAACATAAAAACATAAGTATTCAGATTTTCTTCCAAACAATACCGACATACACCTATGTATGTAGGTATTGTTTGGAAGAAATTTCTTCGCGTAATTTTTATTCTATAAATCTAGTGCATTTTTGTAATAAGAATTGACGTAACTCTGTGGAATAATATTCTTATCAATTAGTTCCGTAATGTCCCGCTTTTTATTGGCACCCAATGGTATTTTTTGCAAATACGCTTGTGTCAAAGTTGGAGAAAATTGGTGATCTTGTGTGCGTCTTTGATTTCTTACAAACGCTTTTTTAAAAACTGTCTCTTCATAAGAAGTTTTATAAAAAAATGACATTGGTTGTTGCTTTTCAACGCGAAGTTGTTTGATATCGTGCCATTTTATTTGTTCTCTGTCAACATTAACAGTGAAATTGTTTCCCCATTCTTCTTGAAGGGCTTTCAGATCATAGAACTTGTCATGTGTAAGTTCTTCCACATGATAAGGTTTCCCAGTCTTTTTAGCTGTTCTTATTAAAGTCGCGTATTGTTGTGGACAGTATATCGGGCCTGATTTAGTGTATCGTTTAACTTGTTTTTCGATAACGCTATGCACATTATCGCCTTCATTTTGCGAATGACCACGAATCAAAAATTTATGAGTAATTGAGTTTACTCTCATGGTTGCAACAGCAAATGCGTAGGCAGACAGCAGATATTTATTTTTTTGCTGACCACAGCAGTTGTCACTATAAAATATAAGGTCCAGTTCGGTACCCGATGTACTTTTCTCAACAACCATTTGTATATATTGCAGTACACAGGATCCAATTTCCACAGCACCACGTTTGCCTTCGATTTCGTCCCAAAAGAAGCATATTACATCTTTTGCATACAAGTCACTAATCGTGAAATTTAGGCAATTAATTCTAGATTTATAAAAAAACAAGGATACTTGCCCTTTTGGCAATTGCATCACGGCTTGGAGATCGTAAACTGCAACAACTACATCTGTCCTTTTCTTGTCAGCTTCCTTTTCTGATCTGGACAACACTTTCTCTTTCAAATGTTGGTCATAAGCCTCACGCAGTTTTTGTTGTTCTTCTCCGATAGCATTTTTGAATGTTTCACAAAGATCACACGCATCTTTTTTGGGGATGTGAAACGAAATATTAAACTGTGTATTAAAAATACGATTAAAAGTTGATGACGAAGCAAATGGTAAACATTCATTTTCGCGTAGATCTTTATAATCTCGGTATAGATCCGCAAGTGATCTTTCGCTTGGAATGAATTCTCTCGTTGTTTGTGCTCGAAGGTAATGAGATTCTATTCTGGGGATAGACTTAATGAAAGTGACGACACTTTCTTTTATTTCATTATCTATGGTGGAATGCTGTCCGTGCTTACCCCTCCGGTCATCTTCTATGAAACCGCCCTCCTGTCGTTTTGAAAGAGCTGTCCTAATGCATTGGTCGCTTATGTTTAGTGTAGCTTTAAAAAAAGTCTTGCAGACTCTAATACGAGTGTCTTCAACTTCAAAAATAAATGCAGAATTTAGTGCCCTAAAATTTTGGGTACTGCTGTATCTATATTTAGGCTTAATCTCTTGTGTGTGCCTTACAATGAACTCTCTTTGCCGTTGAAGTTCGCCTAGTCCCCAAAATTGGTCGAACAAAGATTTGCGTAATACTTCACTTATTTTAGATTTGCATTTCAATTTGCAATTATCGTGGCATGGAGGCTTAACCGCTCTTTCAGGGACTCTCTTATTAGTTGAACTTACATAAGCCTTTCCGGTATTTCGACGAGATTTCTTAAGATTTGTGAGCCAACCAGCTGGTTTTCTTGTTCTTTTCCTACCCCTTTGAAGGCTGTCAGGATCAACAGACTGGTCTATGATCGGTTGAGAAGTAGAAGCTTCAACAGGTGGATTTTCGTTTAAAAGATTGGGAGAATCCGGCATGGCAGACGGCACAGAGTTACTACCTATTTCTGTATTACTGCTGCTTGAAGAGCTGCTGGAACTACTAGAGGATGAGCTAGAACTAGAGGAGGAGCTGGAGGAACGAGATCTTTTTCTTGTCTTTTTTTTACCTCTTTGTAGGCTTTCAGGATCAGCAGACTGGTCTATGATCGGTTGAGAGGTGGATGGTTCAGTAACCGGATTGTCGTTTAAAAGATTGGCAGAATCCGGCATGGTAGATGGCACGGAGTTGCAGAGTTGAGTTGGTGGTGTAGTCTTGTTGGGACTATTAGAACTGGAAGACGAGGTAGTACTGGAGGATCGATACCTCTTTCTTGGAACGACGAGTGATGGACGGTAGCTCTCTTTGGGAGGTGGGTTGAAGGGCGGATCCGCATCTGAATCGTCTAAATCGCTACATTCGCTGTTAACCGGAGAAATATAGTACGATGGTTTCACCTGGGTGCTGGCTGATGGTGGTGCTAACGTTGCTGGATTCTTTTGTGACTCCATGGTGCCATTTTCTTCCATCACCATGGTGGTATTTGAAGGTGTTGTGGAATTCTCTTGGAGTTGTTTCTCCACATGACTGCGTTCAGGCTCATTTGAACTGGTCTCCATCACCTTCTGTAGAAGTAAAAGGCCACGGCCCCTTATCATCTGTAGCAAAAAAATACGAAGTTAATAAAATTCACGAATACCAAATTAACTCAAAAAAGTTTATAAATTGCAGTATTTTATTAAAGAATTAAAATTTATTAAATCAGTTTCAAAAATACAAAGGCAACTCTAAATATTCCTATAACAAAATAAACAATAGCATTTATTGTTTTAGAATAAGAGCAAATTTAAATTTAACCAGCAATAACAGACCAACTCAAATAGTTCCAAATAATTTCACCAACACTAAACTATTATTAGTTAGTAAAACAAAAATTACTTACATTCGTCAACAATACTGGTATAAGTGGAAATAGTTTGAAGAACACCCAAGAAACAAGACCGATTCAATCACGAATACAAAATCAACTCAAAATAATTCACGCTTTATTACTGCGGTTTGCCACGAATACAAAACTAAGTCGAAATAATTTAGTCTTTGTGCGAGTTGACAGCATATTCCCCTGCGGCTGACATGTCGTAACTGGTGATGCGTTACTGTTGTTGGTGGGGGGTGACCGTGGAGCTACTCAGAAAGACTGACTTACAGCGCCATCTAGTTTTTTAGGAATGAAGTTTGTACACAGGTGTCTTTGGAGTTTATGTAGTTTTCGGCGCTGATTCCGATAATTGCAATAACTCAATTTTGGATTATTTTGAGTTGTGCTACCCTTCATCTAGGTGTGCGATATGGTGGTTTTTGGAAATAAATTGTAAGGGTCGAATTTAAAACTTTATTTATTTTTAAGTCATAGGCAGAGTTAATAGTCAGGTAGAGCAGCTCAACCATCATATCAACAAAGTTACGCATGAATAAGTGTCAAAGGGAAGCTCTCTCGAACACACGATGTGGTTTGTTTTTTCATTGAATTTCTGAGTTTTGCACGGGCTGACTGTGTCCTTAAATTATTATATGACGTATGGTCTGTTTGAAGTTGTCATTCGTTTTGACTGAACAACTAAATCACTCAATTGTTTTGCCTTCCCGGAACCTCTCCAGTAACACTTGAACTTTATGGTTCAAATTGACTTTTAAATATTATTACGTCGTTATCGTTTGTATGGGAGTATAGAAAAGTGTTGTTTTCAGACAATCTATGATTGATGACCTTTTCAGGCAATCTATGATTTTTTCTCTCCGTAAGAACCATCCCCGTATTTCAAGGAATATTCTAAAAAAAGAATTAGCGAAATCAGTACAGCTGTTCTCGAGATTTGCTCTTAGCAACACATTCAGCGATTCATTTTTATATTATAGAAGATAGAAGAAGATACAATTAGTATCAAATTTAAACTAATCCCTTTGATTATAAGACTGGCGAAAACACTGCCTACCTGATTTAAAAAAATATTAACCCACAGGTGGTGCCATCTATCTTGGCCATTATACAGTTCACTAAAATTTCAGCGTTCAGTTAGAACTACGGTTTCAGTTAGTTCTAACTTTTCCCGCTAGGAGCGCTATGGTCCTGAAGAGGCTATTAAATTCCTTTATATGGACACAGAGGGCGTAAGTGTAGGTACGTAACTAGGAACTGGAACATTTTTAAGTATAGCTCTGTTTTCACGGAGGGGATATACAGAGGGGAGAACATAGTGTAGGGCTTTTTTTTTAATCTTTATTTAAAGAGCTTTTTCGCTTATGCGAATATGACACTCTGTGTGTAAAAACAAAAAATAGTTTACAACTTAATAAGAAAAATATAAACAAAATAAAACTTACTCAATCAGAATTATGTTCTGGACCTGTTCTTCAAAGCGGGCTTAACCATATTTATTATGGGAATTATATTATCTGATAGAGGGTTGGATAAAATATTGTGTATGCCGAATGGAATTTCGCATTTTTGTTTCTTTGTTAGGTTTCTAATTTTCTAAGCTCGTGGCTTAATAAGAACTGCCACTCGGGTCGATCTTTCGGTTAAGCTGCGCTTGCCTAGGTCGGTCTGTGGATGGGTGACCGCCCGACATACCGAGTTTCCTCCGTGCCTCGGAAAGCACGTTAAGCTGTTGGTCCCGGCTGCCAAATGTAGATCTTTGGCAGTCGTTACAGGTAGTCTGTAACCTGAAATTCTGACATCCAGTCTTACCGAAGAGTATCGTATTACCTAGTAGTATTAACTGGCTTGTGGAGGTC
The DNA here is from genome assembly GCA_949774965.1 of Diarsia brunnea. Taxonomy (NCBI): domain Eukaryota; kingdom Metazoa; phylum Arthropoda; class Insecta; order Lepidoptera; family Noctuidae; genus Diarsia; species Diarsia brunnea. Next base: position 16,868,514 of record OX458996.1, read on the forward strand.
AGATAGGCAGTCGCTCCATGTAAAATACTGGTATTCAGCTGCATCCGGTTAGACTGGAAGCCGACCCTAACTTAGTTGGGAAAAAGCTAGGCAAATGATGATGATGATGTTATGTTTCTAAGTTTGGAGTAGCTCGTAGCTTAATAATAACTTCCGCTCGGGTTGATGTTTAGGCTAAGCCGCGCTTGCCTACATTATACCTTTTATTTATTTTTGGGGGTGGGGTGGGAAATCAAATAACCCCTCTCGCTCTTGGGCAGAGCGGAAGGGAGTGTCAGACTTCTACAGACTAAAAACCACCCATGTTCCTTCTTAGCCCTTTAAGTGGAGGCCGCGGTATCTCTTGCGAATAACCCGCAGCCCCGAGGGGCCTACATTAGAACTTAAGTGACCATACCCATTACATACCGAGTTTACTCCAAGCCTCGAAAAGTACGTTAACCCGTTGGTCCCGGCTGCCATATATAAATCTTTGGCAGTCGTAACACCTAGTCAGTGGCCTAGAAGTCTTCCCCAGCGGTAACTGAGTTGTAGACGTTAGATAGGGAGTGCGTATCTTTTTAAATGTCAGTGGCTATCATAGTGTCCATTGATGAACTGTCAAAGGGTTCCATTTTGTAACAAACCAAAAACCATTTGACAGTTAATCGATGGGCACTATGATAGCCACTGACATTTTAAAAGGTACGCAATAGCCCTGCTGGTGTTCGGAGCTAATTCCGGTTAGACTGTAAGCCGACTCGAACGTCGTTGGGAAAAGGCTAGGTAGGTGAACATTCATCATCATTTTCCTGCCTTTACCCCATGTCATTTGGGGTCGGCGCAACACATTTTTTTCTTCCATTCTGCCCTGTCACGTTAAATGAAGATTAGGATCAGCTAATTATTGGTAATTTGAATGGTAATAAGTATGGGCGATCTGAGGTCGAGAAGTGGGGGTGGGAGCATAACTTTGTTTGCTACCAGTACTTTGTGCAAAAATTATGTACCTATGAAGACATGTGACGAATTTACACATATTTTTTATGCATGTGGCGAATATGTATGGAGTTTACAAAATGTGACGAATTTACTTTATGGCGAATGTACAATAACCCGCCCGAAACAGTATCCAGATATGTCACAACAAAACAGTGTCACTGACGCTTAGATCATTCTTTAACAATAAAAACAAAGCTCATCCGAATTCGAAATATTTGGTAAAGGATGGCTTGAACACTGTTGTTCTATTTAATTATTTTGTTTGGATGATCTAGTGAATAGCGAGGTCAGATGGTTACCCGCCGGGGCTGTGGGTTCTTCGAAAGAGTTACCGCGGCCTCGACACAAAGAGCTAAGAAGGAACTTGGGTGGTTTTTAGTCAGTAGAAGTCTGACACTCCCTACCGCTCTGCCAGAACGGGAAGAGTTATTTGATGATTTTCCACACTAAAAAAAAGGTCAGATTGTTAGTAACAAGCAATTCACAAGCCTATACAGCACGGAATCTCAATAGCTGAGTAGGTGCTTTATTAGTCACTCGCATTTCATCCCTCCTCATTACATGCCCATACCAAGGTAGTCAACTTCCTTTCAATTTTTGTGTAACAGGCGCCAGTTTCAAACTTTCTGTATATTATACTCAGTTCTCATTCCTTACTTTATCCATTCTATTTACTTCACACATAAATCTCAAAATTGATAATGTTAATCGCGGAACATAATTATTATAATTTATTGTGTTATATTGGTGGTACATCTACCAACTCACACTGGGCGTGCGTGGTGGCCCATCACTCTCCTAGAGCCCCTGCAGTATCAACATTATAGGCTGATGATTATCATATTGGTAGGTATTACCCCAAACCATCATCCCCTACACTGTCGTACTTACTGGATACCGTATTAAGATCTTTTTTTTTTTTTTGGCGGGTTGGAAATCATCAAATAACCCCTCCCGCTCTTGGGCAGAGCGAAAGGGAGTGTCAGACTTCTACTGACTAAAAACCACCCGTGTTCGTTTTTAGCCCTTCATGTCGAGGCCGCGGTATCTGCGAACAACCCGCAGCCCCGACAGGCGACCTTATATAAGACCTTACCTTATATTAAGAGAAGAACCCGTGTAAATACTGTGTCATAACTGGAACATAAGGTAACTTACCTTGACGGCTTCTTCCACATCATCGTCTCTGGAAGACTTGGCCAAGCTCTTCTTCATCAGCTGATACATGGTCTCCCTTCTGAGGTGACCTTCGCTCAGCAGGTCGTAGCACTATTGTGACAAAGGATAGATACTGCAGTTAGATAGAATTTAAGGATAAAAGCACTACCCGTCGGGGCTGTGGGTTGTTCGAAAGAGATACCGCGGCCTCGGTACAAGGGCTAAGAAGGAACATGGGTGGTTTTTAGTCAGTAGAAGTCTGACACTCCCTTCAGCTTTTATTATTTGATGATTCCCACCCAAAATACAAAAGCCGTTTTATAGTGATATATTATGGCGACTTTAACTCTTGAATTAGTGCCTACTTCACAACAGTCATCGTCTGCCTTTTCTTAGCTATGTTTGGGTCGGCTTCCAGTCTAACGGGATGCAGCTGGATACCAATATTTTACATGGTGCGGCTGCCTACATAATCGCAACCCGGTTACCGGTTAAGACTGGTTAGTAAGACTGGTTGACAGATTTTCTGGTCGTCACTACTCGTAACGATTGTCAAAGATATACAAATCACAGCCGGGACCAATGCCTTAGCGTGATTTAGGACGACTTCGACATGTGATGAATGGAACACCCATCTACGGACCGACCTCGATAGGTGATGCTCGACCTTCGATCGTCCTTTGCGGCTGGTATTACTTAGCCATATAATATGCATTAACATCGATCATAAAATAACAGTAACTATCATCTGTATCATCATGTTTTTCCTACTCCTCCACTATTATTTTCTGATTAATTTCGTTGCGGGATCCAAGACAGTTTAATCGTTTCACTGGGACTTCGTCGGGCTTCATTGTCTCGGCGCTTTTCTTTTGGTCGCCACTGTTGATTCTGGCTTACAGGAGTTACAGTGGTTTGGGAATAGTGTGGCGGTCTTCTCCCAAATTTTATCATCTCTGTATCAGTACAAAAAAAAAGACTTCCACTACAGAACTAAACACCCGACTACGACAAAAAAAACCTACGCTGAAAAGTATTAAACAAGATTTTCAGGATTCTGAAATAAACAAGGAAACTGGAGAAACAAGAACAGAACAAAAAGAAAATTAGTAGTCACACGTTATAGGTACCAACCTAGACACTTTAATAACGTGTAGCCTATGTTCAGCGGACAATTAAGACGGTTCTAACGATACCTCATACGTTTTGACAAGTTTTTAGATTAGGAGCTATAAGGCAACAGATGAAGATACTCACATACATACATAGCCTGTAAAAATCATAACCCTCCTTTGGCTTTGCCGTAGTCGGGTAAAAATACGATTACAAGTGGATTTTCATAGACACAAATGAAATAAACATTGAAGGTCACTGAAAAAATCTGTGGGAATGTGGAGGATTCGTGAACTCAAATGAAATCTTTAAATATATAAAACAAAAGATAGATACGAGTATTTAACCATGGACATCCCTTTATTGTGATACTTGTAGGTTTATCTTCAGTTTGACTAATTATAAAGGTTTTATGTTTAAACTAGACATAACTCGTTTTATTAACAACTAGCTGTTCCCGGCATGCGTTGCAATGCCCTTTTTCCTACCTACTACCTGCCTGTGTACCAACTACCTACCTACCTACTACCTCCTACCCTACCTACCTACTACCCTACCTACCTACTACCCTACCTACCTACTACCCTACCTACTTACTACCCTACCTACTCGTACTACTCTACCGACTACCCTACCTACTCTACTATCCTACTTACTACCCTACCTACTACTCTACCTACTACCCTGCCTACCTACCTACCACTTTCTCACCTTTTAAACCTTCCCTGGACTTCCACGAATAATTCAACACTATAATTAGCCAAATCGGTCCAGCCGTTCTCGAGTTTTAGCGAGACTAACGAACAGCTATTCATTTTTATATAATATAGCTGTACCCCGCGTGTGTTGCAATGCCCTTTTACATGCCTACGTACCAACTTCTACCTACCTACATACTACTAATTTCTCACCTTCTCTGGACTGCCACAAATGTTTCAAGACCAAAATTAGACAAATCGGTCTAGCCGTTCTCTAGTTTTAGCGCGACTAACTAACAGCAATTAATTTTTATATTATACGCAAACACCATTTGAAAAATCGTTTTTCTATTGGGAAAGAAACAGTAAATATTTGTGATTATTGTGATAATGTCGTATGGTCCGTTTGAAGTTGTCATTTGTTGACTGAACAACTGAACGTCACTCAATTGTTTTGCCTTCCCGGAATCTCTCCACTAACACTTGAACTTTATAGGTACGGTATTAAAGCTCAAATTGATTTGACGTTTTAGTTAGAGAACGTTTGTATGGGAAAAAGAAAAGGGCTGTTTTTAGGGCTTTTCCGGCCATTATTCGAATTTTTCTCGCCGTAAAAACCATCCTTGAACTTCAACGAACATTTAAAAAAAAAAACAGCCAAATCGGTCAAGCCGTTTTCATGCCAAGTCGTGACAACGGAAAACGGGTTTCATTTTTATATATATAGATGGGTTGAAAAGTTCAATCAATATACAAGCTCGAGCCGACCGTACACATTAACAAAATGTAATTTAATTATCGACTGGGCGTGATTTCGGAGATTAACGTGCTCGTGATTTTAGTGTAATAAGAAAATGAAGGCGACTTAGAAGCGTTTGTGACAAATTGAACGGAGAAAACCACACAGAGAGAAGAGTGAAAGGCTATGGGGGGTTTTCGCCCAGCAGTGGGGCAATTATAGGGTAAGATAAAAAAAAGATCTAATCAAATCGCAAATATCATCTCGTAACGTCTAGTATTTTACTTTAATTCATCAAAATACTATTTTGTTCAATTCATCATCGCTACATCTATTTGTGGAGTGTGAAGAGTTGTACCTGTTGTTCCTGTACAGAAGAAATGCATAGTGTGGGACAAGGTTTCAAAAGTAAAATAATTATAAAAGAGATATTCCTAGTGTTGGGCAATGTTTTAAAAATATCACTATCACTTCAATGCCAGACAGACAGACAGACGCGGCGGAGGACTTTGTTTTATAATAATAACATACCATAACATCACGCCTGTAATCCCCGAACGGTTAGGCAGAGGTGTACTTAATAGTACACCCACATTTCGCCAGTTATGTTTAAGTCCCATGTAATAGGGGCGAGCCTATTGCCATCAACCGGGCACAAATCCAGACTCCGTAGCTGTTACTGATAAAGTCCTGATGGAAAAAGCCAATAACACTTTGCCCGACCCGGGAATCGAACCCAGGACCTCATGCTCAGAAGTCGCGCTTGCGACCACTAGACCAACGAGGCAGTCAGTTTTATAATAATTATTATTATAAAACAAGGTCCAAGTCTGTCTGTACGCGATTAACTCAAAAACGACTGCACCGACTTTCATGCTGTTTTCACCGATGGATAGAGTGATTCTCGAGGAAGGTAGAATATGATTTGACCGACATCCACGTGGTCGTCCACGTGGTCGCCCACGTGGATGTCGGTCAGCCGCGGGCATCAGCTAGTATATTAATATATCTGCGCAATTTTTGATGTTTAGACTTAAAATGTTGTTACTCACTCACAGCTCATGCGTGTGTGATATGTTTGTATCCATGAACAGACATATCCTTCATTATTGTTACAACAGAAATCAAAGGTTCTGATTCTAAAGACAATAAATACAAAGATTTGGACGTGTCCGTCATAACAATAGCCCAAAATTCCCTTTGTTAAACTCGAATCGAACACTGAGCACGAAAATATAATGGGAAATGGGAAAAAAAACAAGTAGGACGTCGAAATCCAATGTATAATTTCAAATTAGTAGCAGTGTCGTTTCAAATTAGTATTAAATATTATTATTCCAGTAGCAACAAAAATCTCACAGACTGAGATCTAGACACATGCCGCTCAATAGTTTTGGATTTTTAATGAAAAAAATTGATTCACCAAATTGTGAAGTGTGTGGTACACTGGAAGACGTTATGCATTTATTAACGGAATGTGTCAGATTTCAGGCTGCAAGAGAGGATCTAATTAGAGAATTGGAGATAAATTTGCACGATGTTTCCATGTACCATCATATTTTGTCAACACCTAGATCCAGATCTGCTTATAATTTAATTAAGTTTGTGTTGTTACGTTTTGAAGGTCCGATGGGACTGACATGTTCATTTGTTTAAAAGTCCCTAAAAATAAATAAAGAGAGAAAAAAAAAATCTGCTTCATTGGTCTAGTGCCTGTGACCGCTGAGTATGCGGTCCTAAGTTCGGAATTCAAAGTGTTACTGAATTTTTCTATCAGGAATTTCTCAGTAGCTGCCACGGAGTCTGAATTGTTGATGGCAATAGGGTCGCCCCAGAATTAATGGGACCTAAATAACGGAGGTACACCTCTGCGTTACCCTTTTGGTGGGTGGGAAATCATCAAATGACTCATCCCGCTCTGGGCAGAGCGGTAGGGAGTGTCGGACTTCTACTCACTAAAAACCACCTATGTTCCTTCTTAGCCCTTTGTGTCGAGACAGCGGTATCTCTTTCGAACCACCCGCAGCCCCGACGGGACCTCTGCCTTACCCTTCGAGAACAGGCTTGATTTTATGTTACGTAATGCCAAATCGTTACCAATCAGGCTGATCCGAACATATCTAAGTGTAGCAAGTTTTTTTTCTCTTTGGTTTCAGTTTTCTTACAAGTCTCACATAAATAGATAAAGTACGAGTATATTATACACAAACGTTGACAGGATGAATAGAAAAGTCCCTTACATGAACATAACCTCTGTACATCAAAATATATTAGTAGTTTTACGAACAGTTTGGCTGCCGTAAAGTAAAGTAGCGTGAGAGAGACTTAAAAGGATGGCTGCTATATAAACGTTCATAAAACGTTGTATATTGTTCGCAAGTGTCCCTAAAATTGACGACTGACAGGGGTAGTTTGCCTACTTTTGCTTAAGAAAAGATTTTCATCTAAACAAGATATTTATGAATAGGAAGGACGCGTGGGTTTGCGAAAAATGGAAGGAGTGAAGGGCGGCTTTAGCCTTTTCCCAAATGATCGGGTCGTCTCCAGTCTAATCTATTTAGACTGATTTACTGTATTTTAAAGTTAAATAGAGTAACTGCATATTCCGGACATCCATAACCCAGCTACTGGGTAATATAATAGAAAAAGGACAGCGGCAAAAGAAAGTCTGTAAATAAATTAGGCCGAATGGTAATTCATATCCTGATATCATTGGTTCACAGATGTTAAACTATCAAGAATACTCGGTTTGACAGATATCTACCGTCTGAAGCATAATTTATTGATGTTAGACGTTACGTTGTTTTTCTTTGATGATTTGTACAATTACGAGCAATAATATGTAAACACCAAGCTACTTTTAAAGGGTATATTCGCCTATCGTACTGATTAACGTTTTCACAAACATAGTAGTGCTTTGGAAGCCATATTAATATGAGATAGGTTTTATCTCAAAGAAGAAACCGTTTCACGAGTAAATCGCTTTTGTTTTTTGCTAACTGAAAACATATTACTGCGCGTTACTATACAGGGTGGTGTTCAACGGTTCCTTCCGTGACAATCAGAAAGCATCATCTATACCTTTAGGATTTGACTGATCGAGGCTGATGATAACCTTCTTACTTATATTAGGTGACACAGATACTTACAGTGAACGCATAGGAGATGCGTTCTTCCAGATCGCCTCGAAGGTACAGAGACATAGCTTTGGCGAAGGTTGCCATGGTGACGTGGGGGGAAGTCCCACGATCCAGAGCTACCATCACGCGCTCCATCATGTAGGCATCTGTCATGCCCAGCCCGTTGTGCAGAACGTCCCTGAAGTGGTTTCTGTGGTGGACACAATGACGGCAACATTTAATTACAATTAACGGACATGTTCGTTTAAGTTCTAGTACTTTAATCTGTGTTGGTTCTTTATAATTTTCTTGCTGACTGAAGATGTGCTTTTTTTAAATTGTGTGAATGATGATAAAAAATATCTTTCAAACTGCCTTCTTAGACCTTTTTCCTGTAGCTACAAGTCTATCTCAGAATGCTATAAATCATAAATTCATTCAGTAGGTACTCAAGTTAGAACCATTGCATCTAGTAATATTGACGGCATGGTTGGCGCAGTGGCTGAGCAATTGGACTGCGCTGCGTGTCGCGGGTTCGATCCCCGCACGGAACAAATATTTGTATGGCCTACAGATAGTTGTTTCGGGTCTGGGTGTATTTGTGTGTGAGTTTAAGTGTTTGTAAACGCACCCACGATACAGGAGAAATTCCTAGTGTGGGGCAACGTTATATAAAAAAAAAATTAAAAAAAAATATGAATTCTCTAGTAGGTACCTTATACATAATAATATACAAAAGGCACAAAGGGGATAGAACCGATGTGGCATATCAACCAGCCCGCAATTTAGATTTTTTTTCGAAATCGCGGCCCACTATGAGAGAGGTATGTATGGATAGAGGACATATAGACAAACAAAAAATGTCCAGTACCCCAAAGTGTCACGTTATCGAGATATTTTAAGGTAAAGATCGACAAATGAGTACAACGACAATCATTAAAAATAGACTTGTTACGTGTATAGGCGTTAAATTGTATCCAAATAATCGTTCCCAGGTTGATTATTATTATGCGCACGAGAAAATCGCTTCGCATTGCAATGAAACGCTATGTTACGTCAAATAATAGTGTTCCCATGCTCCTAGTAGTATGTAATCTACCTACTCTCTTTCAATAAATAGTTATAATATTTATCAGCGCCTATAGACACGTAAAAGGTCGATTTTTTATGTGGTCATTGTACAATAACAAGTCGATCTTTACCTTCAAATATCTCGATAACGTGCCACTTTGGGGTACCATGTTACATGACATGTTTTGTTCGTCTAGATATCCTCTACCCATACATACCAATTTCATCGTGGGTCGTGATTTCTAAAAAAAAACAAAATGGCTGTGGGTCAATATGCCAGCTTCCATGCAAAAAAATTCAAACCCTTTCTAAAAATTATTTCTTCAACTAGGTTAAATAGGTATAAAGACTTGAAAGTCAGAATGGAAGGCTTCAGCACCATAGACCACATCCATACGCTCCGCCAGATTTCCTTCAAGAATCCTATACTTGCTTGAGGCAGGTCATTTAGCTATCTCTAAAAACTGGTAATTGTTTATGTACTAATATATAAACAAATAAGCTAAAACACAAATTATATTTATCGGCCATGTGATCTCAAATAATGAAGAGAATACTTCACGTAACGTAAAACTCCGAGCACCACAGATTGTGCAATAGTTGCGAAATCTCCTCCGAAATGTGCAACGGTTGCATTCAAGGTACCAGGCAAACATGAATAGCGAAGAGATAAGTTGGCTGCAGTCTTTTCTTTCGCTCTAACTACTATCAGTATTTTACTTTCTCGCTTCCACGATGCTGTTATTGGGTGCAATGGAGGATGCGCGGTGAAAACTCTGCCAGCGACTCTCTATATCTAAGGCATACGGCAGTACTTTTCAGACTTTAGTGTTTGATGTTGACTTTGTAACCTGCTGTCACCGCTGTTTACAATGGATGTGTTGAAATGTTTTAATTAAAATTACATAAAATCTAAAGGTCTAAAATGTTCTAGTTTTTTTGAACTAGGCTATTATCGTGTTCTTGAAACTCAACAGTTGTGGTAGATTCGTTTTTATATTGCTGAAGTCTAAAAGTATAGCTAACAATCTTAAAAATGTAAGCTAAACTCGAAGATAACCTGAACGCTTTACACAAATAAGTGTGAATGTTTTGATTTTAAATAACAATCTCAAAGAATAGACTGTATACTACATATTATAGAAGCAAGATAATGATTTGTGATATGGTGATAACGTTATGACCTCTTTGTTTTCTTATATCGGTATTTAGGTAGACAGTTTAATAACTAGATTATTATAACAATTGCCCTATATCCCCCACAAAAGACTCAGTGTCACATTCATTGAATTGCAAAACTTATTGGACATAAATTTTCCGTTTTAGATTAGAGAATATTTTGATCGGAAATATTCAGGTCTGCGCGGCCTTGTGACCCCAGAGGTGATTGTCCTATCAGGATAGTTGGCTTAAACAACGTGACAACAACAATTGACAAAATTGTTGTGAACTCAATTGAAATTGACTGCAAAGGTTAGACCAATTTAATAAAACACTTCAATTCCTGGTCACCGAAAAAAGTCTAAAAAAGCAAAGAAGTGTGGTATGAAGGGCAGATACTTAAACAGTAGCATATATTATATTGGAAACAACATAAGATCAACTCTGTAATACCGGAAGACCCGAGTCGGCCCAAAATTTGTCGACGAGTTTGGCACTATCAGTAGCGTCCATCATCTCCTGCGATGTTTCAGTAACAGGACATGCCGAACATGATATCAAGTGTCCCATCGTCTGTGGGGCAACACTACTTCCGATATTGATACAATTTTGTAAAAAGTACTTTTCCTTCAAAATTTAAACAAATATGACACTCAACACCGAATCATTTATTTAATTCCACTATCTTTTATTCAATAAACGAATATCCAGATTACTGAAGCCATGAATATGACATGGGGCAATGAGAGATCATTTAAACACAACATCACGCTTGAGATCACCGATGGAATAAACAGAGGTGTACAAAGTACACCTACATTTCGCCCGTTTTGTTTGTCCCATGTAATAGGTACTTACACTTCTGCCTAACCCTTCGGGAATTACAGGTGTGATGTTAAGTAGTAAAATGTTCAGCTAGAGGTGTCACCGCCACATGATATCGTATCATGCTTCATCTTGGTAGGGATATTGAGGTTGACATAAATTGAGACAAATATTATTAATGACATTAAATAACTTTGACATTTTAATTATTACATTAATTATGACATTTTAATTATTCTGAAATAGATTCTTTCTTTTTGACATTTTAATAAATTCTTCATTTAGGTCTGACATCATTGGAGCACTAAATAATATTTAATTTTGCAATTTATTTTCTAATTTAATACCGAATTGCATGGTTTTCAAATATTTTAGTAGGACCTAATAATTAATTGTAATCCTTAGCTGGACTTGCACACTATATTTGTACGCTTCCTGGCATAACATAGCGCTCTGTTCATCAAACACAAGACCTGTACTTTCTTTACCTACCTTAACAAATAAATTATGATTTGATTTGATGTAAATCGTTTTAACTTCATTGCTGTGCATTATTATTTTGGGCTATTATAAAGGGCCATCATTCAAAGACACCTTGAAGTTTCTCATCACCCCAAAACCCGATGACCTCTACTAACGACATACTTGGTATTCAACAATTAGGTCAGTTTTAACTCCTCATCCAAGGGTGCAATGTCGCCCGTCGGGGCTGCGGGTTGTTCGCAAGAGATACCGCGGCATCGGCACAAAGAACCGAGAAGGAACATAGGTGATTTTTAGTCAGGTAAAGTCTGACACTTCCTACCACTCTGCCCAGAGCGGGAGGAGTCATTTGATGACTTCCCACCCACAAAAAAAAAAGCGAGCAATGTCGATCAAATTTTCGAACAACATCATCATCTTCAGCCTATAACATTATAGGCTGATAATGATGATGCTGCTGGTGGGGACATCCCCACTGCAAGGACTCAGGCCTCCTGTTTAGGAGAGGGATGGGTTATAATCAACCATGCGGGCCCAGTGCGGGCTGGTAGATGTTACATGTCTTAATTTTTTTTTTGGTTCTAAGACATGCCGGTTTCCTCACGACGTTTACCTTCACCGTTTTGTGAGCAGCAGTGGTGAAATAAATTTCACAAAGTAATGAGCCTGCCTGGGGTCGAACCCCCACTTACTGTTCGTAAGTCGGGGCCACCACTGCGCTGCTCTTCACACCAACATAATCGTTAAATACTATTATTTTACCCACTTTTGTTATACTGGGTACATTATGCTACAGTTAATAGCAAAATAAAAAACAAGGGTTATGATTTTAACGGTGTTGTGATATATTTTCGTGTTTTTATCTGCGCCTGGTTGATTTAGTAAAACGCAAGAGCTACTGCTGTGTATGAGGCCTTTGTTTTATTTTTTTTGGTGGGTGGAAAATCATCAAATGACCCCTCCCGCTCTTGGGCAGAGCGAAAGGGAGTGTCAGACTTCTACTGACTAAAAACCACCCATGTTCCTTCTAAGCCCTTCATGTCGAGGCCGCGGTATCTCTTGCGAACACCCGCAGCCCCGACGGGCGTCGGCCCTTGCGGGCCCCTTCCATGTTGCTGACATCTCTGTATGAAGCCTTGAGTTCGGTTAAGTGTTTTTGGGTTTTTAGTGAGGAATTTGTCAACCGGATAACAATAGGCCCTTAAAACATAAATATGACCGGACTTAATGTGAGTATAATGAGAGGAACTTGTGGTTTAATAATAACTGCCACTCGGGTCGATCTTAAGGTTAAGCCGCGCTTGCCTAGGTTGGTCTGTGGATGGGTGACCCTGACCACCCAAGTTACCTCCGTGCCTCGGAAAGCATTTCGTTATGCTTTTGGTCTCGGCTGCCACATATATAGATCAGTCGTTACAGGTAGTCAGTGACCTGAAAGTCTGACATCCAGTCTTACCAAAGGGTATCGTATTACCCAGTATTAACTGGGTTGTGGAGGTCAGATAGGCAGTCGCTCCATGCGGTTAGACTGGAAGCTGACCCCAACATAGTTGGGAAAAGGCTAGGCAGATGATGACTTAATGTAAGTATACTTTTATGTAGGCACCCTACTCGGAAAAAAGAATATAGTGTACAGTTTCTTTAAGCATAAGTATACATTATACCTTTTGGATGCTGTTTGAAAAACGAGAACGCAATGTAAGTCAGATATAATCTTATTCAATACTAGCGGACGTCACGCGGTTTCACCCGCGTAGTTCCCGTTCCCGTGGGAATACAGGGATAAAAAGCCTATGTCACCCGAGGATAGTGTAGCTTCCCAACGGTGAAAGAATTTTTGAAATCGGTTCAGTAGATCCCGAGATTACCCCTTACAATTTAACAAATATACAAACACACAAACTTTACTTCTTTATAATATTAGTATAGAGTATAGATGATGATCGTCATTACTGGATAATAACAGCGTGGATAGACGACACTTACTGCCGCACTCAGAGAGCTTTAATGATTACTTACGCCATCACTTAGTAAAGGTTTTGACAGTTTCGACATACAAAAGTATGTCAAATCTTTACTAAGTGACGGCTTAAGTAATCAATAAAAATCTCTGAGTACCGCAGTAAGTCGACTGCCAAGCTAGTGATGGTCGCAGAGATCCACTGGTAACGTGGTGACGTTACGGCAACACTCAGAGGAGGCTTCAGTCTAGCAGTATACGTCAACAGATTTTGCTGATGTTGTTAATGAAATAATCGTGATGACCATTTAATAGGGTATTTCACCAAAAAAATCGAATTAGTCCATCTGTTAGATTAAAGAAAAATATTGGATACGCGTTTTTTGTTTTATCAAATTAATTAAGTTCCGTATGGTGTCGGACGTAAAGAATAGCACCATCCCATATCTTCCTGTGGGTGTCGTAAGAGGCGACTAAGGGACTTACCAGAGAACGGGCAGCAGCGGTCTCTGTGCCTTCGTAACAACCATACTGCGATCGCCAACCCGCCTGCCAAGCGTGGCGATTATGGCAAATCCCCCCTGGGGGAGACCTATGTCCAGCAGTGGACGTCTTATGGCTGAAATAATGATGATGATGAAATTAATAAAAATTGACGAAAATAAAACGTGGCAAAGATCATCAGTGACGTAACTTTCTGGGTAGAAAAGTACTAACCTTGTGACGTCAGACGACATGATACGACTTTTCGAAGCACTGCATCGTCTTCATCTTTTGTTTACGTGAAAAAAGAAAAACAATGCGTCCATTATTTTTTGGAAATCTATTAGATTTCTTTGGTGAAATACCCTGTTAATAAATCAATCAACCTGATTCTAGGGAACCTATGGTCTAGACTTAGCATACAGCGTTCCCTTAAAGCGGTTTCTCCATCTCAGGAGAGTTAATAATTCTGACTGCAACTTTACGCTCCCAAGAGAGAGCAGCAAGGAACGCGAAGCGCGTTTGTGCGCTGACAGAGAGCGCCACACTCTCTCACTTGAGTCCGAGTCTCTCTCGGAGAGAGAACAAACGAGATTGAATTGATAATTACAATTGATTGATTGATTCGATACCATTTGAACACAGTTACAGCAAGCAACACTGACAAGTCTTTGCAATATGATAATGCAAAGTTATTTTAAACCCAGACGCCACGCGGCTACTGAGAAATTCTTGTGTTATCATTGCTAAACCGAACATGTCTTCAATCCCAAACTCTAAGATTAGCAGTCAGACTTGCAACCACTACAACGACGAAGCATAACATGACACCTGTGATCCCCGAAGGGTTAGGCAGAGGTGTACTTCAATAGTACACCACATTTTGCTAGCTGTGTATCCCATATAATGAGTGCGAAGCTATTGTCATCTCCTGGGCACAAATCCAGGCGCCGTGGTTGCTATTCAAAAAATCCTGATGGTATAACTTAAAAGCATTTGCTAGACTAACTGCCGCATTTAGAGAGCTTTAATGATTACTTAGGCCATCACTTAGTAAAGGTTTTGACAGTTTTGTCATACAAAAGTATGTCAAATCTTTACTAAGCCTAAGTAGTCATTAAATATAACTATTATTTATACTGAAAACGGGATATTTACCATGATTACTAGCAAGTCCTATATCGGTCAGACAAAACGTACGGTGGCTTGTCGTATATCCGAACACATTAGGGCGGTGAAAAATAATGACACTCAAAAATCGACCATAGCTGAGCATCTGCTAGAATCGGGATTAAACCACTGGATTGAGTTGCATAACCCTCAGGTCATCTCGACAGAACGCCACTATATACCTCGTCTGGTTAAAGAGGCCATTGAAATTACCGAATACAAAAACTTTAACCTGGAGGATGGGTTTCAACTGTCGAGAGCCTGGAATCTAGTGGTTCAACTGTGCAAAAACCGAAAAAGTGTGGAAAAAAGTTCGCGAGTGTGTCGGGAACAGAATCGTGTAGTGAGTGACAATGGTAGTGGTACCGAACGCAAAAAACGAACAAGAAAGAGGGTAGACCGATTTGCCTGCTCATAAACATCCACCCGCAACACGTAACAGCGCCAAAATATCGGGAACTCGAAACAATCAGTAAACATGGTAAATATCCCGTTTTCAGTATAATTAATAGTGTTAGTGACCATGTCAGTTTAAAGTCATTAAATATCTCTGAGTACCGCAGTTAGAAACCGAACGCAAACTCTGCAGTCACGTTTGCGACTACTACACCATCGAAACAAAAAAAAAATAAGTGTCAGTTTGCTAGACTACAACTAGAGTACTATAGACGCTACTGCATCGTTTTTTGTTATGGTCACCGACGTTAAACATTTACATGTTTCCCGACGCTTTAGGCTGCGGTTCTACTGAGGCGGAGCGGAGACGAGCTGTGCCGCGATTAACCAATAGTAGCTTGAAATCCACATCTTTTATTTCAAGCCATGTGATTGGTGAATCGCGGCACAGCTCGTCTCCGCTCCGCCTCAGTGGAACCGCAGCCTGAGATTGGCGATAAATAGCAAGACACCAGTACGCCTCAGAAGGACATACACCGACCTCATGAATACCGTTCTACAGTAAGGTCAAATTGCCGAGTACCTACACGCCGAAAGGGATGTAAGAATCGTAGCAAGTGGCGTTTTGTTATCACTGCCTAGGCGTCTATCGTCTATGGACAAAGGCAACGTGAAGTCTATGCAGAAAGCAGTCAGAATCACAGTCAGCACGAAAATGGACAGTTTTCACAAAAACTGGATACAAATCAATTTCTGTTTCATAAAGTCCGTTTTCAACAAGTGGAAAAGTCCATTAAGTATTAAATTAGGCAGTCGTGCATCCTCGGGCACGCGCGAAGAGATACCTTCTTGAAGGCAATACAGATACATTCCTTTATTCAATGACATCATAAAATGTTGCAAGGATTTTTTCTCTTTCTCTAAAACGAACCCAGTTTTCTTGGAATATAAGTACTAAAAATAAAAAAGACTTTTATTTCATGCTTTGTAAGAACAGTTACTAGTACAATTTTTTTCCATGAGTGTTTACATTTATACATAATAATTTTATTATTTACAAAGAGTTGTTCCATCCAGTTTTTTGAATGTTTTATTTTTCATATAAGTTGTTAATTTTATTACTTTTTACTTTATCATTTATTATAATATATAATGAGGATGAAGGCCTCCTCCAGGAATATGCTAATGTAAGTAAATATTGGGTTGCAGTGTTGTTAGGGGGCCGTTTAAGCTAGCCGTCTCAATCGAACAATCAATTCGTTATGTATATTTTGCTAGATATTCCTTCATAGCGAGCCACATTCAGAAACTAACTTCTTTACTTATTTGTTCAACCCAGCAGCCTTTGTAATTGAGCTCTCTCATTGGTAACGGGTAGCCTAACCCTCATCAAAGTGGAATCCCCTATGAAAACCACATTCTGACATCGGATCGCGCTTTGTTGACATGACCCGTACACTGATTACATAATAGTAATTGTATTACCTACTTTCCCTTTTGAGAGTGAGTGATGAAGTATTGCTACTATTACCCTTTTCTGTACCCTGGTGTTGTTAGCCTATGAAACTAGTATAATATCTCATAGACATGATCCTCATTGGCCAAGTGGTCACAAGTGCAACTGCTGGGTGTGAGGTCCTTGGTTCGATTCCCAGGTCGGGCGCAAAGTTATTGTGTTTTTCCATCAGGAATTTCTTAGTAGCGGCCACAGAGATCGGATTTGGACCTGTTGCTTGAAATAGGATCGCTTCCTTTTTCATGGCAAAAGTGGGTGTACTATTAGGTACGCCCCTTTTTTTTTGGTTGGTGGGAAACCAACAAATCACCCCTACCGCTCTTGGGCAGAGCGAAAGGGAGTGTCAGACTTCTACTGACTAAAAACCACCCATGTTCCTTCTTAGCCCTTCATGTCGAGGCCGCGGTATCTCTTGCGAACAACCCGCAGCCCCGACGGGCGTCGGCCTTTGCGGGCCCCTTCCATGTTGCTGACATCTCGTTGAGGCGCGCGTGGAACACGAACGCGCCGTCGACACGGCCTGTCGTCGTCATAAGACGGACGGACGGCGAGCTAGCCCATTACTCACCGTCCACAGGCCCGCGTCTACGGTAGCCGGAACTCATCACGTGGCCCGTGACGCCCGGAGCGTCTCCCGCGGCGGCTGGGACGAGAGGTTCTCTCCCTCTCACGTTCCGCCACCTCCTTCGCTAGCATCACTGCTTCGCAGAAGGAGGCGACGGTGTCCCATTCCTCCTCGCCCCGGACCATGGCTTGCACCAGGGCCGGACGCGAGAGGTCGCCGTCGCCGGTCGCCGCTACGAGGACACGGCGGGGCTCCGCCGAAGCGGGATTAGATACGCCCCTGCCTAAACCTTCGCGGATTACAGGCCTGATGTTATGTTATGCACTAGTCGAAAGGCACCATAAGTGAAGATTACCTTAATCGTATCTCTTTCGAACAACTTGCAGCCCATTGCGGTAATTTCTTCTATTATTTGTTATATCAGTTAGGTATTGACGTGACTTGTCATGGTTTAGTTCGTTAATTGAATCCTAGTCTTCTTCTGGTGACTTTGTTTGTTTCATTGACTTTTTTGTCGCCAACTTCCGAAAGTAAAATAAAGTATAGTTATATTTCTGGGACTAATCGGGAAGCATCCTTCACGTGGTAAAAGAATTTTCAAATCGGTTCATGAATGACATAGTTCTGAAGTAACAAACATAAAAAAATACTAAACCGATTATGATGAAGCTTTTATAGGACCAATTGGAAAGCATTTCCATTCATATGAAAAAGATTTACAAAAAATATATATAGGTACAACCGAATTGAGAACCTCCTCTTTTTTGAGAAGTCGGTTAAATAGGTAACCGAAATATTCAGGTTAATCAAAATGGCTGCGTATATAGGCATCGTTTTAATTGTATATTTAGGTTACAATATCAGCAGAAAGTACCAACTCAAACAGACAGACAAACAGTAAAAAAGCAATGTTAAATTTTGTTACAGAATATCGCAAACCGGTTTTGTTATCATCCCATCATGTCAGTCGATACGTGGCTACGGCTGGACAAGTGTACACGGGCCATTATTTAAGGATGAGAAACCATCAAACGACTCTTCCCGCTCTGGGTGGACCAGAAGAGAGTATCAGACTCTTACTAACTAAACCGCATCCGTGTTCTTTCTAATTCCCCTTGCATAGCCGTGTCTTTCGAACTAATTCTGACAGGCACTGGCCCTAGAGGACCCCGTCTAACATGCTGCCAAGTCTTTGAGGCGCGTTAAACACAACGCGCCGTCGACCCGGGCCAGGTTCTGCTCGGACGGCGAGCCACCCAACGCTTGCCCGCACCTACGGTGGCTGGGAATCGCCTTGCGACTCCCGACACCCGGGGCGTTTTCTTCTGTTGCAGTGGCTGGGGTGTGAGCTTTCCCTCTGTCTTACACGTTCGGTCTCCTCCTTCACTAACATTACCGCTTCGTAGAAATAGGTGACCGCATTCTATGCCTCCTCGCTCCGGACCATGGATTGAACCAAGGTCAGACGCGAGAAGTCATCGCCGCCGGTCGCTTCGACGAGGACACGGCGGTGCTCGATCGAAATAGACCTCCTGTGGTGGGCACAGGCCTACCACCCTAAGCGTCGCCATATCGACTACTCTTGTGTTTCTTATAGAAATCTGATTTCCACGACCTGTATTTGTTATTACTTATTGGAAAACTTATTAACAATTACATAAATGTAGTTGTCCCAAATATGGTTTTAGTACGAACTAAAATCTTATTTCGGGCAGCACACGGATGTGGAAGTCGGAGAACGTTGTGAACGTATCTTTCAAACACTGTACTGCGACAGACTGAATTCATTATATAATCGAAACTGTCCTAATATTCAAAATACGATAGAATATTCTTACCTTGTAATGAGATCAGTACCAGGGCACCTATCATCCCTCTTTTGAATTTTAAAAAATATCACCATTATTTCTGAAAGTGAACGAAAACTGTAATGTAAATGGTATTAAATGCGTATTTTGATTCCCCAGAATGAGATTATCGTTTTCTTTCTCAAAGAATTCAAATGAGTTTGAGTGAATTTGAAAATAGCAAACGCGATATATGGATTGTATTGAAGACCATGATCTGAGGCTGATCACGACCTCAGCCACAGTCGTTCATAATCTATGAACCCTTCCACTTAAATATTTTAAGAAATTACCTGCAGTGACGACATAACTTGCAGAGTAGGTAGCAAATGAGTCCGTGAGTAAAGACCGCATGGCAAGCAATGAAAAGGGCTGATCTATGGACACTTGACAGGGTAGGTCAACAGAGACTTATGTCGCGTCGTTGAGGCTAGATTGATGACTGACACCAGTCCCCATTGATACTTACGTTCAAGTTCGTCAAAAGTGAAGTGGGTATCTTTTTGTATTTCCACCCAGGTATTGCCGTGTTTCTTACGAAAACGGATTTCTTCCATTGGGTCCAAAGTGCTGTCGAGAGATGCCGACATTTTTGCTGCTTAAATTGAATACTATATTGATAGAATTTAAATTTGTAATCAAAATCTCATGGGATCTTGTAAAGTTGAGACTATTTGACAAAATTTGACGTTGCGGACAGATTAAACAATTTATACTAAAGTGGGGCAATAAAGTGTCATTGAACTCCTAAACAAAAAGTTTTATTGAAATTGTGCGTTAATAGAGAAAAAACTACAGTTAAGGATAGGTTACACAATACACAAAAAGCAAATGTGAATGTAACAAATATTTTCAATCTGACTAACAATTTGACGGCACGGTTGGCGCAGTGGCTAAGCGATTGGACTGCTGCGCTGCGTGTCGCGGGTTCGATCCCCGCACGGAACAAATATTTGTATGGCCTGCAGATAGTTGTTTCGGGTCTGGGTATTTGTGTATGTGACTTTATATGTTTGTGAACGCACCCACGATACAGGAGAAATTCCTAGTGTGGGGCAACGTTTTTTTTAAAAAAAAAAAAAAAAAAGAAAATCATCAAATAAAGACACACCAGTGAGGAAACTAGGAAATGTGAGGAGCACTGACTCAGATCAAATAATAGGCAGATAGAGCGCATAGAACATGAGAGTGAAACCACCAAAGCAAATACAAATTCAAAAGCGAATATGATCTCACGTCAGTAGGTACTAAGCTACGCGTCGTACTGCTTAGACGTCACAAGTGACTTACTAATTTATGTCAAATCTTGTCAGATCATGCTATCTTGTGTCTATAAACATTGTAAAAGTTGTTCACAAAAACAAACAAAAGGAGATGGAATATCTTTCCACAAGTAACTATTGTTTATTTTATTGTTTTGTTGTTTAATTTCGGAGGAAACTCAGCATGTAATGTGTGGTCACTGGTCAACATCTACAGACCAACCTAGGTAAGCACAGCTAAACTTGAAGAATAATCCAAGCGGTTATTATTATTTAGCAACCATATAATTCGGTTTCCCTGGTAACTCGTCAACGACACAAACATGTGGACATCTCTAACTATTCTCAATCTCATTTTACCTCTTCCTTTTTTAATCAGAATTTTTACAATAGTTGTCAATCAGATAAACGCCCTTTCGCTAAAAATAGTTATAGCACCATTGATATAAAAACTAAAGATACGGTCGTCCGAACATTTGCTCGACGCGTTCGCCATACAGAGAATTGTTGTAGTCTGCCCGTTAACGTAACCTGGTATAAGCGGCGTGGTATTTTCGAGGTATAAAGAACATAAATAATGCTTTTAATAAAATCTACGACCGCACCCGAAGAGAGCCGATCGTGGACTAGTTCACTTCGGCTTAGGAAAGACCTTATTGGGACCACGTTTGTGGCGTCATTTTAACATGCCGTCCGCCCAGTCCTTACGCAGTAATATATAAGTCAATGTATAGCACTGATACATTTGTGCCATAATTTATTACCTTTGTATAGACTATTTTTACCTCAGATCAAATAATTTATTATTATTTGATCTGAGATTTTTACCGTTTGTTTTGTGAATGTGTGAACCTTTTTTTTTTTTTTTTTTGGGGGTGGGAAATCATCAAATAACCCTTCCCGCTCTTGGGCAGAGCGAAAGGGAGTGTCAGACTTCTACTGACTAAAAACCACCCATGTTCCTTCTTCGCCCTTCATGTCGAGGCCGCGGTATCCCTTGCGGACAACCCGCAGCCTCGACAGGACCCGCAGCCTCGAGGTGTCAACATTGTAGGCCCTAGTAGATTCCTAGATGCTTGTTAACTTTTGTTAACATTTTATCTTTCTTTTACAAAGATGGACAGCCAAAATGATTTACGGTGACTTTAGAATACATTCTAACAGCTTGTTTGCTTTTCAGTGACACATTATGATCTCCAGAGATTATAGCGATTAAGAGAGGACCAGAGAAAAATATGCTATCAAATATGAAGAGGGACCGACGAACATTTGGACAGGGTTCAATTAAACAAACCGTGGCCAGTGGCTAAATGCACACTTTTAGTGGCTAATACTTTTATTACAAATTTTATTCTTATGTTTTTACTTACGAGTTTGATTTTAAAACTGCTCCACGAGCAGACCTGGTATGCATAGCTTGATACCTCCACATGTTCCTGAGAAAAAGAGTCTTAACAGAGACGGACAACAAACATAATATTATATCATGGTGCAAGCCATAGTCCGGGGCGAGAGGGAATGAGACGCCGTCGCTAACTCAGTCAAACACTAAGTCTGAGCGCCATAGGTTAGGAATAGTTAGGATAGACATGTCGACAAGCTTGTGTTTCAATGAAATAGGAAGGTCGCCCTTCATAAATGCCTTCATGGACCAGTATCTCCTCCAGGCATTTTCGACTCGACGGTCGATTTCTTTGTCCTGTCGGTTATTGAAGGAAACTAACTAGCCCAGTTTGATATATTCGTTGACATAGTATATTTCCTGCCCATCAACATCGACCCTATATTTAGTGGCATTGCTCATGACTATAGTCTTTGACCAAATCATCGTCAGTCCAACCTTAAGGCTTGCAGTACTTAGGTCTTGGAACATTTTTTCCAGCTGATTTGCTTCTGAAGCAAATAGAACAATGTCGTCTGCGAAGCGAAGGTTCGATAACATTTTATCCCCGATCAAAATGCCTTGAGTTTTCTATTGGTCTGCAAGTTTCCTAAAGACCTCTTCGAGAGTGCTGGTAAATAATTTAGGAGAGAATGGATCACCTTGTTCAACTCGTTTGTTGATTTTGAATGTCGAGCCTATAGAATCCAGTTTGACATTGGCCGAGCTACTGTAATAAATATTTTGCAAAAGATCTATCTACGTTTCCTCTATACCTTGGCATCGTAAGGCTGAGAATATAGTGCTGTGTTTAACGCCGTCAAAAGCCTTTTGTTATCCACGAAAGCCAGATATAGAGGCTTTTTATATTCTGAGTATTTTTCAATTAGCTGATTTAAAGTGTGAAGATGGTCGGTGGTAAACGTAATAAGTGCCTATACAAATTGAGGGTTGCCCTCAAATTCCCTGGTATCCCAATATCAGATACGGACTTGGTGACAATGGGACCATCTCGGGAGTACCTATACTATTTCGAATACAAAAAGAATTTTGAAAGTCGGTCAACAATAGGGTAGTTGACTGACTAAAAAAAAATGATTCTGTTTAGACCGTCTGTTTGATTATCGAAAAATATTGGATACGTGTTTTTTGTTTTATCAAATTAATAAAAATTGATGAAAATAAAACGTGCCAAAGATCGTGAGTCAAAGATCGTCACTTTCTGGTAAAAAATATACCAAACTGTGTCTTTATTTATTGTTTAAGAAAAAAAGAAAAAATACGTGTCTAATATTTTTTGAAAATCTATCTGTCGGACTAATTTGATTTTTTTTGTCAACTATCCTAATCGGTGAATACACATTAAAAAAAATATTATACATACACACGAACAGAGAACCTCCTCCTTTTTGAAAGTCGGTTAAAAAGTAAGCTCAGTCAATCATGTAAAGTGAGGCTACATCAATAGAACACAGCTCTACTACTTTATTCTTTGCCCGAAATTAAACTACAAAGTAATCTGCACTAACGCAGTCACCGCTGTATAATTGGCCAAGAATTGCACCTAAAAGAGTTGTGTGTGAGTGGCACAAAGAATACTGATTCTTTTAGAAGCGAAATGTTGAAACATAGTACAACCTATAGCTGGACGTAGCCACATGCCATAGACATTTCACCGTTACATAATATTATTGTTTTCAACAGTTGTCGTTTACATCAAGGAGCGCCCTTCATTCACACAGGTTTAAATTAACTAAATGCAGTATTATCGGTGTTATTGTTCGAGTGATTGGTAAACCGAACCCCTATTTGTACTCAGAATTACTCAAAACAATTACAACTAATTACATTAGAATATTTCCGTAGAAGTTTGCGTTGTTAGCCGCGAGTAGCTTTTACAAAGTAGACTTCGTATTTGGTGGAAATTTCAATGAACCGAACAATGTACACGAGCATATAAAATATGTTTATACTTTGCAAAATTCAAACCCGATTTTCTCGTAATACAGCTTTTTCTACTTTGGGTTCGAAAATGCGGCACGATTGGCGCAGTGGCTAAGCGATTCGCTGCGCTGCGTGTCGCGGGTTCGATCCCCACACCGAACAAATATTTGTATGGTCTGCAGATAGTTGTTTCGGGTCTGGGTATTCGTGTATGTGATTTTATATGTTTGTGAACGCACCCACGATACAGGAGACAATCCTAGTGTGGGGCAGCGTTCTTTAAAAAAAAAAAAAAACAATCAGTAGGAGAAGATCACTTTTCAAAGTAGCTACGTGTGCATTTATTAATTCACGTGGCAACTAGGTACCACAAAAACACAACACAATTTGAAAAGATGTTAAAAATTCAAACAAAAACACTGTGACTTTTATAAAACTCCATACGTTGCCTTTGAAATATTCCACAACATATTCTCAACATTTACCAACATAAAATGAAAATGTACAATATATTGAATAACCGGAACCTGATATTTTGTTCGCTTGAAGCGAACGTCTATACCTTAATTGAAGTTCATCGGATAGGATAATAGTCTCGATAACTTGTCAGAATAAACCACAATGGCTTTTAACAATTTTTTCAATTGGTTTATTAGTTAGAGAGCATCACAAAACAAAAATACTTCAGATTAAGGCTACTGTATTTATACGCACGATTTTCGTTTGAGTGTCTCTAAAGTTTGAGCGAACTTCTAACATAGACGCTTGGCTTGCAGGCACGTTTCTCTGACATTTATCCGACTTAGAACTTTATGCTTTGTCACAATCAAATTAAACTTGGTCATGACATCGCTCAAGAATGTTTTTTGATGTTGTCCTGAATAATCCTGAATGTGATAGATGCTAGTGTGGACGAAAATTGGTTGCTTTTTTGGACAATACGATGTCTAAGTTACACTATACACACGTACGTGTAGTAATAAAAAAATAAAAAAAATAAATATTTAATATTATAAAAATATTATGTACACGCAGCAAAATTCAAACAGGATTCCCCCGTAAAGTAGCAGTTTCCACTTTAAGATAAGACTCGTTTCGTAATATTATGTCTTGAAATTGCTATGTCCGTAACAAGTCAATACAATAACTTTTAAATTATATTTATATTCGCGCATTGATGGAAGGTTGAACAAACCTGTGACAGAGTGGCGTCCAAGGACTGGATAGAGAAGGGTTGATTGTCTTGCGGCAAGATGGGCAGACGATATTGTTGCCATCACGGGAGTATCATGGATGAGGCTGGCAAAAGAAGTCGAAGCTTGTCACAATCAAACAGGGCCTATGCAGCAGTGGGTGAAGTCGGAAGTAGATGATACGAATTAATGCTCGTGACTCAATAGTCACGAGCATTAATTCGTATCATCAGGTCTTAAATTAACGAGTCGCAAGAAGAAGAATATAAAGTAACAGGAGATTGCTCCTGCTACTTTATATTCTTCTTCTTGCGACTCGTTAATTTAAGACCTAGGCAATATAAGGAAATTATGATCCATACAACCAATTATGATGTACACATAATTATAATTTGCATCATGGTTACTTATGTCGTACCATCATCATCTGCCTAGCCTTTTCCCAACTATGTTGGGGTCGGCTTCCAGTCTAACCGGATGCTGCTGAGTACCAGTATTTTACATGGAGCGACTGCCTATCTGACCTCCACAACCCAGTTAATACTAGGTAATACGATACTCTTTGGTAAGACTGGATGTCGTACCATATTTCAATTAAATTAGCCCACTTACTATAAAATATGGGTACATTTCTAATTTGCTTTTTACGTCATAAGTGTTGGGCGAGTCGGCCTTTAAAGCGCATCACACATAGGGACCAGGCGCGGTTCAGGCGCAGGAGTACAGCGGGTGTAATTTCATGTACTTATATGGACAACATCACACAGAGAGCGGGCTGGGGTCGGAAACTTCGCGGGAGCCGTGCTTGTCGTCCGACACCACACACACTAATAATAATAATAAACGAAAGAAAAGAAAGAAAATTGTGTTTATTTGGCAAAAAATCCTTCAAAATTAACAAAATAAATTAAATATAATTAAAACTAATAATGCCAAAAGGGCCTCAGCTCAGCATAATGCCACATGGCACTACATGACGCTGATTTTCAGCTGTTATTATTTATAATAATAATGTTTTTTCTTTTTTCTCATCAATTTACTTTTTGAACGTCACGGTCGGGTATAGCAAGAAAAATTAAAAAAAATGCCCAACACGCCACCGTCATATACCCGCTACAGCCGACAACAAAACGTATTTTTTTTTTAAACTATGTAACTACTGTTTAATGAAAATAGTGTCAAATAAAATATGATTTGAGGGTAAAAGATTTAACTAAAAAATTCGATTATTTCAGCTATGACAAATTGCAATCTTTTTTATATCTATAGCTAATTTCAGTAAGGGCTAGCCCAATATCAACGGAACTTTTACTGGCAGATAGTTGATGTATTAAGGAGTAGCGCGTTGTGTGTGAAGGCCATGTACACTTGTACAGTACGTCTCACACGACGGTCCCAATCCACTCTCTTTTGTGTAATTTGGGCTTTACTGTTCGAGGAACCACACAGTGTCTATGTTTTTATTAGTTTTGTGGATATATCCACTGTGTGGAGTACAATTCCATTTCCACTTCTTTCCACGGACTCTGGATTTATGACGGTTCATGGCAAAAGGCTCGCCCCCTACATGTGTGATGTTGTGTAATAAAACAATTATAATTGACATTCTAGTTTTGCAACAGAACGAAAGCGTCTATCCAAAAGCTATGAATAAAATGTAAACAAAATTTTAGCAAATCTAAACATTCTTCCACTGACCCGAAGCATCATTTATCAGCCTAATATTAAACGAATGAAAACTATTCATAAACTAAATTATTATTTGGGAGTTTGAAATTGATTTTTGTCTAGAAAAATATACATCGTATGCATGAGATGGGAAAATGCAGTCATGATCAGAAAATCTGATTTTTACCAAAGTATAAAATCGGTCGTTCGTCAACCGTAGTCTTCATGGAATTAATATTCAAAACAAGGGCACACTTGCGTGAAACCCGACTTTCCGCACCGTCGCGCGTCGCCTGTGTATTACAGACCCCCTTATATTTGTACTCAGTACTGAGTTTCAAACAAAACCTTGACGAATGATATTATAAATCTATCGAATAAACTTCCTAACAAATAGGTGTGTCTAGTGAATTGCGCATCGTAATGTTCAGTACTTTCAGTTTCAGTGGGAGCTTCCGATGATCTCGAGCTTTCAGTTCTCTTGTAGCCGCCGAAGAGAGCAGCGGCCGCCCGCCTAAGCTCACGATCGCGCAGTAGAACTTCCCGCTTTCGGAAAAACAGTTTAAACATTTTTAAAGTTATTTAAACTAGTACAGTGATTGATATTGGACGCAGTAAAGTTTGCTGAACTTATTGTTGGATTTCTTCGTTAATTTGCAGGTAAGCAGCAGTTTAAAAATGTTAACGTATTGTGAAGTGCACCAATTGTCAAAGTTTTGGAGTTTTAAATTTCTGTTGAATTACATACGCCGTGAAGACAATCATTAAGGGTTTCTATAAGCGTATAATTTACCAGCAAAAAAATTAAAAATACAAAAAAAAACTGTTAGATCCGAAAGGGGCAAATAGGTTTACCAATCAAATTACCAAGTAAAATAAGAAACTTAAATATTCATGAAAGCCACATATTTATGAATTTTGTCCCAATGGGATCTCCCTCATTCGTTCGTTTTCGTGTGGATATAAGTGCCTAGCCTGGTCAGGCGTGGTGGTTGTATTGCCGCCTATGTACTTTTAACTTGGCTACACTTGCCGCCAAGAAGAATTTCTATTTTTTTCACGGAAGCAAGTAATAATAAGGTAGTTGACAGAAAAATGTAATAAGTCCGTCAGATAGATTTCCAAAAAATTTTGGACACATATTTTTTCTTTTTTCTGATAAACAAACAATGAAGACGATACAGTGCTTTGAAAACTCGTGTGACGTCATATTACATGTCATTTTTTACTAGAGAGTGACGTCACAAGCCCCTACTCATGATCTTTGACGCATTTTATCTTCGTATTTTTTTATTAATTTGATAAAACAAAAAACACGTATCCAATATTTTTCGATGATCTAACTGACGACTAAACAGAGTGATATTTTTTTAGGAAACATCCCTATTGTAGAATACGCACATGAATCGTAAAAATCAGATCTATGACGCGGCTACGACGACACTGG
The DNA here is from genome assembly GCA_949774965.1 of Diarsia brunnea. NCBI lineage: Eukaryota > Metazoa > Arthropoda > Insecta > Lepidoptera > Noctuidae > Diarsia > Diarsia brunnea. The sequence goes on from OX458996.1 coordinate 16,896,694, forward strand.
GATCTCCCTGAGTGGAGGCCTGTATCTGTCCTAGCACGGGGAATGTAGGTTGATTATGTCGATGCTACTATGATGATCTAAGTATCAATAGAGGAAAAGAAGGAAAAGTATTAATTAGACTCGCATAGGACAAAACAAAAAAAATGGTTTAATTAACAATAAAACAAAACTATATACAAAGTAATCGTTAGAACAAAAATAAAGAAAATTGTTCGTGTCAAGGCCTAAACAAGGGGCGTTTTGGCCTTGTCACGACCAATTTGCCTCGGCGCGGTGCTGCAACATTAAAAAAACATCAAAACCATTACCGGAACTCGCATCGAAACAGTCAAACCGTTCAAGAGATGCACGGAATAAATAATATTGACTGTAGCACCCCCTGGCGGTTTAATACAATAACACCTTTGTAATCTATTTATTTAAAAATTAATTGCTGTTCGTTATTCTCGCTAAAACTTGAGAACGGCTGGACCGATTTGGCTAATTTTAGTGTTGAAATATTCGCGGAAGTCCAGGAAAGGTTTAAAAGGTGAGAAAGTGGTTGGAAGGTAGGCAGGGTAGTAGGTAGAGTAGTAGGTAGGGTAGGAAGTAGTAGAGTAGGTATGGTTAGTAGGTAGGGTGGTAGGTCGGTAGGGTAGAGGTAGTAGGTAGATAGGTAGTTAGTAGGAAAAAGAGCATTGCAACGCATGCCGGGTACAGCTAGTCTACTATAAAAACTATTTCAGATAAACGACAAATCTATTACATAAAATCAAATCAGAGTCAGTCTAAAGTTTAGATCTTTTTAACAAACGTTATTATTTAGATATGACCCTGGCTTACACTGGCCGGATCTCTAGCACTGGAAAGTTTGTTCCAACACTATTCTTCTACATCTCTACGGAAACAATAGGCAATGGAACGTATGGTGGTGGTGGAATGGCACGGATAACGCAGTGGTTGAGTGATTGGACTGCTGCGCTACGTGTCCCGGGTTCGATCCGGAACAATTAATATTTGTATGGCCTACAGGTATTTGTTTCGGGTCTGGGTGTGTTTGTGTATGTGAGTTTAAATGTCTGTAAACGCACCCACGATACGGGAGAAATTCCGAGTGTGGGGTAACGTTTTTAAAAAAAATGTGTGGACGTATAGTTGGGTTGGATTGGGGGACTGTCTTATTTGGAAGAAAAAGTATTTATATAGTCTCGCACAGCACAAAACATAAAAAAAAAATTAAAATATCTATTGTGTGATTCCCGAAAGGTAACGGGGAGATTTACCTTATACATATAGTACAACCACATTTCAGCAATGTTTAAGTCCCATGTAACAGGGGGCGATCCTCTTATTTTCTTGTTATTTGTGTTTTTACACACATAACAAGAAAATAATATTATTTTTATACGATCCGAAAAGTGATGTGCCCGTCCGCAGAGCTGTCTCGAGCAAAAGTTCTTCTTGTTCTGACAAGACGTAGAGCTTTGCCGTTTATTCTTTTTTGTAATAGGGATGTTTACTGACTAAAAAAAATATGATTCTAATTAGTCCGTCTGTTAGATTATCGAAAAAAATTGGATTCGTATTTTTTGTTTTATCAAATCAATAAAAATGGACGAAGATAAAACGCGTCAAAGATTTGAGTGGGGGGTCGTGACGTCACTCACCGGTAAAAAATGTCATACTTATGTCTTCGAATATGACGTCACACGAGTTTTCAAAGCACTGTATCGTCTTCATTGTTTGTTTACGTGAAAAAAGAAAAATTATTGTCCAATATTTTTTGGAAATCTATCTGACGGACCATTTAGATTTTAATAGTTAACTACCCTATTGACACTACGAAGTTTACTTCTCGTCAAAACAATAACATTAAATAACGATTAAATAATAAATTATATGTAGATTTTATTACGTAAAGAACTCGTAGTTACAATGATATTTTAGGTAACATATTATTGCGTTCAACGTTTATTTGTGTAATGTATTTTATAAAAGAAAAGAACAGTAAATTCTACTCTAAGAATAGATTTCACTAAAACAAGGATCTGATTTACAAATTAGTAGCAAAGCTCTGTTATGAATGCGTGCCTCACTATAAACATTTTTCCAGAAGATAAATGGGAACATTCGCGATATTGATACTTACGGTACCGACATTTAGGATTTATAATCGACAGCTGTACAATATCAGCATTCCGTCGAAAACTGACTCCGAAACTGATAAAAGAAGAAAAACCATTGCGATTAACCGGACATGACTTGGCCAAATTATACATTCAATATCGGAATATTCGCTTTAATCAAGTTGATTGGTTGAAAGACACTGAAACAAACGGTATGGCCAATGACCGACATTGAATAATTGTCCACGCGAAAAGTTACTTTTTCAACTTCACTGCTTTAGTACAAACTAAAAGGTACAAGTGATCCGTGTAATTTCATCGTTACTGACTAAAAGAGAAACCGAATAACCGCCTGATTGAAAAGTCGAACCGCCTAAGGGTCTCGCCTTACGGTTAGAAGCCGTATGTTGGCACCTACAACCACGTGCACGGATGTAATACAATTATTTATGTTACTATTAACATAAATAATTGTCAACCCTATGGTTGATGTGTGGGTCGCAGAAAATGCGAACTAGTCATCACACACTTGAGCAATTCCATCGCCCTTCATTCCAACGCTCTTTTCACTTTCGCATGTTACGCCACAAAGGAAAACAATATGAAACAAAACAATGTGCCAACTAAAATCTATATAATATATTTAAAAAAAATTAACAAAAATTAGAGCCGACTTCAGAAATTAGCTTCTGAATTTTTTCTGACTTTTGATTGTTTCATTTTTTTTTTACCGCCGTTTCAGAAGGAAATTTTTATTCTGAAGTTTATTTATCACTTTTTTTGCTCAAAAGCTGGTAAGTAATATTAACATTTCCTTCAAAGTCTTAACGACTTCTTTGATAGGTTAGGTATGCAAAACAATAGCTTACCGTAGAACGTAATTCATAATTACCTCGTTGTTCTAGTGATTGCAAGCGCAGTTTGTGAGTCAGGTGTTTGTTACTTCACTTCACGAAAAAAGTATTGGATACAGATAGTAATTAACCTGGTTTAACACATAGGATATTTTTCTATCTCGGTAGGATCTTTTTAACCCCTTGCGATGCCGTGGGACAATTACCGAAAATGACGCCGGCGTAGCCGCAAACGTATGGAAATTCATAGTTCCTGGTTTTCTCGTCATAATTGCCTCGTTGCGTTGGACTAGTTGTTGCACTGTTAAGCGTGGGGTCCTAAGTTCGATTCCCAAATCGGACAAAGTGGTATTGGGTTTATTCATTTTGTTGTGGTTCCGGACGATGGCAATAGACTCACCCACTATTACATGGGGCTTAAACATAACGTTGCTGTAGAATGAAAACCACGTATGTCAAAAACGAACTTCTCTCTTCTTTTTTTGTGAAAATCGAATGAAAGCCACATATTTTATAACACGGTGAAACCGTGAAACCAATAAATGACTACTAATGCCAAAAAAAAAAATATATACTACAAAAACATTGAGGAAGTGAAACATTTTTTTTGTTACCTGTAAAGTTTGGATTCTGGACATACGAGGTTATCATTCTACAGTGACGATAACTGTCAAAATTATTGTTATGTGTACTTGTTACGTATATGTACGCCTTTGCCTCATCCTTTGGGAATTATAAGCCGTGACATAATGTTGTAATCCATGACATGTTGACAGTTTTAAAGTGTGGGAAAATGAGTCACAAAAAATAAACTTCTGGAACAAAAAGTTGACGACCAAAGTTACCTTTGTAGGTATCGTTCTTAAGAAAAGTTCGTTGGCTCTCATAATGATCTTCCTGCCCGTATCCTATGTATTTTGGGGTCGGTGCAACTCGATTTTTTCTTCAACTCTGCCCTAAGTTGGACAAGTCATCATGCTATCATTGATTCAAAATTCATTTATTCAAAAGTTCGTTGACTATGTTGTTGAGTTATTCAACGCATGAAGCTTAAAGCATGAATTTGATCGAAAACGACCTATTTAGAAAATAATGTGTTAGTGAACAGAATGAATGTTGGAATGTGATGATTACTGCTCGTTTTATCAATCCACTTCAAAAAGATTTTGGTACTCTCTGTTCAGTGAGTATACATGTGTACAAGTAAGTTGTTTTTTGCGTGTGTTATTTATAGGAATCTTGTAAAGTTCACCTTTTACTGAAGATTTTTTCTACTTCTTTCCTTTTCTCCTTTGGGCATAAAATTAGACATAACAACGCCTGTAATCCCCGAAGGGTTAGGCAGAGGTGTACCCAATAGTACACCCACATTTCGCCAGTTATGTTAAGTCCCATGTAATAGAGGGTGAGCCTATTGTCATGAACCGTTCGCAAATACAGACTCCGTGGCTTACTTAATTACTGATAGAAAATTCTAATATCACTTTACCTGACCGGGAATCGAACCCACGACCTCAAGCTCATGCATGACCAATGAGGCATCATCATCTGCCTAGCCTTTTCCCAACTATGTTGGGGTCGGCTTCCGGTCTAACCGGATGGAGCTGAGTACCAGTATTTTACATGGAGCGACTGCCTATCTGACCTCCACAACCCAGTTAATACTATACTCTTTGGTAAGACTGGATGTCAGAATGTCAGGTCACTGACTACCTGTCTGTAACGACTGCCAAAGCTCTATATATGGCAGCCGGAACCAACAGCTTAACGTGCTTTCCGAGGCACGGAGGAAACTCGGTATGTCGGGTGGTCACCCATCCACCGACCGACCTACGCAGGCACAGCTTTACCGACAGATCGACCCGAGTGGCAGTTCTTATTAAGCCACGAGCTCCAATGAGGCAGTCGCGACAATAAAACACATACATAACATTGTGAATTTTCTGCACATTTACAAAGCCAAGATAAGAGTTTACAAAGTTTCAATTCCTCCATCACAATTTTACGACCCCACTTTACCGCACAAGGAACAATCTTACGGTGGGTAATGATCAATAACCTGTCGACTATCGAGATAAACATTTATTTAGCTGCTACCTTTTTTTTTTTTGGCGGGTGGAAAATCATCAATTAACCCGCTCTTGGGCAGAGCGAAAGAAAGTCAGACTTCTACTGACTAAAAACCACCCATGTTCTTTCTTAGCCCTTCATGTCGAGGCCGCGGTATTTCTTGCGAACAACCCGCAGCCCCGACGGGATTTAGCTGCTACTTGACAACATAAACGTAAACGATTAGCAAATGCCTACTCATTAGCCTTTTAGCGAATTAATAGAACACTTATCTTTCAGTAAAACAGAACAAATATCTACAATTAATCTGGCAAAACATAATAAGTGAAGAAAACAAACACATTGTTTTCGGTGACGGTATCCATTCAAGTTGTCAAATCACGTTAACATATTTATTACAATAGATGGGGCAGTCGATCCTTGTTAAATACTGGTATTTAGCTGCATCCGTTTAGACTGGAAGCTAACCCCAACAAAGTTGAGAAAAGGCTAGGCAGATGATCAGATTTTTTGAGACAATCATTAATTCGGCAAACAAATATTTCATCATCATCAATATCAGCCTATAATGTTCCCACTGCAGGCCCCCTCTCTAAGCGAGAGGGATGAACTATAATCTACCACGCGTGCCCAGTGCGGGTTGGTAGATGACACATGTCTTCGAGTTTTTTGTTTCTAAGACATGCCGGTTTCCTCACGATGTTTTCCTTCACCTCACGACGTTTTCAGAGCAGTGGTGATGAAATAAATACATCGACTCCTGTTCGTAAGTCGAGGCCGCAACCACTGGCAAATGTTTGTTGGAGAGCAGTGGTAGCCACCACTGCTCTCATAGGCTCATATATATTGAGTTTTGTGGATTCACATACCTACTTAAAAACTGATCGCTAAGCAAACGATTGTTCGCCGCGTAACAAGAGCACACACGAAGAATGCTAGCAAAATAATTTATGAAGTTTGAAAGTTCAAGCACAGTATTTGTAGCCTTTTTATGACTTGATTTACGAATGTGGACGAGAATAACAGTGTATCCTACCTACTGCCATGGGTAAAAGGTGTAACTTAGGCGCTTCACGGATTTAGATTACAGATGTAAAGCCGTGAAGCGAATGAGTACATCCTTAGTTACACAAAAGACACACTAGATCACGAAGCAAGAAATTAAGAAAGCACGATCTAATGTTACTATCATTATCATGCAATGTAGGGCAATATGAGTACAATCCATTCGTTTCGATACCGAATTTTTTATTTTGATCCAAAGTATCGGAATATCGCATCACGTTGCGCGTTATATTGGCACAGTAAATTGTTGAGGTTAGGATCGTGCCTCACTAAGATCATTTTAGTTCATTTTTTCATTTGCCTAGCCTTTTCCCAACTATGTTAGGGTCGGCTTCCAGTCTAACCGGATGCAGCTGAATACCAGTATTTTACATGGAGCGACTGCCTATCTGACCTCCACAACCCAGTTAATACTACTAGGTAATACGATACTCTTTGGTAAGACTGGATGTCAGAATTTCAGGTCACTGACTACCTGTAACGACTGCCAAAGATAATAATAAGATAATATGGCAGTTCTTATTAAGCCGCGAGCTCCTCTAGTACACCATTTTAGTTACCAAACCAAATAAAGTTTATCATTTTGTGACCTTGCGATATTTCAAATATCTACGTGATAATTAAGTACCACCAAGTAGCCGCTTACTGTATACCTAGCGCTGTACCATATATAACCCCAACCTTTATGCTCCCTATGTTTATTGCGCTATCAACGGATTTACAACAAACGAAAAACAATTTAAATTAAAAATGTCAACGTCTATAAGGACAAAATAAAAATACTATCAATAATGTCAAACAGAATAGAATTATGCCAACTAGAACAACAATAATGTCAATTATAGTAAAGGTAAAGGTAAATTATAAAACAGTCATTAACAATACGTGTGTAGCGTATTTTATAAGTAATCAATCAGTCAGTTAGTCATCTTTAAGAAATTCTTCAATTAAGTAGTAGCTTTTTGCAAGTAACATTTCGTTTAGCGCCCTTTTAAATTTTAATAAAGTCATTTTTTTAATACAATTAGGTACTTTATTATAAATGCGTGGGGCAATACCAAAAAAACTTTTTTTGCATTAATGCGGTTTTACATTTCACTTGACATAATTTATTGACGTATTGAGCCCGTATTGGATTTTTCCTGACCTCTGACAATTTTTGAAATAGATGTGGATTAGATTTCGCAAACAGAGCAGTTTCTAATATAAACAAAGAAGGTAAAGTTAGAATTTTTAATGATTTAAAGTAGGGCACACAGCTATCAGTTGGCTTAAGACCGCACATTGACCTGATGCATCGCTTCTGCAATCTAAATGCCAGCTCCCTATCAGTAGACTGACCCCAGAAAATAATGCCATACCGTAGTACAGAGGCAACCATTCCATGGTACGCTGCTAAAAGAGCCCGATGGTTAACTTTCTTTGAGAGCTGAAATAGAGCGTATGCGGATTTGCTAAGTTTTTTACACAATTCTTCAACACGAGGCTTCCATGTAAGTTGGTTATCAATTATAATGCCCAAAACTTAGCTTTATTAGCTTCTTGAATAACACAGCCATTGTAGGAAATGTCAATAATTGGATTTTTACGTCGTTTATAACCAAATTATTATTATTTAGCCAATTTATGATGTCATTTATACAAGTATTAATTTCATTTTCATAATTATTTGGATTGATAGATTTTATTATAGCTGTACTATGTCTCTGCTGTCTGCGAAAAGAACCATTTGTTTGGTTGTTGCTTTCGGGAGGTCATTTATGTAAATCAGGAAAAGCGGTGGACCCAGTACGCTACCCTGTGGGATGCCATATTTAACGTGTCTTGGTTTTGATACATAAATGGTTTCTAATTTGCTCTTTGGACCTATCCTAGAAATTTCTGTGCATTGAATCCTATTACTTAGATAAAATTCTTTTAAACTATTATCAATTACTGAAAGCCATACAAATTAATGCTCTTAGGGAATGGCAGAAGGTACTGTTGAGCATTATAAATTGCGATTGGAACTAATGATACTTATCCAGAATCAATCATATCAATTTCAGTAAATGTCGTTAATAAAAGCGTGGGTAAATTTATTGAAAAGCATTTGCTCAATAAAATAATATTCATGATAGAGATATTCTCCATTGAAAATTGGTTTCCAGAGAAATTTATTTATACTTTATTTCTAACTAACTGCGAGCTTTATTTATATTGTTTCGATGAATTATGCAGGTATCACATACACTTTTCACAAGTGATGTACACGTGTTGCTCAGACAGGATCCCTCACAGAAATTTTAAGAGCCTCCTCCCGTGTGCCACCGGATGCATTGAAGTGGGCTAAAAACCTCGTTCTTTCCGAGCTTATATTGCAAAATGTCCCAATGACATGCCGAAATAGTTTCATAACAACTCAAATGTTCGTCATTCTTCCCTTATCCAAGTCGGCATGGCCACTCTTCTTCTTCCATACATTTAATTATGATCTCCACTTCCCTAACTGTAATAGATATTCACATCGCTACTCATAACTGTATTAAATCTTTGTCACACCTAGCGTTGAAAATTCCGAAAGTTTCAACTTGTTTTTTCGGGGAAAAATACAAAATTGTTATAAAATTTTATTTTTTTTAAGTTATAATATTTTTTTTTTATTATTAACAAATATAATGTAATATCAAGTTAATCAGTAGAGAAAAAAAAAAGATCTTAAGCATAAAGTGTCGTTACAACTTTTGGTCTTAATTTTTCCGTCTAGCCCCCTTTCGCAACGCGCGATAAGGAACTTCGTTCTAAAAAAAATTTTAATTGAAATATCTCAAAAACGGAGTGTCCTAGGCAAAAATGACCAAAATCCCAGTTACTAATACGAATAACAATTAATCAATTTATTTCGGACCTAAGCCTACAACCCACCTACCTACCACGCACCTACCAATATTGTGTAGATTTAAAACATGAAAGATTCCCGTTTCTTTCGAATCTTTCCGTTTTTTTCCGTATTGTTCGAAAAAAACGTGTAATTTATACTGGCCAATGTTCTTGAAACTTTCGAAAGTTACATTGAAAAATACAACGGCATTTGAAAGAAACGGGAATCTTTCCGGCTTTTTTCAACGCTAGTCACACCACTTAGACAGACGATGTACTAAAAGCAAAGTGACACACTGTCTAAAGCCATAACTTTATGAATGCTCATAGAAGAGCCATAAAAGTGTGTAATTACACAATATCAGTCTTGGTCTCGTTACATAATCTTCATTACGATACATTTATGCCGTCGGATATTAACGCTAATCTAAGGCGGAAAGATGAGTTTTGTCCAAAATATTCCCATGGCAATGGAACAAAAGTAGTCTGCTTTGAAGCGGCAGTCAGCTAAATAATATATTATATGTGGGAAATTAAATGACTACCTTAGATACGTCAATTTGAAAATATTAAAATGCTCCTTCAATCTTAATTGCTAAGTAAACCACAAATTCCAAAACAGTTGCGTATGTATTTATGCAGTTAAAAATGTAAAACAGGATTTTTGTTGGTTAACCTTTTCATCGCCATGGAATTAAATAGTTGTTTAGTAATCTTTGTCGATGATAATACACTTCTCATCAGAAAAATCGAAACACTTCCGTTTTTTATGGTTTCTGTTACAATTTAACACAAAAGAGTTTTCATTCCATGAAAAAAATAAGCGTAAATCATAAATTCTAAATTAGAATTTAATTTGTTTATCCTATGAATAAAAAATGATTCACTGTTTTGTGACAAATGTGTGTTAAAGTTGTAGCACATTTCACCTTTGAAAACTAAAAATTATCGCTTATCTTAAAACTTTTGTTCTTTTTTTGTTTACTGTGACTTGGACGTCTGAAAAAGTTTTTTTTTTCTAAAACATATGGATACTTCGCCTGCTGAAGCCGCCCAAGTGGTGGCATTGCTGGATTCTGGACTTAGTCAGCGTGTTGTGGCTGAAAGGTTGCATCTAAGTCTGTCGTCTGTTCATAAGTGACTCTACAATTAGAAGAAGGTTAAAGAAACGTGGACTGGTACCGCACAAGCCAGCAAATGGGCCGAAATTAACTGCAATCCACTGAAGAGCGCGCATTAAATTTGCGCGTGAGCACTGAAATTGGTCATACCTCCAGTGGAACAAAGTCCTCTTTTCTGATGAGTTTAACATTATGCTGTATGGTAACGATAGAAGGAACAAGGTCTACAGAAGAGATGGAGAATGCTTTGCACAATGCTGCATTGAAGAAAAGGTCAGCTATGGTGGCGGTTCGTGGACGGTTTGGGGAGGAATCAGCGCTGACGGTAGCACAGATTTTTGTCTTGTCTTTGTGTCTAGGCCACGTCTGCCTGCACTAAACAGTCAACGGTACATCGAACAGTGTCTTGAACCTCACGTGATGCCCTATGCACATATTCTTGGCATCGGTTTCATATTCATGCACGACAATGCTAGGGCTCACACCGTGAGCGTTGTACGCGATTATGTTACTGAAGTCGGTATCTCCATTATAGAATGGCCAGCAAGAAGCCCGGACATGAATCCGATTGAACATCTATGGGATGAATTAAACAGATGAATTCGCGCAAGTGATCCTGTCCCAGAAATACTTAGCCAGCTGCAAAATGCAATCCAAGAGGAATGAAATGCCACAACATTTGATCGTGACTCTCATCCCATTGATGAATGTCCGCATGGAAGCAGTAATAAGAGCTCGGGTAACAAGTTATTAAACAAACGTTTCTTAGCTTTTTTTTCATTTACGTGTGCTGTTTTATTCTTCATACGTAAAAATGACTTGTTAAACAAAATAAAAAACCCATGAAAAGTTAATTTGAATTTAAAACATTAACATTAGCATTTGAAAACCTCATATTATTCACTACTAGCTGACGTCACGCGGTTTCACCCGCGTAGTTCCCGTTCCCGTGGGAATAAAGTGATAAAAAGTAGCCTATGTCACCCGGGGATAGTGTAGCTTCCCAACGGTGAAAGAATTTTTGAAATCGGTTCAGTAGATCCCGAGATTACCCCTTACAATTTAACAAATATACAACCACACAAACTTTACTTCTTTATAATATTAGTATAGATTTAACGACATTTGACATACATTCTTAAATATACACATTTTTCTGACAATCCTTACAAAACATAAACTTGCAAGGTGTTTCGATTTTTCTGATAAGAAGTGTATTTTCATCTGTACAAAACACTTCGTTGTTCAGTGCCCTGAGAAACACAGACTACTATCGAAGTCGTTTTGTGACGTCATAAGCGTACGGGTACAAAGGTCCGGGTACAAAATGCATCGGGTGAGTGCGCACGCATCCTTAATTCTTCCCCTACAAGAAAGTGTTCTAAGATTTCTTCCCACTTTTCTTGTAAAACTTATACTATTTTACTAAGTAGTAAATAGTAAAATTTGTGAATAATAAATAAATAAATAAACAATACAGAATAAATAATAAATAAATGGTCACAGATGACTTGTTAAAAATGTTACAAGATGTGGAATCGTACTCGGAATATTTTGGCCAAAGAACTAGATAATAGTAAAAAAAACTAAGTCATCAAAATGTAAGTATTGGACTAGTGAAATGTTTGGTGAACCACTAACTAGGCGTCTCTAGAATTTAACAAAGTGATCGTGAAGATAGAAATACTGTAACCGACATCCCTAATCCGAATTGAATTTAACGTACTACTCAGACCACATTTGAAATGAAGTCAAAGAATGTCGTCATAATTAAACAAATAGAGACGGACCACAGTTCTTTGAGTTATGCATTTTGTGTCTTTTATACTTTTTAATAAACGAGCTTACAGCTTTTTAATCGACTTCAAAAAAAGGAGGAGTTTATCAATTCGTCGGCGATCTTATTTTTTTTTGTATATTTTTTTGTTATTTGAAAGGGTATACTTCCCAGGTGGTCCCATGATCATCAAGTCAGGATCTGATGATGGAATCCTGAGAAATAGAGATAACTCATCAAATTTTAAATGCACACTTGAAGCGATTTGAGTAATTTTTGGAAGACTACTTTCTCGGAGTGGTCCCATTTCAATCTGGTGAAGGTCTGATGAAGAACTTCGGAGATAGGCAATGGAGTTCCTCAATAAATGATAGCAAATGAACTGAGATTGCTGAAATCCCATGTCTGTCTATTGTTTACACCAGTTCATAACATCACGTCGGTACGCTGTGAACGGGTAAGCACAAGTGAACCACTATAAATAATAAATTAAAAAACTTTTTAACAGAAAATATATGTTTATTTTTTTTTTGGGTTTTATTTTTTGTTAAAAAGTTTTATTTTTCACCGTTTTTGTTAATAACGACATTGTGAAATAAAACAAGTATGTTAATATGTAATAAGCTTTTATTTATATTCGTAAATTATAACTAAAACTTAACGCCTATTTACCCGACTGTATACATTATTCATAATAATATGACGATACCCGTATCACTAGTTTACTGAATATTTTGTAATACATTTCTAGCTTAGAGCTAGGCCAATGCTAGCTAGGCAATGCGTGCTGTATACGTTTGCGATAAAAAGTTGAGAATGCCTAGAACGGAAGAAAGACCTATATAAAAGATCCTTCATCCTAAAATTTTCAAGACTCACGACTACAAACAAGTCTTTTTCCCCCGTACTTTCCACTGCCATACGTAACGGATTTTAGTGCTGAGTCAACAATAATACACAAATTGGGATGAAGGACAAAGCCGTCTACATTTAGACGGGAGTTTTTACTGCGCAATTGGCTTAGGCCTGGCCCACAAGAATATCGCTTACTTAGAACATGGTTAGAACTTTGCTCGCTAGAGGCGTGAAAAACAGTTATTTTCATACTGAGTAAATTAAATTAATTAATTTAATTAGGTTAAATTTGTTTATACCGCTTCAAGCTGACTTTTGAAGTGCAAAGTGAAAACGGTGTAAGGCTTCGTTAAATCCCGTCGGGGCTGCGGGTTGTTCGCAAGAGATACCGCGGCCTCGGCGCAAGGGCTAAGAAGGAACATGGGTGGTTTATAGTCAGTAGAAGTCTGACACTCCCTTTCGCTCTGCCCAAGAGCGGGAGGGGTTATTCGATAATTTTGCACCCGCCAAAAAAAAAAGGCTTCGTTAAATCGTCAAATCTTTAAAAAAAATTAAAAAATCTTTTGTTATGCCTGTTTGAAAAATTCAATAACACTACTAGACTCAGATATCAAATATAAGTATGTGCTCAGGATCGAAAACGTCTAGCAAACGCGTATAACCCAAGCTTTTTCGTATGCCTCAAACCACAAAACACACTAATTTGATTCTTACCGCTTTGTGCTTTTGTTGTTTGTGTTGCTGAGTCCATCTGTGGGTGGCCTACGTAAGCTGCTGGGTATGTGTGAAGCCTATGCTGAGAGTCACGGTTTGAAATACAACGATAGAAAGAGTGAGTATATGCTTATCAGAGGTAAGATTAAACAACCTGAACATATACCACCAGTGTATCTCAACGGAGTATCGTTGAGTCGTGTCTCTCAGTTTAGGTATCTAGGGCATGTTGTGACCGACACCCTACACGATGACGCGGATATTGAGAGAGAGCGGAGAGCATTGTCGGTGCGAGCTAATATGTTGGTGCATAGGTTTGCGCGGTGTACAGCACAGGTAAAGGTAACATTGTTTAGAGCCTACTGCCAAAGCTTTTACACCAGCGCCTTATGGACCGACTATACGCAGCGGGCCTACAATGCTCTCAGAGTCCAATATAACAACGCCTTTAGGATTTTGGTGCGGCTACCTCGTTTTTGTAGTGCTTCGGGCATGTTTGCCGACGCGAGGGTAGATGACTTTTATGCTATAATGCGGAAAAAGTCAGCCTCACTAATTCGCCGAATTCGGGGTAGTAGCAACAGAATCCTGAAGATGATTGCGAATCGACCAGTATCACCAGTGGTGGGGAGGCTTATTAGGCTACACGTCTCCTAATAAATGTAATGTTTTATTGTGATGTTTTTTGTTTTATTGTTTTATTGTAGTGACTTAGTGCGCTAGTGAAGTGTTACTAACATAGTTTTAAGGCTCTATTAACTAACACAAATTGTATTTTATCATATTTATGTTAGTCTGTAAGGTATTTATCTATGGGCCTTGTTGCCTGAAAATAAATGGATTATTATTATTATTATTATTTGTCTCCGACCGTAGAGCCTTTTTAGCGCAGAAAAGAAACATTAGAATAGCGGGAAATATAATTAGTACTGTAATAATGAAAGATAAATGGTATGGGCATCTGGTTTTTAATAGGTTTGGTTTTTCAGTTTCAGCTGTGTTTTTTTCTATTTTCAGTTAAGGTGTGTATATACTTGAATTGGCCTTTTTTAGGATACATTAGAACCATTTTTTCCGTAACCATCACCGGATGTTTTTCAATAAAATATATATTAATCTACACATTCTAGAGCATGTCCTCTTTGCTTCAAAAAAATTAAAATTAAATTTAAACATCTATCTATATCTATATAATTATCTATATATATAAAAATGAATTGCTGTTTGTTAGTCTCGCTAAAACTCGAGAACGGCCAGACCGATTTGGCTAATTTTAGCCTTGAAATATTTGTGGAAGTCCAGGGAAGGTTTAAAAGGTGAGAAAGTGGTAGGTAGGTAGGCAGGGTAGTAGGTAGAGTAGTAGGTAGAGTAGTAGATAGGGTAGTAAGTAGGATAGTAGAGTAGGTAGGGTAGTCGGTAGAGTAGTAGGTAGGGTAGTAAGTAGGTAGGGTAGTAGGTAGGTCGGGTAGTAGGTAGGAAAAAGGGCATTGCAACGCATGCCGGGAACAGCTATCTATATAAATAAAAATGAATTGTTGTTCGTTAGTCTGATTAAAACTCGAGAACGGCTGGGCCGATTGAGCTAATTATAGTGTTGAATTATTTGTGGAAGTCCAGGGAAGGTTTAAAAGGTGAGAAAGTGGTAGGTAGGTAGGCAGGGTAGTAGGTAGAGTAGTAGGTAGGGTAGTAAGTAGGATAGTAGAGTAGGTAGGGTAGTCGGTAGAGTAGTAGGTAGGGTAGTAAGTAGGTAGGGTAGTAGGTAGGTCGGGTAGTAGGTAGGTAGGGTAGTAGATAGGTAGGTAGGGTAGTAAGTAGGTAGGGTAGTAGGTAGGTCGGGTAGTAGGTAGGTAGGGTAGTAGATAGGTAGGTAGGGTAGTAGGTAGGTAGGGTAGGAGGTAGTAGGTAGGTAGGGAGTTGGTACTCAGGCAGGTAGTAGGTAGGTAGGTAGTTGGTACACAGGCAGGTAGTAGGTAGGAAAAAGGGCATTGCAACGCATGCCGGGAACAGCTAGTATTATATAAAAATGAATTGCTGTTCGTTAGTCTCGCTAAAACTCGAGAACGGCCAGACCGATTTGGCTAATTTTAGTCTTGAAATATTTGTGGAAGTCCAGGGAAGGTTTAAAAGGTGAGAAAGTGGTAGGTAGGTAGGCAGGGTAGTAGGTAGAGTAGTAGGTAGAGTAGTAGGTAGGGTAGTAAGTAGGATAGTAGAGTAGGTAGGGTAGTCGGTAGAGTAGTAGGTAGGGTAGTAAGTAGGTAGGGTAGTAGGTAGGTCGGGTAGTAGGTAGGTAGGGTAGGAGGTAGTAGGTAGGTAGGTAGTTGGTACACAGGCAGGTAGTAGGTAGGAAAAAGGGCATTGCAACGCATGCCGGGAACAGCTAGTATGTATATAAAAATGAATCGCTATTTCCTTGGTCATCGCATCACGCGTGAACGGCTGGACCGATTTCGCTAATTCTTTTTTTGTTGTGTTTGTAATTGTCAGGAGAAGGTTCTAATGAAACCATAAATAAAGAAAGTTGAGCAGAACATTAGAAAATTTAAGAAAACTGAACGACCATATTATAACTTTTGTCAATAATGTAACCTTTTTTTAGTCTTTTCTCTTCTTTTGTAACCTTATGGCGTTTGACATACCTGACAGTCTGTTGTCAACACAGTAGACACAATTTTATTGATAGTTTGAGCGCTGCAAATATCGTTTAACCCTAGAGTGGGCGCGCTATGAACATTTGTCGTCCTTACCAAGATATCAAGGTAGGTAGGTCGGTAAGTAGGCAGGTAGGAAAAAAAAAGGGCATTCCAACGCACGCCGGGTAAAGCTAGTCACAAATTAATATGCAAAGTAGCCTTTTTTTTTTTTTTTGGTGGCTGGGAAATCATCAAATAACCCCTCCCGCTCTTGGGCAGAGCGAAAGGGAGTGTCAGACTTCTACTAACTAAAAACCACCCATGTTCCTTCTTCGCCCTTCATGTCGAGGCCGCGGTATCCCTTGCGAACAACCCGCAGCCTCGACAGGCATGCAAAGTAGCCTCTGTTTTGTTTTTAACTAACTACCATTTTTCTCCTAAACTATCAATCATAGGATCTTTTTATTGCCATCAAAATATTATATAAAGTTATGCCGAGGGGGACCTTCAGCATATTTTTGCCAATAACTTTCTTTATTATTTATATGGATTGTTTTACGTAATCACTACTCGCAAATCGCGTAGCTACTACCCCTCTGGCGCCCAATGAATCGGGTGCGGGAGTGTGAATTGTCTCTTAAGTGACCATAACAAAAGCTAAGGGTATTATTTGCCAAATAGGGACTCGTGGCAAATCAACAGCCGCATGGTTCGGTCGGTCCGTAGATGGGTGACAATTCATTAAAAATCGGAACTAGGCAGTGCCGCGGAAACCACATTAAGCCGTTAGTTCCAGCTGCATTGTGTAAATCATTGACGGTGGTTACATTGTAGTGACCGACTTACCAAAGGGTATCGTATTACCCAGTAACATAACAGTCATCATCATCATCATTTCAGCCGAAAGACGTCCACTGCTGGGCATAGGCCTCCTCTAAGTGTCGCCACATTGACCGGTCCCGTGCGTCTTGCATCCAGAGGATCCCCGCAACCTTCACCAGGTCATCGATCGACTAGGTCGACCTTCCAACGCAACGTCTTCTGGTTCGCGGTCGCCACTCGGCAACCAACTTCATGTAAAATTATAATTATAGATATTTAGCTGCATCCAATTACACTGCCAGTCGACTATAACATGTTTGAAAAAGACTTGGCGATGAGATTTTATGGTAGGTACAAACCTAAGAATCGCACTTCGAAACGGAAATATACAAGTATATTAGAGACGGACATCAATAAGTTAAAACTTTCTGTATTGTCGTTATTTATGCATAATTAAGAGGTGTCTGTTTTTATAATGTGTCTACTCGTTGGTCCAGTGGTCACAATCACGACTGTTGAGCGTGAGGATCTAGGTTTGATTCCCGGATCGGGAAAATTGGTATTTGTATTATTTATTTAGAAATTTCTCTTTAGCAGCCACGGAGTCTGGATTCGTGTTTGTTTAATAGCAATAACTAGGCTAGCCCCTTTTATATGGGACTTAAACATAAATGTTGGTGTACTATACGGTGGTAGGTACACCTCTGCCTAACCTTGACATATTAAGATATCTTTTCAGCACAGTTTCGTGTCGTACCCATGTTAAGATTACGAAATACCTTGACACATTTTGATTTGTAGTGTTATTCGCTTTTTTCCTGGTAGATAAATACATTAAACTTAAAAAAGCAGTTATATATTGTCTACAGAATATTACATAGATAGGAAGTGACAGTAAGGGGATAGAACCGATGTGGCATATCAACCTGCCCGCCATTTAATTTTTTTTTTAAATCGCGGCCCACGATGAAAGTGGTATTTATGGATAGAGGACATTTAGACGAACAAAAAATGTCCAGTAACACGGTACCCCAAAGTATCACGTTACCGAGATATTTGAAGGTAAAGATCGATAAATGAGTACAACGACAATCAATAAAAATAGACTTTTTACGTGTATAGGCGTAAATTGTATCGAAATAATCGTTTCCAGGTTGATTATTATGCATACGAGAAAAATGCCTCGCATTGCAATGAAACACTATGTTATTTATGTCAAAGAATAGTTTTCTCGTGCTCCTAGTAGTATGTAATGTACCTACTCTCTTTTAATAAACAGTAATAATAACAATCAACGCATATAGACACATAAAAGGTCTATTTTTTATGTGGTCATTGTACTAATATGTCGATCTTTACCTTCAAATATCTCGATAACGTGACACTTTGGGGTGGGGTACCATGTTCCATACAATATTTTGTTCGTCTAGGTTTACCCATACATACCAATTTCATCGTAGGCCGATTTCTAAAAAAAAAACAAAATGGCTGTGGGTCGATATGCCAGCTTCCATACAAAAAAGATCAAACCCCTTTCTTGATGTTGAAACAATTTGTCTAATTAATGTGTTCCGAGGTTTATATTCTATTCATACGGGTTGTCATGCGTTGCTACTGTCAGCGGTTCTGCGTTGACAAATTATACAAGTAATTGCAAAATGCGGCATTCCCGGCTTTAATAAATTAACATTTGCAATTCCACATTTATCCTGAACATCATTACGTTAAAACCCGTATTCCCGTAATCTTGGCAATGACACAGATTCAACACCGCCTCCTAAAACGCCGCGTTGAGTGGTTAACACACAAATAATTTGTATTTTACAGTTATCTCACTTCTTACTTTATCGTATCAGTAAACTAATCTATTTTCATCTCTTTCACAGTTTGCTAGATAGCAGCAGCTGTTGGCACATAAATTTATATTATGCCAGGTTTTCTTCCACTCATATCACTCATAACTTAACGCGAAGCATTTCGCTAGTCGTCATATTTATTGCCATATATAGTTGAAGCGGCGTTTTAGTGGCAAAGTCACTGGGTGGACAACAGACTGGATTTTACACATGATCGGTCTATGTTGGGTCCTGGGAATCGGAGGGCAGATGGTCTTTTTGCTCTGGTTACAGATGTTTGAGCTCACAAATATCAAGTCGGGATTATAACCGCGTTTCCAACGTCCGCTATTAAATGGTGCTGGTTGTTTCGGATCATGGATTAAAGTTAGGTCGTTAGCTTCTGCCCATTCTTCGACGGATTGGCCGTCCGTGTTCGTGGAGCGATAGGCCCAGCTGGTGCTATGGCTGTTGAAGTCACCAATCACTATGTTTGGGCGCTGATTGTTAAACTCAAGAGTGTCAAGTTGGAAAGGAGAGCCGGGGGGTTTATACACGGATGTTACTGTGCAATTACCGAGGTCTAGTGTGATAACTTCAATGTTGTCATCGTTACTACACTTTGTGGAGATGGTACTTACGCCGGGAGCAACAAACACTGCGTTACCGTGCTTCGGGTGACAGATCTCGGCGACAAGTGACAGTCCAGGAATGTGAGGCCTGCTTTGAGTGGAATCCCGGTGGGTCTCTTGAACGCATAAGATGTCACAATGCGTTTTGCGCGATAATTCAGAAAGGATTTCTGCTTTATCCTGAGAGAACCCTTCGATGTTGATCGAGATTACACACAATGCTGGTTTTCTTAGTGGACTGTTTGGTCTTGAAAAGGGCCGATTATTACCTAAATTTGCCATCGTGGTGAAAGGATTAGCCAATCGACAGGAGTCGATAGCCCAGGGTGCGCCGGACGTATCGGGAGGTAGTAGGGTACGTCACACGGGGAGGCTCCTTTCATGCACCCCATTTCCACGTTAATGATCCTTCCGCTATCCTTTATTGCCATATAAATTGTAGAAGGAAATTCAGTAGGTTTCTTCATAGACAGGTGACGAGAAATTGTGTCACCCTGCAAGATGAGTGAGATTGTACCAGCCCCTTTATCGCCGACGGAGACGATTAAGGACGTTCAATTTAGTTAATTGATTCATTATCAGCAACGTTCAACCTTTGATAAAAATCTACTAGCCGTCTACAAACCAAATTATTATTTTTGATATTGGAGATCGAACGTCTAACACTTCAATGCAAAATTTATCGGAGAATTTAAATAAATTGAGAGATGAATGCCATAAGTAACATGTGCTGTCTAAAGAGCATCCCACAGATATTCAGCATTCCTACCGTAGTAACCTATTCATAAACATAGTAGAACTCTGTACAGTATAACTGTCATATAACTTCAAAGATGTTTAATTTTCGGCAGAACTTTAATAGCAAATTTAATGGCTTCACTATTTATATTCATTTTGTTTGAAAAGTATATATACATACATATATATATATATATATATATGTATGTATATTTACTTTATTTATGTATGTATATATATATATATATATATATATGTATGTATATATACTTTTCAAACAAAATGCCAATACCTATAGCCTGTAACCCACTGCTGGACATAAACCGATCCCCAGTAATCATATAGATAAGTTATAAGTCAATCTGGAAAGCTGCTTCACCTAGACTGAACACTACCTATCTTAGGTACATTTACGGATTCGGCGGACTTTAAAGAGAAAATGGCTGTAGGTGCAGTTGTTCTGTTCGGTAGAGAGTACTGAACAACATAACTGCGCCTACAGTCATATCATCATTAAGTATTACCATTTGAGCGCCGCTGATTTGCCTTTTTTTTTAAGATCTTCCTCTGCCCAACACAGGCTAATAGTAACCGGAATACGTTGTACCCCATCATTAGCCTATAACTATTAGAAGTTGTATACGGACGCGCATTTTGACATTCGTTAGTTGAAACTAACGAATGTCAATATGCGCTATTATCTAACTTCAGATATAAAGAAACAGAATATCGAAAGCTGTTTTATTTTCACTGACTTAAAGAAGTCTCAAACTCTAACAAGATCGCGATTGAAGAGCCTCTACCAGGAATGGTCGGCCAGCTACCTATCACCAGGATTGGGTCGGAATATGGCTCATTCTCGTAGGACGTGATCAAAGAGTAAATTATACCTAACAACCTGCAGGGCTATTGCGTATCTTTTTAAATATCAGTGGCTATCATTGTGTCCATCGATTAACTGTCAAATGGTTCCATTTTCTACCAAACCATAACCATTTGACAGTTAATCGATGGACACTATGATAGCCACTGTCATTTAAAAAGATACGCAATACCCCTGATGGTAACGACAGCGGCTTTCGTACATGATCTGTCATCAGATGACAGCCACCACGTCCACCAACGTTACGTAACGACACTTCGCTTGAGTGACAGTCATCACCCAGTGTGACTCTTATCCAACCTTCTTAGATATCTCCTACTAACTTCGCTACAGACAGACGGCGCCACTTGCTACTCCACACTTATTAACAGCCTTATCTTTCCAATCTCAAACCAACCCGATCCCTTTTTGTTATCCCTACTCAGACCAACTAGTTAATTACTGGGATTAGCTCTGAAATATTCAAGTCCATTCTTTCTTATTTTTTACTTACATAGATGTAAAGAAGTTCGTGCTCCCAGAACTTACTTTTAGCTTTCTTTTGACCCGATTTTATAATGGATGACTTATTGTACTCACTGTCTTTCCTGAGCCAACAAATACGATTACCAAAAAGTTTTTGAAGCTCTTTGCTCTTTCCCTGTGTAACTTTTTCCAAATAATGTAATTGTGTATCATAAAAATAGCAAAATAAAATAGGTACAAATTCAATTCAATTTCAAATCAACCAGTTATATTCCAAGCTTTTTTGTACTCGATATAATCTTTAACAGTGCGGAGAAGGCTTTTTGGCAAGATTAACGTTTTATAAAAGATAACATAACATAATCCTTCTATTATAACTTATCTTCTTCTTAGCGTGCCGATGGCAAATTTCTGTTGAATCAAATCGTTTTGGCCCAAAATTCAACTATGCGAACTCCACTCGATTATGCCGTCATAAGGTCGTCGAGTGTGCAGATGTGCAAGATGGAAGGTGGGACATTATCTGTGGAGATACGCCGCATACACACTTGAGGTCTGAGCCTTCAATGAATCCCCATCTGAAGAGATTGTCTTTGCTACGGGCGACCTGGGTTTAGAGTCTATTTAGAGATTTCCAAGTCGCCCACGGCAAAGTATGCCCAGGTGGAAGGCTTTCAGTCAACAGGGGGCTTAAGCAGCTCCCGCCAGAGCTCATGTCTTGCAGAGGAGGCAATATATTAGCTGGACTAGCTGGATTAACGCACCCAAAAAAACTTTTGCGGCTTTTCAGCCTCTGGGGCACTGGGGCGTAACTGTGAACAATGGTTATACGAACTTTTGGAGGCGCAATGCCAGTTAGTGGATACAACATTCGTACCGGAGTCGATCCAAGGCAACCAGTAATAATCCGGCACGTCTCATTTAGAGCTGTATCCACTAGATCGGTGTGGGCAGAAAGGTCCCATACTGGGCAAGCATATCGACCAGCGAAGAAGCAAATCGCCAATCCAGTGGTTCGTAGAACTTGAGGAGACGCCCCCTATTTGGTAGATGTAAGGCGGCGCAGTAAGTTATTTCTGGTATTAACTTTCATTTTATGGCCGGGCAGTTATTTTTGTAGGTTAGGTTTATCAATTACCAATTATATGGGCTCCACCAAAGCTTAGCTAGCGCACTGAACTGTTTAGCTTAGCACTGAATATAAGCCTATGTTCTTGGGCTTATATTCAGTGCTAAGCCAAAAAAGTTGATAAGTAACAATATCCTGAAGATAGCTCTTCAGGATATTGTTACTTATCATTTTTTTTGGCTTTATCAAAGGTTAGACAAGTTAAATGAGTAGACAAGGAGAGAAAAACATGGGTACGCTCGGTAATGTTCTTTCAAAAAGCCTGGTTTGTTAAACTTGCAACAGACGTGCGTGTATGATCAGACCTATGAACGTAAACTAAGCAAAAATAAGGAGTACGAAAGGATCTTGCAGGTGGTGTTTGGTACTATCTACCTGGAATATAGGCATTGGAAACAGTAACTGAGACTGGCAATGATAGAGTTTTAAAGAACTAACTAATTTTTACAATAACAACAGTGTACCGTTTTTGCCGCAGCTCCACGCCAATTTGATTCTAAACTATAACTGTCCGTACCTTTACGATTATTTTTGAATATACCATAAAACCAGCACCTGGGCAATAAAACTATCATTACACGTAACAACGCGTTGTATTTATTATTATCTCTAGCTGGCCGTCGCTACCGCTTCTGGGATGAATCACTCGCTTCAAGTATCCTACTAATTGATACTAAACTTTAAATTGCAACATTCCAAGGTGATCAAAGGACTTTTTAACATTCTCAATACTTATTTTTTTAACATATTTTCAAGGAGTTTGAGAATAAAACTAAAAACGTGAAAACGAGTAGAAGGGCGTGCACTTGCATACCACATGATCATCACTACATATTATAAAACAACCACCTCTGCAGCCACATCTGTCTGTCTGTCTGTTCGCGATAAACTTAAAAACGACTTCACCAATTTTCATACTGTTTTCGCCAATGGGTAGAGTGGTTCTCGAGGAAGGTTTTAATATATAATTTGACCGACATCTACGCGTGTGAAGCCGCAGGCATCAGCTAGTTTATCTATATTATATATGTCAAATTCTTGTGTCACATTAAAAGAAGCACATGCCACAAGAACACGATGTAAAACAAAAAATAATATAAAGAAAATTGAACTTAAAACTAAACAAATCGTGCCACTGTGTGCCTCACGGCTGCGCCAAAAAGGCCCTGTTTAGCAAAATACAACTAGTGCCCGACGCCGGTTTTCAACATTGTTAGTTGCCATACTCCTCGGAAACGGTAAGACCGATTTTTATGAAATTTTGTGAGTGTATTCAGTAGGTATGAGAATAGCTTATAAAGTACTTTTTATCCTCCGAACCCCACCCAAAGGTAGGCTAGGTAGAAAAAAATGCAATGTAACGCATGCAGGGCACAGCTAGCATAAAAAAATATTAACTTATATTTCCATACATAGGTACTCGTAGTTAATTAGTTATTGGGTAAACTAATATAAACATGTTTTGACTAGGTACTCAGTTTAATACGATTATAGTAGTAATATTGTATACAAAGGTAATAATTAGCATTGCTATTTGTCAAAATATGATATCTAAAACAATGCCATTAACGTTAGATATTTTATCTCGGTACTCGTGTCGTTTGGAGATAAACACCTGATAAGTGTCTGCGCACACGCATATTGGGATCCGTAGTTTAATAAGGGAACAGATGAAGATACTCACATACACACATACATATATAGCCTGTCAAAATCATAACCCTCCTTTGGCGTTGCCGTAGTCGGGTAAAAATATAAGTCATATTTGTAAAATCCTGTTTTGTCGTTTAACCTGGTACAGGTTGTTGTTGTTATTAAATAGTTTATATTATTTATTTGAAGTAAGGTATGGTATGGTAATTATATCATACTTCTACCTGGTACGGTTGAAGTCATATTTTATAATAACAAGACAACTCAGTAACAAGTAACAATTCGGCCTGTGTAGTGTCAAACGACCGCTTGTCAAATAGCATTCGTGGGTCATAACCAAAAATGTTAAGTACTAGCCCATGTCATAAAAAAATACTATAACATTTATAATAAGAAATTGTTTATCTATTTTCAGTCCTCTTTGTCCTAAATAATAGTATACCTTAAACGTAAACATGTACAGGTACAGGCGCAAGTACATCAACCTACGAAAACTGTAAAATTACCCCAAACAATCTTTAACCTAATGCTATAGTGATAAAGTTTAAAGTCTATTTAAAAAATGGCGACGGCTTAAGTAATCATTAAATATCTCTGAGTACCGCAATAAGACTTTCTTATTTCACCAACGAACCCCAAAAACAAATATTTTATCTTTACACATATATCAATAGCGATCAGTGTAAAGGCTGTGAACTAAGATAAACGATTTAACTTTATCTTTGGTTTCAGATGCCGCCGTTGATGGGGACATGAAAATGTGTGCCTACTTTAGAAGACATCTGTAAAAAGCGAGCAAATTTTTAACATAATCACAGTTTTAACGTGGGCCCCGATCAGTAATACGTTAAAAATGGAGAATAAAACACACGAGTACCTGAATGATCCCAAGTTCCAGTGGCTAATGAAATTACAAAGGGAGTGCTACATGGACGAGAACGCCACCCACAGCACCATTCTTAATAACAATTATGATGGTAAGTAAATAAATAAAACTGTGACCTTCTTGTATAGACGCCAGTATATCAAGCTACTGTAATCTGTCAAATTTCTTCAAGAGATTTTCAGCGTTATCGCTGAAGCATTAGGTTAAAGGTTGATTGGGGAATTTGACAGTTTCGAATAGTTTTATGTGGCATCTGTACGATTTGTTTAATGCTAGCTATTAAGTTGGGTAAATTGAGGTTAATTTAAAAAATATAATTATCTTTAGTGCCTTAAAAGTTAACCAACATTAGTTAGCTGATAAACTGAATGGACTCTATCATTTTTCCTGTAGTGACCGACAGGGAAAGAAGATATTTCAGTCCATTCGAAGTTAATTACTTTTGATTTCCGCATCGCTGTCTAAACCATAGTAATATGTATTCTCCGTAACTATAAGGTTGATAATTGCTTGCATTTTTCCTAATATTATATAATTCATTTTATTTATCAGACGACATAGATTATGACAATATTATGGTAATGGTAATATGGCCGACAGAAAAAAAAATACGTCCATTTATAGTTACCAAGATTGCATTTGATTCGCACAGCTGTCCAAACCATAGCCATGATCATCATTATTTCAGCCAAAATACGTCCATTGCTAGACATAGGCCTCCCTAAGTGTCGCCACATCGACCGGTCCCGTGCGTCTCGCATCCAGCGGATCCCCGCAACCTTCACCAGGTCATCGGTCCACCTAGTGGGAGGCCTTCCAACGCAACGTCTTCCGGTTCGCGGTCGCCACTCAGAACTTTTCGGCCCCATCAGCCATCCGTTCTGCGAGCAATGTGCGGGCTGCCTATTGCCTCTTAAGTCTGGCAACTCTTTGGGCTACGTCGGTAACCTTAATTCTCATGCGGATGTTCTGATTCGATCACGCAAAGAAACTCCGAGCATAGCCCTCTCCATCTTTGAGTGACTTTAAGCCTTCTGATGAGGCCCATTGTGAGCAACTACGTTTCGGTCTCGTATGGAATCACTGGCAACACACACTGGCACTTTCGTTTCGAGACACTGCGGTAAGTTGAACGAGAAGATACTCCTCAGCTTCCCAAATGCTGCCCAGCCGAGTCGGATTCGACGATTAACCTCTTTCTCAAAGTAAGACCTACCTAACTGGACCGCTTGCCCCAGGTAGACATAATCTTCTACAACTTCAAGTATAGAGTCGCCGATCTTGATAGGAGTGGGTGTTACATGGGCATTCAACATGACCTTGGTTTTGTCCATGTTCATTTTAAGACCCACTCTTTCGGAAGCTCTACTGAGGTCATCGAGCATTGTACTGAGGTCCTCCATGGTCTCAGCCATGACCACTACATCGTCGGCAAACCTAAGGTGAGTGATGTACTCGCCATTGATGTTGATACCTAGTCCTCTTCAGTCCAGAACCTTGAAGACATCCTCCAGTACAGCGGTGAACAGCTTCGGAGATATGACGTCTTCCTGTCTCACACCTCGCTGGAGAAGGACAGGTTCCGAGGTCTGGTCCTAAAGTCAGACTGACATGGTGGCATTTTTGTACAAACACTTCAACACCTCGATGTTCCGGTAGTCGATGTGGCACCTTTGGAGAGACTGCAGTACAGCCCATGTCACGATCGAATCGAAGGCTTTCTTGTAGTCCACAAACGATAGACAGGGAGGCAAATTATACTCTTCGGTCTTCTGTATAACCTGCCGCAGCGACAACGGTGCTAAAACCTTTTCAGAAATCGGCTTGTTCGGGACGCTGAAAATCGTCAAACCTGCGCGCGAGACGATTCGTAATGATCCTTGAAACAACTTGTAGACATGGCTTAGAAGTGAGAAGGGCCTATAATTCTTCAGCCGGGAATTGTCGTCCTTCTTAAAAAAGAGTACCACTACACCTCTACACCATCCCTGCGGCGTTTTCTCCTCGAGTATGACGGAATCAAACAGCTTCTGAAGGGTCTTAAGGACCGGTTTGCCACCCGCCTTCAGGAGTTCGGCCGTAATTCCGTCTTCACCCGGTGACTTGTTGTTCTTAAGCTGTTTCAGAGTCATCCTAATCTCGTACTGGCTGACATCTGGAGTGTATAGTTGTCGGGTCAGTCTAGCTCTGGGGTCTTTCGCTAGATCTTCAACGGGCTTACTGGTTGACGTGCCCATACAAACTCTCGATCTGCCTCGGAAGTTCCGGTTTGGTGGATACGATCCTGCCATCTTCGCTCTACAGTTTCGTGAGCTAGCTGTGCCCAATAGCCAAATCTCTTGAAAATATCTTGGAGCCTTTATTCCGCTCTATTGCGTCTTTAATACGCTCGGTATTAAAGCGGCGGAGGTCGCTCTTCAAGGATTTAGAGATCCGCCTATTGAGCTGCCGGTAATTACACGCCTGATTATAGTGCAGGATTTTGATTTTGATTTTACTATGTTTTCCTTCACCGTTTTGAGAGCAGTGGTGATGAAATAAATTATACAAAGTTAATGCGCCTGTCTGGGTTCGAACCCACGAGTTACTGTTCTTAGGTCGGGCCGCAACCACTGGGCCACCACTGCTCTCAATCCCACAATACTCCATCGCAACCTGCTCAGTTCCTCTTCGAGTTCTGCTATCTTCTCGTCGGTCCGGATTGTGCGTGTGTTATAAGTGCCAGGTCAAGTCGTTGGTTTATTTTGGCGTAGTCGTAACCATTATTCTCACCCCTTGCCACGCTGTTGCGTAGACCACTACCGTAGTCGAGGGTAGACGGGCTGCCGGGTACTAGGGGCCATTTCTGTGTTGCACTCATTTTCATTAGAGGGGGTTTGCCATAATCGCCACGCTTGGCAGACGGGTTGGCGATCACAGTACGGTCGTCACAAAAGCACAGAGAATGCTGCCCAGTCTCTGGTAAGTCCTTTACTCGCCTCTTACGACACCACAAACCATAGTGATCTTTAAAAACGTTACTTTAAGGTTGAAGTTAGCTTGAGAGATTAAATAATTAATTAAGAACGTGGTCCGTGAGTGAAGAATGTTACACTTGTAATGTTTACTTCGTTCCGTAAATATAAATAACATTTCAAACTGTTTTGATCATCATAGTGACCGCTTATAAAATATCTATTTGTATATTAACACAAGTTTATCTTTTGCCGACGGACTGTACGTTAAGTTATGCACAAACACGCGCTATAAGATTACAAAGATCATGTTTTGACCCGCCATTACTTTATTTTATTTTGTAATTTTCTGAGATTCTTTGTTTTTTTAACGAAGTAGATATATAGTTAAGTTGTGTTTGCGTTCGTAACAATGATAAAAACTTGTCCATAATGTGCGTCTGTGATCTGTGTATTTATGTTTGACCAATGCACGATCTGTAGGTAAATGCAGAGAGATTCAAGGTCTACAGTTTAGATATGAAGTTACGATAAAGTTTCTATCAAGGCGATACGGAACTGTAGAAATTTACTTCGTTCGGAAACCATATTACTTATATTACAGGATGGAAGGACATCGACGCTGAAATTTTTCCTTGTACTTAATTTTAAGTGTAAGTATTGCACGTTTGTAAGAAACAGTGTTTTTTTTTAAACGATAAAAAAACCTCGTTTACACGTGGTGGCCGTTTGTGCAGCGATATTTCTGCCACCTTGTACTAAAACAGCGTACATGAAAAATAAAAGATAACAAGACACTTGGCAGAGGTGTACCCATTCGTACACCCACATTTCGCCATAATGTTTCAAGTCCGAGTCTGTATAGCGACCGAGCCTATAATATTGCACACGCACAGGGGCCGTATTTTTGAATCAATAGAATTCCAAATCGTGTACGAAATCGCAGAATTCGTGTGAGAATACCTAAAATCGCTATTTTTGAATATTCATACCCGTGAATTTTGCAACGAGTGGTCCGACCCACTCGTTTCCGATATTCTACCAGTAGAAATGAGAATGACACTGACAAGTGAAGATTTGTTGACAGATACGTTACGTTGACTTTATCTAACCTATAAATCAGTGTTTTCTTTCGCCTTTCGCGATGGTTAGCCTCGAGGAGTATATCCTGATGAATTACATCAGCGACAGAAAAAAATATGTAAATACTAGAGAAAAAAATATCGAAATCCCAATGACAGACGTCAGACAATGACATTATAACTTTTTAATTTACGTTCCGTTCCACCGTAACTCATTACCGGTTTTTAAAATCAACGGGTTATGGCTTTCCGGTTTTTATTTTTCTGCGTGAAATGAAAAATGTTATAAGATTCGAGTTTTATAGCAACACTAATTTCTATTACTTCAAAAATACATAAAATTTGGAGCAATCGAAATTCAATTCGTATACGTTTTGCTTTCGTGCATGAATTTAAGATTCACTTCGAGTGATTCAAAAATACGGCCCCAGCAGTCGCGCTTGCGGCCACTAGTCCAACTAAGGCAGTCAGAAAATACAGTAAAAAATTTTTAGACAAACTACAGTTTCCGCTTAAACTAAGTGACTCCTCACTGTTGGAATGTCCAAGCATTAAAAGTAAATTAATCAACTTTATTAACCAACAGCCTTTATTTAGGATTTATTGAGGAGTTTTAATGAAAACTGGCTTCATTGTTTCCTGTGCCCGTCCTCCACTTTAATTTGTAGTATTACTTTAATGTCACTTCGGTGTGGGATATATTAAAAAATATTCATAATGATATACAATGACCTCCTGTTTGACGTGTATGCAAAATTGCACCTTGTATATAGGGATGTTTCCTGACTAAAAAAACTATGATTCTCTTCTGTTCGTCTTTTAAATTACCTATCGAAAAATATTGGATACGTGTTTTTGTTTTATCAAATTAATAAAAAAAATACGGAAATAAAACGTGTCAAAGATCACGAGTGGGGGCTTAAGACGTCACTGTCTGTTAAAAAATGTACCAAACTGTGACGTCACACGACTTTTCGAAGCACTGTATCATCTTAATTTTTTGTTTACGTGAAAAAAGAAAAAATATGTGTCCAATATTTTTTGGAAATCTATCTGACGGACGGACTAATTACATTTTTGTCAACTACCACATTAAAAGGAAAACTATCACAGCTAAGTAGACTTTACAAGTTTACGAGTATTAGTCGACCAATTTATAAAATATATCTACTGGTATAAAATATTTTCCCAAAAATAAAATGTATGGGAGCACAGGTTTTAAAACTGCAAATATAAGTTTGTTTTTGAATCACACTAATATTATAAAGGCGAAAGTTCGTGAGTGTGTATTACTATGTTTGTTACTCTCTCACGCAAAAACTACTGAATGGATTTGGTACACAGATAGTTAACACATAGGATAGTTTTTATCCCGATTTTATCTTCCCGTGGGATAATTTTCGAGTTGTAGCGAACGAAGCCGCTGGCAACAGCTAGTATTACAATAAAACCGAGAACCTGGGGTCTATTCCCGGGTCGGGCCTTGTATTATTGGGTTTTTCCTTTAGGAACTCTTTAGTGGCAGCCACGGAATCTAGATGAGTGGCCAGTTGATGGCAATAGGCTCACCCTCCCCTCTTACATAGGACTTAAACGTAACTGACGAAATATGGGTGTACTGTTATGTACACACTGCCACATATCAAGCTTTACATACCTACCAGTATAACATGGTCTCGCTGTTTTTGTGAATTTATCCCACAATAACAGACTAAACTGGTTTTTGGGAACAGTATAAACTGGTTTATGTATAGTTTGAATGTACCTGCACCTCTGCCAAACCTTTCGAGGATATCAGACATGATGTTATTTTAATCGTCTTCTTAACGTGTCGATGGCAAATTTCTATTCGATCAAATCGTTTTGGCCCAAAATTCAGCTATGCGGACTCCACTCGCTGATGCAGTCATAAGGTCGTCAAGTGTGCAGGTGTCAGGGCATGCAACGCAAGATGGAAGGTGCGACATTATCTGTGGAGATACGCCGCATACACACTTGAGGTCTGAGCCGTCAATGAACCCCCATCTGAAGAGATTGTCTTTGCTACGGCCGACCTGGGTTTTTAATTTAATATTTATGTGAACAGAGGAAGGCGATTGGTGCCCGAGGACCTTTGACGGGTTCGCCTGCTGGGACGAGACTCCTGCTAACACCGTCACCTCCCAGCCTTGCCCGTGGTTCATCATTGGGTTCGACCCACGGCGATACGCTTATAAAAGGTACGTACTCTGCCTACTTTATTCATTTCTGCAGCATCTATCAAAATAGTGTGATCAAATCAAGATTGTGTTAAACAAGATTTATAGTCACCGTCCAAATTCTGATATCTCTCTAATCTGATATTTGGCGAAAGTTATTGAATACGTCTTTTTTCTTTTAGTATCACTCAATACAAAAATATTGAGATATCACATCACAAAGTTTTAACGTTTCACGGAGAACGAATAATTCTTTCGAGAAAATGATTTAATATGAAAATTTTACGTATCGATTTTTTTTCAAAAATGGTGGTTGTGGTGGATGGTTAGTGAATGATACATAATGCCTAGAAAAAATTTGGACGGTGACTAAAAAATCTTCTTGTATAGTCCATCAAACCAGGATCTCGTGGCTAAATCGACCTTCAAAGGTAAAGCCGTACTTGCCGAGGTTGGTACCTACATGGATGGGTGACAATCATTAAATCACGCCTGTCCTCGGAAAGCACGCTAAGCCGTTGGTCCCGGCTGTCATTTCTGGAACTTTGACAGTCGTTACGCGTAAGCCAAAAGACTCACATTCAGTCTTACCAAGCGTGTTACCCAGTTACTGGGTTGAGCAGGTCAGATAGGCAGTCGCTTCAAGTAAAATACTGATGTTTGGCAGCATCTGGTTAGACTGGAGCCGAGCCCAACATAGCTTGAGAAAAAGGCTAGGCAAATGATGATAGTCCATAAAACTTTTGACAAGCGCCTCTTTTACTCAATTTATAGTATATATGTATACGGTTTTTATAACTAACTGTCTGTCTATTTGTTTCGGTTAATCTCCGAAACACGTGGACTGATGTTGACAGGACTTTTACTGGCAGATACATTAAGCAAATGGTGTAACAAATAAAACTATAAGGCTATTTTTCTTTTTAGGGTTCCGTACCTCAAAAGGTAAAAACGGAACCCTTATAGGATCACTTTGTTGTCCGTCTGTCTGTCTGTCTGTCTGTCTGTCAAGACCTTTTTTCTCAGGAACGCGTGGAGGTATCAAGCTGAAATTCATATCAAATACACAAGTCTATGGTCTCTTGGAGCTGTGAAAAAATCAAACTTCTAAGTCAACGCGATCAAAAGATACTCCCGTTTATGCCGCAAATTTTCGACACTCGCAAGGGAATCAAAACCTACAGGGTACTTCCCGTGAACTCAGAATCTTGAAATTTGGTATGAAGCAACGTCTTATAGCAGAGATATAGGAAAAATTGCGAAAAGTATACATTTTTAGTTATATCATATAATAAAAATATTTTTAATAATTTTAAACTTACTACCCCTTTCCTCATGAACGCGTAGTGGTATTATATTGAAATTCATATCAAATACTCAAATCTATAATACCTTTAAGCTGTAACAAAATCAAACTTCTATGTCAACGCAATCAAAAGAAACAGGAATTAAAACCGCATATTTTGAAACTCGCCACTACTCGCAAGGGAATCAAAACCTACAGGGTACTTCCCGTGAACTCAGAATCTTGAAATTTGGTACGAAGCAACGTCTTATAACACAGATAAAGGAAAAATTGCGAAAAGCATAAATTTTTAGTTACATCATATAATAAAAATATTTTTAATAATTTTAAACTTATTACCCCTTTACTCATGAACGCGTAGTGGTATTATATTGAAATTCTTAACAAATACTCAAGTCTATAATATCTTTAAGCTGTAACAAAATCAAACTTCTACGTCAACGCAATCAAAAGATACAGCAATTAAAGCCGCATATTTTGAAACTCGCAACTACTCGCAAGGGAATCAAAACCTAAAGGATACTTCCAGACGACCTGGAATCTTGAAATTTGGCATGAAGCAACGTTATAAAGTACACATATAGGAAAAATTCCGAAAATCTTAAATTTTTAGTTACATCACATAGTATATTTTTTTTAATAATCATAAACTTACTAGCTGACCCAGCAAACGTTGTTCAGCGATTAAAAAAAAAAAACAGATGTTGGCCGATTCTCAGACCACATTGTTATGTTATGGATTTCATTTAGCAATAAAAATACCATAACTTTTACTTATATACCTACAGGTTTGTACGGAACCCTCGGTGCGCGAGTCTGACTCGCACTTGGCCGGTTTTTAATTATTAGGGTTCCGTGCAATTGTAGTAGCTAGTATAAAATAAAATTTTAGAGATTGTTTGATTGAATTGTTGACGTGCATAGATAGCCTTTTCATTGATAATAGAATAATTATAACTGGTACAATTCCAAGACAAGATAAAATGCTAATCATCACGAAGAAATCAGGTACATGTTACATTTATTTATTTCACACCTCCTACCGGACAAGGGTAAACCTCGTTACTTCCTATAACGTAGGATACAAACACTGGGCTTCAACGACCAAATTTATACTTCACTTTACTTTGTGTCGTTTTTCACTTTGACCTTCATTTTTCCTGGCGTAGTACGGACTTTCCAAGAATAAGGTCCCGTTTCACCATCTTAACGTGTTTATTAGTTAGGTTAGCGTTAAATAACAAGTAAAAGTGACGAACGACTATCTTCTGTCAATTACAAAGCGCAAATGAAGCTTCGAGTACTCGTAACAAATTGCTGGTTAAGGGTCTATCTCACGATGACCGAATATCCTGAATTCAAAAGTGGACTACAGTACTCATCATCTGTCTAGCCTATTCCCTACCATGTTAGGGTCGGCTTCCAGTCTTACCAGATGCAGTTGAATACTAGTATTTTACATGGAGCGACTGCCTATCTGACCCCTACAACCCAGTAAGTAGATACTAGGTGATACCCCTTTGATAAGATTCGTTGTCAGATTTCACAAGTTTTGTGTCTTGTGAGACTGTTTTTTAAGCTATTGCATAGCTTCTATCGCGGGCCTTGAGCGTGGGGACCGAATCCAGAAATTCCGTAACGAAAAAAACCTAACACCCCCCACTCCGACCGGCACAGCGGTAATACTTTTTAGTTTTTCCATCTATCGATAAATACCAGAAGTTTTAATGACTTTTTGAAATATCACGCTTGTCTCTTTAGTTCAGCAACCCGCCTTTAGGTGGCATTGGTTGTATTGGAAAACTACCGTAATCAGCTGTTTGTGAGAAAGTATATAGGTGTATAGGTATTTATCATCTATGTACAACAGTGAATATCTGAAGAAGTGAAGTGAAGTGTAACTTGAATTAATATCAAAGAAAAAAAAACAAAGAAAAAAAAACTCCATTAACAAAATAATTATAATTGCATAAGTTGATAAAAAATGCTATGCAATAGCTTTACCGCGGCAGTGCCACACGTCTTTTTTTAAGCTATTGCATAGCTTCTATCGCGGGCCTTGAGCGTGGGGACCGAATCCAGAAATTCCGTAACGAAAATAAAAACCTAACAAATTGACACTTGACAATGACTTTTTGAATTATCACGCTTGTCTCTTTAGTTCAGCAACCCGACTTTAGGTGGCATTGGTTGTATTGGAAAACTACCGTAATCAGCTGTTTGTTTGTGAGAAAGTATATAGGTGTATAGGTATTTATCATCTATGTACAACAGTGAATATCTGTACTCGTATAATTTGTGTACAAAGTGTTTTAAATATATATAAACAAAGTGCATTTATTAATGAAGAAAGTCACGAAAAAATAGTGAAAGAAAATGAGTTAGTACTCTATATACATTCATTTTATAATTATTATAACAAATGCAGTATTATTTTTTATTTTGTTAATTTATATATAATACTGCTATAAAGATAACCAAAATGTTGGGGAAATATAGTATTTATACTTACACTTTTACTAATCATCCTCATCTTTTATGAAATATTAAATCTTATAATTTTTCAATGTTTAATTTTCATCTGACATTACGTCAGTTGTCAAGATGTCATTTACTTTTTCTTTTAATTTGTGTCATAGTTTTTCTTAGTAGTTAGAACTACGAAGGTTACATTTGATTTATATAATTTAATTAATTTTTATTAATATGTTAGCTCAAATAATGTAATTTATTGATAATTTCTATTAATAGTATCTTATCTTACGCTTATAAAATTAACTAACAAAAAAATGCTATGCAATAGCTTTACCGCGGCAGTCTCCGAGTGCCACACGTCTTTTTTTTGTCAAAAGTGCCTGTGTTGGTCTAATTGAAATAAATGCTTTGAGTTTGACTTAATTGCATGTGGTTAAATAGGCCCTAAATGAATGAAGTATCAAATCGTGCGTTGCGTTCGTTCGATGTGACGTCAAGAACCCACGTCAAACTGATGTGGGGTACATACTAGGTGGAAGCAAAACAAAGAACACGTTTTATTTATTGCGGTTGTCATTTGTTGTGTGTTCGTTTGTTGTTGTTCTGTTGCGTGAAGTTTTAATTTGTTTTGAGTACTGAAGGACTCACTGCGGTACTCAGAAATATTTAATGATTACTTAAGCCGTCACTTACTGCCGCACTCAGAGAGATTTAACCTTTTCACCGCCACGGACATCAATAGAAGTTCCAGATTTTCGTGCCACCAGCGCCACGACTTCATTAGAAGCTCTTCATTTTAACTATGTTATAAAAATTAATTTACCGTATTTAACAGGCTTTTTTTCATTTTATTATTTAAAAGCACTGTCTAATACCCTGTTTTTTTTATTTTCCCACACAAAAGAAGCCCTTAATTGTCTTAAAATTGGTAAAAACAAAAACTCCGAACATTTTTAATATCCCCAGAACGCCAAGGACTTTATATGTAGTCGGCCAGTGATGTGACGCGAAAGTTAAAACTGTTTGAGTTCACCCGTTGAAATATTTAAAAATATTGTAATCGAAAACAATTTGAGGTCAGTAAAATATGAACTTAGATAACTACTTTATAACAAAGGGAAGCTAGATGAATTTCGACCGTTGGATATGTGCCGAACCGGAATTAAATAGTTGTTGGCAATCCTTATCGATAATTATATTCCCATCTCTACAAAATAATTGGTTGTCAGTACCCCGGGCGCCACGGACTATTATAGAAGACGTTCTGTGACGTCATAAACGTATGGCTGTCAAGGCCACTTTGTCATAGTGCAGTCTGCAGCAATATTTGTTACTAGGTATGTAAAGAAATATGTAAGTTATTGACATGAACGAAGAACTGGATACGGATGAGCTTTTAAGCATTCTACAAGGTGTGGAATCGGACTCGGAGTATTTTGTGGAGAATGTTGCACCAGAAGACGATGATTCTGAGGTATGTTCAACTTGATAATAATAATAACGTTTATTCAAATGATTACATTGTAGGTACCTATTTGTGAGATTCAATTCTGAATGAAAAATAAAAAATAATGGCTCAGATATCTTGTGCTTGTACCTACACACATCATCACATGGTGTGTGTGTGTAGGTATTATGCTGTGGTCATACGGCCCGCTTTCTCACTTGCCTGATCGCGCCAGGCCAGGCTTTTATTGCTATACGGTATTTAAGCGTTGCTTGGAGAAAAAGATAAAATAGGTATTTCTACCGGAATGGTTTTTTTAGTGTAACTTTGATCAGAGCCCGATATCTCTAGCGTAATATATAATAACTGTCCTTTTACCAGCGCGTCCCCATATAGGCACAGCAGATCTTCTCATCTCAATAATGGATTGCTTAAAATAAAATAATTGCTTTGTTTATTTTCAGTCATCGACCGACGAGGTAAATGTGCGGCAGTCATCACCGCTTAGATACTTACGATAAAAAATATTGACAGAAGTAGTTAAAAAACACGGGAGTAGACAAACAGAAAAAAGATCATAGACCACATCCCTAATCAGAATTGAATTTAACGTGTTCTGAGCGCCAAGGACTTGAAATGAAGTCAAAGAATGACGTCATGAAACAATTAGAGATGTACCTCATTTCTTATGGCTCTAATTGAGTTATGTATTTGTTTCTTTTATTCTTATAATTTATATTGTTTTTTCTTAATATGGATACTGTGAAATAAAACAAATATGGAAATATTTAATCAGTTTTTATTTATATCCGTAAAATTATAAATAAAACATAACTTAATGTGTATAATTCTCATTCATCGATATGACGCTACCCTCATCACTACTTTTTACTATACATTTCGTTATAGATGTATAGCTTGGCGCTAGGCGAGGCATCGCGTTCTGTGTACGCTGGCGGTGAAAAGGTTAATGATTACTTAGGCCATCACTTAGTAAAGGTTTTGACAGTTTTGTCATACAAAAGTATGTCAAATCTCTTTACTAAGTGACGGCTTAAGTAATCATTAAACATCTCTGTGTTCTGCAGTAAGTAATGGAAATTGATAGAAGGATTTTACAAACAACCCCCAACTCTGCATATTAAGCAATATTTTTACTATGTTTTATGTAGTTATCCAATACGATAGACAAAATCTAGCCAAAAAGCAGTTTCATCTAAGTCCTTACAATATTCAACACAGAATTTAAACGTTGCATTGTAGACAGTTCTCATTTATCCAATGTGTGGTCAAATAAATCCATTGAAATATATCATGCCTGCTATTCTCGAAAGGTTAAGCAAAGGTGTACGTAGCCAATTAGTACCGACATTTCGTTAGTTAAATAAATAATGATCAACCGAATTACCAATAATCTTTCAATATTTAACCGAAAAGTACAGAAGCCAATTGGGATGTTTCCTGACAAAGAAAATCTGTTTGTTCGGTCAGTTAGATTGTCGAAAAATATTGGATAGGTACGTATTTTTTGTTTTATCAAATTAAAAAAAAAATACGACGATAAAACGCATCTAAGATCATGATGATGATCTTGTGACGGCACTGGTCGGTAAAATGTATTAATAAGTGTCCAATATTTTTGGAAATCTATCTGACGAACTAATTAGATTTTTTTTGTCAACTACCCTATTGGCGAAAGATCTGGCATGTAAGTTACTAGTCGGTTTATCTTTTCAGAAGTGATACTAAAACGTCGAATAGTAGGTTAATTTACGAGTGAGTTGAACTTGCGTGTAGCCAACTTAATAAACACTTTACTGTCTGGTTTTGTTAAAACAAGCTAGTGATGCCTGATGCGATCCCATATCGATACGATTCAAAGATTGCATCGAATGACTATAGTTAGTTACGATCCGGCTCAATCCAAAGTAACGTGCATCTCAACTGAAAGAAGAATTATATTTAAGTATCATGTAATATGAATTGCATAATTTGTGAAAATAAACATAATCAGCCCATAATGTTCCGAGTTCTCGGACACCGGCCTCCGATTTACGAGAGAATATTCATCATATCAGCCCGGAATCACCCACTGCTGGGTATAGGCCTCCCCTTTCTTCCGCCACATGTCCCGATCCTGTGCGTCTCTCATCCAGGTGTTTCCCGCGACTTTGACGATGTCGTCAACCCAACGAGCTTTAGGACGGCCCTGGTTCCTATGGCCCAACCTTGGCCACCACTCAGTCAATGCCTTGCTCCATCGGCCATCTCCGCGTCTAGCCAGATGTCCTGCCCAGGTCCACTTGAGGCGCACCGCCCGGTCCCCGCCCGGTTACGAGAGAAAAGTGCCTATAATCGGGCCAGTGCGGGTTGGATGTCGCATGTCATCCAATTGTCGGTTTTTATGACATTCCGGTTTCCTCACAAGTTTTCCTTCACCGTTTTGAGAGAGTACGTCTTATAAATTATGCGATTTGATACAGACACATGACAGGAAAAACATGCCTCTGCGAAAAACAACCATTTTATGACCATAGGCGTTTTGCCTACCGTACAGCCAAGAAGTCCAATAATCCGCAATCCTTAGTCATTTATCTGTTCTCCAAGCTATATTATACGACCATGATTGTTACCTGCCAATTCTGGGGCAAGTCCGTGTCATTGATTTTCTATGAACTTGAATCTCCTGATTTGATCTCGTAATACATTTAGTATACCTTCTTATGCGGCATTGAAAGTGGCTTTCTTAGAACCTTGATGTATCATATTTACGCCAGGGAATTGAAAACATATTATGTTTATGAAAGAAAATAACCAGAATGGAATTTTTAGCCTCCATATTTTCGTATTTGTGGTTCGTATAATTATAATGTACGTGCCTAGTAAATAAATTAAATTGAATTTGTCTAAACATTTCGACAAGGTATGTAAACTTAAATAACGACAAACTTTTATTTGTTTCGTTATTCGGTTAGTTAACTAACTAGCAAATAGTTAATTTGCTTCTTTAATGTCATTACAACGAACCATAAAGTAAATACAAAGTCACGAAAATAACACAAGTAAATAGGTCAATATTCCTAAGTGATGCGATTAAGAAATAATTGCAAAATGATCCGTTTTGAACAAACTTTAAATTAAATGAGTTTCGAAGGCGAAACTTTATGCGTATTTCTAAAATAATGATAAATGATCTTAAAATTCAAATTATGGTTTTTGGTGCGTATCTTATTGAGTGTTTCTTTCGATTTAAGGTTTACCTACAAACAAAACAGTTTGTGTTCTAGGGTAGTTTTAAAAGATAAATCTGTTCACCTAAATACTTAGTTTTCTACTTATAAACGATGCAAGTTTATTTTCTTACAGGGTAAGTACAAAGGGGTTTGATTAACTTTGTATCGACTAGTGGCGTAATTCTTTTTTTTAGTGGCCACTTTCAAGTAGCTGCTTTAAGTACACATAATTATGTTCAATTTCATTTTGTTCTATGTGATTTTGAAGCTGAGATATTTGCGATTAAAGATTTCAAAAATGTCGTCAATATAAATACTTCAATAACTGTCCTGCGTAAAGAAAACTTAGTTAAGTTTTTAGAAGGTTGATATTAGAGCTGGCTTAATAATAACTGCCACTCGGTTCGATCTTTACGCCACGCTTGCCTAGGTTGATCTGTGGATGGGTGACCACCCATTACATACCGAGTTTCCTGCATGCCTCGGAAAGCACGTTAAACTGTTGGTCCCGGCTGTCTGTTTTATTTTTTAAGTGTTTCTCTTGTTTTCTTTTTGTCAATTTTTTTATTATTAATGTCTTGTTCTGTGTAAGACGATTAATAAATACTTTTTAACCGACTTCAAGAAAGGAGGAGGTTATATGTTCGTGTATGTATTTTTTTTTTTTTTATATATGTTACCTGATTTCTCCTCCATTTGTGAACCGATTCTCAAAATTATTTTTTTATTTGAAAGAGTACTCCTGAGGTGGTCCCATTTAATTTTGGTGAAGATCTGATCCTGATCTTCGGAGATATACAATAGAACTCTTCAAAAATAGACGGCAAATCTGCCGTGATTGCTGCAATCGCTTGGATGTTTATTGTTTATACAACATCATGACGTAACATCACGCCTGTATGATCTGAGGGGGGGTACGCAGATGTGTACACCCAGATTTGGACAGTAAGATATTATGTAATGTTCCATTTATTGGGGATAAATAAAACCTATTATTTGTTTGGGAACAACTAAAAATGGAAAAATAAAAAACTTTTTTGCAAAAAATAAAACCGACTTCAAAAACACAAAAAAGTGAAAAACACAAAAACACAAAAAAGTGAAAAATAAACTTCACAAGAAAAAGCAGCTTCTGAAGTCGGTGGCAAAGAAAACGAAATCAAACAAACAAAATGTCACCGACTTTTTTATTTCTTTCTTTCTTTCAAATATAGATCGTTGGCAGTCGTTACAGGTAGTCAGTGACCATTCCAAAGGGTATTGCATTCCCACCAACCAAAAAAAAACAAAAAGTCGACCCCAACATAGTTGAGAAAGGCTAGGCAGAAGATGATATAGCTCGAGCTAGCTTTACTGTTTTACGATCGTGTGTCAATGTAAAGTTAGTATTGTGGGTGTTCAAAACCTACTACTTGATTACATTTCATTACATGATCAATAAAAACATTTTTTTTAACGCTCTTCGTCTATTTAATTCTCAATGTCATGTCGATTACTCGTATCTAAAATTGTGCTAGCGGACTCAGAATATTTTGATATCTGCCCGACCCCATGTACCATACAATGGACATTACATGCGAACATCAGCCTAAGGTCTGTTTCCCGATAATACATGAGCAACAGTGGCCCAATATTGCATCCAACCCTTGTGTAGCTCTTTCTACGAGAATTGAATGCATTTTCTTTCTTTTTTTTTTCTTTCAGCATTCTGAAAGAAAAAAAAAAGACGTAATATTATGTCCTTCGAGATTAATATCCAATACACGATTCAGACTTCGCCGGCAACAAATGCAAAATACACTGTTAAATACATCCAAATCGTAAGAACATAAGAGTCTAAAGCGGTATGCTGGGTCCTTAGATTCTATACATGTCTAGATAAAGTGTTGCGCTACAAGCGCAACAAAAAGAACAGGCCAGATTTGAAGCGCTTGTGTGCGTGTCACGCACACACGGTCGAACTCTCTATCTAGACATGTATATAATCTAAGGCTGGGTCAGGCACAATACACAAACGATCAATGTCCAAGAAAATGCCAATATGCATCAGCCCTAGATGATAGACAGCGGGCCATGCATCTACTTCATTTCATTTGGTTTATTTTATTTCGATTTCGCAAATACTCTGAAAGTAGGTCATAACATGCCTGATGAGAGGGTTGAAAGTCATGCTTTGCAGCCCTAGGTAGAATCACTTTCAACTGACAGCAGCCAAAAACAAAAAAAAACTTCGTGTATTTTGACATTTCTATTGAGCCATGTTCTAACTTTTTATACAGCCACTAAATTACAGCGCGATTTAAATTTAAAATAACGTAAACTTAACTTAAGAATATATAATACTCGTATTATGACTTTAATATAATGTACCAACTACTACCAACAACCAACAACAACTACCTATTTCTGTAAAATAATATATATTTCGGAAAATCTTTGCCATTTTTTTAGCTGGACGACAAGAAGGCAAAAAAAAAATAAGTGGGAAAGCGACATTCCGACACTCATTTTTCTTTAGCTAATAATTTATGTTCTTATTTTTACTTTCCTCGTATTCGTAATGAAAAGCACAGTGTATACCTCGGGTCCGTCGGGGCTGCGGGTTGTTCGCAAGAGATTCCGCGGCCTCGACATGAAGGACTAAGAAGGAACATGGGTGGTTTTTAGTCAGTAGAAGTCTGACACTCCCTTTTGCTCTGTCCAAGAGTGGGATGGGTTATTTGATGATTTTCCACCCGCCAAAAAAACCTCGGGTAAATTACTTATTTAGTCCCTCGAACTATTACTCGAACTAGTCCCGTCTCGGGACTAAATAAGTAACTTTCACCCTTTTTTCCCCCTTGTTAATGGCAACAAGAAGCTGACTTATGTACCTATCCCTTGGATAACAATGTACTATTATTGAGCAGTAAAATCGAATATCTCCGTTCCGATTATGTTTAGACGACTTTTTCCGTAATAACTTCTGATCGCTTTATTCAGTTCTTTCAAACTATACAAGATAACAAAGAAGAAAGAAGAAATATATTTTTCATTACTCATACTCTAAAAGTAGGTCTGAACTTGCCTGAGAAGCGCGTTGAAAGTAATACTTTTCAGACCTAGGGAGAATCGCTTACAACTGACTTCTGTCAAATTACTTTAAGAAAATCTAATGCGATTGGAAGCAAGCCTATTGCCATCAACCGATGTAATCAGGAGCCAGCCTATTGCCATCAACCGATGTAGTTGGGAGCAAGCCTATTGCCATCAACCGATGTAGTTGGGAGCAAGCCTATTGCCATGAACCAATATAATTGGGAGCAAGCCCATTGCCATCAACCGATGTAATTAGGGCCAAGCCTATTGCTATCAACCGATGTGATTTGGAGCAAGCCTATTGCCATCGACCGATGTTATTGGGAGTAAGCCTATTGCCATTCACCGATGTAATTGGGGGCAACCCTATTGCCATCAACCAAAAAAAACATCCATCGTCCACTCGAAAATTTTACACAATATACAAAGGAACATTAACCGGTCGTCTCTCACCACGCGATAATTACTAGTTCAACGTCATTCATCGGGTCATATAAGTTGATGAACAGTCTAGTGTGTCACATAACACATTCGTCTGAACATCAAACTGTTCTGTTAAGAAGCAAAGCTTTTCTCCTCATCACAGGACACTTAAATTGTTTCTCTGGGACTTCGTCGAGCTAAATAGGGTAGTTAACCAAAAAAATCTAATTAGTCCGTCAGACCGATTTTCAAAAAATATTGGACACGTATTTTTTCTTTTTTCACGTAAACAAACAATGAAGACGATACAGTGCTTTGAAAACTCGTGTGACGTCATATTCTAAGATATTAGTATGAATTTTTTTACCGGTGGGTGACGTCACAACCCCCACTCAAATCTTTGACGCGTTTTATCTTCGTCAGTTTTTATTGATTTGATAAAACAAAAAATACTTATCCAATATTTTTCGATAATTTAACAGACGGACTAATTAGAATCGTATTTTTTTAGTCAATAAACATCCCTATTGTCTCGGCTCTTCTGGTGGGCGCCACTGTTGTTTCTGGCTTTCAGGAGTTGCAGAGGCTAGGAAATAGTGTGACGACCCGGACCAAACATAAAAAATACTATTAAGAAGCAATGGATTAGCAATTTCCCTTCAAAATGTTGGGGGGAAGAGTGTTATGAAATTGGGATGCTGCATGGTACGCTGATAGTAACTACCAACAAGACGCGCGTATAACCCGCATTATTTAATACAGTTTCGATTTAAAACACCAAAAGAAGCAAAAATAATGGTCTATAGCTACTGTCTGTTTGTTTAAAAAACAGATTTATTAGGCACTCGGCTACCGAGTGGCTCAATGTATTTGTTTAGCGCGCCTGGCTTCACTCCGCCCGCCGCATTACTGCCGATACAGGAACGGTCACCGGCACCTCTGTAGAAACTTCAATGACGATAACCGTCCTTACTACTTACGTAATAAGGGACGCTGTTAACTGTTAACCATAACTTTACTATTAACTCATAATGGATTATGCAGCAGCGAAAATGATACTCAATGATCGAATATTATGCTTTTTTCAGGGTCACACAGGGT
Source organism: Diarsia brunnea (assembly GCA_949774965.1). Lineage (NCBI taxonomy): Eukaryota > Metazoa > Arthropoda > Insecta > Lepidoptera > Noctuidae > Diarsia > Diarsia brunnea. Next base: position 16,941,084 of record OX458996.1, read on the forward strand.
TAGAAAACTTCAATTTGGGGGTACCTTAGCGCTTCCACCTTAATGTAATCCTTTTTTGACAATACGTAAAAAAATACCACAACAAAAAAATTATAAAGTAAGGGACAATAAAGGGGGCCGCGACACTCCACACGTTTCTCGGGTAGTAACATCAACGTCAACAAACATTAATTGCATACTAACGCCGAAGATGGTATCACGTCTTAAAAGTTTTTAAATTTTAAAAGGAATGTCAAGGAGCATTTTTGAAAAGTGATTTTGCGATCTTTATTACGAGCATAAAAAAGCGTGTGTGCCTCAAGTTTCTAAATCAAACGATCTCTCATAAGTCTATGTCACACAAACAGTATTCCTTTTATTTTACATCTGATTACTATATAAGAACTTCAGCACCCCCTCCATTTAGGGGACAGTGACAAATATAGATATTTTAAGAATCTTTTGCCGTCGTGCTGCGTCATGCCTGCACCTGTAGAGTGTGATATACAGCTGGAGCTCAGACCGAGTAAGTAAATCACAAAAATTTGACGAGATCGACGGATCGTATTCCCATAGATTGTTGTCAAAAAATGAATGAACGAATGAAATGAATTCTAATCACAGCCGTGAGGCAACTTTGACACTTTTGGAGGGTCATATTTTCTTTACTTGTTAGTTTCTGAAAAAAATGATATACCTACCAAACAAGGGTGAGAAAACCATGATAATATAAAAAATAAATAATTGCTCTTGATTTATTATTTTAGAAGATAAGAGGTACGTTTGTACGAGTTTGTAGAATGGTACCACCGTGTTCCCACTTAATCACTGTTTGCATTGCACTGTTTTTTTTTTTTTTTTTTTAAATAAAAAAAAATCACTGTTTGCATTGATGCCAGCTGTCAATCACAATACAGGTTAAAAGCTCGTCTGCTTTCGTTTTGAAAATATAATAAAATGGTGGACTAAAATAGTCAAAACCATTAGCGGTATGCCCTGGTGGGCGTTGATGTGTGACACTGCAGGCCTTTTACTGAAGATTGATCGATGATTGATAGATCATAGTTATATGCTGCAAAAAACAAGCGTAGGAAGGCTTAGATACTGTCATTAAAAAGGATTTCATGCAATAACATTTCATGTTTCCCTTAAGGCTGCTTTCTCGAAAAAGCTTAAAAATAGCGTGCAGATGAAGCAGCTTTTCACCGGCACTTACAGAGAAATTAAATCTGAGAAAAAATGTTAGTAATCTACATGATATGATACGTAATTTGGTTTTGCCATAATTTTTCTACCGGTATCGTATAATAAGAAAAAAAATCCACAAAAACGCCTCCAAATTGTTGAGTTGAACCATTTTACTCCTTCATTTTTTATCAAAACAATATAAAGATAACATCTACTGCTTTGCAATACAAAAGGAAATTATTTGGTTTTGTTACTTTTTTAAAACATGTATAATTTTAATTATAATAAATTAAAAATGCGTCCGTTTAAAGTCCGTGTCTACGGCCGAGAGGGGTAGTTAGCTACGCCTAAATGCACAAGGTCATTGGCGTGAATACAAGCCTTAAATCCCCTTCATAGACTTATTGACAAACTTCTATGTGATTCTTAGAGATGAAACAAAACTCACTTTAAGTACCTACCTATATAATTATTTAAAGTGTTTTTTACCTCGAACAGTACTATGGATCACCCAATTTATGAAAGAAATAAAGTTTCTGTGTTCCACCAGAAACTTTGTTTAATTTTTTTTCGTGAAATGGAGGCATAGTTTGTATGAAATTGGTATTGTTAGTTCTTTGGTGTAGAAATTAATACAAATATATTCTTAACTGATACATTTTGTTATTATAAAGTTATTTTTTAAAGGAAGTGGGTACTCCACTCCTTTGAATGTCTAAATTAGTTGTTTACTCACGAACGAAGTGGCGATAGAAGTGACAGTTGGACTATAAAACTTTGCTAATCGTCGACTGAAACATAAACTCAGGCAATCTAACAAACATCGTTTATTTGTCTGTTCGCCTGAAACTTTGTAATCAAACTTCTAAAGCGATTTCCACAATATTGTCTATTACGGTATCATACGACACAGCTTCCAAACATTTTCAGCTGTTTCAAAATTGATATTAATGTTGACTTTGATGAAGCATCACCCATTAAGTAGTTCTATGCACCAGCATAAAAATAGGTAGTTTAAAATGTCAATATAGATGGCTTTAATTAACACAACTGTTGGTATACGTATTCAACTCTTTGGACTTTAGTTTCAAGGTTAGACAACTGAGAGGAACAAGCAGTTTGGCAAGCAATAAGTATTGGACTTTCACCGAAGATTTCTTCGCGTACCGCCCATCTTAACCCAACATTTATAACTGTTTCACTTCCAAACGTCGTAAGGGTTCCGCATAATATCCTTCGCGATTTTCCTCCACATTTTATGACGCGTACAGGTGCATGTGTGGTGTGACAAGATCGGATAAAGTAAGAAACGAGTATATTAGATGAAGTTTAAAAGTTACTCCAGTTACAGAAAAATTGAAAGGGAATCGACTGTCTTGGTATGGACATGTTATAAGGAGAAACGAATCTAAAATATTGATGAATATAAAATATGACGGAAGGAGAGTGAGCGGAAGACCAAGGAAACAACGGATCGATTGTGTGAGAAATAATGTGAGAAATTTTGTGAAAGAAAAGAGACGCTTGACAGAGGAGAATGTAAGAAAAAAAAACTTCTTACGGTGACCTGAAGTAATACGTGACAAAGCAGCCTGCAGCCTTGCAGCAACGCAAAGAAGTAGTGCATCTTCTGGGTATGGTCGTTCCATCATAGACGTTATATCGCTTTCCACCATGGGGGCATTGAGGCAACAATAAGACAACGATCCCTTCTTTTTAATCATTTTCCTGCCCTTATCCATGCTGTTCCCGATTTAACTTAAGCAGCACGCCTTCAGTTTTTTCTCTTGATGCGATTCATAATAATTGTTTGTGTTCATACTGTACTAATTCTCTTGGTCAGGACATTTTATAAAAGGTACCACAGTTTTGGATTTCGTACCCAGCCGAATCAAACTGAAACACCTTTTTTATTTATTTTGGAGGGTAGAAAATCATCAAATGACTCCTTCCGCTCTTAGCGCTCTACACAGAGTGTAAGGAGTCACTCACAACACAGAACAGAAGAAGGAACAGAAGTCTGACACTCCCTACCGCTGTAGGGACTGTCAGACTTCTGTTGATTAAAAACCACCCATGTTCCTTCTTAGCCCTGTGCCGAGGCCGCGGTAACTCTTTCGAAGAACCCGCAGCCCCGGCGGTTAACCATCTGACCTCGCTATTTACTAGATCATCCAAGAAAATAAAATTAAATAGAACAACAGTCTTCAAGCCATCCTTTACCAAATATTTCGAATTCGGATGAGTAAGTGATGTGCGTGGGCCTTTGCTAATGGCAACAAGCAGCTGACTTATGTAGCAATCAGAACGCCATGAAGGAGTATCAGATATCAGTGGCATGCGACTACGGATGTCCTCTATAACAATTTTACTTATAATTGAAATTTCACCCGCGTAGTTCCCGTTCCCGTGGGAATACAGGGATAAAAAGTCTATGTCACTCGGGGATAGTGTAGCTTCCCAACGGTGAAAGAATTTTTGAAATCGGTCCAGTAGTTTCGGAGCCTATTCGTTACAAACAAACAAACAAACAAATCTTTCCTCTTTATAATATTAGTGTAGATATACAAATTATCTGCTTACTAGACAATAATCAATTAATTGGATAAGGCGTTGATAGATAAGAATATTAGACCAGATTTCTTTTTTGTTTTCTACTTTAAGACCGCGGTTTTATAAGTACCTATGCGATTTTATTCGTAGTCGGGTTTAAGTTTTTAAAACTTTTTTTTTTTTAAAGAAAAGTTATTGTTAGCGTGTGAATGAATGATTTGTGGTTTGTATTAATCGATCGTGTTTTTTTGTTTCCTAATTTTTGTTAAGGATATTTTTGTACTGCCTTTTTTGTTGTCTTTCTGTATTAGGTGTTTTATATCATTTTATTTAGGAGTAAATGCCACCTTGATGTCTAACAGGGAAGAATGGAAAAAGAAAACGTGTTTCGCCGACCCCAAATAGAATGGGATTAGGGTAGGAAGATGATGATGGTAATGATGATATCATTGAAAACTTGTAGATGACTTTCAAATGCATATTGCTACACAGTTTATATTAACTGTAAGTTATCCAAATGAAATAAAACTTCTGTAATTTGCATAAAAGAGAATTGTTCTGGCAATTCTCGGTTAGAAACGTAAGCCTACGCCACAATTTACGTCCAAATACCATTCCGAAGGAAAGCAACAGGGAAATGTAGGATCTTCAATAAATCCAACTTACTGTTCCACATTCTATGTAGGTTAGATTTTAGGTTATTTTGTTATGGTTAAATTGTAATAGTTTTGGTACTACTGACTGCGTCGTTGGTGTAGTGGTAGCAAGGGCCGCTGTTGAGTATGACGTCCTGTGTTCGATTTCCAAAACCGGGAAAAAGTGTTGTTGGTACTTACTAGGTAATACGATACCCCTTGCAGGGGCGGATCCAGAATTTCTTTCTGGGGGGCCACATATGTAGTCTAGTCAACAAGAGCTTTTTGGTTATTTTTTTATTCATATTTTTCGGAGGCATAGAATTTTTTTTTAACAATAAGCACTTGTTGACAAGACTACATGTGCCCCCCCCCCCCCAACCCCAGAAAAAATCCTATTCCAATCAGAAACGCGCAAGTTTCACTTCTTCTTAGCGTGTCGATGGCAATCTAAATTGTGTAGGCCCAGAGTTGGGCTACTAGTTTGGCGCTTTCGGTAGCGTCCACCAGTTCCTGTAGTGAACAACCAGCAGGACAGCCAGGGCCATTGTTTGAGGAACAGCACTACAATTAGACTCCAGCGCAGAGTCACTCATGTTCTTTCTGTTATGTTGCTCTGAAAATTCGATTTGGCTATAAGTATGTACTGTGATCGAAACTCCATAATCTGGGGGGGCACGTGCCCCCGAGCCCCCCCCCTCCTCAGAATCCGCCCTTGCCCCTTGGTAAGACGGGTTGTCAGGCTTTCGGGCCAAGAACTGAAAAACAAAAGTGAACTCTTTAAATATATAGGAAAACTTACATATGAAGAGATAGAAAATTTATTGAAGATATTGAGATAGCAAGCTTTTATCATACCCTCTCACACTCTTTCGCACTCTACTCACCGAGAGGTTAACACTCTACACACTTTTTCGGTTTGTTCTATTTCTATATGTTAAATTTATTCCTGTCTAAAGATAATATTTTTATGTATTTTTAAGCCAGTAATGTAATGGTCACTTTAAGGAAGAGCGCTGATGTCTGAGATACAGATATTTTTATCTAGTTCAGACACAGATGCCTTCAACATAAAATTAAGAAAATAAGAAATGGTACTGTGTATCTGTATAAATGTAACTTATGTTGGTGTCAAATAAATTGTTATTATTATTATTACTACTGTCAAAAAAATCTACAAATAACAGTCACAACTCACAACCAAGCAAAGGCTAAAATGTGCATTCTGACGCACGATGAAACTCGGGACGTAATGGACCAACCTTGAGTATAAGATCGAACGGTGTTGTTATTATCTAACCACAAGTCGAATGCTTAATGCGATTTCCAGCGGGAACAATATATATTAACATTATTATTGGATGGTTTTTAAAAAAATCCTTCGTAAATGTTAAAAGATCAAGTCTCATGCAACGTTACCCTTCTAAACCCAGCCGATTAGGACGTATGATGTTTATCTGCAGATTTTTGTAAATTAGATCTCAGTTTTGCAAAGCTTGCATCATCATCAGTATCATCAGAATTTTCTTATTATTTATATTTGAACTCTCCGATGACATGCGGGATTGCTCTCCAAATCAAACGCTTACTTTTTCTTTTGCCACAGAATTCTTACTTAACGTATTGCAAACTTATTTGCAATACAATACAGTGAGATTACACTCTACAGCTTGTTAGTAAACTCTGCGTTAACGAAGACTTAACAAAAATAAACTTTAGACATCTCACTGTGTGAAATGATTTTTACTATTCTTGAAAGTTTACACAAACATTTGAGTTAATAATCATAAAACAAAATAATCTCGTATGGTACATATCATACAAATGATTTAGTTCTAGCTTTTACCACATGTCTGGTGTAGTGGTCGTAATCGCGCCTGCTTCGCATGACGTCCTGAATTCAGTTCCCTGGTGGGGCAAACTATTATTGAGCTTTTCCATCAGGAATTCTTTAGTAGCAGCCAAAGAGTCTGGATTTGGGCACGGTTGATGGCTCGCCCACAATTTTTTTTTTTTTCAGTCCATTGCTTGAGCCACTGCGCCAACCGCTTTTTGCCATTCGGCTTCGGAATCCTAAAAAGATTCATAAAAATCGGTTTACATTTGGGTGTTTGACTACTGTTTAAAATTCACGTAAACGTTATGTTTTGTTAACAGAAATCACACAATGTGTGAAAAAAGTAAATAATATTACCAAAACTATTAAGAAAACCTAACCAAACAAGAATAATTATAATCCCTGTTTGACTTTACCCTTGGAACGATATCTGGCACCCACGCTACCGAAACCGTAGAGTTTTTCCAACTGTTTCATTATATATTGATCAGATAAAATCATAAGCTCTTTCCTACATGACTCTCCTCCAAAAATAGATCACGCCGATAGTCACGCCGACAGGTAGAACCACCCATGAACGTAATTTTGTTTAAAAGGGGTAAATATCAAACGTGCCATAAAAACCTTCTTGTCAATTCAATACAGTTTTGAGTATTCCAAAATCAGTATAGATATAATAGGTATGTATTCTTCTAGCAGGGATGGCGAATCAATGACATGCCATTGATGGCACGTTAAACAATATTTTAGGCACACCAACGAATGTTTAACCATATTTTCATCTATACCTACGAGTAATTATTTTAGAGATGAATAACATAAGATTCGATTAGAAACCGTTTGGTAGATGAGTTCAGTTTAACATGCAATCTATTAAAAGTAGCCTCTTACAACCTTATACTGAAAATATTTAGTTTAATTATCTGCAAATAAACCTTTGTACTCTAATATTATTTTATTTATTTATTTATTTATTTATTTATTTTACTATTTATGTACACACAGTAGACAGCACAGGAAAAATATCATAATATAACATATAAGTACAAAGGTACTGCTTATTTCACAAGAAATTTCTGCCAGCAGACCTGCAAAAGGAGAAATGAAAAAAGAAATGTAGACTATAGTGTGTGAGAAGCGGAAAAGAATTCGGTGTTTATGTCTTAACTAACTTAACCTATATAATAATAAATACACATATAAGTACATAATAATATATACGTATATAAATACACAATGCTAATACATATAAACAAATAAAATACATATATACATGATAGAAATCACAATAAAGAGGAAAGGTAATATTCTTTCACTCTGGCTTTGAATAGTGAGATAGTCTTCAGGTCCCGAATGCTAGGCGGAAGTGAGTTCCACAACCTTACAGCATGGACAGAGAAGGAATAGGAGTAATAGCTGGATTTGTGAGGAGGGGATTTCAGTATGGATCTAAGGTGAGATCTACACGGAGCGTCAGTGGAGCGGGCATAAGAAAAACGCTCGCGCAGGTAAGAAGGATAGGACGGGTTGTGTAGGATATTGAAGAGAAGACATAGGATCCTAGTGTTCCTGCGAAGGCGGATTGGGAGCCACTTGAGTTCTTTGCGAAGGTGAGAAACGTGGTCATATTTACGGAGACCATAAACAAAGCGAATACATACATTTTGCAAGCGCTCAAGCTTATTTAGTAGCTCCTCAGTAGCATCCAGGTAGCAGGCGTCGGCATAATCTATTATCGGCTGAATAAGCGTTTGAGCCAAGTTAATTTTAGTCTTTAAAGGCAGGAGACTCTGAAGGGATTTCAGTGAGTGAAAAGAAAAGTGTACTTTACGACTGACCTCGTTGACCTGAGCTCGCCACGACAGATTGGAATCAACAGTTACACCCAGATCTTTGGCGGTATCCGTATAGTCGATGCGAACACCATCGAGGTACAAAGGCATCAAGGATGAAACAACAGCCGCACCACGAACAAATCGGCTGCCTATGACCATGGCCTGGGATTTGGTTGGGTTAATATGCAATCCAAATGACTTAGCCCAGGCGCTAATACAAGCTAGGTCATGATTCATAGCAGCAATGGCGGAATCCGCATCAGCAACAGTGAAATGCCGGTAGAGCTGCAAGTCATCCGCATACAGATGGAAATTGGAAGAGATAACGCTGGCAACCATGTTAATAAAAATTGAAAAAAGAAGAGGAGAGAGAACGCTACCTTGAGGAACACCCTCGGTTAGACTGCACCAATCAGAGAAAATATCATCAAGGCGGACACACTGAGAGCGTCCCCGAAGATATGAATTAAACCAGGCTAAAGCAGAAGAAGTGAAATTTAAAGATTTGAGGATACCAAGCAGAATGTCGAAATCCACTGAGTTGAAGGCACTGCTGAAATCAAGAAGTACAAGAACGGTAAGTGACTTACACTCCATTGCCCAGCGGATATCGTCAGTCACTTTCAAGAGTGCAGTGACAGTACTATGACCCGGTCGGAAACCAGATTGAAAAGGGGATATTAAAGAGTTGGACGACAAGTAACATGCTAATTGTTTATGAACTAAATGCTCAAAAACTTTAGAAAGAAATGGGAGAATAGAAATAGGTCTAAAGTGGGATAGCGAAGATGGATTGTTAGTTTTAGGTAAGGGTATAATGTGGGCCTGCTTCCAAACCAAAGGAAAAGAGCTAGAGGAAAAAGAATGATTAAAGATGTGAGTAAGAACAGGAAGTAAAGAGGGAAGGATAAGAGTAACCATTCTTGAACACAGTTTATCGTTACCGACTGCAGAAGATGTTATCGCAAGAACAGATTTCTTAACATCATCCTCGGAAACATCGCTAAGGTTAAAAGGAATACATTGTGGCAACGGCAATCTGGATAGGCTCTCTAGGGTCACAGCTTTGACAGATGAATCGAGAGAAAAGGGAAGGAAAGAGAAATGTTTATTGAGGTCGTTGAGGTCCACATCTTTGCACTGGTTGGTAGGTGATTTGCCTATGCCTACAGACTTGAGAAATTTCCAAACATCGGAAGAACTACGGTTGTTAAGTTGGTCGTGAAAAAAGCGTCTCTTGGCATCTTGACACAGACGACTGCAGCGATTGCGTAGTGATTTGTAATAAGAGAGATTCAGCTCTGATGGTCTGCGCTTATATCGACTCTTAGCTTTATCTCTTCGTGCCATAAGCTCTTTAATTTGTGTGGTAATCCATGGAGCAGGGTTATGTCTCACTTTGACACGTCGAATAGGAGCATGTTGGTCAAACAAGTCAAGAACTTTTGTGTTGAAATTCCGTACCTTCTCTTCGATATTTTCCGCTAAGACCAGAGAAGACCAGTCGAGATTGTTGGCATCATGCTGCAAAGCCTCCAGGTCTATGCCTTTGTAGTTACGCAGATATAATAGCTGAGGCTTACGCTTAGGAACGCGGATGCGATACGACAAATAAATGAGATCGTGGTAGGAGAAAGTAGCAGTAAGTTGACCGTGATACTTAACATTATTAGGAGAAGAAACAATCATAAGGTCTAGACAAGAAGGTGAACAATTAGGAAAATAGTGAGTTGGAGAGAGAGACAATACTTGAAGATTAAAAGAAGACAATACGGAGAGGAGTTTGAGAGAACGAGCGTCGTTTTTAATCAAGCAAGTATTAAAGTCACCCATCAAAATTACGTGCTCGTATAACGGACAAAGGTCACTGAGAGTGGAGTCAAGGGAATCGAAGTAGTCAATATGTAGATTGGGACTATAGAGCACTGCAAGCAAAACTTTGGTATGGTGAAAAGAAATTTCTAAAAACAAGTATTCAGCCGATTCAGAATATCGTGAAGGAGATGAGCTGACCACCTTGTAGGGTAAATCAGCACGCAAGTATATAGCAATACCTCCTCCACCCTTGCCAGTTCTATCATTACGGATCAAAGCGAAGCCAGGGAGAGAAAATTGAGTAGAAAGGAGTGAAGGCTTCAAAAAAGATTCCGAAATTAATAGGGCGTCCAGGTGAGCACTGCTAAAGGATGCCAGAAGATCAGGATAGTGACCAGGAACACTCTGAGCATTAATGTGTGCTATATGTAGATTCTTAGGGTCATTGGAGAAAAGAGAAGAAATTTTGTCGTGTAAAGTAAGTGGTGAGGAACAGTCACTGTCCGCACTAACAAAACTATCAGAGGAAGAACACGAGAAGAAGCTGTCGTTAAGATCAGCTATATCTTCCATTAAAATATATAAATATAATAAATAATATAAATATTAATATACCTAAAATTAAATAAAATTTAAAAAAAAAAAATTCAAAGTATAGGTTTCCCAACTAAAAGAAAAACCACCCCAACTTGCTAGTATATTGGCAGAAATTTTACACCATATTTATGCTACACTAAGATTAAATGTTATACTAAGATTACACTCAAGTTAAACGTTTAAACGATTGAAAGTAGATCGAGAAGAACGTAAAACGAAACGTATTGAGTGACAATAAAATGAAACTGACAGCTGTCGACAGCTGACGTTTTGGCCGTCAACAGACAGGCCACAAATGACAACAATCGAGTTCAATCGACAATACCGGCCATAAAACAATTTCTAAAGAAATAAAAATAAAAGATTCGGCGGTGAAGAGAATAAAATAACTTGTTCAACCACCGGCAGAAGAAACAAAATGATTGCATTAATGTAAATAGACTGCACAACGGTATCAACATGAGTTACTTGCGCAGACGCGTCTTTCTCGATCTCTTGCCAGGAGTAGCCGTCGTTGCGATATTAGGTGACCCAAGTTCTTCGGACTGTACAAAATCCTCCGTGTCGGCTGCAGTGCACGGGAATTTGGCAACAAGGTCGTGAAGTTCGCTTGCCATTTCGATCTTGTGACGGGATTTGTCTGGGCAGATAATGACAATCTTGCCCTCCATGGACCAGCAATTTGGCATGCCGAAATGCTTACGAGCGGCCGCAAACACTCGATGCCTAGCTTGAGTCAAGAACTCGGAGATGGTGATTCCAGTACCCTTGAGATGTTTCTTGTTATCCCATACAAGTTGCCGGTGCTCCATTTTGAAGAAACGTACTAGTATGGGACGGGCTTTCTGCTGAGAGTATCCGAGTCTGTGACAAACATGGATAATATTCTTTTCCCCATTTACCTCGGGCAACTTAATTTGGTTGTTCAATACATTGTTGACAATGACAAGCAAATTTTCATTATTCTGCTCTGGGACACCATGGAACAGCAGGACTTTTCTACGCATGGCAGTTTCATGCCTATCATAACCAGCAGCAAGCAGCTCAATTTGAGATTTTAATGCGGATAGTGCTTGACATACAAAGAGCTTGAACTCGGTAAACTCACGTGCGATAGATGCAACATCTGGTGAAGCTGGTGTGGTGGTAGAGGAAGCCTGCTGCAGCTTCGCTTCATAATCATCCATTCGGGACCCAAATAACTGTTGGAGTTCATCCAGGCTGGCAGCAAGTTTTGTGTCCATGATGAAGTTAAGTGTCAGTGAACCAGGAACAGGAGATAGAGACTTGATAACAATAGATAGCAAGTGTGGGGGGGCTTAATGTCAAATAAACTTGTTTATATCATTAAAAACTATGAAAATCTATTTTTAAGGAATTATTTATTGAAGAGCCCAAAAAAAATTGTGTTGTCACTATGTCTACCCACAAAGGAAAAAAAAAAACGTTTTATGTTATTTTCCTGTGCTGTATTGTGTGTACATACAAAGTAAAATAAATAAATAAAGACTAAGCAATATCATTGGACGGCACGTACAAGTCATCAATAAATATTGCTTTAGAAAAAATGGCACGTTGATCCATAAAGGTTTGCCATCCTTGTTCTAGGCGCTCAGTCTTACCGACTAGAAATATATTGTTATAACGCCACCAAGTTAAAGTTACAGTTACGGTTTAGGTAGGTACAATGTTGTCAATAGTGTTCTCACATGCTTTGTGGTCGAGTCGAATATGCTAGTCACTTAAAAGCAGAGAAAAGAGCAGCAGGACTGCGTCGTGGTGGCAATCGTGACTGCTAGGCATGAGGCTTTGGGTTCAATTTCCGGGTCGGGAAAATTGTTATTCAGTTTTGGAAATGGACTCCTCCTCTATTACATGGGACTTAAACTGGTGAAATATGAGTGTACTTTAAGTACACCTCTGCCGAATCTGTTGTGTATGTAAAAGAGTAGCACACCAAGTTTCTTAAAAACCAACCATAGAAAGCCATGGAATTCTGGGTTTGTGGCCGAAATAGGTTACAGTGAAATACCACCGCCATTAGTTATTGAAACATTTACCTTTGTAATAACTTATTCGTGTTTGTTATAGATGCACGATGAACGGCACGTGGTTAGAGCACCCCAATGCGAACAAGCCCTGGACCAACTACACCTCTTGCGTCGACCTCGAAGATCTAGATGTAAGTACAGGTTACAAAAGTTTATTTTTCTTTAAGTAACTATGAGGTAATTGAATAACAGTGATAGTCCAGTAGTGTGACTTTCTGACTGCCAAATCATAATATATATTCTTGTGCGTATTGTATAGTTATCACATGATTTGTTAAAGGTGATTTCGTGAGGAAATCAGCATGACGCGGCCGGTGAAATATTTCTGGACGTCATATAAAGTCCTTGGGTAATAATAAGAACTCTTTTACCAGGATTGGCCAGTAACCACGCGATAAAGAGAGGTTATAATACATATCTGGTGCAAAATCTGCAAAATCTCTTAGCTGGGTATCTAATATAATCAACGATGTATAAGACAGCGCTGTATAAGGAGCTCGTGGCTTAATAAGAACTGCCACACGGGTCGATCTTTAAGTAAAGCTGTGCTTGTCTAGGTCGGTCTGTGGATGGGACATACCGAGTTTCCTCTGTGCCTCGGAATGCACGTTAAACTTTTGGTCCCGGCTGCCATGTATAGATCTTTGGCAGTCGTGACAGGTAGTCAGTGACCTGAAATTCTGACATCCAGTCTTACCAAAGAGTATCGTATTACCTAGTATTAACTGGGTTGTGGAGGTCAGATAGGCAGCCGCTCCATGTAAAATACTGTATTCAACTGCATCCGGTTACACTGGAAGCCGACCCCAACATAGTTAGGAGAAGGCTAGGCAGATGATGTATAAGACAGTGCAAGGCCACCCTCCGCTTGGACGAACCTCAATAGCAACTCTGCTGTCTGTACTCAAAGCGATCGACTATACAAACTTGCAAGGTTTGCTTGCTTACTAGTTGCAGTAAAGTTTGTACGAGAGTGCCGATGACGAGCCGAGAGCCGATGATGATTGTGACGCAGAACATTAATCTGCGTGACTTTTTCATGAATTCAAATAAAATGCGAATGTGTGTCCAGTTGGCGAAAACATAAAAATGATTTAATTTAGGTTTCACTACGTGGACACGGGTAAAAATCATTGAGAGTCCAAATGATGCAATAATAATTGATACTAATTGTGAGTTTCACCAACTGGACACACGTGTGTTCGGTTTCTTGTGTCGAGTTGGTGAATAACCCGATTAATATCGACGACGATTTTAATATATAATAATATATTTATACTACGACGCGGGCCCAGTTAGTAGATTTCACATGACTTCTGATTTTTCAGATCTAGGATTCCTCCCACTAGATGTTACTTTACCTGACATAAGTAAATGGACAAAAAACAAAACTTACTTAATTTCTACCCGACTGCGGCGAAACCCAAAAGGAGGGTTATCCATTTTTTAATAATCAACGCGTCTCGTTAGTCTAATGGTCGCAGACGCGAATGCTGTGCATGAGGTCATGAGTTCGAATCCCTGGTCGGGTAACGTGTTATTGGGTTTTTCCATCGGAAATTTCTCAGTACCAACCGCGGAGATTGAATTAGTGCCCGGTTGATGTCAATAGGCTCGTTCCCTATTACATGGGACTTAAACATAAATTGAGAAATGTGAGTATACTAATGGGTACAGCTCTGCCAAACTCATCGGTGATTTTAAGTCAACGCGCCCCTGCTAGAAAAACAAACAAAATAAATTCTTGAAACTTCGTACCATTCATTCTCCATCTTATAATTAACTGGTTAAGCAAATATTTACCATCCAAATTTATTTGTTTGTGTACCTCTTCCTCATCAATCACTTTCAGGGTAGGAAAGTAAGTAGGAAAATGTATTTAATTCTCGGCTGACAGTATGATCAAACGGGGGTTTTTTCCTCAATGGTTTGAGGTTAAAGAGCTCGGGGCTAAATAATAATAGCCACTCGGGTCAACCTTTAGGATAAGCTGCGCTTGTCTCGGTTGGCCCGAGGATGGGTGAACATCCACTACATACCGAGTTTCCTCTCGCATGTTAAACCGTTGATCTCGGTTTCGAGATCTTTGACTGTTGTTGAAAATCGGTCTACAATAGACATAGATATCGATGAACATACATAAAAAAAAAAGACGTGTGGCACTCGGAGACTGCCGCGGTAAAGCTATTGCATAGCATTTTTTATCAACTTATGCAATTATAATTATTTATTTATTTTATTAATGCAGTATTTAAATATAGTATTTATACTTACACTTTTACTAATCATCCTCATCTTTTATAAAATGTCCTATTACGTCTCATGTCGCGCCTTGGCGACAACTATTTTTGTTGGCAGCCTTATAATCGATCTTATTCGATTTATTAACTTTGATTTTGCTGTTTTAAAATATTAAATCTAATAATTTTTCAATGTTTACTTTTCATCTAACATTACGTCAGTTGTCAAGATGTCATTTACTTTTTCTTTTATTTTGTGTCATAGTTTTTCTTAGTGGTTAGAGCTATGAAGGTTACATTTGATTTATATAATTTAATTTATTTTTATTAATATGTTTGCTCAAATAATGTAGTTTATTGATAATTTCTATTAATAGTATCTTATCTTACGCTTATAAAATTAATTAACACGCTCACAGAAATTCTTTGAGGAAGTTTTTGACTGAATAATAAAATTAAATACAGGCAACTCACAATTTTTGATTTCAAGAAATTGTCAAGTGTCAATTCGTTAGGTTTTTTTTTTTTTTTTTCGTTACGGAATTTCTGGATTCGGTCCCCACGCTCAAGGCCCGCGATAGAAGCTATGCAATAGCTTAAAAAAGACGTGTGGCACTCGGAGACTGCCGCGGTAAAGCTATTGCATAGCATTTTTTATATAATTATTTATTTATTTTATTAATGCAGTATTTAAATATAGTATTTATACTTACACTTTTACTAATCATCCTCATCTTTTATAAAATGTCCTATTACGTCTCATGTCGCGCCTTGGCGACAACTATTTTTGTTGGCAGCCTTATAATCGATCTTATTCGATTTATTAACTTTGATTTTGCTGTTTTAAAATATTAAATCTAATAATTTTTCAATGTTTACTTTTCATCTGACATTACGTCAGTTGTCAAGATGTCATTTACTTTTTCTTTTATTTTGTGTCATAGTTTTTCTTAGTGGTTAGAGCTATGAAGGTTACATTTGATTTATATAATTTAATTTATTTTTATTAATATGTTTGCTCAAATAATGTAGTTTATTGATAATTTCTATTAATAGTATCTTATCTTACGCTTATAAAATTAATTAACACGCTCACAGAAATTCTTTGAGGAAGTTTTTGACTGAATAATACAGGCCGTTTTAAATACAGCCAACTCACAATTTTTGATTTCAAGAAATTGTCAAGTGTCAATTTGTTAGGTTTTTATTTTCGTTACGGAATTTCTGGATTCGGTCCCCACGCTCAAGGGTAATACCTCAATGGCTCAAGGCCCGCGATAGAAGCTATGCAATAGCTTAAAAAAAACAAAAATACTTAACAACGAATAGAGAACCTCCTTACTTCCTATATAATTCTTATAAGAAGTCGGTTAAAGAGACTTTAACCTGCACTGAAAAAAACTTTAACTAACATTTCTTTAAAAATGGCCCCAACAATTAGTTTTCGGATGATGTTTTCGAACTTGCATTTACTTTTAAGATTATACAGATACATTTAGAGACTGATGCCAAACGATACAGCGTTTGCCATCAGTCGCTTAATGGGAAACGCTTTATAAAAAAAGTTTCAATCAATATTTTCCGCGTAATACAATTATTAAGATCTCTACCTGTATACTTATTAGCTTGTTCGCCTGTAACATTATTATTCCCTTTATTAACTTTTTAACAAATTGTGTACATTTTTAAATATTCCTTACAAAAACAATAAAAAAACATTTAAAAACATAAAAAATTGTAGCCCACCGGTATCGGGAACCTCCCAACAATACGAGCCGTGTCTAGGAGTACCGCTCTCTGTATCAAGCCCTTGATACAGCTGTCTAACGAGAGCCTCCTCAGGTGTTGGTCGAGCCTCTTGGCAATTAAGCCATTGGCTGGAACGACTATCAGCACAATGATCGCTGAGTTCACACCCCACATGTCGACAACCTCGCGAGCCAAGTCAAGATTTAGTACCATTAATATTGTGCTTATTACTACTTGTCATCGTTTCATCAATTTTCACCCTAACATAATCTCCTTGATAGTGAGAGTAGAAAACAACGATTTGAACTGAGGACGCGGGCGCATAATTTGAGTTTTAGCCGTCATCCCGTGCGCCCTTAACAATTTACAATTTCTACTAACAATATTTGAACAGGAAGTCCCTTAATCCGATAGAATCATAAAAATGCAAAAATATTTAAACAAAGGGTGGTAGCAGTTCTTTGTTCCCGAAAAACACATTTAAATTTGTATTGCGGGACCATGGCCGAATCACTTATTGTGATTTGGCCACGGTAGACAATTGAAAAAATCTGCATTAGATTAATGTATGACATACAATCACTACTGATATACCCAAAGAGTCCACATTTTGCCATTAATGTTTTATATATCTCCTGTAATAGCGAGCTTGTTATCAACAACCGAACTCAAATCCGACTGAATTTCAATAGTACCTTGCCCGACCTGTGAATATTTTTTGTAGTAGTCTTTAACAAATCAAATTATTTTTTTTATTCTCTTCCCTACACTGATTTCTCTTTTCGCGCTAATTTCAAGTTACAAACCCGCTGGGAACGTGGATAATTAATATTTCTACCTTTTTAGAAAGCTTACGATGAGAAGATGACAATGGTTGTCATTTCACTTTTATTTCTAAGTATAAGTTTTGGAAAACATTTTTTAATGATCACTCATTTTTCAGCTTTCAGAAAAGTATCAACTAAATGATTCGAGTGAAGACGATTCGTTTCGTAATTAATCGTTTTCAGTTACAAGTCAGAAAATTAAAAACACCCACACAACTCAGTAACCAATAACCATCCAGTTTTGACCCCCGAATGAACTGAGCGTAATTTGTTGTTAATGACCTCTAGTATAAACCTTTTCAAGGAATAGGTCGGGTTTGCCTATCAGCCTATACATGCGAAATGTTTGATATTAAGCCGTCGCCTGAAAACCACTAGAACATTTTCAATTGCTGACACTACCATTTTATATTCACTTTCAGCAATATTCACCAAAATCAATAAAGACTCCTACTTTACTCGGGAGCTTAGTCTTATTGGCAAAATTCCGAATGTAGATTAAGCTTTTATTTGGGTACCACTTGAATAGTTTTACATACTTCATATAAATGTGGGGCTCATAAACATCTCTGATTTATTAAATATACTATCAAAATGCAAAGTCTATTAGTCAAACTAGGCCGACATAATTATGTCTGTTAGTAGGTTAGAAGAACCAGATTCAATACAATAGTGATAAAAATAAAAATAAAACTGGCTAAGTGCGAGTCGGACTCGCACATGAAGGGTTTCGTACCAAATCGGCAAAAAAATCACGTTTGTTGTATGATTATTTAAACTTATTTTTATTTAGTACTTGTTGTTCTAGCGGCAACAGAAATACATAATTTGAGAAAATTTCAACTGTCTAGCTATCGCGGTTCTTGAGATACAGCCTAGTGACAGACAGACGGACGAACGGACAGACGGACAGCGAAGTTTTAGTAATAGGGTCCCGTTTTACTCTTTTGGGTACACGGACGGACAGACGGACGAACAGCGACGTTTTAGTAATAACCCTAAAAATAGGAAAACTAATTTTGGAGTTAAAACATAAACATTGACTTGTGTTCAACACAGCGACTAGCTATTTTTCTCATTTAAGTAGTCTTAAGTAAAATAGTAAGCCTGTAAACAAAGATTAGATTTTAGTTTGGCTTTAAAGGCATCAAATGGCAAGCCTAGAAAACAAGATGTTAGTTTGTTATGAAAACGCTTTAAAGAGCCCTACGAATGAATTATGAACTATGTGAAGCCGGTGAAAAGGAGCACGCAGCTTTATTGTGCTATTTCTAGCGTTAAAGTTGTGAATATCACTGTCTTAGTATACAGGTGGATATTTTGTCTAATATATAAAATGTTGTCACAGATGAATTGAGAAGCAACCGTGAGAATACCTACCAATCTCTTTACAAAAATCTGTAGGAGAAACTCAGGCACCAAGTTGGTAAATTGCACGAACCGGTCGTTTCTGCAGAACAAATATATTTTGGATATCAGCAGCTTTACGCCACAGCCGAATACCGTAGGGCATAACGCTACAAAGGTACAACTCGTATGCTCGTCATGTTTCTGCGGCAAATAAATGTATTTTCTTTCTTTCAAATTTATAAATAAATTATTGTACAAGTAAGACGTGTCGTGTTTCACAGACACTTTTTAAAATTTGTGACCCACCTAAATAAATTATTATTCTGCGTAATTATTATAATTTATTTTATTCTTAAACCAAATTCCCCAATTATACAATTTTTTTCCCTTGCTCCACTCGCCAATTTGTATATCCTCTTCCTTTTGACTTATATGCTTCACTCACGTTACAGTATCCATGTTTTGCAAGTGTTCCACTAGATATGCAGATATTCTACAATATTGATATGAGTAATCCAAGACACGCATGAATCATAGCGGCGTGTAAACAGAGCGTCGTGCGTCGTCGGCAGTGTCGGTGCGGCCATGATAGATGACGAGGAGTTAGGCTGCGGTCTCGCCGACCATACGCCGACCGCGACCGACGACGTATTGCCTTACGTCTCCGACAACGGCCGAATGCTATGTTCGTAAATGTAATGTACGATTGTACGGGCACGGTCACGCTCGTATCATGTCGTCCGCGCAAAGTATGCTCACGGGCCTCTGACTTGTATTTACATGCCGTCTATAAATATCTCTCAGGCTATACATTTCTCACGATGTTTATCGTCACCGAAACAATATACTTATTTAGAAAACATGCACTTGAATCCGAAACATCTGAGTTGCGTGTCTTGGGTTTAAACTCAAGACCTGTGACTTGGCAGTCCGCATATCACACCACTAGGCTATCACAAAAACTAGAGAAAAGTAGAGTTAGTCTATGCATTATTTTTTTGTATGATACATCGGGTACCCAACATATTCAACTCATATATTCCCTCCATATATATTCTACCCTCTTTATAGAATTCAGACAGACCATGAATCCTGAACTATGGTACTGTGTCGCTGTCCGTCATGACGTCACGGCACGCTGTCGGTAGCCCCTAGCCTTAGGTAATAATTCTCACACGAGTTCACTCGACACCAGCTCTCGTCCAAATATGCGCCGCGCGGGGAGGTGGTGTTCGCCGCTCGTCCGCCCGGTCTGGGGTTGTAAGTGAGTTAGCCGTCAACGGATTTCATACAAGCCAGTGCAAAGCGAGATTCGATCCGCAAACCGACCGTGCGGACAAGAGCAGTGACGTGTGGTAACTGCCTTAAGCCCGCACCAGCCACGAAGCAACACTGCACTCGTCGCGCGCCAGCGATACACCACACAAATGTCAGAATGTGTACCTGTAGACACAATATTTTTAAACATGAAACGTGAACAAACCACACCGTCATGTTGTTTATTCACGTTTGCTGTTGCTTACTACACGAAGTTAATTGAAACGCGCGCTTAGTACTCATTCAGGTATTGTGCATTGCAATTGCACGTTCAATGCATTTAGTAGAGAACCTAGAAGTTCACACCATTTAGAGACCCAACTTTAAACAATAAAAATACAGTTTTAATTTTGGTCTGTTTATTCAAATTATTACATTAGTAACTAAAAATTTATTACAATTAGATTTTTAGTTGCTTTTCAATCGGATCCAAACGGCAAAAAAACCGTCAAAGTACTGACAAAAGTATAACGAAATGGGTCGTGGCTAAGTAATAGTAACCGCATGGGTCGATCTTAAACCTGAAGCAACACTCGCCAAGGTCGCTTCATGGACGGGTGAACAATGAACATGTCCCTTTCGTTTCTCGTGTTCCTGAGGTCACATGTACATCTTCGACGATCGAAATTCATGTAACTAAGAATATTTATGGTATAAGCACGGCTATTTTTACAATACGAGATACAAAGAAAACAATAATTAGAAATAACAATCCCTTGTTCTTTCTAATTATTGTTTTCTATAAATATAATTAGCTCAATTATTCTTGTCTATGTTTCTCGTTTAATTGGAAGTGTCATATATAGGACCGGATGTTACTGCCTTGGCCGGATGTTCACGCCCAAATACTGTAATTATATAAAATAAACGTTATCCTTAAGAAAATTATTTGTTCCAGTTTCGCAAGATCGTGAACAACATCTACGTAGTTGGATATGCCTTGTCGGTCGTCGCTCTGCTCATCTCTATTTTCATTTTCCTCTTTTTCCGGTAAGTTTCCCGGAAACACAATATTTCTTATTTATAAATAGCATCTTCATTTGTATCTTCGCAACCCAATGTATGTTTTATTTTATCTACCAATCAACACAGTTCATTGAAATTTCTAATATTATTAAAAGGAAAACAGTTCGAGTCCAATGTATCTGTTACGTAAATAAACTTTTATAATTTAGATTAATACAAGCTGTTTGCTAGCTGAAATGTTTTGAATGGAACATATTATTATTGGTAGTTACATAGCTATATATGTCGCAATGTACGAAGATTCCATGGAAACTGTGTCAATTGAAACGGAATAACAACACGACAATACACATACATATCGTGGGTCACATATACCTACGAATATGAATGAATCTGAAGAAGTAATGTGGCTTTATACTGAATTTTTAATGTCAATCTCAATAGGGCTTAGCAAAAGCAACATTTTAAAGCTCTACATTAGTCATACACAGCACCATGATGAGTGCCACCTGTTTGTCGCAGTCACGACGTGCAACTTTCGTTTTATTTTCCTTTCTTGTATTTTTTTAAATATTTGTTATGTGTTGTATGTGTACCTATTGCTTTTTTATTGTCTTATTGTTACTCGTCATGTTACTGCGACAAATAAATATTTTTTCTTTCTTTTCTTTCATAATATTGGATGGCGTTTTAAACTTATGCAAATGAGTTTGAAAGTTCTGCTTCTAGCATTCAAAAGTTCCATTTTCAGTTCAGTTCCATCCATTCTTTAGGTTTTGTCGCTTGATTTGTTGTTCCTAAACGCCGCACAGTGATCATTTTTTAAAAGTTTGCGTCCCATAATTATTATTGGTCAATGTGTCGGTAGTTTGAAAAATATTTTTTTTCATACGAAGAAGGTATCGTCCCCGTAGTTGGAAAATTTTGACGATATTGACTTAAATGTTGTTTACATTATATCAAAACATTAACATTTTACGGACAGTAGTTAAATAGATATGCCATTTTAAAAGTGATCTCGAAAGCTAAACTATTATAAAGAGGCTGATTTATCGTTGTTTTGCGCTCCTATTTAAGTTAAGTTAGCTTAGTTATCAACGTAAACTATGAATTGAAGTAATTGTACACATTAAGGAAGGTTGTTTTTATTGGTTAATAAAAATAATAAAAACTGAAAAAAACAGATTTATATTTAAAAAAATAATATATAAATTAATGTACTAGCATATCTAAGTTTAAACTGTGTTACGTGTAAAAGTACGAATTAGAACACGATCATTTTGATCCCTTTCTACGGCAAGGACTATAATTATAAAAGAGCACTAAGTGGGGATGTTTTTTTTTTTGCTCGCGATGTCCATTGTGTGGGATGTCGTTAGATAGGTCTTTAAAAAATTTGCAAGTTTGCTCAAAAACTTTTTCGATTAAGTGATTCGTTTGTAAAATATTAAGCAAATTGCAAATACCATATAGCAAATTTTTGTTAGACTCAAGTCTGGCAACCTAAGCCACCTATACGGGTTGTGTTTGGGCGTGTGAAAAGATTCATGGTAGTATCATATATTATATAACGAAAATATCATGAAACCTACCACTGCTAAGTAGGCTTTACAAGTTTACGAGTAATAGTCGACCAACTTATAAAATATACTTGTATGAAATATTTTCCTATACATTACGTTTGGGAGCGCAGGTCTCAAAACTGCAAATGTACTTTTGTTTTATTTTTACAATAAAAATCATCGTTCGGAGGCAGGTAGGCAGAGTGTTTAACCCGTTTAGTAAGTTCATATTTTGATGGGCAACTACGGAATCCTACATTGTGCGTGGTCCGACTTTCACCGGCCATTAAAGCACAATAAAGATGAAAACAAAACGACACTATTTAATGTTATAAATATACCTTTTATTCACGATTTCACTATTTATTCATTTCGACATTTGAAAATTGATCACTTAGCTCCGTACAATTTGGACACAGTCAAGAAAAGAAAAACCCGTCGACGACACACATGAATATGTATGTATAACCTTATCAATCTTACTAGACCATTTCTCCTTTCCTCGAGTCGGACGACATAAAAGAGCGAGATACAAAATAACAAATCGCAAATAACGCGATATATATCAAAGCTAAGCCATAAACGGGCCAAGCACGGAATAAAGCGGCTGTGTTATGCATATATATTTACAATTAAGAGTATATAAAGTTTCTGAGAGCCGCACTCCCAAGCTTTGAAGTGATCTTCCATGCAAATATCTGTTCGAAGTTCAGAACTTCTGTGAAGAGTACTTACTGCTTTATTTTCATTTACCAAAAGTGTAAACAAATGGTGGAGCTTTAAAAGTCATTAATTAAACATTGTTTCAAAAAACTTTCACTGTCATACTACGAAATCGTGTTTAACAACATCTTGTCTAACAGTTGTTTGAGATAATTTTCAACATAATATAATATGGTACTCTCTTGGCCTACGTATTCTATGTTGGGGTTGGCTTACAGTCTAACCGGATAAAGCGGAGTACCGGTATGCATTAATGTAGAATGTATCTGACCTCCAGAACCCAGTTAGTACTGGGTAACACGATACCCTTTGGTAAGACTGGTTGTTAGACTTTTGGGCCACTGACTAATTTAGGATTGTCTCAACAAGATCTACAATTTACAACCGGGTCAAACGGCTGAAGGTGCTATCCGAGACACGGAAAGAACTCCGTATCTAATGAGTGGTCATCCCTCCATAGACCAACCTAAGCAATCGCGGCTTAACCTGATGATCAAGCAGACCAGTTATTATGATTTAAAAAAGCTCCTCCCTTTTATTTCTTGAATAAATGTAGTATTATTATGAGTCTGTTGGTACATGTAATCCCAACAGTGTTTTTCCATTCCTTAGCACCCTTGTGCTGGTACAAAAATAGTTTGTGATTGATGTTCCAAATCCAGCAACTTGTATCGCAACGTATCTTTTGTGAACTAATTCACAACATGTGCAATTTTCATTTTATCATATATGCTTGGTAGTAAAACTGTAAATAATTTTGTGTCATATACAACCCACAATCTATTGATAGTGCATAAATTGTTTTGGGTCATTTTATCATTATATGCTGATAAAATAAAAGTAGTCCTACTTTCAGGTTTGACCTAATTTTGGAATATATATATAAAGTCAGTATATATTTCGAATTTTGAAATAAATTGTGATAAGTTCAAACATGCAGTCAATTATACACACAGTCACGAAAAATCAACAGCAGGTTAAATTCATACTCTTTTGAAGTTTCAATGCATTATAGATCTGATGGACAGGTACTTGAAATATAATTAGTGGAGTGCCGTAAGATTTATACCTCGGAATCCAGGGCCGGTCAATGAATCTTCATGAAAACTTTTGGACTGCATTGGTAAAAGCCCAAATAAAAAAGTTAAAAAAAAAATTGCACGCTCTTTTTTTTTTTTTTAATTTAACAATGTACTGAAAATAAGAGGGACAAGGGAAGAAAAAATGTTTAGAGCTAATAAATAATATTTTCACCGTAACTTTAGTGGTAATTTATTAATATTTCGCAAAAAATATCGAGTTACAACAAAAAAAAGAAATGTATCTATCTAAAACCTTTATACGAGCAATTCTTGTAATATAGTATAACCTGAATCTCGGATACGGCTCCAATGATTTTCATGAAATTTAGTATGCAGGGGGTTTTGGGGGCGATAAATCGATCAAGCTAGGTTTCATTCCCAAAAACACGATGAACCAAAACAACCAAGCAAATTTCGATCGTCCAGGTACTATACATTAGGACGTCACTGAGGGGGGGGGCAACAAAGGGACAGGCTGAATCTGAGAGAGATTATTTAGGGGCTGGTTTAATACTAGTGTCTCAGCATCGAAGGCTGGCTCTAGTAAGGGTCGGACCGCGCTGCGCGATCTGAATGACGGATATCTGTATTTCTTCTTTCTAAGTGTACTGGTTTCCCTACTACTTTGAGCTCCGTACGCCACAGAAGGTGCACTTAGCATTAGTCACTTATAGTATATCAGTTACTAGCTAATGACCGCGGCTTCCCTCGCGTGGAGTTCGATAATGGCCCCGCGGGATCATACTACCGAGATAAAATTGTATCCTATGTTTTAATCCAGGTTGTAAACCATCTATAATATGCGATATTTTTCCACCAAATCCGTTCAGTAGTTTTTGCGTGAACGCGTATCAAACTTTCGCTATTATAATATAAGTAAGATATGCCTCTGGCAGGAGGCCTTAAACTCAAGGCATCCACACGATTTTTTTTATTTAGAATGCTTTGGTGACAGCGATGCAGCGGTACTAATCCTTCACCAACAATACACCAATAATGTTAAAATGTACCTGGATGACCGACATTTGTTTGGTTGTTTTTGTAAATCGTGTTTTTTTTTAAATGAAACCTAGCTTGCTAGCTTACATAATTTTTTTGTTTTTTGTTGTAAGTCGTTATTTTTTGCGAAATATTAATAAATGAACATTAAAGTTACGGTGAAAATATTATTTATTAGCTCTTAAACATTTTTTCTTCCCTTGTCCCTCTCATTTTCAATACATTGTTAAATAAAAAAAAAAGGAAGATCGCGCGAATTTTTTTTTTTTACTTTTTTATTTGGGCTTTCACCAATGCAGTCCAAAAGTTTTTATGAAGATTCATTGACCGGCCCTGGATTCCGAGATTTTACAATATTTATGCCTTACGGCACTCCACTAAATGGAAAACTTAACATAACAATATGACGGGTGTAATCCGCGAAGGGTTAAATAAGGTATACCCTATCGGGCTGCGGGTTGTTCGCAAGAGATACCGTGGCCCCGACCACAAAGAGCTAAGAAAGAACATGGGTGGTCCTATCATAGTATACCCACATTTTCTCAGTTATGTTTAAGTGTCATGTAATAGGAGACAAGCCCATTGCCATCAACCGCTCATAAATCTAGATTCTGTGGCTGCTACTGAAAAAAACCCAGCAATACTTAACCCGACCCGGGAGTCGAACCCAGGACCTCGCGTTCAGCAGTCTCAATGGCGACCACTCGACCAGCGAGGCAGATAAAAGCTTGCCAATGTCAAAGTTTAGGTAAATATCAAAACAATTGAACGAAATACGTCCATCAAATCTTACAAGTCAGTGAAAGTATTTAATTTTCTAAATAATCAAAACGTAGGGATCTGTTACATTCGGGACTGCGACTCATCTGCTTTTTGAACTCCGTACACACGATTGAGCACGACGTAGAATAGCATCGGGGGAAAACAATGAACACTATAAAACGGGTGGACACAAGCAAGAATTTTCAGTTCGACGCGGGAGACGGCCACATCTTGACTGCACAAAATGACAACTAAACTTGAATGAACTGAATTACCAGAGTAACATGGCGCCACTTGTTTTTCATATAACACCACGACAATACTCTAAGATTACGGTGGAAAGATCTAGACTCTAATTTTAAGATACAAAACAACTTTATATTTTTACAACACACGCATTTTCATCAGAAATATTCTCAACAAAAGCGTTCACTCAAAATTAACACTCACTCAATATTAACCTTAATTAGTAAATTGATTGTCTGATAAAAACATGATTCCGTGCTTCGGAAGGCACGGCACGGCGTGTCATGGCAAAGGATTTTCTAATCAAGTTATTTTGAATCTTATTACAATGAGTTTAGAATTTATGTCACTTTATTTCGATACCACGATGCCGCAAAAAGACGCGACGTGCCGCTGGATACTTCGGTACGACGCATCGCGCCGCGAGTTGCTATGGCATGACGTGTCATCATGCTGTTTCATTCCGCGGCGCGCCATTGCATCCCGCGAGACGTATGGGTCACTTTGTGACAAGGAATTATTATTGCTAATTTGGTTGAAATAAGGTCGAAACTTGTGCAGCGGTCATTTCGGTTAATGGGACCCAAAACTGATTGATGCTAGAGTGGCTGGCCTTTCAACAGGATACCACGGCATGCGACGGGATGCCACGGCATGCCACGGAACGCGCGGGATGCCGCAGCACAACCTGCCGTGGCATGCCGTCAGTGAGCTTAAGCCGGTGGTCCCGACCGCCAAATGGCCACACCATAATTATCAGAGGCTCTTGAGGCGGTTTAGAAACACTGACTAGGGTGTGCGGAGTCGTTAGCCGTTACTGCCCATTCGATAAGAAGACCTGAATTATATTCACCTAACCTATCCAATGGCATTTAATTTTTATTTCTGGGAAAATCAACAGATTTGGAGATATGGTTTTTTATACTATGACAACATTCTTGTTTTTCAAACATTGTTTACCTGGAATACTTCAAAACATCAACTTAACCTTTATTTTTTGTTTTCGATGTGGAAATTCTCAATGGATGGCTCCCGTACTGGGCAGAGCGGAGAGGTCTGTCAGACTAGTACTGTCTTAAAACAACATCTTTGTTCCCTAGCGCAATTCATAGGCCCTCGCCCTCGTAGCAACCTAGCTGCCTTTACGAACCTAACCTAACATAATTTTTGTAATAAAAAACAATCCCATCGATTTTGCAATTGAGTGAGAAATATAATAACTCTTTCTTTGGGTTTTAGAGCATAATTATATAAAATATTATATATCCTATGACTGTTGGAGGGTGGGGACGCGATCCATACCAAATTCCCAATGGTCCTTTATTACATTTACCGGTACTAAATTTGCATTATTAATAATCACCGATAAATGTGATTAATTTCTTACTTTTACCACGTATTTTGGTAATTATTTATAATTTTCAATTTATCACATTTACTGTAAAATGTATATAGATAAATAGACAGATAAAGTTTCTTTAAACCGAAACCGAAGATAGAGAGCTCAATTTATTTAATTAGTCACCTCTGTTGCTCTTTACACAATGAAGAGTCAGCCTCCACTAGAATGCATCTGGAGGCACGGCAGTGCCCTCGCCAAGTCGAGCAATAAAGCGGCACGGCCGTACCATCCTTTTCTCGAAATGTGATTGTCTACAACTTGTGTTCCATGATATTGTGTCAATGTGTAGCTGAGGAGGGATAAGGAGTATGTAAGGATCGTAGCAAGTGGCGTTCTGTGGTTTCTACCCCCATGGGATGATGTGGATGTGTAGCTGTAATTAAAAACCTAATGTTGTAATATGTTTCGTAGATACAAATTCTTTTTAGCGATGACAATTTTAATTGAGTCAGCTCAAAACTTGGCGACGAGTTTGTCACTTACAGTACCGTCCATCAACTTCTGTGATGTGTCAACATCAGGGTGACCTGTCGTTTATGAGGCAACACCACATTACACACATGACACACTACAACATAGCACAGTAGCTCGAGGGGAATGCCTATGACCAGTTTGTGCCTATGACCGCGAACAAGGTGAAACTAGTTCATAGGAATATTTTTAAACGATGAAATAAATTGTAAAATCGAAATTAAAACTGATCGAAATAGAAAACAATTTGGTTTAAATCCTGGCTGCTACCAAAAAGGGGTTTTAATGTTTGCCCTGACTACCTTCCGCTATTTGGTTGGTTTTCAAAAACAGATTCTAACTTTGACAGACTTTATCAAACCATAACCATTTGACAGTTAATCGATGGACACTATGCTAGCCACTGACATTTAAAAAGATACGCAATAGCCCTGCTGATCTAGAAGGGACGCTATTGTAAATGTTAAGAAAACATTTATTTTGCTTGAATATGGGGAAACAAAACAATATAACTCCGAACCACAGAACAGGAAGAATCCAGACGATCCCAACCTTTTTTTTAATTATTTGTTTTTTATTTCATTTCTTTTTTGATGATGAATCGTCAAATGACCCCCATTGTTTTTTTTTTGCTTAGGAAATCATCAAATGACTCCTCACGCTGTGGGCAGAGCAAATGGGAGTGTCAGACTTGTACTGCCTAAAACTCACTCATGTTTCTTTTTAGCCCGTTGTGTTCCAGGGCCGGCTGTAACTCTCGAAGAGTCCCGCAGCCCCAGACCGTATTCTACCCTAACAGTTGTGCAAAAACGATTACATAATACAATAATTTAATTTCTTCACGAAGGGCTCTCAAATGCATTCGGGTCCGCGTCCACATCCACCTGTTCATGGCCTTCGCAATCAATAACGTCCTATGGATCATCTGGTACAAAGCTGTCGTCAACCGGGTTAGCGTCGTCCAAAATAATGAGGTAAGCTGGGCTGTTTACTTTTTGTTTGACTTTACGTTTTTACATACCTGACGGCGCGTTTAATTATTTAAGAGTGAATAACAACCGGATATGCCAAACACTAGCTATATCTATAGCAGCAATCGGTTGTCATTTGCTCTAACGTAACACCAAAAGCTAGTGTGGAGAGAACGAACGGTGCGACGACGGTTCAGTTCGATTCCTCTCGAATCAGAACTCGAATATGCGCTATGGTTTTGGTGGTGCGTCTAGTGATTAAGTGACTCTTACATAATAAGATCCTGATTGATTATATTTTAATAGGCAAAATATGCAGTTTAATTCTCCTTGCAAATATATTATTTGAACATCGAAAATTAATATACCTACGTGTAATAATGGGTTAATTTTCAAATTTTTTTCACCCTAAAAATACGTACAAGTTAAAATATCGAACAAATTTTGATGTAAGTAGTATGAGTGGAAAAAGGTTGCTTCTGCAACGTCTCTGGCGCTACGGGAAGTGCAACCCCTTCGCCCTTGCGTAACAAAGGATATGCACCCATGTTCACCTCCACAGCTTCGGCTTGCTGGTCGCCTTCGGCGACCAGCTTCAGCTGCCACGGCTCTCGCGGGTGCCTGCTTCGTTACAGCGTTGCCCTCCCTTCGCGCCTCCGGATTTTTATATACACTCTAGGGGTAACAGCCAAAAGACTACGTAAATCCGGGGTACCCTAATTCGATTTTGGAACAATTTCGACCTATTCTATCCATGAAAATCAGTGTCCAGTGTACAAGCACAGATCAATCGTGAAGGTATTATATAGGTCTTTAAATTAAAATATTTTCTTGAAAGTCAATATGTTGTGCTACTAAAGTTAGTGACAGAAACGTATCGCTGCAAAACCGACTCCACGTAGTCTTGTCTGCCCTACCCCTAGAGTGTAATTTAGAATCGCGTAGGCGCGGAGGGCGCGGCAGCCCGCGAACTGAGGAGCAGGTGGTTTTAACACCCGCCGCCGCAGCTGAAGCTGGCAGGCGAAGCCGGCCAACAAGCCGAAGCTGCGGTGGTGAGCGCTTAGACCATCGGCGACGTTAAGCTCGCGTGGGACTGCCGGAACCCTGCAGCGCCGGAGCCGTGACAGAAACCACCACCACCACTCCACCAAAACCACTTAAAAACCACTACCACTTTAAATCCAGCTTTTTGAGTCTTTAAAACTTCTAATACGTATTCCGACATAATAAATCTATAATATTCTATAAACCGTACGCTACATTTATTATATATATATAATATATAACGGGTTTGCAGGGTGTGACAATTTCACATCTACCTACATTTATGAATACACTCATACTGCCTATATATTTTTTTCGGTATTTTAACTAGTAGGTATTTTTAACGTAGATATTATGAACTTAGATGTTTTAAATGTTGATATTTTGAACTTAGGCATAATGTCATTCGATATTTTGAATCATTCGACATTTTAAACACTCAGCATTTCAATCTTCGACGTTTTAAGCGTAGGAATAACAATTTTTGACATTTTGATATAATCGATATTTAAATTTTCGATGTTTTGAACATCGATATTTTAAGCGTAGGTACTTTAATCTTCGATATTCAAATACGTACCCACTCTAACGTTCACCTCAAATATAACAAAAAACATAACATCACGTCTGAATCCCCGAAGGATCTGCCAGAGGTGTACCTAAGGCTCCTAGCACACGGCGTATTTTAAACGCGCAGACGACGCGCAGATGAAGCGCGTATACTCGCCTCAAACGAGATTTGAACGCAACCTTGTAACCTAAGCACACGGGGCGATCGTGAAACCCGCGTCTACTGCGCGTATGGAGCGATCCCAATCCGACCCTTTGTCCGCGCTTCACACGCGCGTTCTATCGCGTTAAACGAGCGTTTGAATCTATATAAACGCAAAAATCGGCATCTACGGCGCGGCGAGATGACGCGCGTTAAAATACGCCTTATGTTAGGAGCAAGCACTACATAACTGGCGAAATTCTTGTACTATGTATTACACCCGCATTTCAACAGTTATGTTTAAATCCCATGTAATAAGGGGCGAGCCATTAACTGGACACAATTCCTACCTCCGTGGCTACTTCTGAGAAATTCCTGATGGAAAAACCCCATAACACTTTATCCGACCCAGGAATCGCACTCAGAACCGCAAGATCAGCTGTCGCGCTTGCGACCACTGGACCAACGAGGCAGTAAATATTACAAGAATACAAATTGTATGTCGTTAAACGCAGTCTTACAAATGAGAACCATTTTCAACCTCGCTGTTAATTTTATCATATTTTTGAATTATAATAAAAATTCAAATGAACTAGGTACCTCTCGAAACATAGTCCCAATTTATATTTCGCTCTTTGGTCGTTTTCAAAAACATAAGCCAAGCAATTTCACTGTTGTCTAACGAACGACAAAATCCTAATTGAATTTATGAAAGCGTGACCAAAGAATCGATTATTTTTTACTTTTGTTTGTCGTTGTTTGTTTGAAGTTATACATGTTGTTGGTATTGTTAAGCAATTTTTTTTTTTTTTATTGCAAATAGGGTCATTTTTGGTTGCACTACATACACCCTTTCCCGCCGAAAACATTAATGTTGTTTTAATCTGAATTTTTGCAGCCATGGTGTCAAGTACTGCACGTGGTCACCCACTACTTCATGCTCGCAAGCTACATCTGGATGTTTTGTGAGGGGTTGCACCTGCATATTGCTCTGATAGTGGTAAGTATTAAGTCTGATAGAATATAATAATAATAATATAATATATATAATCGGTTGTATCTGCTAAGAGTGTAGGTACATAAAAATAATATCCATGAACATAGTTGTAGTTAAATATTTTAAGCCCGCTATCTAGAGTGTCTAGCCATTATTTTACATCTTTTTCACTCTGTTTAACTGTATAGTCTATTGTCGTAAATGGCGAACCGTATGTAGGATAGTTAGGCTCGATAGTAAAATATTCAACCCTAATTATTTTAACAACCATCAACAAGACGACTATAATAAAAACACCTACATACTTACATTACCTGCCTACTCGTCCGGGCTAAGAAAAAACATACACAACAACGTTTTTAGTTAGTATAAGTCTGACACTCCCTTCCGCTCAGCCCAAGAGCGGGAGGCGGGAGGGGTTATTTGATGATTTTCCACAGGCCAAAAAAAAAGTCCTCAGTACTTTCAGAAAGATGAGCAAAGTAAGTAAAATGATCTGACAAATGACTCTGTCTATTTCACAATCGACTCTATGTAGTCATCCTGACACCATTACAGCCAGCCCTGCGCCTTTCGCATCCTGTCTGTGTTAGCCATCATTTCAGATTGTACCCCTTCTAACCAAACCTACCCCCTTCTTCTGCATCCTATTCCTATATCACATTTAATTCGTTCGTTGTCTATTTATATTACCTTTGTTACTAGTATATGTACGACTGAATGTAGAAACTGTTTATGGGCCTTTTTATGTTCTGAAAGTTCCCACTAACAGATAGTTCCTCAATCGACAACAAACTAATGACAAAGACGCTAGGTCCAGTTCACCTAACGCAATTACGCTTTTAGAGCATGGAAAGTTCTGTTTAAAATTCAGTACAGTAACGTACTTACTTATGCCAACAAAAGATCAAAGTTTTGGCGTGGAATAGTCACGCGCGTAGTGAAGAATACACGGGGGATCTACAAACACGCGTAATTATAAATCCGTTGTGTGCGGCAGGTCAGACATTTTAGCTCTTAGCTGCCACGGCTTGTTTGAATTATTATTTTAATTTTGAATCGTCGTTTTTGACTTTATTGTAGATATCGATTATCGTGTACATCTTGCTACATCCTTCTCCCATAATATACCATCTCAACATTTAAAAAGATGTAACCAAAGTTTTGAAACAATATTCTGATTTATAAGACGAAGTGTCCATGGAGTTTCTTGCCCATTTTCTCCATTGAGATCTACGCTAGGGAATGGGCAAGTACAGTACTGTCACGGTTATTATGCCTTGTGACTGGGACTGTAGCTTCTTAGTAATTTGTATTTGTTTCGGCTATTTAAATTATATATAATAATATATTAAAAGTGCATGTGACTGGGCTACTGGAAATATATGTTTTGATATTGATTTTATTTATTTAAACTTCATGCACAATAGTGATACGTAGGCGGACTTAATGCCACAAATCATTCTCTACCAGTCCACCTTATGGTTAAATAAGACAAAATTGTGGTAGGGTACAAAATATCTAAAAACCAACATCATCATAAAAAAATGAGTATACTTATAATGATACCTAAAAATTAAATAAACTAATAAATATTATAACAAATACCAAAATAGAAAACGAAAAACTTAACAAAAGGCAATTACTATGACTCCACTTATAATAATTGAGAGCTATTTGGTCTGACTTCACTACGCACTTTCCTTTTAAAAGTGAATTTGCTTTCAGCTTATTTAATGTTAAAGGGTAGCGCGTTCCAGAGTTTTATAGATAAGAGAGCGTAAGAACTTGACAAAAAACAGGTGCGGTGTGAAGGAATTCAGAGAATGAGATTATTGGAAGCTCGAAGACTACGACTATGACAGCTGCCCAACACTTTGAAATAAGTTTTTAAACAATCGGGAGCACGTGGATCGTTCAAAATAGAGAAGAGGATGCAGTGAGATCTGATGGACCTCCTGAGTCGAATAGGCAGCCTTAAGCTGAGAACGAAAGGAAGAAATATGATCGTATTTACGAAGGCCAAAAGCAAAACGAATACAATTGAAGACGTAATTTCTTTTTGTACTCAGTGCTATATTTTAGGCTCACGTCGTTTGTGACTGTGATTACCGCTCCACCAGGAGGCCCTAAACACGAAAGCCAGATTTAAACGTAACGAAATAATATTGACGTATTTCTAAATCAAAATTCAACTTCTTTTTTAATTTCTAGTTTATGCGACAAGTACTATTTGAATTACTCAACTATCCATATATACTAGTCGTTATTGTAATGTATTCAAGATTACTGGTAACTCAACGATTTCCTTGAAGGACGTCATAATAAGATTAAAACGCAACAAATTAAGCCACCAAATGTTCTCACGAAATTCAGTAGTTTTTGAGTCGTATTTCCAGTTTTTAGGGGTCCGTAGCCGAATGGCAAAAAACGGAACCCTTTTAGATTCGTCATGTCCGTCCCTCCGTCTGCCCGTCCGTATGTCACAGCCACTTTATTCGGAAACTATTAAGACTGCACAGTTGAAACTTGGTACGTATATATGTATTCTAAGGGGCATGATCATGCCCCGGAGGCAAATACTCGTGGGATTTCACGTAGTCGAGAGCCGGTGAGTGTAACTTTGGTGACTTTGCTGGTATTACTTACGTAAGAGACTCTTACTCCCTTTAAGCCTACCCAAGAGTACCTAGGGTGGTTGTGTTTTTAGGGCAGTATTTACTTGTCTGGCGTGAGAGGATCGGTACCTCACTGAACACGGAAATTAACCAGCAGAGATATATTAGGACATGCCTGTTGCGGGGTTCTGCTCCCCAGTTAGTAGAAACTAACCAACACAGCAGGTTATAAAGAGGTGTGGTTTTGAAGCAGTGTGATTTATATGTTTGTTGGGTTGATATCCTCTACCTAACTTTAGCCCTCTGGGTTAGAGCAATGTTCAACCTTAGTTTCTAGCGATAGTATTATATGTTAACGATCCTATCTACCCCTGCTTTCCCTGTCCTACTGTTGTGGGGGGTGAAATGCGCACGATTCTGTCTAATACGGGGTTGGACGGGCATGAGATCGCTTAGGATTTTTACGAAATCTTGGGCGTTAGTAAGGGTGCTCACATCGGCAAGAAACTATTGCTATATTGACATTTAGACTTTTACTAAACTAAGATATAATGAAGTTTCATATAATAAGAATTGGTTATTATCTCAGCGCGACATCGTTGCGTGAGCTGTGGAAGAGATCACTAGAGGTAGATTGGCCATTGTAAGTAAGTAGCAAGTAAACCAAAAACGCGGAATCACCCCGCGTACAAGTCTCTAAATAACCTAGTATTTCCAGCCATAAATGTGTCTGTTTTTGAGTCCATGTCGTCAACTGGATTAAAAGGAAGCATTTAACACAAAAATGTGAAAATGGTCAAATTGTTGCTTTGGCAGCGTAGGATCCATCGATTTACACAAATCAACTATTAATACCTCCCGACCTTTACTTCTGCGTCTTTTATTAGGTCCACTCGTTAGTGGACTCGCTCGAGTGTAAGCTTCCTACGCACCAACGTCAATCAGTATGAGACGTTACGATAAATAACTATGTACGAGTATGAAGTTCCTATAATTAGGAACGGTAAAATGGTCCTTTCTAACTTTAACATAACTACCGTAAGTTAACCTGAACGAGCTTATAATAGTCCTTCCGAAAATTTAGCACAGGTACAGTAAAAGCTTGAACTTTGTGAGGAATATCTCATAACACCCGATCTAATTTTATTTCATTTTCATATTGCAGGGTGCAAGAGGGTGCACTGTATACATATAGCAAATACATATAAACTATTAAGATTTTTTTTATTAAGTTACTTAGTGAATAAACACCTACATAAAACGGTAGTTGGCTATCCAAATAATTATGTCCAATATCGGTATAACAAAGGCCAAAGGTTATTTTTTAACCCACAGTTATCCTTGACCGTTGTAAATTCTTTTTTGCGTTGAAACTATGGTTGGATAAAAATTACCCCTGGTTGGCGCAAATGGACCTTATAGAAGATCTAACCAATAGTTATTAAACATCATCATTCTCTTGCCCTTATCCCAATTCATTTGGTGTCGGCGCAGCATGTCTTCTTCTTCCTTACTTCTTTATTACTCGTCATCTCATCGGACACCTCCTTTCTTGCAATATCATTCTTTACACAGTCCAGCTGTCGTCCTTTGGTCTTTTTCTTCTCTTTTAATATATATCCACATCCATATATCTCATCATATATTATCTCAAATCTTTCCTCACGGGACATGGTACGGGCGATAATCGTGTCACAGAAACAAGTTACAGAGGCAACGTTCTACAAGCTGATCTTTTCTAAAACTCAATGAATCACCGGGTACCTAAAGCTTCTTAAAACTGAAACACAAGCTATTCGTCATAGCACGTTATATACAGAGTGGTGCCGACAATACGATAATAAATGAAACCACTAGTAGTTCTAGTTCATAGGAACATTATTAAACTATCAAATAAATCTTAACACCAAAATATGTTTTTAAAAAAAGACAATAAAAACTATGTAGCATAAAACTGTAAACGGAATACATTACAATTTACAAACAAACTATTGGTTTACTAACCTTAGGAATACTTTGCACTGATTAACGTGTGGAAATAAAATATAACAAAGGAATTTGGCAAAGACATTTAGGTAGGTTATTGTCGTATCGTCGGCACCACGACGGTGTTAGGATTTATTTGATAGTTTATAAATGTTCCTTTGAACTAGAACTACCAGTGGTTTCATTTAATGTCGTATTGGCACCACCCCGTATATTATTTCCCTATAAACTCACGGCAGAGTATGTTTACAACTATTTATAAATATGAGTGTTATAAATGGCCGATGGTAATGCAGGTGTTCGTGAAAGATAAGGCGACCATGCGATGGTTCGTGTACATCGGCTGGGGAGGGTCGCTGGTCATCATCATGATTTACGCAACTGTCAGATTCTTCATACCCGGAGCTACAGAGAGGTTTGTGATTTACAACTATTTATTACTATTTTTGAATATATTTGGAACCATAAAAGAGGTGAGTTTAAACGGCTCACTTGCTTCTATTAATAGCTATTACATATTAGTTACTGACCGAAGTAGTGGCTTCAGCTTTGGCTATGCCCAAAAAATCCACCTTTGGCCAACCTTCAGGTCCAGCCATTATGAGTCGATGTTTTGGCCAAAGCCATCTACGATGTGTTGTTATTTTTGTCAAGAAGGAAGTTTCACTAACCACGTTTTTGTATACAGTCAACAAAATCGTTAATCGTTCTCCTACAGGCGTGATGTTACATTATGTTATTATGACAGTATTATTCACTCAACTCAATCAATCTTGAATTAGATATCTTACAGTTTATCGGCTATCGCTCAAGCTTCGGATTCGGCCGAATCTTGTGGCGATAACTGATTTATTGGCTTCGTCATCGACCTTCGGTCGGACACCAATAGCTATACAACGTTGATACTTTGGAACATGCCAGATGAACGCTGTAATCTTAAAAATAAACTGTACAATTTTATTTTAATTTACGTTTTACAGGGCGGTTGTACAATTAACCTTGGTACTAACCACCGTGAAAATCACCCTAGTTAGTGTTATTCGCAAAAACATAATTCTAGATGCAATGATTTAATTATCGCGCGCTTTAAAATGAAACGGCATACGGATAAGTATTCGCTGGGACAAACTTCGAAGTATACGATCTCAGATCTCAAACTAAAAAAGAAAAGTTTGAATCGGATCGCTCTGGTTTTTATGGGTGATCACACAATTCAAAACCTCCTTTCTTTCGTCGTTTACCAAAAAGGTTCACATTAATTTATGCATCTCGGTGCTCTTTGCATTTGTGTATTATACAATACAAACAAAGCAGATGAATATAAAAACAAACAACCTGTGTTTGGGTCAGAGCCGGTGTAATGACGGCCGTAACAGCCGTGGAACTATTCCGTTCATAAACTGAAACTATCAAATGTAATATTCTGCAGGATTGTGGTATGTGAACATGGTCGCTGAAAAAACATAACATTTAGGGATTTTTCCTACTACTACGTTAACGTATTTAGAACTACACCAGATGTGAAGTTTCATTAGGTTTACTCGACCAAAGTATGTTTTTGATCCCAATGAATGTAAAACAAGTCCTATTTTGATTTACCATAACTTATTTACTTCCACTTAATACATAAGCTTATTTCACACAATACGAAGATAATATTATTATTAGGTCCTCTCTATACAAGATGATTTTTTAGTCACCATCCAAATTCTGATAATTATATTAATCTTTGGCGAAAATCATTGAATTCGTGTTTTATCTTTTAGTATCACTCAATACAAAAATATTAAGATATCACATCACAAAGGTTTAACGTTTCACGGAGAGCGGATTATTTTTTACGAGAAAATGATTTATTATGAAAATTTTACGTAATGATTTTTTTTCACTAATGTTGTTAGTAATAATAATTGTTAGTAATACCTAATGCCTAGAAAAAAATTGGACGGTGATTAAAAAATCTTCTTATATATTTAACCATGTTCAATGTTACATAAAATTTTAGGTGCTGGATGGACCACAGCGATGCGTTCTGGATAATCATTGTACCAGTCATAATGTCTTTGATGGCTTCATTCAGTGAGTATCTACAATATTATTTTGTTAATGAATTTACTGTTCATTTATACAAATGACAGATTGTAATTATACAATGGAATCCGTTGAAAATAAACAAAAACTTGTATATAATACAAAAACAGGTACACAGTTCAAATATACATTGTGTAGAATCCATATTTTATATGTGCTAGTGACTTCCGCCAGACGCTTTAAAGCTCGTAAAGTTAGAGCGCCTGTTCAATGAAGACAAGCAACTAGTAGCAACTACTGTTTTTTCGCAAAAAAAAAAAAAAAAAGATTAGAAGATTACCTAAGAGTAATAGCTAATTGGAAGTGTGAATTTAAGTAAAGTTAACCCTATTTTTGTTAACCTTTTCACCTGGTATCTGTGAATTGGTCGTCTAACCAACTTACCAGGTATTCTGGCATTCAATACACGTATAAACACTACTCGAAGCCCCACAATTTGTCCTTTAGAAAATAAGTAATGTCTGGCAGCTCTGGGCACAAATTGTCCAAATTAGCTGTAGGTACAATGCCACCTGCTTCAATATTTTGGGACGCAGTAGAATGTTCTGGTTATAACCGTCTTGCAGCCAACTTTTTATATGTTCGGCAAAACCGGAAGACCGGATATTTATTGAATCTCATCCCTAGTAAATTGGACAAATCATTTATCTTTCCACATTTTATTGGACATGTTGAATAAACTGTTTAAGTTCAATATAAACTAGTATATCTAGCTAGGGCATTGTTGCAATCTTTAACGTTGCAATAGATTAGTACCGATTGACAAAGCACGACAACAAATGTAATAAGAAATAACTGTTCGTTTCCAATATATTGTAGACCAAGCAGAAACATTTGTTTGCATGAACGCATCACAATTTTCTTTTTTTTGTATTATCTCAACAATTCTTACTTCGGTTCTGTTTTTGCAACAGTATTTTTCAAGCCTAAATAAAATAACGGGCTCTAAGAATACTTTCTCGTGATCTCAAATTCTCAAATACCTTACACTGTAACACTGTAACTAGAAGGTTGGAGATAATCAATAGACAAAGAAGGAAAAATAGAAATAAAAAAATAAACCGTCTTCTAAAACATACCGCTAGGGTCGCCTTTTCCTTACAACAAGGTGTAGAGGTGGTAACCCCAGCGTCATCTGTAGAGCAGCAGTTGATCATGTTCTCATGCTGCCGGTAATGGCTCGCAGGCGAATCTCGGTAGTTTCTCGAGATACTTCTGCACTGTCCTTAGTTTGGTCCCGGGTCACCAAACTAATGGGCCGTTTGTCGCATCGCGCATTCCGATAAATGGTTCATATGAAAACAATATCTAGACCGAACCCACTCGTTATTTTCTTTTCTTGTAGTCTCAGATTAGTACAAAAGCTTTATTGCTTGCCTCTGAATTCGTATAATGAATACAGGCCTAAATAAAAATGCCATGGCGCAAACAAACTCATTTACTCTGGGAATCATCGCGTAAGCCATTACGCTGCCTTAAAATGGCCCCGTTTTTCTTAATATCAATTAATGTGCACCAATTTACTCGGAAAGCCTTGAACCACGGGGGCGTGTGTATATTGTGTTTACTTTCTCTACTTGACGATGTATATATCTTACGATTAGATAGCTAGTATCTAAGGCAATCCCCGAATGGTTAGGCCCTTCCAGGATTAAAAGTGATGTTTTAACTACCTAATATTTTCATTTTACCCCAGTTATGTTTTAAATCTTATGTAATAGGGTACCGATTCCGTGAGTGCTACTGAAATATTACTCATGGAAAACACTAATAATATAATTATTGACCGACGCGCGACGACGAATCTGATGACCTCATGCTCACCAGTATACGCTTGACTAGATTAACCAATACCTCGTTCTTATTTAGGGTTCCATAGCCTAATGGCAAAAAACGGAACCCTTATAGATTCGTCATGACTGTCTGTCAGTCCGCTAGGCTGTGACATATCACAGCCTCTTCATTCGGAAACTACATACTAAAATAATATAGGGTCTGTTGGAATTGTCGTCTGATTTTTTCGTTATTTGCAATAGCGCGGGTATTTCTTACCAGTGTTTTCTCTTTGTCCACAACTATGCTTAGGTCTAATAGTCAGGGCAAATTACAATTGGGTTCTCCGTAGCTGCCCCGAGTTTAGAGGTTGGCGGTATGCTACCACCGTGTCTCGAAAAATCCCGCGCCTGATCTCTCTCTGGGCGTGTCGTATTGCCGTGGGACTCTGAGAGTAAACGACCAGAGAGTGCTCCTGTGCCTGTGCACACACTTGTGCACTATTTTATTTCCCGCTCCGATGACTGATCTTCGTTGAGATTGGCCGCCGCCTTGACCAATAACGGTCAGGAGGGCTATTATTTCTACCATTCAATTAAATGTTTTGTGTGCGTTTCATTGAACACTACCGTACACTGTGATTTTTTGACGGCATTGTCGTGGGTCGAATTAGTAAGCATAAGTACAACAAAGAAAACACTAACTGAAACTGGCTTCTGTATGTTGCGTAGCTGAAACCTACAAATTACAATCAACGCACAGGGAAACGTGACCGAGTAAAAGCCAGTAACCTTACACTCGACTGACCCTTTCGACCTTTTTATCTGTTAACCGGGCAGGTAATAAATTAATAAATATTTACTTTTCGCGCTCAGTATTCTATGATTTTTGTTGTTATTTTAGGGTTATTTTGAGTACTAACATCTCCCAATCCTAGCCTACTTGAGAATGTATTTCTCAAGTAGGCTAGAATTTAACAATACCCTATTCGCTAGTTATAGTGAAATCGTCATGTTTATCATTCAAAAATCGAAGACATGGACATGACATCCCCCAAAGCCACGTCGTGGATAGCGACCTGTTGCCTTTCTTAGAAAAAAGACCTACGTATTATTCTCAACACCGAATACGATAGCTATGTCTTTGCTCCCGGCTGTCATTTGTAAATCTTTGATAATCGCTAGAAGTACTTAAAACCCGAAAGTATGACAACCAGTCTTACTGAGGGGTATCGTATTGTATGTATTACCCAGTAAGTTGGGAGTCTGGGTATGCAGCCGCTCTGTGTAAAATACTGGTATTCCACTTAACCCTAACATACTTGTTGGATAAAGGTTAGGCAGATGTTATGGTGTTACTACTATGATTTTTTTCACACGCCCAAACACAACCTATACAGGTGGTTTAGGTAGCCAGACTTGAGTCTAACAAAAATTTGCACGTTAAAGCTTAATATTTCACAAACGAATCCCTTAATGGAAAAATTGTTTGAGCAAACTCACAATATTTTTTAAAGACCTATCCAAGGACATCACACACAATGGACCTCGCGAGAAAAAAATCATCCCCACTTTAATGTGTACTGGAGAAACCCTAAACAAAAAAAAAAAAACAATATTTTATTTTAGCACTTTGTCCGGCGTAACCAATTTGTATATTCATGCTAAATTACAGCTCTCTAGTACTAAGAATATATAAGATATAGTGCGGACGGACGAACGGACAGACAGACGGATATGGCGAAACTATAAGGGCGCCATGTTGATTACGGAACCCTAAAAATGGTCTATACTGCCAAATCCTGCGTGGCGGGTGCTTTAAATCAATTTAGTAGGAATGCACGATTCGACACTATTTCGTTAGTAGTTCTACCACTGCCACTACATGTGCGCAATGTGATCAACGCAGACGGTATACCGTTTCTTTCCTTTGTGTTACCTACGTACTATCTCTTTAACGTCTATAACAGACCCGCAGCCACAGCAGCCGAGACGGCATACCTAAGGGCCTAAAACATACATCAAGCAACACAAGAATCGTAGAAATCATTATTAAGTTTAGATAATCGCAATCTTTGTCTAGATAAGGGACAGGTAATTTATTGCCTACATGCTTTTAATATTTAATTAGAGATCTAGAGGGTCTATCAGTAAATTACACGAGTACACGAATTAACATTGAAGTAGGTATTGAATCCTTGTAGAGTAACCAAGATAAAGAAATGTTGCTTAGCACGCAGATATCAGTGTTAGCCTTGTGGTGTGACTGTCGGACAACCAAGTCATGTGCCACGAGTTAGAATCCAAGATACACTCCTCTCCGCCGCGGGAGGCACTCCGGGCGTCGGGGGCCACGTGATGGCTTCCGGCCACCAGACGCGGGCCTGTAGACGGTGAGTGATGGGCTAGCTCACCGTCCATCCGTGTTATGACGACGACAGGCCGTATCGACGGCGCGTTCATGTTCCACGCGCAAGGGCCGTCGCCCGTCGGGGCTGCGGGTTGTTCGCAAGAGATACCGCGACCTCGACATAAAGGGCTAAGAAGGAACATGGGTGGTTTTTAGTCAGTAGAAGTCTGACACTCCCTTTCGCTTTGCCCAAGAGCGGGAGGGGTTATTTGATGATTTTCCACCCGCCAAAAAAAAAAATATAATTACGCTCCTCTGATTTTTCGGATTCATGTGCGTATGTGTATAATCATCACTTGCTTCGGTGAAGGAAAACATCAACTGAGCGATATTTCCCGTGGACATGTAAAGCCAAGTGAAAGGCCCATGGGTGGCATAAATACTTTGACACCAGGGTATGAACTAACCACCAGATAAAGAAATAAGAAGCACGCAGATAGGTTCTTTGGCATTTTTTTTATATTTTCTTTCTTTTTCTTTCTTTCTTTTTCTTTCTTTCTTTTTCTTTCTTTCTTTTTCTTTCTTTCTTTCATTTTCTTTCTTTCTTTCTTTTCTTTTCTTTCTGTTCTTTTCGTTATTTTTGCGCATAAC
The DNA here is from genome assembly GCA_949774965.1 of Diarsia brunnea. Taxonomy (NCBI): domain Eukaryota; kingdom Metazoa; phylum Arthropoda; class Insecta; order Lepidoptera; family Noctuidae; genus Diarsia; species Diarsia brunnea. Next base: position 16,984,462 of record OX458996.1, read on the forward strand.
TCTTGAAGTAGGTACAAGTGTAAGTTAGAGAAGGCTTGTCCAGGAAAATTAAGATTTAATATAATATTACCGTTAAATACGTACCGAAAAGTCTTAACTGTGATATAAATCGCGCCAACCTTCCGCATCGATCCAATTTGCGGAAACAAAAAAGTTCCAAGTAGTCACGTGGCAATTTTAAATTAGGTGGACTGCTGACCTAAAAGAAGCATGGACAAACAGCACTATTTACAATGAAGAAAAACAATTAAAAATATATCAATTAGCAAACTGGGTGGGGGGACATCGATGCACGTAACCAATTAGGTAGGTACCACAAGAAAACTTCTCTTCGGATTTTTTTAAACTACAGATTTCTACAAAAGTTCAGGGGTGGAATGTATGAAACAAAAGTTTTGGTAGACGATGATGTACTTAAGGATTTGAATCCGGCTGAATCCAGCTGACTTTTCGTCGAATCAAATAAACAAGATAATTTGGCCTTAACGTTCCAAAATTAACTGCTAATGAGTTATTCGAGAAAATGTAGATAGATGATGTACTTTTTTTTTTTTTTTTTTTTTTATTTCAGAAAAAGAGCTTTGTCGCACATGCGATTATGCCGCCCTGGTTGGTTTTACAATTTTTAACAAATAGTACTAAAACTAATTACAATCTATTATTTAACTAAATCTTAGCATAGCTAGTCTGTAAAGTGCTCTGGCTGCGTCAGACAGTGGCGCAGCCAGAACACTGTTGCAGTAACCTATTTCCCTAAGTCTATAATCTAATCTAAATCTAAATTCTTCGTTGCGGACACACTCAGTCAATATGTGATGAACATCATCAACGGAATTATTACAAAAATCACACTTATCTGTTATTGATTTTGCCATAAGGAATAAGAACTTATTACACGGTATGTGTCCGGAACGAAGTCTTAAGGCAATAACAGTGTCACGTCTATTCAACAACTGGTTATCTATCCACGGTGAGTTCAAGGGATGCGGCTGGATCGTTTTGTACCAGATTCCTTTATCTCGAGATCTTTTATTAAAATATTCAATGATGATGATTATATTAAATGATGTACTGAATTTCATAAGTACATTCGTTATTACGTTTTTTTTTCCACCCTGTATAGAGTCTTTGGTCAACTGGACCCGGTCACTACTAGACCCGCGAGTCCAGTTGACCACATCGTTTACTTTTTTAAACTTAACTTTAATATACCGACTGGTATTAAGCTACACCCCGTAAGGCTGGAAGCCGACCCTGACATAGTTGGTTTGATATAATAACACAGCTCTTCTTCATTTTGGATATTCTAAATATTTTCTTGATGAAATCAATGGTGTGTTCTTGCAGTATTCCTGGTGAACGTTGTGCGAGTACTCATAACGAAGCTGCACTCAGCGGCAACACGACGCGCTTCTGTGGCGGCTAGGAAGGCCGCACGAGCCGCACTCATACTGGTAAGTTCATAAGTATGCGAAGTCTATCATAGACTGCGCAAATTCTCTAGCACCCCGGCTAAAACTAATCAAAGAATCAGAAGAACGTTATGGTTTTGTTCAGTCAGAATCAGGCAGACGCCTTCGCAAACCCCAGGGTTGAAAGCATTCATGAGAATTTCTGCAAACAAAAATGCACCATAACCTCTCTTAATGCAGTAGGTACTGTTTTAATCTTACTTCAGAGTTAGAAAAAGATGACGCGAGTCGAGTCATCTCTTGTCCCGTCGTGTGAGCCATTAAAGTAATACTGCTATAGGAGGCGGTATGGCCCTGTATTCTCCGATAGATACTGTATTCTAATAAGAATGGGGTTATGCGGCTACGTTTTGGTTATGTGTATACCTCATAATCAAAAATTTCAGCGTAACCGTTTTTCGCGCAACAACAAGGCATTTACTGCAGCCGTTTTCCACGCCGCACAATAAAGTTTAGGAAAAACTCCATAATTGAAAGTGTGAGTACGGAAACAATTCTTTAACGAAACATCTTGCAAACCCCTGCAAATCTGATGTTATTGTTATAGGCCAACGGATAAAAGGAAAACAATCATTGTTCCGCTTGATTACACAGAGACAGCTTTCACTGTTCTTTGTTTTCCTCACTGAAGTTAAGATTTATAGGAAATTTTATATAAACTCCTAAAAAATATGTATACGGTCGAATTGAAAAAACCTCCTCCTTTTTTGAAGACGGTTAAAAAAGGGAAAATGTTCGATACTAATAAAATTAGTGAATTGTTTAAAATATTACAAAAACAACGAAATGGCTATTATACTGTTCTAATAGAGTTCAGGCCAAAAACTATAAACTTAGCACGTTATCTACATGGATCCGCCTAAGTACTCCTTCCCGACCTGCGGTAACTATAAGTAATGCTTACATAAATATCTGCTTACTAGCTGACCCACGCAACTTCGTCTGCATCACATAATATAGCTTTTAGCCTTTCTCGATAAACCGACTATTCAACATATTAACTTGAATTAAATCGTACTCGTAGTAAACAAAAAATTTTACCTTTCCTCTTTATAATACCTATTAGTTTAGATTTTCTTCGATTATATTATTAAAGTGACAATTACTATAGGTATCTCTTACTGTTAAACATCCAGTAATCCATTGTACTTGTAAACATTATGGTGCAGTAAATATTTTGAATTTGAATTTCTCCGCAGCCTCCGGAGACCAGAATCCCCACTTACCTACCGCACCGGACCGAATGACTGCCGCGCGCGTAATTATTTCGTCGTGCGGATATTTTGATATTGCGATATCTTCTAAGAAAATTGTTTAAACTGTATAGAGTAAAGGGCCCAAATATTCTATATTAAATTTCCGTGCTAACAAACATATTTATTTAGATATAGATTAATATCATATGGGTTAAATAAGCATCGCAAAATATCATTCTTTTTAATCTAACATTTTAATAGTAAAAAATGGTTACAGTGAGTCAATCTTAAAAGATATATATATGCTGTCGCGGACTTTTTTTTAGAACATTTAAAGAAGAACAATTCTTTTATACATGATATTTTCCTAACTTAAACCGTTTTCGCAGCGCACGCAACGGAAGCTCTCAAAAAGGAATACCTTTTCCCGTTTTTGCAACATTTTTCAATTATGCTCCGCTCCTATTGGACTTAGCGTGATGTTATATAGCCTAAAGCCTTCCTCGATAAATGGACTATCCAACACTAAAAGAGTTTTTCAATTCCAACCAGTAGTTCCAGAGTTTACCGCGTTCAAACAAACAAACAAACAAACTCTTCAGCTTTATAATATTAGTATAGATGTAAGTAATAATGCTAAGAAATGAGCATAAATGGTTGCACCACCTTATAATATTACTAATATGGCTTCTCAACTAATGTTATTAATCTTTTTATTCCAATTTATGCTTTGTGTTATACACTCAAAACTTATAAGGAAAATTAAATATTTTTTCCTTTAAACATTTAGGTTTATACAATGAGTGTACAAAACAAAGCTTTCTACCCTGTGTGAGAGAGAGGGGGAAATTCCCATTTGTAATTCATGAGGAACCTCTATATTGCGCAGTCTTCGTTTAACTAAGAAGGCAGATATTCGTATTTTTAGGGTTCCATACCTCAAAAGGAAAATATGGAATCCTTATAAGACCACCTTTTTGTCCTTCTGTCTGTCAAGACCTTTGATCTCATTTATAGGGTACTTTCCGTTGACCTAGAACTATGAAAGATAAGTAATAATAATACTACAAGCTGACATCGTTGAGGAGCAGTCTCTTGATGCTCTTTCATAGTATATTTAACAGTTTTTAATTAATGTATACAGTTAGTTGAGAGCAGTGGTGGCCCAGTGGTTGTGGCCCTGACTTACGAACACTAAGTCGTGGGTTCGAACTCAGGCAGGCGCATTACTTTGTGTAATTTATTTCATCACCACTGCCCTCAAAAACGGTGAAGGAAAACATCGTGAGCATATGTCTCAGAACCAAAAAATTCGAAGATATGTGACATCTACCAACCCACGCTGGGCTCGCGTGGTGGATTATAGCCCATCTCTCTCCTAGAGAGCTTGAGTCCCTGCAGTGGGAACATTATAGGCTGATGATGATTTAGTTAGTTTACTCTATTAAATAAAGTGTTCTTATTACAACAAGTAGGTACAGAGAAAAGTCTGAAAACTATACTTTTCTGAAAAGAAATAAAGAAAGAAGAAATTACTACGGAGCCCGCGATGGGCGAGTCCGACTCGCACTTGTCCAGTATTTTTTTTGTAAGTGACTATTTCTGCTATATTAAGAGCAATCGCTAGTCGTGCGTTTTGCTATTGTACCTTACGAGGGACAATAGTAAAACGCACGACTAGCGTTCTCTTATTGTGAAAATTGGAGAGATACTTCTCTCCAATATTCACAATAAGGGGACGCTTTGCGAACGTTTTTCCAAATTATTCTTTGTACTTTGCGTAAAGAGAGAATCATTGCTACTGCGAACGAAACTTTCTTAAGCGCTACTATACCTGCGAGTTATGAATTCGTGATTTTACTTTAACTTTTAAACTATATTTCAGATAAGAAAACGGTAATATAGTACCATTACGGGTTAACTGGCACTCGTTAGGATAAGGTCTTTCTTGAGTTCATGTTTGCTTGTAACTAAGCTTAGAAACGTAAGAAGAACAGTGTATTTGGTATAAGGCCAATTAACTTGCATTTTATTTAAGATTACACAAATACATTAAGACTGATGTCTAACTAATGCTAAACGCTATAAGAAACGAAATTGCGATCAATATTGTCAATGTACTCGAACTGTAAATATTGCTGCGTTTATACCAAATAGCTTGTTTGACCGTACCATTACCGTTCAGTCAAGATCTTAAGCGACTGCTGAGAAATTGCTAAGGAGAATGCCACGGTGATGCTCAGGTAAGAAACACAAGTGACTGACGCGTGTTGCTTGATGCCTTTTTTATTTTTGGGTGTTGGGAAATCATCAAATAACCCCTCCCGCTCTTGGGCAGAGCGAAAGGGAGTGTCAGACTTCTACTGACTAAAAACCACCCATGTTCCTTCTTAGCCCTTTATGTCGAGGCCGCGGTATCTCTTGCAAACAACCCGCAGCCCCGACGGGGTTGCTTGATGCTTGAGGTCGTAAAGGGGTATCTTAATCGTCTTAACTGTCATCTGCCTAGCCTTTCCTTTGGGGTCGGTTTCCAGTCTACCTGGATGCAGCTGAATACCAGTATTTTTTGTGTAGCGACTGCCTACCGGTCCTTCATACCCCAGTTGGTACTGGATAAAACGATGCCCTTTCGATAAGACTGGTTGTCAGACTTTCAGACCACTGACCACCTGTGGCGACTGCCTACGATCTATATATGGTAGCTGGGGCACGGAGAAAACTCGGTTTTTGGTGGGTGGTCACCCATCAATGAACCAACCAGCAAGTACCAACTAGGCAAGCACGGCTTAATAAAATTATACGAGTAGCTCCGAGTAGTATTTATTATTAAGCCACAAGCTTGTCTTATTTGTTCGAACATATTATTGTCTTACTGCCGTACTCAGAGATATTTAGATAATGATTACTCAAACCGTCACTTAGTAACGATTTTGCCAGTTTAGTGAATGTTTTGTATGTCAAACCTTTACTAAGTGATGGCTTAAGTAATCATTAAACGTCTCTGAGTGCGGCAGTTAGCCTCTAAGGTTTGGCCAAAATAAGCGCGACGTAGTAGCGACTACCTGCCGTTTGCCAACCCATCTATCTATAACCCATTATAATTGAAGTTTCCGTGACAGACTTTCCAGGTATCTAGAAGGGTTCTTGAGAACCTGTCATAATCAAACTCATGACAAGTGATTTGATTGGCTGTTGTTATTATAGTCAGCTTTCAGAAACTTGAAGGACCAATGTCTACATAGTCACATACTTATCCGGGTTGACATGTTAATATTCGATGCGTTAGTAATATTACTATTAGCCTCGGCGTTTACTCTTTCAATAAGGTAATTTGCACATCTCTTGGAGTTAGCATTTCATTACACATACCCTAGATCAGCCTACTAAAAAAACATGACGGAGGCATTGATATAAAAACTAAAGATACGGTCGTCCGAACATTTGCTCGACGCGTTCGCCATACAGAGAATCGGTGTAGTCTGCTCGTTAACGTAACCTTGTATAAGCGGCGTGGTATTTTCGAGGTATAAAGAACATAAATAAAGCTTTTAATAAAATTTACGACCGCACCCGAAGAGAGCCGATCGTGGACTAGTTCACTTCGGCTTAGGAAAGACCGTTTTAGGACCAAGTTCGAGGCGTCATTGTAACATGCGGTCCGCCCAGTCCTTATGCAGTAATATAAAAGTCAATGGACGGAGGCCATTACCATGGTGTTGGGTTAGGAGCCGTAGTTTCCCGACTTCAGCCAACCGATTTCATTAAATTTTGAGAAGTTGCATGGTTGGTTACAACTTGAAAGATAGGAATTACATAGATTGGAAGACGACATTTTATCTGTATTTAATATTTTTCTTTCGTTTGCTCACAGGTACCTCTGTTCGGACTGCACTTTGTCTTGCTCCCATTAAGACCTCTGCCTGATTCACCCTGGGAAAAACCTTATCAGATTATGTCAGCAATTCTTACTAGCTTACAGGTGAGTTTATTTTTACATTTGAAGAGCAACGAACTCGGAACCGTCATTGCCAAATAAGTTGTACACTGTATAGCGCTATTTATTTGCAAGAACGCAGAAAGTTGTAGAACGCAACTTAAATAATAGTTTTTTCTGAAACCATTACTATTCTGTCAAACAAGTTATACAGGGCTATTTTCACAACGTAAAACTAACAATAGTTTCTGTGCTAAATATAGAATCAATTTCAGTAGTTTTCGATGATCGTAGTCGATGGGATTATAGCACTAGTGTATTTAGTAAAATATATAAATAAAGAATAAATAATGAAATTTTTAAAAATATAATTCATTCCTCATTAATTCTTCATTGATAAATATTTTTTGTTTGTTTTGCTTATATATTTGCGTAGATTCTTTCAAATCCAATACGGAACAACTTTTCGTAGTGTCTACCGAAGATAATGGTGCACCACCACCAGCTCTTATATTAATAGTATAGTACTAGTAGTAGTGTAGTGTGTGTAGTGTGTGTGTGTAGTGTAGTGTGTGTAGTGTGTGTGTGTAGTGTAGTGTGTGTGTGTGGTGTGTGTGTGTGTGTGTGTGTGTGTGTGTGTGAGTGTGTGTGTGTGTGTGTGTATGTGTAGTAGTGTAGTAGTTAGTATTAGGTACTTTTATATTAGTTCAGAGAGGAAAAGTGATAGAACTAAGCAGGACGTCTAGCACCATCTCTCCCACAATACTGCTATTCGACGTCATGGTAGACATATCATGTCCAGGATAATGAAATATGTACTGTTTTTGTCTAGGGTCTTTGCGTGGCGATACTATTCTGCTTCACCAATCACGACGTGCTGGTCGCCATCAAGACATACCTATCACGATTACGGGCAAATAACGAGGGCATTCCTATGACTGGTAACACATACCCTTTGACTGGGTCGGTTTTGCTTACTTATCTCATTAGCTGTAAGATAACTTTAACTATTATTAAGTCCCTAGCGGTGCTCGAACTCAGCGTCGTTTGGAACAATAGGTAACGCTAATTCTCATCAAAATTCACTTTGACTAAGTTGCATACCTAAACTCACCAATTAGAATTATTTGCATTCGATAACAGCTTGTTATGTAGCTTGACTAATTACAATTAACGCTGAGCTCGTTCAGATATTATTCGCAATTAGTAGCAGACTTAAAGTTGGACGAGTTTAACTGCGGTACTCAGAGATATTTAATGATTCCTTAAGCCGTCACTTAATAAAGGTTTGACATACTTTTGTATGACATAACTGTCAAAACCTTTACTAAGTGATAGCATAAGTAATCATTAAAGCTCTCTGAGTGCGGCAGTTAGTCTTGTAAACACGAATGACGCCTGAAAATCGCCAATGAATAAATCCGCAAAAATGGATCTTATGGGGTCAACAATGTTGTTTGTGGCATTAACCTACTTAGGTACCGATTACCGATAATAAATAAGCAGTTGACCTTTTTATCATCGGTAATTATGTAATTTGCATCAATGGTTAAGTATTTTAGATCGCAAATACCTAGCTACTAATTGTGATTTTATCTGGCTATAGTATCCGTTTTAACATACATATTAATTTCTCATAAATACGTTTTACTTAGAAAAAATACTTTGAAATTCAAAGGAATCTTTTCAGCATAACATATTTAAATACCTACAATACAGCTTGGTCGCAGAAAGTACCGTACTTTTCATATAAGTAATTTCACAGAACCGAAAATAATTTAATATTTATTTCAGGCGTAAACATTCACAAGTATGGCTCTCATCACTCAATAAGTGTATCAAGGAAAATATATCCTTACACTGTATAACTATAACGTATATTTTACATTTTTCAGGGGTAACCGGGGCTGAAAGCTTAGTGAACACAAGAGACAACGTCGTATGACCTTACCAGTACTTTTAGGCCATAAGATACTTCGTTTTAAGTGATATGTTAATATGCTTAAAGGAAATATATACTCAAAAATGTAACTCGAAAACTGTAAAATATAATAAAACAATACGAACATCTCATTCCTCTTTCAATGTCGAACCTTAAATCTTCATTTTCCTGTAATTCCCTAAGGGTTAGGCAGAGGTGTGCTTATAATAGAACACCCCCATTTCGCCAGTTGTGTTTAAATCCCATGTTATAATAGAGGGCGAGCCTATTCCCATCATCCTGGCATAAATGCAAACTCAGGCTGTTACTCAGAAATTCCTGATGAAAAAGCCCAACTGCACAACCTGAAGGCTGCTCTCTCGAAAAAGCGTAAAATCAGCGTGCAGATGAAGCAGCTTTTCACCGGCACTTACAGAGAAATTCCATCTGAGAAAAATTGTTAGTAATCTACATGATATGATATGTAATTTGGTTTAGCCATAATTTTTCCGTGGGTCATCATCTGCCTAGCCTTTTCCCAGCTATGTTGGGGTTGGCTTCCAGTCTAACCGGATGCAGCTGAATACCAGTATTTTACATGGAGCGACTGCCTATCTGACCTCCACAACCCAGTTATACCTACTAGGTAATACGATACTCTTTGGTAAGACTGGATGTCAGAATTTCAGGTCATTGACTACCTGTAACGACTGCCAAAGATCTATATATGGCAGCCGGGACCAACAGCTTAACGTGCTTTCCGAGGCACGGAGGAAACTCAGTATGTTGGGCGGTCACTCATCCACAGACCTACCTAGGCAAGCACAGCTTTACCTAAAGATCGGCCCGAGTGGCAGTTCTTATTAAGCCACGAGCTCCTCATTTTTCCGTGGGTATCACATAATAGGAAAAAAAAATCACAAAATCACCTCCAAATCGTTGAGTTGAACCTTTTTACTCCTTCATTTTTTATCAAAACAATATAAAAAAATCATCTAGTACTGCTTTGCAATACAAAGGAAAATAATTTGGTTTTGTTACTTTTTAAAAACATGTATTATTTTAATTATAATAAATGACAAATGCGTCCGTTTAAAGTCCGTGTCTACGACCGAGAGAGGTAGTTAGCTCCGCCCAAATGCACAAGGTCATTGGCGTAAATACAAGCCTTAACCGAATCCACGACTAGCTGTGCATGAGGCACAGCTGTCGTATTTGTGACCATAATACCAACGCGGCCATCCTTAATTAATAAAAAAATAAATTACCAAAACGTCGTAAAGGTGTATGAAGGAATTTTCCTTGGGGTAACAACTGCATAAATTAACCTTCTAAGTCGGGTAAAAAACAAAGTCACAAAAAGAAAATGCCTTATTAAATCTACCAATTCTATTTGTAACAAAATACAGTTTCTCACACTCGCGCCGAGACCATTTAAATAACAATTAACAACTTAAATATTATTCTTATATATTAAATACAAGTTACAAGCTTATTTGAGGGGTATAGAAACCAAGGTGACAATCTCCACTTTTGTGAGTTTGTAGAAAAATAACAAAAACCTGTATCTCTAAAGAAACACATATTTTCGTAGTGTTTGTTTTTCTATTCAATAGGATGGAGTTGGAAGAAAACATACAGCAAGTTTGACACAAATATTGTTAGTTTGGAGATTGGTGATCAAGTGGACATTGCTTGTAATAATCATAAATATGGATATAGTATTGTTTGATTTGCGTTGAAATGAATATTGCTGATTGTGTTTGAATTAGAGACATTTAATTAAAGTAATTATTAACAAAACATTTATTTTTATCTTTAGTAGGAACCATAATATAACATTTTGATTATAATTACTTGAAATTATAATAACCAAATGGTTTGATACCAAATACTGGTATTCAGCTGCATCCGGTAAGACTGGAAGCCGACCCCAACATAGTTGGGAAAAGGCTAGGCAGATGATGAAATGGTTTGATATTGAGCAGCAGTGGCCCGGTGGAGCGGCTCCGACTGAGCAGCGGTGGCCTAGTGGTGGCGGCCCGACTTACGAACAGCAAGTTGTGGGTACGAACCCAAGCAGGCGCATTATATTGGTAATTTATATCATCATCGCTGCTCTCACAACAGTGAAAAAAAAATCGTAAGGAAACCAGCATGTCTTCGAACCAAAAAATTCGAAGACGTGTGACATCTTCCAACCTGCACTGGGTCAGCATGGTGGATTATAGCCCATCCCTCTTCTAGAGAGGAAGCTTGAGTCCCAGTAGTGGGAAAAATTATTATTATTCTTAAAATTATTATAATCTTATAGGTAGTTACCAAGTTTCAGTAACAAAGCAGTATTCGTATTTTTTTTCTTGAAGAAGCGCTTTAACTCTATTTTAATATTAATTATGCATTTAAATAAACTTTTTCATACTCTTGTTCGTTTATATTTTGAAATTGTCAGAACAAAAGTGTCTCCAATGGTTGTCATTTTCAAATAGATTTCTAAACGATATGATGGACAATATGGACATGTTTGATAGTGACATTTTGATCGATCACACAAAAGTGGAGATTTGTCACTTTGGTTTCTTTCTATACCCCTCATTTAATATAATTTACTTAATTACTAATAAAAACTTTATTGGCTTAGTAAAAAATGTTATTAGTAGGCGTGTACGTCCAATCAGTCGCAAAAATAGAGTGTTACAATATTTTATACGAGGTAGGAATCGATTGAAATGAATAACTTACTCTAAAAATGCAAAAAGACACGGAATATTTCGTAAAAGTAATATTGTTAACTAAGAAATGGTTAGCTGTCGATCCAAAACACAACGTAGGTAAATATCACATTATGACAAGAAGGAAAAACTGACTGGTTCAACGGAGAAGGAGCACTATTCATTACATTACATTACATAACATTACATCACGCCTGTAATCCCCGAAGAGTTAGGCTGAGACGTACCTACTAGTAAATCCATATTTTGCTAGTTATGTTTAAGTTCCATGTAATTAAAGCCTATTGCCATCAACCGGGCACAAAACTGGGCGGCCGTGGCTGCTACTGTGATATTCCTAATGGAAAAACTTAATAACACTTTGCTCGACCTGGGAATCGAACCCAGGGTATAATCAGCAGTCGCGGCTGCACTATTAATTTAAAAAAACTTTTATTGTAAGCCCCCAGGTAGTGGTATTAAACAGCATTAATTATAATAAAATAAATTATAAATATTTTAAATAAATAAATTATAACCTGTTTTTCTAAAGAAACTCCGTACGCAATGGCAGCTTATTATTTATTATTGAAACAATTATTATTCCCAGCCACCCCAAACATCACACATGACAGTTTTTATTTTACTTTATAATTCAAGAATTTTTTCCACATTGTCATTCCTTAAAAGCTGTATTATGTGATCAGTGTATCCTCTAGCTTCTTGAACCGGTCACCCTATACATAACATGCCCAATACCAAAATCAAAATCGGCAACGTATAATCAGATCCTGGCTCACCTTTTTCATCCTTAAAGTACCTACTTACTCGCTTGGTCTTATCTATAACAAGTTTATAACTATTGCTTCATGGCTTTGCTCATTTGGCCCACAGCAAGCAACATTCTGCTTTGTTTCATTTAAGACAAAATTCACTTTACCACTTTCACTTTATTCTGAATGTCTCGCGCATTAAACGCGGTGGGAAAGTGTTTAACCCCACCGTTTTAATCATTCACGATAGGGAATATATCGACCAAATCAATATTATGTATTCTTAGAAGACAAGGAAATTATTCAAATTCTATTACCATCTTGGCAGGTTTTAGCTATACTCCTTTAATAACTTAGTTCACATTGTGTGGTTGTAGTCTGTCATCAAGTAAAGTGATCCTTCTGAGCATATCCTAAGCCAAAGAGAATTAATAATTTCTTCTGATGATTAACTCTGTTATCTTAATCCAATGAAACTGCGGACAAATTACTCAGCATGTTTCGATACCCCTGCCTAAAATTATACCCATTTCGACGAGGATCGCAAATGTGATGAAGATTGCGTAAAGTACTAGGAGAATGGCACCGAGGCTTCTTCGGAGAGTGTATTTGCCGAGGAACAAGGTGATCCACAAGCAGGCGACAGCTACGAGCAGCGAGCCCACCACGAAATCGATGCCAGCAGAGTTGATGAGCACGGCTGTCTCGTCCAAACCCTGGCCCACGTTCGTCAATGTCTTGATCAACCACGGCAATCCCAACGCAAATAATATCGCCAAAGAATTTGCTCCCAAAGCATTTGAAACTCCGATACCTCCTTCACCTGTAACAAACAAGGAAGACGAATAAATACATGGAACTTTATCCGGTTAATCAGCAAAACGCTTATAGACATATTATTATGTCTTTACATATCAAGAATTAAGGTAGAGATAAACTTTAAGATATTAATCTATAATTATACTATTTTTATTTAAATCCTGTTATCAATAATGGTAGATAAGAAAGTAATTCGCATTGGTTCGCTTGACGCAAAATGATATATAGGTATGTAAAATATACACAGATCACGTGTATCCATTTTATATAGAAATCGCTATATAGCGGATAATACAGAAGTTTTCTGCTTAAAGACGACTAGATTTTACTCCAAATAAACGTAGAATAAATTTGAAAGTAAGGGGTTTCCCTTCCTTTCATTTAATGTCTACATTAATTGTTATCAGTCTATATTAAAATTATTTGTAACCACGAAGTCAATTTTACGTAGGAAATTATGCTGGATATTCTAAAAACCGTATCTACTCTTCTTACAAAGGAACTCTGAAGGTTAAAATGTCTTCTTACTACTTTTGCCTAATTATAAGGATGACATTACTTTATTACTACTCCATTTATATTATCTTTCAAAATCTTCCTTAACTAGAAACTTATCTATAAGTTAGATGATCCAAACTAACTAGGTACACAAATTATTACCAAAATCAAAACTAAAGCATTTATTTCAAGTAGACCAGTTACGGGCACTTTTGAACTGACGAAACAAATGCAATAATTAAATGTAGCTACAGTCCCAGTCACAAGGCATAAAAACTGCGAAAGTACTCAGTTCTTTTGCAGTTTTTATGATTGACCCAAAACACGACCTTATAACGAATAAAAGTTTTTGTTTTCAGATTGCTACAGTTACCCATTCCAAAGAGTAGAGCGCACATTCTTACGAGACCTATTATCTGCTTATAGTAATCATAGACTTACGTAAGTGCTAATGAGGTCGAAATCGTAGTAACATAATCTACATAATCTTCAGCTTCCGATAAAGATAGCCAATTTTAATAATTTTAGATAATGATATATGAAATTGCACACGTACACATTTCGACCACCTGACTAGGAAGCCTTAACGAAAAATAAATAAGTAACTAAACATAACAACGCAAAGCTAAGTGACAAGAATATTTAAATCAGCAATTAAATGAACGGGAAAATCATATACTTAAACTTGTGTTTCGGTGACAAACAAATATCTGGGAATTATATAAATACTTCTGAACCTATGATGCTAACAATTGACAATAGCAATATTCGCATGGCAACCAAAACTTTCGCAGCCGCAATTCTAGTAATAAACTATATGAATAAAATATCTTAAATTAGATTTCTCCTTGACGAAGAAATCCCACAGTACGTACCTCGCCTTGACATGATGAAAACGGAGCAGGCCTCGGGCAGGCATCCACCGAATGCCAAAAATGTCATGCCCATCACTGATTCCGGAATGAAGAAAGTGTGTCCTGAACAAAGGGATTTATTTAATACACTATTAGAAAATTCAGCTACACAATATGTTACGGTATTGTCAAGAAGCCACGAGGGAGATAAATAAAGAAAGTAAAACATTATAGTATAGCAGTGAGTATCTAAAAATCCTTGACATCAGTCATTTAAAGAAAATAAACATTTTAGAAATTCCTAGTTATTAATTGATCAATAATACAATCGGTCATAATCAACTTGCAATTTCATTATAGATTATTCTTGCTGGATTTCAAGGTGAATGTAATTAGCCTTTGGGTTTTTTTCCAAGTGCACGACACTATGTTTTTAATGCTCTAGTAATGACTAGTCTTTTGTCTGTTGGATTGATTGCAACGTTTTTTGCTCTTTTGTGATCTAAACAATTGAACCTGAACCCATTTGAAGATTCTATCAATCATTTTAAAAAAGAAATTTGATTAAGAAATAATGGTTTGGTCTAATCTTGAGAGGAGCTCGTGGCTTAATAAGAACTGCCACTCGGGTCGATCTTTAGGTAAAGCTGTGCTTGCCTAGGTCGGTCTGTGGATGGGTGACCGACCGACATACCGAGTTTCCTCCGTGCCTCGGAAAGCACGTTAAGCTGTTGGTCCCGGCTGCCATATATAGATCTTTGGCAGTCGTTACAGGTAGTCAGTAAACCTGAAAGTCTGACAACCAGTCTTACCAAAGGGTATCGTATTAGTCCCTTTAATCACAAACTGTCACTAAATTCTCTTTCATTATCGAATTGGCTTTACATGCCGATTTCTTCACGATTTTTTTCATCACCGAAGCAAGTGATACTTATACAATAGGCACATGACTTCGAAAAATCCGAGGTGCGTGTTACTAACCTAAAACTACAAGACTCAATAATATTTGTGGGTCAGTTTCAGCCCTTTTGTACCCCAAAATATACGGGTAGTCCAGTCTCAAATGAAATCCGAGCGTATGGAACTCCGGCCGCATTAAATCCCGTCAACACCGAATTTATCCGAACAAGGACAATCTAGCTTAGGGAAGATATACAGCTACATACTTTCTTGGAAAAAAACCTTACAGGACAAATGTAATATCATTCGTATAAACATAGTTAGGGGTTTATTATCCTTGACCGACTTTTGACCTTATTGAGTCAATAAAATAGTAGTAATGGTAGTTTCAATTGATCCTAAGAGATGCAGGATTTAAAATGTGAATAGGGTGTATGAGGTCGTTAGATCTTACTGCCCACACGATAAGAAGAAGAAGACCATTCTAACCAGATGCAACTGAATACCAGTATTTTACATGATACAGTATAATCAGACCTCCACAACCCAGTTACTACGATACCCCTTGGTAAAACTGGTCGACTGACTTTCGGGCCACAGACTACTTAACGACTATCAAATATCTAGGTACAATTAACAGCCGAAACCAACGGCTTATCGTTATTTAGGAAGAACGGAGGAAACTCGGTAAGTAAGGGGCTGTCACCCATTTACGGACCAATCTAGGCATGCGCAGCATAACCTGAAGATCAACCCAAACGGCTTTAATTATTTAGTCACGAGCTCTTCCAAAACAAAACAGAGAATTTCATAGTAGTGGCCAAGTTAACCAACAAGTACTTACCAATAACAGTCATGCTCCAGGACACGCAGTAGGAATTGGCGCCGATCCACACGATGCACATAAAGAAAGCCAGGGGGTACCACCTCTTGAACCTCGTGGGTGATGGAATGGTCAGCGTCAGCACCAGCTTCAAAGGCCAAGTATAAATCCACCAGCATCTATACAACAGCGAGTTTTCTTTGGGAAACCGGAACACACTCTTCTCTGGCTTAACAACCACATCATCATCAGCTAAAAAATGTATTTACATATTACAATTATGAAATAATTAATTATATTTCGGTAAATAATCCACGAATATTACTGTCTTACCTTGATCTACAACGGTCACTTTCTCAGGATTTGCAAGACTCATGTCGGTAAATCCTTTGTTGTCAACGCCTTCTTCAACTGACTTTCCATTTTCGGTAGAAGGCAGTTCTGCAACTGTAAGTCATAAAAGGTACCTTCAAGGTTTCAAATGTGAAATTCATTAAAATATCGACAATATATTGATAAATGATTATTACTGCACCTTCTACATTGTTCTTCTTGCAGTGCCTGGCCATTAATCGGTCATAGAGTGCAAACATTCTCATACTGTTGAACATGACGATGAAGTACAGGACATACAAGACTCCCAGCACAACTGCCTCATACCAGTCGATCTGTCCGTCCCACACAAAGGCTACCAGGACACCCACGTTAAACATATAGATGATCACGTCTCTTGTGACGGGTCTTGCATCTAATGGAATAGGCTGGAAAATACAACATTAACCAAATTAATTTAATTGATTACTAATAGTATTACCATGTATAATATATTAAAGAATAGGTAGGTACCCTGATAGCAGCGAGACCCCCCACGGCAGCAACACCGAGCGCGTTGAAAATGGCAGAGCCGACGATGGTCCCGATACCCATATCAGATTCAGTTAGGAAAGTTGAGATAACGTTGACAAAGAACTCGGGACAAGAGGTGGCGACCGCCATGAATGTAGCAGCAGCGACATTCTGAAAAGAAAAAGACCAAGTTCACAAACAATTTGTATGCATGCGTAGGTAATAGACCACAGATACCAACAAAAACGTAAAATAAGTGATAGTATTATTCACCTGAGGAATTTTCAAGTCTTCACAAATAAGTTCCACGCAAGGGATAAAATAATCATTACACACGATTGCCAAAAGTGTGAATGCGTAAATACCAAACAGAGTATAGAGAAGGAAAGCCCCCTGCCGCAGTTGATCGTCTGAAACCGCAAAACACCAATTATATTCCATGGTTATGCAATTTACAATAAGAAATTTAAATTAAACGTCTTTGCAACTTAAAAGCGATGAACTTGAACACGATTTTCAAAGAATTACTTCATAAAACATGAATGAATCAATTCTTTCATTGCATTTCTATTTGACAACCGTTGAGAGAGAACTGTTGATAAAGATTAACGCACCGCTAAAGACTGAATCAGGAAAACTTTCGATGGAGTCGCCAGGCGCGCAAGTTGCCTCACGCGCGAAGCCTTCGTCCGTGAACTCCAGTCTCGTGCGCAACCACGGCGTCCAGTGCCAGGTCACATGCTCCTCGTCCAACTTCTTCATCAGCTCCTCGTCCATAAACACGATTTTACCATTTCTACTTACTGGGTGTACTAAACTGCCAAGCGCGGTCTCATCTATAAGTAAACAAAATAAAGCGTAGGTGAGTATAATTTCACTCTTTACATATGAGTATCCAAATACTGTGTGAAGTGTCCCGCGGGAAATCGATTACCAAAAAATGAACTTCATGTTATCTAGTTACTGAGGTAATCGATGGGATGTCTTCGGCAACATAAGCCGAACCACGATATAGTACACTCAAGCACACACTTTGGAACTTTATAAACATCAAATTGAGCATTGAATAATGCTCGTCAGAGCGCACTGTATCTAATTTAAATGTTAGTAGTGGATACTACTGCTATACTTATATTTACACAATAAAAGGATACAAGTTGTATGCATTGCCTTCCTGTTTCTAACCATTTCGTGAATCCATATTTCATTAAACTTCCCCGGAAGAGTTTTCGTAATTTTATGTTAATAATAAAACTTACTGAAGTCCTCAAAAGCCTGCGTGCAGCTGGCAGCCAGGACTAACGCCCACAAGGCGATCCACAGGTTGCGTGTCATGGTGTCCACTCTCCGTACGACCATTCCAAACTTATGGAACTGGAAGAAATGTTACACTTATTGTCAGTCGACATCCACACTTGTCTACAACTTGTTTCGTAACCCTGTGTACAAGTCAATAGCCTACCGTGGAAAGGACACATTTTGACAGTATTAGAAACACAGAGTTTAGGAATAATTACCACGTTTTCTGTACCTATCGCTATAGACGCACTAGATTCATATCGAATTTGATTGATTATATCAATAAGATAAGAACGTTTATCGTAATTATTGCCGTACTACAAGCAAAGTGACAGGCTGCTAATCCTATAGTCGTTTAGAAAGACGAAACGTTTCTTAGAAAGTAAATTAGTCATTGAGTGTGGCAGTTAAAACATGAACGAGTAAGTTCTTTTTGTGGTTTATTAATTACTTACTTTAGATTATCAAGTTCTCAAAAAAAGGAATTGATTATATACCCTTATTGAATAAGTTTACGTCACAGAAATGTATTATTCGCGAAACGACTGTGATTAACAAGTTTTCAAAATGGGTTTTAGTCAGTCGTGAAAGCCAATTTAGGAAAAAACAATAATTTTTGAGATAGTGGCTACTTGAAATTGAAAACAGTAATGTTATGCTACTTTGTAACAGGCTGATAGTTACGGATGTAGTATCAGGCAGTCCACGATAATAACACAATCATTTTAGATATGAACTGCTAACTACCAGTTGATAGCCTATTTATTACTTACACATGTTTATCTTAGGGGCTAATAGAGCAATAACTATACAATGATTTCTCAATACAGTGATAAAATAAACCAACACAAATTACTTGGCGAATGTGTACTCACTTCAGATCGACTTGCTTTCTTGTTGACAAGGCGGCAGCGGGAGGCAGGTGTTAGGTTAATAAAACATTATTGTTCATTAATTAGGTACGTTACTAGAGCGATAGCTGCCACTCCGCAATAACCAAGGATCTCACGACACTGAAAGAAAGATATCAATGCCAGAGGTTTTTAAGTAGATAATCTTATTTGATAAGAGTCTCCTTTGTAGCGATTAGTAGAATTCAGTTGTTATACGTCAGTAATTACACGCACGTTGTTTGTGTACAATAATGCAATCTCTCACCGATATAATATGTCTCATATTTTCCTCAATAGGGCTTGCTACCGGCGCGTGAGCATGCTTGTATGGTAGGAGAAAACGCTGCCAGCGGTGGAACCCACTCCAGTACCCACTCAATGATTGTTGTGATTAGTCAGAATATATAATCAAACGAGGTCGATAACTCGCGTTTGTAGCTATCGCAGTCAAATGCAACTAGGTACTTCTGCGAGAATATTAACACGTGGCTTAAAACCATTTATTTTTACCTAAAGCATATAAACAATGCTGAAAAAATAGACACTGAGTTAAGTTCTAGCCAGCTCGATGGGTAGATACCAACTATTTGTATTGTAATAATAGAAAACAATAGTTTAGTACAATTTAATTTTTTATTGAATAATAAGACACAAAAGAACTATTTTCTTTTATTTCCTGTAATAAAAATAATAACTTCACTCAAATGCAAAACAAAACTGTAATGATTCTTCGAAAATACCGAGCAATATACTTACACCTGACCCAGGTTGGCCGAACCGAAGCAAAGAAAACCTGCTCACATTACTCTACCCTTTTTTGTTTTGGTGGGTGGGAAATCATCAAATGACTCCTCCGCTGACTCTCGTAGAAGATGTAGTACTTACGCTACTGTTATCAAGGTGACAAAAATTTAATAATTCACAGACAGTGTAGTTGAAATTTTTTAACCGACTTCCCAAAAAGGAGGAGGTTCTCAATTCTTTTTTTTTTTTTTTTCTATGTATGTAAACCGATTACGCCGAGATTTATGATCCGATTTACGTGATTCTTTTTTAGTTAGATGCATAATAGTTGCCATTTGGTCCCATAAAAAATTGACATTGTTTGACCTAGAGATCCCAGAGAAATCGTGGGCAACCCTCAAATTTCATAGGCACGTATTACGTGTTTCGCTTTTGGTGTTTTTGAAGTCGGTTGTTATTTTGCAAAAAAGTTTTTTTATTGGGATAACAATTCATGGTTACCAATGTTACTCGTACTTCTTCATTTAAACGACAAGTCACAATTGAAGTCATCATATTCTTTTATGTGACATAGAACATTGTAGTATTCATGGTGTTGCTAGGATAATAGATTCATGGTTATTAGTATCGCTAACTACTTTAACACAATGGCCTCATTAACTGCTCGTGCTGTTTTGTCGTTAATTAAGTTAAGCGCAATCATCTTGTATCAAGCGGGGTGTCAGAAAATTCATACGTTAAGACGCTGTGGTAAGTTTCTAACCGTGCGCGATGGTTTAAACATACGAAAATAGTACATTTTTATGCCAGTGTGGAAAGAATGAGATTTCGACAGACAGTTGGAGACCCACATCCAGTAGTGGTTTGCTGATGATGATTAAGATGATGTACATTTCGTAGTGAAGAATGCTCACGTTCTCTTAACTTTTATTAAGAATTTCTTTTCAGATGTGCAAGTTACAAATGCTTTTAGCTAGCCTCGGTGAATGAAGTCATCTAGCGCCTTAATTAAAAGATTTATTAGAACTAACGTAAGACCTTTAATTTTGTAAATGCTACTGAACTTTGTGTGTTTGTTTGTTTGCCATTTATTTTGTTATGTCATTACAATCACTCCGTTATATGCACTTGGTAATTTATCCTTTACTAGCTACCTACCTACATCACAATCCGCACTTGTGTGTAATCCATGCGATTACATTATACTGTATTAAAACTTACTGGGGATATTATGGATCATTCCCACTAATTCTACTGCACAGTCCTACGATAGAACTAGTTGATAGGGTGGTTACATATTTTATTGTCGGTACATTGGATCCGAGATTCCGGGACTTCGGGTTGACTTTTTTTTACCACAAAAGCCGACCCGAAGCCATACCGGTAATTCTACCAACTCCTTCCAGCGTCACAATTCGATACACATCGGCACATTTTTTTAGCATGATTTTCTCCTTCGGCTGTGCCGAATTGAATTCTTCATCCAGAAAACGAGACTTAAATTCTTAATAAATATGCCCAAAATTAATAAGAATTTTGATTCGGTCAGACATAACATATAACCTTCTTTTCCTATTGTTGAATAAATATAAGTCCAAAGAATTCAAAATAGTGGTATGCTTTCAAATACCCACTACAGTTATAGTATTGATATCATTTCCTATTGAAAAACAAACACTTTGACGAAACATATCGACCATTTAAACAATTTTATCTAATTAAGTGTTCACTTATCATTTCACTTTCCTTTTCAAAAATAAATCAAAATAATGCGGGGGAAACCGTACAATGTACAAGGAAAATACAACACTCCTCTTATTTTTATCTCGTTTACGTACGCACTCAAAACCTTAGGGCAGCCACACACGGGCAGATTGCAGTAGTCACGGCAGAGATCGGGATAAAGTTACTCTGATTTCACAGCTTTATTTCGGTACTTAAAATAACTCTGGGTTTCTCTCTCTCTCTGGTGATGACCGACCGCTCTACGCTGTGAGTAAGGAAAATAAAAATGTGCAATCGTCCATCAGCTTGACAAAACTCCGTCGTGCAGTAAAGCGGCTCCAAGCACTATTGCTTTTTTTTTTTTCTTTTTTCACCCATTTCCATTCACTCTATAGTGAATGGAAATGGGTGTTGCCGGTGCGTCGTCGCATAGCGTTATTTTGAGTGCCACACGAGCAACGCAGGCTTCGTCTCTTTAGCAGTTGGAACCTGCGCCCGCGCTGCGATCAACGCACCGTGTGCCACGTCATTCTGATTAATAATAATAATCACAGGTACTACGACGCATTGTCATCGCTCCGACGCACTGTGGGCAGGAAATCAGCTTTCATACACTAAGGAATTCCAATTGGCAAGTGCCGGTTTTTTGCCGGATATCGCTTCTATTAACCCTGCGCAGAACGGTTCTGGGTGCGAACTCTCCGATTCCACGCCTGTGTAAACTAATAAACAGTTGCAGTGACCTTATAGATTTGCATCACAATACTTTGTACCAGTTTCGGAAAATAATTGTCGAACATGTCTCTAGTGTGTGTGTAAGTAATTTGTTGTAGTTATTTACTAATTGTTATCTCAATATTAGTATTGTCTTCCATCTTACTGTGATTCATTATTCATTATAATAATATTAATTGTGTGATATGATTATGATTATTTTTTATGAGATTTGAATTATTTATTGTGTCTAATTGTAATGTAATTTAATTAATTGAAAGGTTTTGTCACTCAATCTGTGCTTTGATTTGATTTTATGATTAACCTAATTAATTGAATTATTTGTTGTGGCGAAATGTAATTTTGTTAATTTTGTCTAGTAGTCTGCGATTTAAATTTAAGCTATGATTTATTTAATTGAATTATTTGTTGTGTCAAAATTTATTAATTTCGTCTATCTGTGCTTTAAATTCTGTTGTATGTTGGAATGTGTTCCTATTCATTGATGAACTTAGTTTTATAGTTTTGTATTTAAAGCAATCATCAAAGCATTATTGTTTGATTAATATAATCAAAACAACTTTTTTTTTCAAATCATCTTTTATTTCTAATAAAACGACAAATAGTGCATGTGGTGTTAGCCTATTATTAATTGTTGCACTTATAAATGTACTTATAACCAATGTTCTGTAAAAATGTATTGTGCAAACAATTGTTGGTTAACCAAAATTAATTAATTAATTATTTAAAAATTACACCCGAATTAATTCAATACTCAATACTTTATTGCATTCCACATGTAAACTTAGGTGGTAAAACTTATAATTAGATCACATGGACCCTGTCGGGCACTGCAAAATAAGTGAGTTAGGAGAGAGGAAGCATTTGTAAATTATTTATGTAATGTAGGTATAACCTAGGTAGGTACTTTCTGAGCTAGACTAAAAGTATAAATAAAATAAAATAAAATACATAAAACAGGTGTCTATTGTGAGATTTAAGAGTAATAAAATAATAATTTTAAGTCTTGAGTACTTAAGTTATGACTTTATAAGCCTATCACTTAAATATTCGTTTATGGAGTAGTAAGTTTTATTTACCAAAAATTGACTAAGTTTTTTTAAAAATATGTGAATTTTTTCTTCTTTTTGATTGATGCTTGTAGTTTATTAAATATTTTCTTGGACATTACGTAAGGACTTTCAGAGTGCATTTTTAACCGAGAACTTGGTATATTTAACCTAGATCGGTGTCTGAGTAGATAGCGTGACTGGATGTCTTCACGTTTTGAATAACATTCTTGATGTTTTCGGACAAATTTACATGTTTCTAGAATGTATACACAAGGAAGGGTTAAAATGTCATGTTTTTGAAAGAACGGTTTGCAACTATCTATTTGCTCAATATTTACCAATATTCTGATCAACTTCTTTTGCAGGGTGAAAAGTGTTTGTGCACCAGTGCTGTTTTCCCAAAGAGTGACACCATAACTAAGCCATGCATAGGCATAAGCATAGTAGGTGGTGAGAGCTGTTTGTAAATTGGTGGTCTTTTTTATTTCACGAAGGGCGTAGGAAAATTTTGAAATCTTTGAGTGAGTTTTCTGGATGTGTGATTTCCAGTTTACGTGTGTGTCTATAACTAGTCCGAGTAAGGTTAATTCGTTAACGGTTTCTAATTTTGATTCGTTGAAGATAAAATCTAAAGTTAAAGGAGGTTTTTGATACGGGTGGAAAGTCATTAATTTTGTTTTAGAGTAGTTCATATCAAGGTTATGTTCGTTGATCCAGCTGCATGTTTTAGTGAGAATGGAGCTGAGAGTTTCTTATATATTTACATTGTCCTGGCATGAGACTAATATGGATACGTCGTCCGCGAATAAGACACAAGGCTTCTTCTTCTTCTTAATATATATTAAAAATAAGAGATTCTGCTCGAAAATGAAGGAATTTTTACGAAAAATTTGCATGAAACTGGTAAGAATAATGAAAGTGATGTAAAGATATCATCATAGACAATATAATTCCATCGATTTTGAGCTGAATTAACTCGTGTATTATTTTTGAATATAGTATACTTAGAATAACTAATAGAGACGATATCCCGCAAAAAAACTGGTACTTGCCAATTGAAATCCCTGTGTGTATGAAACCCGATTTTCAGCCCACAGTACGACATCTCAACACATTGGGCAACGCATTATGTAGCATAACCGTCAGACTGAGTTCTCCAGCTGTTCTGTTGCGGCTCTGAACTGAACCCGCTAACGCCTTATTTCAGTGTCCAAGATTGTCTCTTAATTGTCTAAGAACTGTCTACCTATGCTGTGGTCTCCGCCCGACCTAAATCAGCAATAGTGCTCCTTCTGTAACAGCAACTTAGCTTCTCCATTAGTTGAAAATGACTGTTTAAGCAGTTGACAGTGACTTACTCGCATGCTCCGTGTAAGTCGTCCAATTATGCATGGTCGAACTGACCGTGTATGGCCAGCCTTAGCTAAACACCCTTTGATACAAGTTGCGATATTTATTGAACGACTAGGTAGATATGTGTGATTATCTCCCTGGGAAAACTGATCAACCAGACATTCAGCTGTGAACCTGGACTTCTTTTTTGGATGGTGGGAAATCATCAAATGACTCCTCCCGCTCTGGGCGGAGCAGCAGGTAGTGTCAGACTTTTACTGACTAAAAATCACCCATGTCCCTTCTTAGCCCTTTGTGTCCGAGACCGCGGTATCTCTTTCGAACAAACCGCAGCCCTGACAGGCGTCGGTCCTTGCGGGCCTCTGTAATCTTGCTGACAGAAATGTCAGCAAGATTGAGCCGTAAGATTGAGGCGCGCGTGGAACACGAAAGCGCCGTCGTCACGGCCTGTCATCGTCACAGGATGGACGGACCGTGATCTAGCGATTCTCTCCGTCTCACGTTCCACCACCTCCTTCCCAGCAGCTGCTGCGGCGTCCCATTCCCTCTCGCCCCGAACCATGGCTTGAACCAGGACCTGGTACGAGAAGTCGCTGCGAATGTGAATTGCCGGAACGAGAACACGGCGGGGCTCGCCAAAGCGGAGCAGGCGTCCACGGTGTGCTCCACCGTGTCCTCCGGCCGATCCTCGCAGTGGAATCTTTCGGGCGTTTCCTCCCACCTGATTTGTGCAGGTACCTCCCGAAACAAACCTGGACTCCCTAAGGTGGGACACAATCTGCCAAACTTATCAGCCAATATCGAACGGAAAGGTAATTGTAAGCAGCCTGGCTAAGTCTAGCTTGTACTGGGAGGCTCATGGTTTCCTTCGTGAAAGATCTGGCTTCTTCCAAGCCAGGGATTTTAGTCGATAAAGGAGTGATCATGTGAGTGCCAATTCATAGCACACCTCCTTTGTCGTAACATATATTTTCGATTTCTCGTTTGGATAACTATTTTTTATTTTTGAAAATGTACAGTACACTTTAATTTTATGCAAATGCATACAGCAGCAGCATGCATTCAGCTATATTCATTATCTAGTATAACTCTGATTAATTGTAGGTATTATTAGCTCTTTATAATAAGTCATTCATTTGTTGGGTTGTCATACGTCCAGAATTTCAGCTCAGTGTCGTTATTGCATGAAGAAGGCAAAGAAAATTTCCCGGACAAAAAAGAAATAATAATAATAACAATAAATAGATTTATTTAATAAATAGATCTGGGAACCCTACCTTTGTGATACAATGAAAACACAATTTCACTTTCGTTACTACTTTATTTAATGTTGACATGATAATGTGAATATTCAGAAATAGATTACCTATGCGCACTTACACAAACTATCATCGTTGCATTTTGGAACGAAAACATGTAGTAGTTGCAAGTATACCTATTTACTGACGATAAATACTTAGTTCCTGTTCCCTAATATAACACACACATCTAGTGCCAAAAACGTCAAAAAAAACGTCATTGGTAGCCTGTGCTAGTAGAGTAGATTCAACGCGTGTGTAGAAATTCCTAATCACTCTGGTGACTACCTAATTTACATTCAGTTTAGTTCAAGTTGCAAAAACTGTGATTTGTCACCTTTTTTTTTCCGGGTGGAAAATCATCAAATATCTAATAATCCCGCTCTTGGGCAGAGCGAAAGGGAGTGTCAGACTTCTATTGACTAAAAACCACCCATGTTCCTTCTTAGCCCTTCATGTCGAGGCCGCGGTATCTCTTGCGAACAACCCGCAGCCCCGACGGGACCCGCTGCCCTGACGGGGTGATTTGTCACCTAAAGTGTCAGCTTTTCACTGTGGGGACTTAAAGGTTTTTGAAGACAAATATGAAAGAAAATCTATTAAAGCGCCTAATATCTACGATGTTCAAAATAATCTATTTTATTTGTTTCCAAATTCTTCTGATAGATCGGTTTGATAACGGCTATGTCCATCCACTTTTTCTTGGTATCGTATTCATTTACGTATATTTTGTTCAGTTTCTTGCCAGACGTGTTGACACAGGAGTCATACATCACGCGGATTGTGAAGAACAGCAACAGGTCGAAACCGGAGACTAAGGTGAAGCCGAGCATGAGGCTGAGAAGACCGCCGAACGCAGCTGAAAACATAATGGAATAAGACAGGCCTCAATAGCAGCAGAATGTTTTAAAGTTTTATACTAAACATCACTTCATAATCCAAGTAACCGCACCGAATTTCCAAATCAAATTTACTTATTTTATAAAAATCTTTAACATTTTCTTCGTCATTATAACAAGAACGGGCATGAAATAAAACTACGTTAGGTAATTACTATAATTACAAAGTAGCTAAAATAAATTATTCATACACTGAAAGTACCAAGTATTTGACTACCATAATGAAATTTGTCTAAAGATATTACAATAGTGTTCCAACTAAACCTAATACTGACAAAGAATCATTAATTACTGAATAAATCCGTCATCCCCAGCGGAATACTCACCAAGAATATTTTGCCAATTCAAATAAACATCACGTCTATATCTGGTAGATACCAAGTCATTGAAGTAAACATTCAATAGAGATCGATTTTTTATATTGACGTCATCACTGGAATGAAACAAGAAATGATCATACAATATCGAAGAGTTTATCTAGTATTGTGATTGTCTGTATCAATGTCTAGACGAGATTTTAAAATAACCAGCGAAGATGAGCGATTTATTGCAGTCGTGAAAGTATCAAACCTGTCAGATGGATTGCTCACGTTGCTCGATGAGATTCAAAGGAAAACTGAATATTATGAGTATAAAAACATGAATTAATTAATGATGACTTTGAAACTCGTATACTTCAATACCTACCCATTAAGGTGAATGCTCCAACCACCCCGCGAAATTTAAATATTCTTACGTTTTTTGCAATTTGCAGGCCAGTGCTAGTTTGTATGTTGATTAAAATATGAATTGCGGCTGTAAGACGTATGTAGTTACAGAAATATAATCATCAAAATCATCAATATAAGCCTCTAAGTTCATAAAGGTGCAAAAATGACTTTTTCAAGTTCCTGCACCTTTTTTTCGCGGGCTAGTTGGAGCATTCACCTTAAGATGTTGGTCCCATGAAAAGTTGTTCAGTTTGATTGTCTGATGACAATCAAACTGAACTTTTTTCTTCTTCTTTTCTTTTTACAGCGTGTAAAAATAAAATAAAATAAATCAATAAACTTACAAAAATGGAAGTCCGGTGAGATAGGTGCTATCTGCCAGGTTCCCTAACGCGACTTCTAGTGGATAGTCGTAATGTTCACACTCCGGAAAACATTGCAGATGACCTCTTTTCTCTTCAGCTGTAACATTTGGCTGTTCTTGTTCGTCTACAACAAATTCAATAAGAATGTATCATTACCAGGGGTTTTTTAAATATCAATATTACCCGTCTTAACCTTGGGTAGAACGATAAGTAACTACATTTATCTACTTACTGAAAATAGTTTCTAAACAATCAATGTCCTTGAAATTACAAATCCGGTAAGGATCTGGAACATATTAAATATTTGCATATTAATCAATTCGAACAGTGTAATGAAAACAAGGGAAATCAAACCCAAATGTACTTATTATATAAATATACCCATTAATTATCTGATAAGACATTGCATTAACAAGCATATTTATACAGTATAAAAACTTGGCCTGTTAAATTCGTTTTGGTTCAAGCCCCGTATGATCAGCTGAAAATTAAAGTTGTTGTTGTTAGTTTTTGACACTTTTTGTAAACTGAAAGTTCCATAACTGCCCGTAGGGCTTATGTCAAGCTTTTCATAGAATAGTTTTAGCATTCTCTCATCATGCCCTACATACTCAGCTATCAAGTTTTGGGTTTCCTTATTAATAACACACAACATCACAATCTGCCTAGCCTTTTCCCAATCGCTGTCTGGCCGGCTTCCAGTCTAATACAGCTGAATACCATGAACCCTAGTTAGTACAATGGAATACGATATCCCTTGGTAAGATCGCGAGAAGCAATTTAAGTAAAGTTATAACCTGAAAAATATCTCCGTAACTAGGGGGTTCCCAGGTCTGTAACCATTTTTAATATTAAAATGTTAGGTTCAAAATAATGATATTTTGCGATGCTTATTTAACCCATATGGTATTAATCTATATTTATATAAATATTTTTGTTAGCACGGAAATTTAATATAGAATATTTGTGCCTATACAGTTTAAACAAATATCTTAGAAGATATCGCAATGTAAAAATATACGGGCGACAAAATAATTAAGCGCGTGGCAGTCATTCGGTCCGGTGCGGTAAGTACGTGGGGATTCTGGCCTCTGGGGGCACCGGAGAAATTCAAATTCAAAATATTTACTGCACCACAAGAAAAGTTTAATTAATTATAATATATAATATGTTAAGAAACTTAAAACTAAAGAAGATTAAAAAGATTAAATTAAAAAATATACTATATTATGATTAAAATTTTAAAAAGAGATTTGCCGTTAGATATCTTTTTTAGATTATTATGACCCTTGGCTGAAGCTTCAATCGAGGTATGGTTATTTGATTTCATGTAAAATTTAACACATATTCTTTAATTTAACAACAATAAAATTTATAATTTAAACTAGACTTAATATTACTTAAAATTATTAGACGAAATCACTTGAAGCTTTCAGATCTTGTTAATTATTTAGATAAATTTCATGCGCCGCCGCCGTTGGTATCACTATAATATGTAAAGTAAAAAGTGGGCTCAGGAAGAGGGCCAAATAGTCCTCTGTGACTGGTTAGCACCAGAGAAGATAAAATAAGGAAAATTTCCAAAAAAAGATCACAGGTAGTTAATAAAACACTGATAAATCAGGACAAAGAGATGAAACGATTTCTCACGCAGAAAATTTTAAATCATCAATCAAATTATCTTTATAAAGTACATCAGTTCGTATCTCACAGGCGAATCTCTTTTTAAAATTTTAATCATAATATAGTATAATTTTTAATTTAATCTTTTTAATCTTCTTTAGTTTTAAGTTTCTTAACATATTATATATTATAATTAATTAAACTTTTCTTGTGGTGATATCTAGCTTTTTTATTTTATAAACACTACAATACCTATAGTAATTTTTACTTTATTAATATAATCGAAGCCAGTCTAAACTAATAGGTATCTAAACTAAGAGGAAAGGTAAGATTTTTTGTTTGTTACGAGTACGATTTAACTCAATTTAATATGTTGGATAGTCGATTTATCGAGAAAGGTTATATAAGCTATATTAAGTGACGCGGACGAAGTTGCGTGGGTCAGCTAGTACTTAAGGGTCCTCTCTCGAAAAAGCTTAAAAACAGCGTGCAGATGAAGCGGTTTTTCACCGGCACTTACACAGAAATTACATCTGAGAATTTTTTTTAGTAATCTACATGATATGACACGTAATTTGGTTTAGCCACAATTTTTGTATCGGTATCACATAATAAGAAAAAAAATCCACAAAATCACCTCCAAATCGTTGAATGGAACCATTTTACTCCTTCATTTTTTAACAAAATAATATAAAAAAAATATCTACTGCTTTGAAATACAAAGAAAAATAATTTGGTTTTGTTACTTTTTAAAAACATGTATTATTTTAATTATAATAAATGAAAAACGCGTCCGTTTAGAGTCCGTATCTACGACCGAGAGAGGTAGTTTGTATGCACAAGGTCATTGGCGTGAATACAAGCCTTAATAAAAACATTCACACATTTTACAAAGAAACATAAACAAATACACAAAATTGGGCTTAGAAATGCAAATGGCATACAATTTATACCCACCACGTACCAGCTACGGCAAGAAAAAGGTGCTGCATTGTATAATAAACTACCAAATGTCATCAAAAACGTAAAATCCTTTTCAATATATATAAGAAACAATTAAAATTACACATAGTAAAATCGAGCGCACCTTAGTACATCACATACCACGTCTAGTTGCGCGTTACGTGTGTTTACATTATTTTAAGCTGTTACAAGTTATTACCAATTACCCTACACTCATAGAAAAATTATTTTGTTTTGTAAGAATATTGTGTGTATATTTTTCTTTTGTTGCTAAAACTGTACGTTAAATAAACAATATTTTATAATCTGGTTGTAATTAAATATGTTTTTTCTTCTACTCAAACCCGATATACCCCAACGGCTGTTACAATTTGGCCACGGGCTTCTCGCCTGCCCAACCAACCAACCCTGGCCAACTTTTGGAAGGTTATAAAGCACTAAATGAAAAGCGAGTTCTTGAACTCTGTATCATCTGCATGATCATCACACAAAAGTCTCATTTTCTAGAACTAGGTGTGCCGTATTGTTTATGTACTGGGAACTTTACGGAAAGCTTTATACTGTAACAATCTACCTATTTACCTAATTATAAACTACTGTGGCTGTTAATCCTCGTACTAAACCACCACTAAATTGAAAATCCATGTACTTTATGTCCCTCGTGCGTACTCTGAGGAAATGATTGTTGTGAACTTTTGTGACCTTCTCACTTTCAGTCGGAGTGGCTCGTAATGTTTTTGCTACGTAAAGTAACTAACACACGTTCTGAAAATTTAGACGTAAATATACATTACATCATCACGCCTGTAATTCCCGAACAGTTAGGCAGTGGTATTCCCATAGATATAATATATATTTAAATGGGTATCCCTTGTAATATACCCACGTTTAGTAGAGGGCGAGGTTACTGCCATCAATTGGGCACAAGATCCTGCTATTAAGAAATTCCTGATGGAAAACCTTGCCCGGCTTGTAACTAACCGGACGTCTTGTTACGTAGTTCGACATAATCGTCACTACCAAGTAGCAACTCTTTAACGTACACATCTAACAGAAAATACATACATACATGAACCCTAAAAACACAACACTCTTTTTTTTTGGGCAGTCGTGTAAAAAAGTTTTTGACCGATTCTGTTGTGATAGCTTAGTTATGCGATAAAATTCTAGAGCATTCATTCAACATTAAAAATAACAGATTATTTATGAAGATAATAAGAGGTGTTACTTCATGTATGTTTGGTTAAGACTGATTTGAAAAATTAACGTATATTTGGCCACCACCACGAACAGTGTAGCATCCTTTTTTTGGAGGGAGTAGGAAATCATCAAATAACCCCTCCCGCTTTGGACAGAGCGAAAGGGAGCATCAGACTTCTACTGACTAAAAACCACCCATGTTCCTTCTTAGCCCTTGTGCCGAGGCCGCGGTATCTCTTTCGAGCAACCCGCAGCCCCGACGGGACAGTGTAGCCCTTAGACGTGTGAAATATTACCTTCTCTGGGAAACGACAGAGGTGTACAATTACAAGCTTTCTTGAACCATTCCACCTTCTGATACGCCATGCAGTTATGGAAGGAGTATTGACTAAATTTACCAACTTTTACCTGAAAACATCACATAGAAACAGTATTAAAATATTACTAAGTATAACAAACTTACAAAAACAAACCCAAAGTTACAAAATACAAGTAAGAAATAATTGTTCAAGTTCAGCACATATTTCTAGATCAGTTCTTGTATCCACTACTGTTACATTTATTGATATTTACGTTGTGTAGGTACATACAAGGATATAATACATACAAGGATACAATTGTTATCCATAAGTATGTAGATTCGGCGGATTTCCTGTCGTCCAAGGTTGCTTTCCAAGATCTCATTAGTATCGCAAATAATTATTTTGGGAAGCATTGTTTCATTACCTACACGAGTTTCATGAGAAATATGGTTGCTATGAGCATATCAAAGTCACTTTATCACCTGCCTAACTTTTGCCAACTTATGTACTAGGTCGGTTTCCAGTCTTACCGGAAACAGCTAAACCCCAGTACCGCCTATCTGACCTCCACAACCCAATTACTGGATAACATAAAACCGAAAACGGCGGAATGGCTTTTTGCAAGGGACCAAGGAGTCTTGGTATGTTATAGGTCACCTGCCGATGGATCCATCTCAGCTACCATTACTGTTACTTGTCGATCAACAGATTTACACATGTGGCTATTAATACCTAACCATGATACTATAACATACACTTACTGCTGTACTCAGAGATATTTAATGATTACTTAAGCCGTCACTTAGTAAAGATTAGACATACTTTTGTATGACAAAACTGTCAAAACCTTTACTTAGTGATGGCCTAAGCAATCATTAAAGCTCTCTGAGTGCGGCAGTTAGCTACCTAAAAAACCCGGAGTTGATAATATATCCCAGAATCGACTCAATTTTTAGTTAGAGGTCTTTTTCTTATTTTAAGGATTGTACCTAGCATAAGCGGAACAGGTTTCGTCCTTTGCTGGATTCCAGATCATTCTTTCAATACTAGCACCGAGACAGTACACCGTAAGCTACCAAATGCCACCACACCAGCCCTATGTGTTTAGAAGAAACGTAGTTTCTCGGCTGATAAGGAGCTTCGCAACCCGAGCGCAGCGCAGCGCGCGGTCTATCACCTCGGGTCCTGGTTTCAACTGAACCACGCGTAGTCAGCAGAGCCATACCATTCACATAATATATTCGCTGACTAATGTCATAATGTTCGATAGCCACTGATAAGAAACACCTCATAATGACACCACTACGTAAATAAATAAGAATATGCGTCAATAATTAATTACAATTAACATTGATTCCGAAGTTTTATATAATTTGATGATTATTTGGGAGATAGGTAAATCGCCAAGGCTCCGTATCTGTTGTATGTGCGTCAATAACGAAGTGCGTTACTTACAGATAAATTAATCGCAGTAATCTTATTGTTTTAATAGATCAATCGAAAGACAAATGAGATTAAATAAATATAACCCTGAAGTCTCCCTGATATGGTGGACACCTGATTCTTTTAATTGGTTATGATGTTTAGTGCTTTTGTGATGTCTTACAGAAGCATGAAACCAAGTCAATTTACCGTAGTTAGCCACTGCTATATTGCCACTTGAAAACTATAAATGTCGTTCCAGAAATCAAATAGCGGACTCCGAAAAAACAGCTGATGGAAAGTAATAATTAGTACTGCTCACATCTAGCGTAATCAAATAACGGTCTGTATACAGTTGGTTACAGGCAGAGGTCCACAGTCATCATTAAGTATTAAATTTAATGATATGAACTATTATTCTCTTCTCAGCTTGTTTAGCTTTCTACAGCCAGGCTACCTAGTTTATAAGCAAAAGTTGTCGTCTCTTAACCATGCCTCTATTGTACAACTTAATATTTAGCCACATTGTACAATTTTGATTAGTAACTACTGAGATGACGAGAAATAGAGGAGTATGGAAGAAGAAGACATGCTGCACCGACTCCAAATAAATCGGGATAAGGACAGGCGATTGATGATAGTACAATTTTGACTGATATCTACCATGACGGCTGATAGAGGAGAATGTAAGAAAAAAACGGGTTTCACCGATCTAAAGAAAGATTTAGACAGATCCAGTGACTGGCGCCGAAATCGAGACAAGCCAGCGCTGACCCGAAAAAATCCTCGTGTAAATTGATTTCAAGTCAATCCAGGGGCTCCCAAGTCAGCGCTGGCTTGTAAATTCGCACACGAATATTTAGAAGCCAGTCTAGGTGCGGGCACTGGCGCCGATAACTGACTTGTACACTGACCCTGTCTAAAATTGCCTTTAAGTATCATGTGACTAGGGCAGGAAGATCATCACTCACCTCATCGCTATAATAGCATTGCCTTTGGTCAGGACTAAAAGACCTAATTCCGGCAGTGGTGTAGGTCCGTTCAGGAGATAAGGCTATCAGCAGCTCCGTCGCCGGATTCACCATCCGGACTGGGGAGTCCAAATCAGGGATGTTGTACGCGTTATCTATAATCACCTGTTCGTAAAAAACTTTAATTATTATCACGATCATAACATAACATTACGCTTGTAATTCTCGAAGGGTTAAGCGAAAGTGTACCTAATAATACACCCATGTTTCGCCAGTTATGTTTGTCCCATGTAATACGGGCAAGTCTATTGCCATCAATTGGGTATTTGACTACTATTAAAAAATCACGAAAATGTTATTTTATTTCAATGAACTAACGGAAATAACACGATGTGTGAAAAAAGTAATAAAATCAATAAAAAATGGAGTAGCTACATGTATGCTTGAGAAGTTGTTGGCACTGGCGGTATGAAATATGACGTCACGTTTCTATAGCGCTGTCTTTGTTGTCACATGCCATTTAAAATCAGCTAAAACTAAGCCATTTTTTAATCGATTTCATTACTTTTTTCACACATCGTGTTATTTCTGTGACATTTTCGTGAATTTTGAACAGTAGTCAAATAGCCAATTGGGGACAAATCCAGACTTGTGGTTGCTACTGAGAAATTAATGATGGAAAAACCCTTAACCCTTTATTGTAACTGCCAAGCGGCATTGTTATGTGCCCGTTTGAAGGTAATGAGTGTTGATGTAATGTACAAATAAATATATATAATACATAATGTAAATGTTATGTAATGTAGACACAGAAAATAATTTTTCCGTACGTATTTCAAATTTTCATCAACTATACGAGACTGCGATTCTTAGCAATTTGATTACCTCTACCGTTGACAACTGTTTAGCGTTGAATTAAATTAATTACGATGGTAGTTATTGACAGTACACATCAAACGATTCGAAGGATTTTACGAAACTTCAAAGTAGGTAATGTCGAATTATAAGCTTACCTTCAACCATTTCGTCGTTTAATTAACTACTGTTCATTTATTTGAACTTCAACACTATTTATTTATGCTTCCTATTGCACCATTGCTTTTGCTTTTGCTACTTGTGAAAACATGTGATTGGCCGCTTTGTTGTTAATCACGTATTGTGTTTGACTTAGCTGCAAGTTTTTCAAAAATAATAAAATCAAATAAATATAATAAAACATCTAACAAGAAACTTTTGTTTTACTTAGTCTACAACACACGTCACACGACGCCACGCGTACCCCAAATTAATTTGGATCAGGGTAGAGCAATGACGAAAAGCCTTGTTATGAAACTATTTCGGTATGTTATTGGGTGGCAAACCAGCAAACAACACACTCTTAATCGATTAAAGGCGGTTTTGGACATTTTGCAATGCTTACATTACCAGAAAGGACGAGGGTTGTAGCTCACTAAAAGCACCCTGGTGGTCACCACCTGCACATGGAACCAGGCATTGTCTGAGCTACGACTGTTATAGGTCACATACATACACACCTACATAAACTCACGCCCGTTTCCCATGGGGGAAAGCAGAAACCACAGAACGCCACTTGCTGCGATCCTTACACAATCCTTCCATACACCATCATCATTTCATTTTATCTATGGTCAGATCCCTGGAAAACAGTGATGTGGTACCCACATTATTCATCTATACAAATACATAAAACTAGCAGTAAAATAAATTACTGATCAAATGTTAAAAGCTATTTTCAATGAGGAAGACTCTGAGTTAAATATTAATCGAGCAATTGCTTTTCAAGGAAGTAACGTGATACTGGAAAAGTACGATTAGTTCAATTTTAAATTAAAATGCGCAATAGCATTTCTGCCATTCCTTAAAAGCATTTATTTGTATAGCTTTTGGTAATTGAAATCAGAACGCAATATCACAGTTGCGCATGGTTTTGCTCCAAAATGATTAAATAAGTTACTTAATGTCATGTCACTGTGCAAAATATCCGGTGCTGAGCCATGGACGCTTATGCAGGACGTTGTATATAGAGAAGACGAGACATCGACCGCAGACTGGGCAGGATGAGCCTGCTTTTCCCCTTTTCTGGTTGGTCGCTTAGACTGCGACGCATCAGATTTGCCGCTGGTGGCAATTTCATTTTAAAATATTGGAAATCGAGCCTAGCAAGGCGCGGAGATGGCAGATGGAGAAAAGGCTGAGTGGCATCCAAGGAATGGCATAAGGAGTCATTGTTATCTGGCAGTGGGATAGGCACCGGACCGTGGAACTTGTCACAAGCAAAGAGAGGCATAGACCCAGCAGAGGGTACAGTGGTTGTTCCTGATGTGTTAAATATTATCGAAATCCGTTGAGCGTAATCAGAAAAGAGAGCATAAAGGTTGGGGTCTTAAGGACATACGGTAAGCTGCTATAGGTACTTATTTGCTGGTGTAACGAAGCCGTGTAAACAGATACTTAATTAACGCTAAGATGTTTGAAATGTCCCAAGTATTCGAATATGGAGAAGGCAAAGCAGCATTAAATGATTGTGTTATCTAGATTTGTTGTGTTTTTAATAAACACATTAATTCGGGGTCAATGAAAACACATCTAACTTTTATCGTTACTTCTTGTAATAACTAATTATTGGTGAAGCTGCTTTTACTACGTTGAAAACCGGCCAAGTGGTAGTAGTGTAGTGAAGGGTTCCGTAGTTGCCCATCAAAATATGTGAACTTACTAAACTAATTAACCACCCTGCCTATCTGCCTCCGAACGATGATTTTTATTGTAAAAATAAAACAAACTTACATTTGCAGTTTTGAGACCAGCGCTCCCATACATTAATGTATAGGAAAATATTTCATACAAGTACATTTTATTAGTTGGCCGACTTTTACTCGTAAACGCTCACACACAACGTGGTTTATGTTGCCAGACTTGAGTCTAACAAAAATTTACACTTTAGAGCTTAATATTTCACAAACGAATCTCCTAATCGAAAAACTGTATGAGCAAACTCGCATTTTTTTTAAAGACCTATCCAACGACATCCCACACAGTGGACTTTGCTAGAAAAAAAAATCATCCCCACTTTAAAGTGTACTGGAGATACCCAAAAAAAAATTACTTTAGCACTATGTCGGCGTAACTTATTTGTATATTCATGCCAAATTACAGCTTTCTAGTACTAAGAGTCTTTGAGATATACCGCGGCCTCGGCGCAAGGGCTAAGAAGGAAGATGGGTGGTTTTTAGTCAGTAGAAGTCTGACACTCCCTTTCGCTCTGCCCAGAGCGGGAAGCTGCATGGGGGGTTATTTGATGATTTCCCACACCCCAAAAGAAAAAAAAAGAGTCTTTGAGACAGTGCGGACGGACGGACAGACAGACAGACG
The DNA here is from genome assembly GCA_949774965.1 of Diarsia brunnea. Lineage (NCBI taxonomy): Eukaryota > Metazoa > Arthropoda > Insecta > Lepidoptera > Noctuidae > Diarsia > Diarsia brunnea. The sequence continues at coordinate 17,022,156 of OX458996.1, forward strand.
GACGTAGCGAAACTACAAGGGTTCTATAGTGACTACGGAACCCCAAAAATGGTGGTGTGCTGGTGTCCCAGCCAATTAAAGTTTTCCCGTCTTTTAGTTATGTCACCGCAGATACAGAATCCCGTCGGGAAGGATAATTTGTTTGATAACTACTATAACACGCAATTAACTATTATATATTTACTGAGAGACTCGTAAAATAATATAATAGTACATTATGGTATAAGTGTGTAACGTTGGTGATTACCGCTGAGGCGCCTTTGAGACCCGAGCCGTTAGGTGAGGGTCTTAAGAGAGCCGAGGACGGTAATCATCAATACACACGTGTATCATACGACGTTTTTCAACACACTTGTGAAGAAAATAACACAAAAAAATCATTTTTAACATGTTTTCAACAGTTAAAATGACGCATCTAACAATGGCGATCGGCCATAGACTAAAAGATTAAGTTTTTTTTTTTGCTTTCCGCGGATAGTGTTGCAGTCACGTACAAAATGGGGAATTCAAAGTTTTTTTTATTACAGAGAAAACAAAAGTTTTATTTATTAAAAATGTATGTATAAGTTGAAATTATCTATTTTAATTCGAAGTTGCATGAAATGAGCAAGGAATAGGTACATTAATTTATTTGAAATATTAAAATATTTATTTGAACACAATCTTTTTAGTATCGAAACTTTTTTAAGAACAGAGCAACTCAACCAAAAAATTAAAAAAAAAACCTATAACTCACTTGTGAATAATGGTAATGAAAAATTCACAGTTTGATTACAGGTGTCATTATATGCCTAATTGCGGTGAAATTAGAGCCACTTTATGAGCAAGTGTGTTGAAAAAAGTATTATTGTCTTTGCGACCTGAAATTAATTAAAATTCCCCGAATGAAACTATTAAATTGTTCATTTGACTGGTTTGGATTTCAAGAATTCAAATGAGAAATAATTACTGAACCGAAAAGTTTGAAAAAAGAACATCGAGGAGAAAGTACCCGGGTACAGTCACGACCACTATTATGTATCACGCAGTAAAATCCTACCCCGATTTTCTCGTGAAATAACTGTTTCTACTTTAAGATAAGTACTTTTGCGTAATAGTATGAGTTCGAAAATGCTACGTCCGTAACGACATAAGATAACAACAAATATAGTAAGAGAAAATCACTTTTAAAAGTTGATGCGTTGTGCCTTGTTGGTGTTACATAGATCAATCAGCTTGTCATCCTCAATGAATTGGGAAGAGGTGTACCCGAAGCACCTAATAATAGAATACCCACATATCGCCCGTTATATTCAGTCCTTTGTAACAAGGGAGAGCCAATAGGGTACCTTAACAAAAAAAATCTAATTAGTCCATCAGATAGATTTTCAAAAAATATTGGACACATATTTTTTCTTTTTTCACGTAAACAAACAATGAAGGCGATACAATGCTTTGAAAACTCGAGTGACGTCGTATTTTAAGACATTAGTATGACATTTTTTACCGGTGAGTGACATCACAACCCCCCACTCAAATCTTTGACGCGTTTTATCTTCGTCAATTTTTATTGATTTGATAAAACAAAAAATACGTATTCAATATTTTCCGATAATCTAACAGACGGACTAATTAGAATCATATTTTGTTTAGTCAGTAAACATCAATATTGTCATTAGCCAGGCCAAAAACACAAACTCCTTGGCTGCTAAGTAATTCTTGATGCACAAATTCACTACCGTTTTGAATCGAACTCAAGACTTCGTACTCACAAGTCGCGTTTGTGACCACCGAAGCAGTCAGAAAGGCAGAATTTTAAGCAACTGTTTTGGTTACTAACGGAAAATTTCTACAACCAAGTGTTAAATACTTATGTTTCGAACGGATGGCAATGCAACTGAGCAAGAGCAGTGGTGGCCTAGTGGTGGCGGCCCCGACTTATGAACAGTAAGTCGTGGGTTCGAACCCAGACAGGCGCATTACTTTATGTAAGTTATTTCATCACCACTGCTCTCAAAACGGTGAAGAAAAACATCGTGATGAAAGCGGCATGTGTTTGAACCAAAAAATTCTAAGACATGTGATATCTACCTACTCGCACTGAGCCCGCGTAATGGGTAGCCCATCTCTCTCCTAGAGACGAGGCCCGAGTCCCTGCAGCGGGAACATTACAAGCTGATGATCATGACGATGATGATGATCATGGCAAAACAACTGATTCCAGTATTAGTTACACTTACGATTTACAACTCTAACTGCTGTACTCAGAGATATTTAATGATTACTTAAGCCGTCACTTAGTAAAGGTTTGACATACTTTTGTATGACAAAACTGTCAAAACGTTTACTAAGTGATGGCCTAAGTAATCATTAAAGCTATCTGAGTGCGGCAGTCAGTGTTTAGCACAGTGTTGCAAATCTATCAGAGCGCTTTTCTTTAGGCATACATACTGTACTACTCCGTATCATACCATGACGGTGCTAGGAATACGTCATGCAAAAAAGCGAGTAAGGAATAGTGTCATGAAGAGTCCCAACATATTTGGCAGATTTCTTTAACAATAGGCAACACTAGAAAAAGGCATGAGTTCTTAATTATAAAACAAAGACCCAGAGCAAGAAGCACCACACAAAATCCCATAAAAGCTTCAAGACATCCCATGTATAATAAAAGTTGTGAGATCAAATAATAAACTTTCAGGGGATAGCTGTTTCAACTGTTTGCATAGGATGACGTAAAGTGTACCTACTGTGGGTCGCTAAAATTATCTTATTAACATAGAGGAACACATTATGAAGCTGAGAAAATACCCGAACGTGCTTCACGCGGTGTTCAGGAGCATCAAATACTTATTATATTAAATAACATGGCTTGGACCCAGCCTATAAATTCCGGTATGGTTTAAATTGCTTACGAACGATCGCTTTAAATTTTGTAAAATATCCTAACAAGGTAATACTGAAAATCAATAGAATAATATCCCGCTTGTACCCTACAAGAATAAGGCAAAGATCCCAAATACTAGGGGCCAAGCCAAAAACAATAGTTTACAATAGATTTTTTTTCAGTTCTTTTTCTGGTTCAATCTTGTAATCAGTACAGGTACACCCGGACTGCATAAGAGAGCTGTTCTTGATTTGAGTATGAAAACATTATACAAGGATTAAGTGCACGGGAACTTTTCTTACTTTCACTATAGGTACTTAAGTTCAAGAAGATACAGCATGTAAGTTTTTGAGACGTTTGAGAAGTATGACAGAGGTAAGAAGAATCCTCATAACAGTGGTTGATGTCGGGCTGAAATGATGTTAAGGCGTTTGAACTATAATAGACGATACAATCAGTAAACCTACCTACCCAGGTTCGTACCGATTGTCCCGTTAATATTTTGTTCCATGGAAATAAACAGGCTGAAACCTCGCCGAAACACAGCTTAATTGAATTTAAATAGCTTGAAAGTCAGGAAAATCACAAACATGGACTAACCGAGTAACAAAACAAATATTTATTTTATAGAACAGTCAGTTCTGATATAAGTTTCGGGAAATATGAGTTCTTCTGACAAACTCATTTTCTAAAAAGTTAAAAACCTATATAGGTTTTTAACTTTTTAGAAAATGAGTTTGGGCTGGGATTTCTGCTGAGGCCCGCACCGAGCTGGTACTCATTCAAAATGGAACTCTAAATGCAGGTAGGTACGTGGAAGAGATCCTCAATGAACATGTAGGTCCTTTCATGGCCAGGATGGACCGGCATGGCATATTAATGCATGATAATGCGCTTCCCCATACCGCCAGAATTGTACATGACTACCTTGAAGAGGTCGGTTTCGAACTCATGCAGTGGCCAGCGCGAAGCCCGGACTTAAACCCCATCGAGCACGCCTGGGACGAGCTTCAGAGATGCGTGAAAGGTCGAAACCCCCCACCAATCACGCTTCCCGAGCTCAAACAAGCGCTGGGGGAGGAATGGGAAGGTATTCCTCAGCACCGGCTCCGAAATTTGGTGTACAGCATGCTTAATCGCCTAGAAGCTGTCAGAAGAGCTCGTGGAGGCAATACAAAGTATTAAATGAAGAAAGTGATGAAAAACAGCAAAAAAACAATCATAAAAAAAATGTAATCTTAAGAAAAATATGACTACTTTAGTTTTTTTTTAATTTCTCTAAATTAATATTGTGGGTGCAACTAAGTTTTATTTTATTTTTAATCTGTATAATTAAATTCTCAATTGAACAGTCTTCGTTTCATTAGGATGGCATACGTAGTTCGGGAGATATTCGGGTTTATGTGACTGACCCGTTATTTTTGGAACTGAGTGTATATTAGAGTAGATTGAGTATCAGGGAGGGGTCAAATACAAATGATGATAAGTATTGGATGTAATTAATGAATAGTAAATATCCGCAGTGTAATTATACCTATATCGAACTGTATCTATGTAATCGCGCTAATCGAATCAGATGATGGCCTGCTTGTAACAACAGTGACTTGATAATTTGTTTTTTGGAAACTGTCCTTGTTCGTTAGGAATGGCTTCTTTTTAGAAGAATTTATTTAGGCATATCAAAATATTTATTCAAGAATTTTATGACGTCTAGTTTTAAATCTTACTACTACAACGAATATTCGCAGTCTCGCACAATCAAAGTCAAGGTCTAGGATAGTCCTGGGGCTGCCGGTTGTCCGGGGCTGCAGGTTGTTCTGGGCTGCGCGACCCGGAACACAAAGGGCTAAGGAGGAATATGTGTGGTTTTTAGTCAGTGTTTACGCCTGTGCTAAAGTGCTGAGACGTGCAGTGTTTGTGTGTCGTGTTGCCATTCCAAAAGGATTAGGCGCGCCGTACTACCTGACTTTATTTATAAAAACGTTTTGTCTTCCTTACCTTCATTTTTTTACTTTTCTGTTAAAATCTCTCATCGTCGCGATAACTTTGCTCCGCACATTATAATTGTTAAATACTGTTTTAAAACCAAAATTACATCATCAAACCTCTAAACCGGAGTTTCATTGAGAAATCTGAAGCACCAACATCTGGCGACCGTGGACAAAACCTGCAATTTTGGCGGAATACAAGTTCGTGAACACGCGACCACGCGCTGCCGGTGCAGCCATTGCGCCGCAGCCACCTTTCAACCGAATCAAGAATCATACCTGGGTTCCCTGGAGGTGCACCAGCCATTGCAGCCACCGCCGGTCAGCGATCAGCATTCAGCATCCTACCGCAGCCTCGGCCAATGCAGCTAAGTGCCCATTTATCCTTGTGAATTCCCTACTGTTACCTACCCAATAACCCTACCTTTTTATACCCTTATCCGGTTTTAATTCATCCAATACCTATTTAAAATAGCTTCTACGAGTGCATTGGTGTCTGTAGTCACTGTAGTGTCTTAAAATATTACTTAGATACCTATTTACTTACACCTTATGCAGTTCATAAAAGTAAATTTACATTTTCAATTAGATAACGATTTAACTATCAATAGGAACGCAATATAGGCCGTCCACCAATAATATTATCATAGTTCTTTATTCGTGTTTCCTCTCAGCCTTATAGCTGTCACTATTACTCACTATAGGCATATATTTCACCAACATCGCCGAACATTCCAGGTCGACGACTCCGTGTAACATAACTTCGGGCTGCCTGACGTGTCACCGTGTGACAACAGGGCCCCACTGCTGCACGGGACCGGCCTCAGGTGACGTTAGGCGAGGAGTGTGAGCTAAGTCGATAGTTTGTTTACATTCACATTTACTAGTTTGTGTCGGTATATTTCCATAGTCAAACCTACTTGGAAGCAATTTGTATTTTTATATCTATTGTTTATAAGGTTTGAGTTCACAATGGGTAAAGATTATGGAGGTGAAACTAGCACAAACGATCCTCGTGAATTACAGGATCTTTTAGTGAAACGTAGTTCCATAAAAGGTCAAATAACTAAGTTTAAAAACTTTTTATCAAATATTACCTCTAAAGAATCACTCACTCAGATTGATTTAGCTGAGTTAACATTAAAACTAAACAAATTCGAGTCTGTTTATAGCCGTTTTGATGACTTGCAAAATCAGATAGAACTTTTACACTCTGATAATTTATCCAATGAGATTGATGAGCGTGATACTATCGAACAACTGTTTATATCCAACATAGCAATTGCTCAAAGTGTTACACAACAATATAACTCGAACCGTCATGATGAAGGGACACACAGGGATTTAAATTCAAGTCAGATAACTACAGTTCCGTGTCATCATGACATAGGGTTCAAATTACCTCAAATTCAAATAGCCAAGTTCGACGGATCTTGCTTTCGCTGGCTTGAATTTCGTGACACATTCTTATCTATAGTACATAATAACGACCGCATCGCTCCCATTCATAAATTCCATTATCTTATTTCGTACTTGACTGGCGATGCAGCGCGCATTATCGCTAACTTGGAGGTATCCAGCAGTAATTATGCGTGTGCTTGGAAATTATTATGTGACAGATATGACAATACACGACAATTAGTAACTCATCATATTAAATCATTGTTAAATATAAAACCAATCACAAGCGAGTCCGATAAATCATTACGTTTCTTTGTTGATCATATTAATAAAAACATGCGCGCTTTAACTAGTCTCGGTATAGGATCACGTGACTGGGATATTCTACTCATTCATATAATAAGTCCCAAGCTTGATAGCTGCACCGAGACCAAGTGGGAAGAGTACAAAGGCACATTGGATACCAATTCACCCAGTTTGCAACAATTTTTCAAGTTTCTTACTGATCGCGCTGATGTACTTGAGTCAATAAACAGCTGTTCATATTCTAAACACAAGACTCGAACAATGTCAAACCCAACCGATTCTAATAATAAAATAAAAACTCATCAGTCTTATATTTCTAATAGTGTAGACAATAATATTTCTGATTTATCATGTGGCGTTTGTAGTGGTGATCATCGCCTTTATGATTGTCCCACCTTTTTGGCTAAGAGTGTGGATGACCGTATAACTGAAGTAAATAGATTGAACCTTTGTCATAACTGCTTAAGGTCTGGCCACTCTGCACGCAATTGTCGCATGCATCCGTGTCGCATGTGCAATACAAGACACAATAGACTCTTGCATAAAAAACAATCTAGTACTAAAAATCTTTCTAATGTTGTCACCATTTCAACCGACGCCGACGTCACTGACGATACTCTCGTTAACTTTTCTCATCAAAATAATCATCAAGTTCTTCTGTCTACTGCTTATATTGAGGTAGTTAATCCTACGACCAAGCAAACGCAGAAGGTTCGTGCTCTTCTGGACTGCGGTAGTCAGTCATCATTTATAACTCAATCTCTTAAAACAAAACTGCTTTTAGAACCGACTACCACTTTGCATGTCAATATCATTGGCATAGGCAATAAAACTACTACTCAAGCTACAGAAACTTGTGTAGTTCAGTTAAAATCTTTAATGAAGCATTTTACTATCACTTCTTCTTTTCTGGTATTGCCAGTGTTGACCGGTAACATACCTCGAATACCCGTTGACTTAAAACAATTTAATATTTCAAGTGATTACTTTTTAGCGGACCCTCATTTTCACCAACCAGCACCTGTTGATGTTGTCATCGGTGCCGATATTTTCTGGGATATTATTGGCCGCGATCAACTCTCTCTCAGCCCTAATTTACCTATATTGAGAAGTTCTCATTTCGGTTGGTTGATAACAGGTCCTTTGTATTTTAATTTACCGAAAAATAATAAGTTAAAGGAAACCGATATAGATTCGAATCTTTCCGTCGTTTCTAATGTGTCATCTGTTGACAAAATACATAATGAACTAACAAAGTTCTGGGACTTAGAAAATGTTCCCCAAACTTCACCACTTATGAGTCATAGTGAGAAGGAATGCGAAACACATTTTTTATCGCACACCTTTCGTTTACCAACCGGTAGATTCTCAGTCAGCCTACCTTTAAAGGATACACCTGATTGTCTAGGTGAATCTTATTCACTAGCTAAAAAACGCTTCTTAAATTTAGAAAAGCGATTTCGCAAACAACCGCATGTGAAATCACAATATATAGAATTTATGCGTGAGTACGCAGACTTAGGTCACCTTTCAGAATCCGCTGTACCTGTACCTTTTACATCTTACTTCCTCTGCCATCACGCTGTCTTCAAAGAGAGTAGTGAATCTACAAAAATTAGAGTCGTATTCGACGGCTCAGCTCCTACTTCATCGGGTCAGTCTATAAATGACATCCTCATGGCTGGGCCTAATATGCAGGACTCGCTGTTCTCCATATTAATAAGAGCTCGACAACATAAGTTTCTCCTCTCGGGTGACGTCGAGAAAATGTACCGTCAAGTCCGTGTACGTGAGGAAGATTGCAATCTTCAACTTATTTTATGGAGAGAGGATGAGTCCTTGCCCATCAAAACGCTTCAACTGGGCACTGTGACTTACGGAATGGCAAGTTCCAGCTACCTGAGCACTCGGTGTCTATGGCAGATTGGAGAAGAATCTTCTGATCCAATTATTAAGAAAATAATTCAACATGATTTCTTTGTGGACGATCTCATCACCGGTTCTGAAAGCGAGGATACCTTACGCTATATTCACAAATCTGTAACTGAAGAACTAAAGAAAGGATGCTTTAATCTTCGTAAATTTAAGACTAATTTACCATCTCTGTTCAATTCAAATACTCAAACTGATGATAATCTTCTAATTAGTGAGTCCACTAGTACCCTGGGTATGGGATGGAACCCATCAACCGATCAGTTGCATTTCCCTATCAAACCTTTTTCCTCTAATAATAATTTAACTAAAAGATCTTTTCTATCATCTCTGTTTAAAATATTTGACCCTTTGGGACTGATAAGTCCATGTGTAATAAAAATGAAAATGTTGTTACAAAAACTTTGGTTACGTAATTTGACTTGGGATTCTCCAGTCCCACCTGAAATTCAAAGAGATTGGAATGATTTTATACAGTCTTTACCTTCACTTTTAGCACTAGAAATTCCGCGTCGTGTGCTATGTGATGAACCTTCATCTGTAGAATTACATTCATTCAGTGATTCATCCCAAAACGCATACGGAGCTTGTATTTATTTACGCTCAGTCAACGCTGCGAACGAGGTCACCGTCAAGTTACTATGTTCTAAATCTAAAGTAGCTCCGATTAAAGGTGCAACTATCCCTCGTCTAGAATTGTGCGCAGCCCTACTGGCAGCAAGGTTATGCAAGGCTGTCAGGGAGTCACTGCGATATGAAGTTCAGCACCAGGTACACTGGTGTGATTCGTCCGTAGTACTAGCCTGGCTCCACACCAGTTTTATAAATTTAAAAACATTTGTAGCTAACAGGATTGCAGAGATATGTGAGTTAACCGATGCCTCCTCATGGCGCTATGTACCCACATCTGCTAATCCTGCTGACCTCATATCCAGAGGAGTCAGTCCAGATAAGCTAGGCAGTACCAAGCTGTGGTGGTCAGGCCCTTTATTCCTCATTGAGCCTGAATGTAATTGGCCTATTTTAAAACCTAATAAAATTAATGACTTACCCGAAACTAAACCTAACTGTACCGCCACTCATCTTGTTTCCCAAAATGAAACCATAATTATTTTTAAAAACTTTTCTAACTTAACTAAAATCAAACGGACTTTCGCTTACGTGCTTAGATTTATTAATAATTTAAAACCTAACAAAGATAAAATTCTCGGCAACCTAACTGTTGACGAATTAAATCATTCATTTAATCATTTGTGTCGTCTCTCACAGCAAGAATCATTTCCCGGTGACTATGATTTACTAAATAATAATAAAGCTTTAAGTGCTAGATCAAATATTTTATCATTGACTCCATTCTTGAGTGACGACAAGATCATACGAGTTGGTGGCCGACTAGGCTCATCCGACTATAATTATAATAAAAAACACCCCGTTCTCTTGCATGCTTCGCATCATTTTACCAAATTGATTTTCGCATACGAACATAAACGCGGATTACATGCGGGACCACAATTATTGCTGGCCGTTGTTAGGGAATACGTTTGGCCGCTTAACGGCAGAAATTTAGCTAGGCGCATTTTCCGTAACTGCCCCAGGTGCAGACGCTTGCAGGGGAAGACTATTGCGCCTATAATGGGACATTTGCCCTCACAACGTGTCATGCCAAACTTTCCATTTCGAACAGTAGGAATTGACTTCGCTGGCCCATTTCTAATTGTAAACAGAAAGGGACGTGGTGCTTCGTTAGTCAAGTGCTATCTATGTTTTTTTATATGCCTTCGATATAAAATCTCTCACCTCGAAGCCGTGAGCGATCTATCAAAAGACGCTTTTATCATGACATTCCGAAGGTTTGTGTCACGAAGAGGCAGGCCAGCGGAAGTATTCTGCGACAATGGACGCAACTTTGTCGCAGGAGCTAAAGAACTTAATGATTTTTTTAAGATTAATCAAAACGACCTATCTGATTTTGCATGCCAGGAAGGCATTCAGTTTAATTTTTCACCAGCTTACGCTCCTCATTTTGGCGGTATTTTTGAGGCCGGTATCCGTTCCGCAAAGTATCATATTAGACGAGTAATGGGTAATTCCCACTTAAGTTATGAAGAGCTTCAAACTCTTTTCGCTCAGGTAGAAGCTGTTTTAAATAGTAGACCTCTCTGTCCTTTATCTGCCTCTCCTGACGATTTCCATTGCCTCACTCCTGGGCATTTTATCATTGGTCGGGCGCTCACCGCTCTGCCTGAACCAGCTTTGGAAGACTGCCTCTCAACAAACCTGAAGCGCTATGCCAGGCTGCAGCAAATACACCAACATTTTTGGCAACGCTGGCAACGCGAATACATTGCCGAGTTGCAACTGCGCCGTAAGTGGAAGACCAACGCCGCCGCATCCAAAATTGGAGACATGGTCCTCTTGCAAGAGGATGGCGTTCCACCCCTGTGTTGGAGACTGGGACGCATTGCAAGGCTCTTCCCAGGACAAGATGGAGTCTCTCGTGTGGCCGACATCAACACAAATAGAGGAATCATACGGCGCCCTCTGGTTCGCCTCTGCCCCTTACCAACCGAAGAGGAACTACTGAAGGGTTGAAACGTCAAGAGTTTCAACGGGGGGAGGATGTTTACGCCTGTGCTAAAGTGCTGAGACGTGCAGTGTTTGTGTGTCGTGTTGCCATTCCAAAAGGATTAGGCGCGCCGTACTACCTGACTTTATTTATAAAAACGTTTTGTCTTCCTTACCTTCATTTTTTTACTTTTCTGTTAAAAATCTCTCATCGTCGCGATAACTTTGCTCCGCACATTATAATTGTTAAATACTGTTTTAAAACCAAAATTACATCATCAAACCTCTAAACCGGAGTTTCATTGAGAAATCTGAAGCACCAACAGTCAGTATAAGCTGACACTCCCTTCCACTCCGTCCAGAGCGGAAAGAGTCATTTGATGATTTCATACCTACTAAAAAATAACAATAAGGTCTAGGTTACATCAAATTTTAATTCGCTATAGATTTTCTTCTATAATAATAGAGTGCGGTAACGGAGAGTATTATCTTAGAAGAATAATGATTAATTATATTCAAATAACATTTTCAAGGGACGGTTATTAATATAATTATTAGTCTGTTCTTTCTTGTTCCTAATTATCTTTCTCAGTCAGTCTACATCATTCCCACAGCTGGGACACAGATCTGTCCTCTATGAGAGGGAGTGGTCTGTCGTTCAGTACACGGGCTAAGCGTGGGTTACAAGACGTCACATGTGGGATCGGGCGCTCCCGATCCGTAAACAAAGATTTTTCATTAAATAAATTTACTTACATACATAAACTCACGCCTTTTTCCCATAGGGGAAAAGGATCTTTATATACTCTTTTTATCTCATCCACGTTCATACATCTGGTCATACAAGCGCTCCGGTAGCGAGTACTACGCTCCTGATGTTTTATCTGTAAGGTCAGTGTATGTCCATATAAGACCTCCCGTATTAGAGTTGCCCCTCACATCTGCCTTTACCTAACCTTTTGTTAGTCGCCATTGGCAAGCGGTGGCCTAGTGGTGGCGGGGTACTAACGAACATTATGTCGTGGGTCCGAACCCAGGCAGGTGCATTACTTTGTGTAATTTATTTCATCACCGCTGCTCTTAAAACGATGAAGGAAAAAATCGTGACGAAACCGGCATGTCTTACAACCATTAAAATCGAAGACATGTGACATCTAATAACCTGCACTGGGCCAGCGTGGTGGGTTATAGCCCATCCCTCTCTTAGAGAGGAGGCCTGGGTCCCTGCAGTGGGAACATTATAGCCTGATGATGATCATGAGGCGCCATTCACTCGTTCTTTCCTCATGACCAAACCAGGTAAGCATAATCATGTTCAATAATTCTGTAATGAACAAATGATTAACACGTGCAGCAGCTTATTTGCAGAAAATTAATCAAAGTAAGTCGCGAAATTGAGGCTTTCCTGTCTTTTAATTGCCGATATGAAATATTATATTTATATTCTTAAAACTACTTAAATAAGTATAGGTATTATATACTTAGTACGCAGATTGAATTTCTTTGAAGGCTATCTTCAAATCTATAAGGTAAAACAAATCAACGCTTGAAAGGCAATAATAACCAAACGACATGGTGTGCACTCAGGAACTGTAGACTCCCTTGCTCCGACAATGTCGCTTGGTTATTTTAAAATTGTTCATAAGCTAAATAAAAGAATTCCTTTTCAGATAAAGAATAAAGAAAGAGGAGGAATGTTTGGAAACAAAGAGAAAATTACTACTGACGGCACGGTTGGCGCAGTGGCTGAGGGATTGGACTGCTGCACTGCGTGTCGCGGGTTCGATCCCCGCACGGAACAAGTATTTGTATGGCCTACAGATAGTTGTTTCGGGTCTGGGTGTGTTTGTGTATGTGAGCTTAAATGTTTGTAAACGCACCCACGATACAGGAGAAAATTTTAGTGTGGGGCAACGTTTTTAAAAAACCAGCCACCGAGGGTTCCGTAAATATTTGTAGGTATTTTGTTATTAAGTTACGTAATTTACGGCTTACAGATTTTTTTCTTATCATGTGCTGTACCTAAAGCCTTGCCTCTTGTTTAATTTTATGATTACATGTCAACGTGAAATACCCTAATAGGTTTTGATTCCCTTGTGAAATCGCAATAGGTATATGCGGACGTAAACAATGCATGGTATCTGGCTCTGTCTCTAGGGTAAAAGGTTTTCTGCCACCGACTTCTAAAGCTGATTCTTCTGTCCCCTTAATTTATAGATATTTTTGTTGTTATAGAGGCCACAGAAATACGCGCTAAAATTTAAAGAAAAAAAAAGACTTATTGTTGGTTGACGTATTTTGTAGAAACAATTTTCTTGGTAAAGTTTAAAGTTTGGCGGTGTAAATCACAAGTTAAAATGAGTGATTCCAGTGACAATGATAGCAATTAATTAACAACAACTCCACCCGACATAATAGCAGATGCTAAAGATATTGTTAGTAATCTCTTGCCTGAAAAATCCAAGATGACGAAATATTTATGCAGTGGAAAAGTGAAAACTGCACCAGTCGATGTAAACCGTTCCGATCTAAATATGTCTCGAAACTAATATTGAACTACCCGGAAAGATAAAGATACCTATTTATATTATAATTTATATTTTATACCTACCTACTATTGGTTTGTCTGAGAAATTATCTACGAACTATGTTTTAATTATAATTTACTAGTGCTTCCTCTCTCCTAACTCACTTATTTTGCTGTGACCGACAGGGTCCATGTGATCTAATTTTAAGTTTACCACCTAAGTACTACATGTGGAATGCAATAAAGTATTGAGTATTAACATAACATTAACAATGTCAATTTAACTTTTTAATAAAATGCTTTATTTGCTATTTTGTGTTTTACTTCTTTGTGCTTAAGTGTAGTATAAAGCAGTATATATCACTCGAGGGTAAGTACAGATTACTAAACTCGTATGGTTTACGGCCCTCCGCTTCGCGTCGGGCCTCAAATGCACACTCGATTAGTAATCTGTGCCTTACTCCCCTTGGTGAATAAATAGCTATTATTTAAGCAATAAAATATTGTATTTTTATTTTGTTGTATTATTGTCTATTTACATTGATTAATAGGTATAATTATTTGTTTACAATACTACAAACTTTTTTTTTTCTAAATAAATTGGGTTTCTATCGATGTCGATAATATAGATAAAAGCTTAATGTCTCTCTTCCTTGGCCGAGTAGCAAAAAATACAGATCTGTGACGCGAATATAATCCTTATTACTGCAGTTTTTAAGTTTATTATTGCTTCCATTAAAAATACTGCCATCTATGGACGAGTAGCGGAATTTACTAGGCTATCATTTCTAGAATGATTGGTGATTACAAAACGACGTATTTTATTTCTGAGTAAAGCAAAATAACTCCTATCAAAATATTTCGAAGGTATATTTTTAAAATGTAGAATCTGTGAGTTATGCTAGTTGTGATTGGAATTTAAACGACCAATCAAACGAGTTGTTTATATGTAGTGCAGTGTATGATTGATGGTTTGATTGTGTTAGTTTGGCGACACTGGTTCCGATACAGATTTCGTCGCTCAGCATTTCTACCTGTTCTTTCTGTTCTGTGGATTATCCTATAAATGAAATGATTCACTGTTTTGTGACAAATGTGTGTTTAAGTTGGAGTACATTTCACCTTTGAAAACTAAAAATTTGCTCTTATCTTAAAACTTTTTGTTCTTTATTTGTTTACTGTGACTTTGGGACGTCTGAAAAAGATTTTTTTCTAAAACATCACAACAACTGACGGAAGTTTGTCCGGCAGCGGAAAGACACAAGCTACTAGTACCTAATAGTATCAGATGATTCTCGCGCTATACGTGAGTAGAGTACGCTGGAGTCAATACAAAATATTTTCAAAGATAACCAACCGGAATTCAAATTGTTATCAACTTTTATTAATTAATCCAAAAGATTAAGACAAATGTTAATTCAGAAATGACACGTGAATATTAATGATAAAAGGCCGAGGGCGTGTGCGATAGCATTACTTTCTCGATGTCAGTAACAGTGACGTCTTAGGTACACATTGAACCAATTTATATAACTTTAACAAAAGGGAAAATATAATACACGAGGCTTATATTTCCCCGGCAGTTGTGTACTATAGTAGACCCACATTTCACCCGTTATGTTTACGTCTCTTGTTACATAGGAGCGAGCCCATTCCCATCAACCGGGCTGCTACTGATAATTTCTAAGTACAAAACTCAACACTTTACCCGACCTGCGAATCGAATCCGGGTCCTCATTCTTAGCAGTCGCACTTGTGAGCACTACCCGACCGACGAGACATATAAACCTTTGAAGTAGGTATCCTAATAGCTGGATTTCCATCCATCCGAATCATGATTTCGGATACATCATAATAATATGTATAATATTATTATGATAATTAGATTTTTTTTTTAAATGTACGGGTGAATTAAGAACCTCCTCATCCCTATAAATTAGGGGCCGTTGATATTGTGGTGGAGACAATAAATAATAATTTCGCACCGTATCGACGCTGCACGCTGCACTGACTTGATTACTGTGTGGGCGAGATGTGATGGGAGAACGCTAATACATGTATTATTATACCATGAAAAGTTTCAAACAGTTTTCAAAAACGGAACTGTTTCGGCCAGTTTTGACCAAATTACTGGCCTAAACTGCCACCGAAACTAGGTTTCTTGAACTAATTAGAAGCTATTTTGTTTCTATTTTAATGTGCGCTTTTGATGCAATTGGGCCTTTTGTTTTCACAATAACAGTAGTTTAGTAAGTTATATCAGATGATACTAAAATAAATTATTACCTACAACTTTTCTACGGTGGTCTGTGATAAGCTTATCAGTAAATTGCAATCGAGCAAGTAATTAAATCCACAGCATGTGGTTATCAGAATGACCCAAATGCAGTAGGTATATAACATAATGTTACATAATTATAGTACATAAATGTATTTTGAAAATCTTTTTCCCACAACACCATCTATGAGAATATGGTTGTACTCTACTGTCTGCATATGTAATTCAACCAGGGCTGTCGTACCAGGGTCGAAGAGGCGGTATAATTTTTTTTTGGAGTGTAAGAAAGCATCTGACTCCTTCCGCTCTGGGCAGAGTGGTAGGGGGTGTCAGACTTCTATTGACTAATAATCACCCATGTTCCTCCTTAGCCCTTTGTGTCGGGGCCGCGGTATCTGTTTCGAACAACCCGCAGCCCGACGGGAAGCGGTACCTTCAGGACAACTACAATGGATATGCGTGGGGGTGGCTGTCGGCGACTGGGAGGTTTCGAGGAAGGACCGAACCTCATAAAGCCCAAGTCGTAGGTACTAATTTTACTGTAACCGCAGTCGGTTGTGATTTCATATTTTTTGATTTTAATCGTTGAATTTCGTGACAAAATAAGTAGGGCTAGGGATACACATTTTGTAACCAACGTGTGATTACCAATATAGATTATTGTACTGAACAACCTCCTAGTGTTATTTTAAGATTTCCTTCGTGTCCGACCAACTTAAAAATTTAAACTACCCGCCGCCGCGGGATCATATCTTATAGATAAAGGAAAAAAACATAGAATACGGGTAGAAAACTTAAGGTAAATGAGTAAAAATGAATTGAAGTTCTTCCTCTGTCGCAATACTCGCAATGCACGCGCGTACGTACCTGCAGCTCTTGTGTTTTATTTTATACTATTTTGATTAGTATTATAACTTTTTAGCTGAGTTATAAATTTTATTATGCATACTCCTGTAATTGAAGGAGCACATCTACAGGATACGTTGGTCGTCAATTATTTATTTCGCATGATGAGTGTACACATCCTACATCCTGCTGTTTCGGCTCTAAATTAACATATTTCCTACGTTTATCTCCTTTATGGAGGCACACTCACCTTTTGAACAGAATGGATCAGGTTATCAATTCAGACATACTCTAACAACAATTTTAAATGTGGCTTTGGATGGCCGAGCTTGAGCACAAGTTACTCTTCCCATTCGCATGGGAGGACTTGGCGTCCGCAAAAATTCCAGTTTAAGTTTACCGGCTTTCATATCCTCAGCCCACAGCACTGAGAAATTAATCAAGAATATCCTGGCTTCTACTACTGCCCTACGCGCGCGTGCGCGTCTGCTGGCTGTGGGTGAATGGGAATCGGGTCTTTGGCTCCACGCACTGCCGTCGTCGAGTATAGGCACATTGTTCGACGACACAAACTTCCACCTCGCTGCTTCGCTGCTTCTTTACGCCTTGGTTCCGCCTGCTGCTCTCCTCATCACTGTCAATGTGGTGAAGCTGTCAACAGTCTCGGTCATCACGGCCTGTCATGCAGCCGTAGTGCTGGCCGTTTTGCGCGGCACACGAACTTAAACGAAATCAGAGAGACAAGACGAGCTCTTGTCACCGTCGGCGTTCCAGCTGTTTTAGAACGCAATGGCTTGGCACGTGACGATGCCAAAAGACCGGACGGCATATTTCTTTGTTTCCTTGGAAGATGGGTAGGAATTTAGAGTGGGACGCAACATGTGTCGATACTCTTGCGCCATCACATCTTCCAAGCTCATCGTGCTGCGCAGGCGGTGCCGCTGCGGCTGCAGAGAACCTCAAGCGGCGTAAATATAATAACCTTTGTGGAAACTATATTTTCGAGCCACTTGGAGTTGAAACTCTGGGGCCGTGGGGTCCGAGTGCTTATATCCTGTTCAAGGAAATCTCAAAACGTTTAGTGGATGCTTCTCGTGACCCAAGGATTGGCTTTTACCTTGGCCAGAAGCTAAGTGTTGCCATACAACGTGGCAATGCCGCCAGTAACATTACCGGCTGACAGCGTTGAGAACAAGTTTTTTGATGCCATTTTATAGTTTCCTGTTAGTTTCGTTTTTTGAATAATTTTAAAATAATGTATAATTATAATTAGTTCACTCTAAAAAAGATATCCTTGAAGGGACTCTTCGTATTATTATCGATTGTATGATACATACCAATGCTCCTTGCGATGCTATCGTGGCGCTGTAGTAATCATCAGGGTTGGTATACAGCAGCACCGTCAGCGCCGTCTGATACCCGCAGGAAGCCACACGTCGAGGAGTTCCCATGAAAGGCTCAGCTTTATGACTGCAAAGAAACAAAATAAATAGGTATTGTATCATATAGGATCTCATCTTCATCTACCAACCCGCACTGGGCCCGCTTGGTGGATTGTAGCCCATCCCTCTCCTAGAGAGGAGGCCTAAGTCCCTGCAGTAGGAACATTATAGGCTGAAGATGATGATAATGAGATGATAGGATCTCTAACAAAGGTTAAGTTGATTAGCTGTTGGCTTAATAACAACAGCAGCTTTGAATTCAGGGTGGGGTTCCTGAATCCCACCCTGAATCCAACGCTGCTGTTACCACCTCATCATCCGTGGCCTGCTACGGATGATGAGGTGGCTTTTGCAGGTTATGCAGTCAGTCCATGTAAAATATTGGTATTCAGCTGCAGCCGGTTTTACTGGATGCTGAGTCCAACCAACGTCCTCAAATTGCTGGATTGCTCTATGCTTATTATGCTTAGGTATCTGTCCAACTGCTGACGAGGAAGCTCCTAAGTTCCCATAGATTATTTTCTCGCTTTAGAAACGTACAAAAGAGATACAGGTTCCTTGTCGTTAAAAGTAAGTTAACTAGGTAATAGTTGATCGCGGAACGTTGTACTGCTGGCGGGAATTCTGCCTCCACTAGTGTGTGTGATGTAGTTGGATAGGTCTTTAAAAATATTGCGAGTTTGCTCAAACAGTTTTTTGATTAACGGCTTCGTTTGTGAAATATTATAAGCATTCTTAGTTGCTCTATGTTTGTCTCTAATCTTTGTTTCCATGGTGGATCGTTTTTTATCTATTCTATTCTATTATCTCTGCTTGATCGGTCGGGAAGCGATCCTATAGGTACGTACTTTCTTTGACCTAGTCTCCATGTTCAATGGGTTTCCAGAGCCACGTTAGCCACGCCAGTAAATTTTTCTATCGTGTGTCCGCCCCCCACGTGATTAGATGTTCAATCAGGACGTGTGGTTGTTTTATTATTATTTAAAGAACTCTTGGGTACATTCTTTTGCTCACTTCCATGGTCAATGGAAGAATTAAAGAATTTAGGATTTTTGGAATTTAAAGTACCTTCTTCAATAGAATGTAGACCGCCCATCGCAATGAATCAAACAATATGTTTTTATCTTCACTATCTACTAGATTGTTTATTAACGGTAGTTACCATTACGATTAAATAGTAGATTTTTAAATGATGAGTCCCGGCAGTAGATAAAAACATCGTTTGCGTCATACTAGATACTGTGAGTAACTAGACAGAACAGATTCAAGTCGTTTCGATTTATAATTTGTGATCAATCATAACAAAACATCATGCCTCCATTCTTGGAAGGTGTACCTAATACTACACACACATTTCGCCAGTTTTAAGTCTAATGGCGGCGAGCCTTTTGCCTTCAACCGGGCACGAACCTAGACTCCGGTGCTGCTACTGAACAATTCCTAATGGAACAACACAACAACACTATGCCCGAGCCGGGAATCGAACTCAGGACCTCATGCTCAGTAGTCTTGCGACCACTAGACCAATGAGGCAGTCCAGACTGGGAGGTGGTTTGAGCTCAAAATACCAAATTATGAGGTTGTTTTATAGAAATACTTACGCAAAAATAAGAGGTGTCCCATAATTTTCCGTTAGAAAATCTTGATGCTTTTGTCTTGTTGCTTGTGCTTAATGTCTGTGTGTTAGTTACCTACCTTTGTAGACTTACTGTTGTTGTTGGGAACAAGCGTCCATAATGCTTCATACAATAACTGACCACCTAACCGGGTATAAAGCGGTCGTGAACAAAAACCCTTTACAATAATATGCTTAAATTAATATAATACCTACTTCTTAATAGGTACGATGTTACGTTTCCGTGAGGTTATTTTGTTTATCTTCTAGCAAGCAATGCCTCGGGGAAAAGCTAATACATTGAATTCAGAACTCAGCGGTAAGTTTAGCCTATAACTTTGCCAATCAGTTTGCATACTTCTTCAAGATTAATTGTATCTGCTGGATTACATGCCATCAACGAGTCTGCCTATCTTTTGAACAGATAATCCTGAATTATGAATTCTTGAGATAAGGTCTGAGTGCAATGATAAATGATAAGCAGTAGCCAACTTCTATTTTAAATCACGCTTCCAGTGTTACCATTCAATTATTTGGATAATTGAAAGATGAAAACTGGGTGAATGAAAACTGCTTCTAGCTGCTCTCTTCAACACGTTGAGTGTTGTGATTTTAACCCTTTTGGAGCTGATTTATTTCAACGAATATGTAATAAGATAAGTTGATAGATTTCTGTCTGAAATAATTTTGAACAATATTTGAAACTCCTTCTATAGAGAAGACTCTCAAATAAATGGCTCATCTTGGTCATGAATCCTTACGCGTATAAAAAAAACGTTAAAGCTCTATTATTTTACATGTACTTGATGACAAATTTTCAAGAAACATGCAAAATACTTTACTGAAATTGGTTTACTGTACTAATAATTCGTTTAGTGAAGAATTAAGCTTAAGGAAGTCCGTAGTTAACATTTACGCAGGTAAACTTGATGCATACAAATAAAAAAAAATAAAGTATCTATTAGTAATTTTAAAACAGCAATCTGCTTCGTTTCCTGCGGGGACCAGCAGCTGTAGTATTAGGACATAATTATAAGAGAAGGAAGGGACTTAGTTTAACTTAGCTTTTTGGAAATTCCTGGACATTACTTTTGAGGCCCGACCGATGCGTTTCAACTATGCAAGTAGCTTTTATGTTACGCGATATATTTTTCTTCTGTATTTGAATCCAGGAGGTGTCTGGTCCCGTCGGGGCTGCGGGTTGTTCGAAAGAGATACCGTGGCCTCGGCGCAAGGGCTAAGAAGGAACATGGGTGGTTTTTAGTCAGTAGAAGTCTGACACTCCCTTCCGCTCTGCCCAAGAGCGGGAGGGGTTATTTAATGATTTACCACGCCCCAAAAAAAAAAAGGGAGGTGTCTGGTGAGATGACGAGTAATTAAGAAGTAAGGAAGAAGAAGACATGCCTCCTCCAATCCCAAATGAATTGGGATAAAGAGTAGTTTTTTAAAGATTTGTTTTAATACGTGAATAACAGGTAAAATATCCCTAGACTCTTTCCATGTGTATTACTGTGATGTAACGGCTGAATGTATCAAGCCCCTACTTGAAGGGAGTTTAGTGGTTAATTTCCGTGCCTCAATAGCACCAAAACACAAAAACATGACAAATATAATATTTAAGTTTGTTCCATGTAATAGTGCAATACTTAACACGATCGAAATGTAAAGAACAATAAATACTATTTGTTCCGCATCTGACCTAAGACGCTGTACATATTAGCAATACTTACTCTCGATGGTTAGAATCGACCCCAAAATAGTTGAAAGTGCAGCAAAGACTAAGCAAAGTGAAGATTTGCTTGAACATGTCGTCGCAGCGGTAGACGGCGTTCTTCCACATGCATCGCTGCACCAGGTTGCTGCATGAGGCTGCTGGAGACAGCTGCAATGGTAATGGTTACTTTACTAAATTTACTCGCCATGGCAAACGTATCCAGCATGTTTCTGAAAAGTATGGTCGCATTTAAGTGTGACGTACAGACCATCATTCATAATCATTTTCTTGCCCATAACCCAATTTTTTCAAATTATTTTGAAGATATTGATGTAGGTTTGGTCCAACTGTTGATTTTGTATAGAGGAAAATATTGCTGCATGTTTTACGCTATCGAATGCCTTCGTATAGTCCACGAAGGCCAAATACAAAGGTTTTGTAAAATTATATGTGCTTTTCCATGATTTGGTTTAAAACATGTAGGTAGTTTATTGTGGAAAATCTTGGGCGGAAATCAGCTTGTTCGGGTGGTTGGTGGGAGTCTAATTTTGCATCGATGCGGTAATGAATAACATTGATGAATGCCTTGTAGAGATGTGACACTAAGCTTATTAGTCTATAATTATTCACATCGCTTTTATCTCCCTTCTTATGAAGTAGGATGATGTTTGAGTGGCACATCTATGAGGGAGAAGTGTGGGAGAACCAAGTTTAAGGGCTTCTGTTGTTACACCATCTTCACCTGGACTCTTTCCGTAGTGCATGCTGGTTAACACTTTTTTCTGATTGTCTAAAACTCTGCGTTGTTCGGAGCCGATGCAACCCCCCATCGGTCCCCCATCCCCATTTCCCCATTTTTAAAAATATAACTATATTTAACAAAAACAGTTACAAGTATAAACTGCATCTCACTGCAACCCCAATAAAATAGAATACAAATACTTACTCTTAACAATAACTGGTCTACCGTAATGTTGTTGAAGTCCAATACAGTTTGCAGTATCTGTAAATCTTTTTTCTCCTCGGGGTCAGCAGTAAAGGTTGAAAACAACAATGGTACCAGTCGAAATGTAGCGAACATAAAGTCAGCAGTAACATTGGCGGGAAGAGTCCTGAAAATTTAATTAAATAGACAACTTTGTTTTTTTTTTTATAAATTTAATCTTTGTGGTCTTTGTTCTGATTGTTCAGTCTATTGAGACTTTTATTAGATGAGTTGAGGATTAAGATTATATTGTAAGTGTAAGTGCCACAAACAACATTGTGGCTACTTTTAATTTAGGGTCATCGTACATTATATAGTAGTCGGGTAAAAGAATGTTTGACGCTTTAGTCGATTGACATTCCTAGAGTCATCTAGAAGTTCTTTTGCAAGTAGGTTAGGGTGTTGCTCAAGTCTGATTTTATACTTGAGGGAGCAGTTTCTCAATTCTTCTCTGACTGTTGGGATTTCCAGATATTCATGGATTTCACTGGTTTTGCTAAACCTTGGTGCTTTTGAGATAGTCCCCAATAATATATTGTTCTGGGCTCTCTGTATTATCTCTATGTTACAATGACTTCCACACAGCCCCACAGCTGAATTCCATAAGTCCAGATTGGCTTGAGAACAGATTTGTATATTATTAGCTTGTTTTCCAGGCTACTTAGCCTGGAAAGGATCCCTGCAGAGGATCTTCCTAAAATCCAATGCCAGTTACTGAATCTTATATTTAATCGTCTCGCTTGGCTCTGATGTGGTCTCTCCAGGTAAGTCGGCGATCCAAATGGAATCCAAGATATTTGGCAGTTTTGTTGTGAGGCAGGTTGTCACCTCCAAGGGTAACATGGGGCAGTCTCCGCACCGGAGAGCGAAAGTCACATATGCGGATTTATTAGCACTGGCTTTGATCCTCCATTTGGCCAGCCACTCACTCATTTCGTTCAGTTGTTGTTGGGCTTTTTGGGAAGCTTCGCATGCGGACAAACCAGAGGCTATCATTACGGTATCGTCGGCATATGTTGCAACCAGCACATCTTCACTATTTGCAAGGTCTGATGTGAAGATACAGTAGAGCACTGAGCCAAGAATTGAGCCTTCTGGGATGCAAGCAGCACACTCAAAAAAGGAAGATCTACACTCCCTAACTCTTATCTGGCATAGTCTATCTTTCAGATAGGACTCCAGTATGAAGTAGAAAGAGTGAGAGAGTAGGGTTTTAGTCTTCAATAGGAGGCCCTTGTGCCAAACCTTGTCGAAAGCCTGTTTTATGTCTAGGAAAGCTGCCGAGCAATATTTCTTACTCTCCAGACCTTGTCGAATGGTGTTAGCAACTTTGTGGACTTGTTCATGAGTGGCGTATTGTTTACGAAAACCAAATTGGTGGCTCGGTATTATGCTCTCCTGGTCAAGAACCGGTTCTAATCTGATTAAAATAAGTCTTTCACCTAATTTAGATAATATGGGCAATAGGCTTATGGGATAGACAACTTTGTAACAAGCAAAAAATCGATCGTTTAACCATATCTTAAACGGACACCTGAGACACTCCAGCAGGTGGGGGCATTGTTTGATCCGGAGCGCTGCATTAGCACTAGTTGTTGGAGGAACCAATAAGACCCCATTTGCCAGATTATGTTCGCAGCGGTCTACTTGATGGCGCAATCGATTCAGGAATTTCTAAATAGGCCATTTTAGTTGACTGCCGCGAACCAGGTATTCTTATTCGTACGTCCAGTGCCTCTGTCATTTTGTGCTCTACATCTTCGAAAGTCACGGAATGGGTCGCTAGTGTCAGGTCATCTACGAATAGAAATTGTTCTGTGTGTTGGGTTGGTCGTTAGTATAGATATTAAACAGCATTAGCGCTACTGCCTTGTTTTACTTCGTTATACTGCCTTGGGAAAGACCGTTCCTTTGCCGTTTGGGTCTTAAGAGACTAAAAGCTGAGAGTCCTCAAAGTGCATAGGACTACATAAGCATTCACACATGGCGCACTTACAAATTATCCGCTAACGCCCTTGCAGCCTTTTTGGAAACAATATTCAAATCGCATATAGTCACAGCAGGGAACGGCACATCCCATATCGCCCCTTGAGTGCTTTCTATGACCTGAAATGAAAATGAAAAAAAAAACACGGCTGATTTACTAACACTAGGCGACACCTAAATCAATAGTTAAATAAATGCACTCTGTGGCTTTTTATAGTATTTAAATCGTGCTTGATGAATGATTAAATTAATGTCAGCAAATTGCTGCATTCAGAGACTTTTAATGAGTACGGTAGTTAGTGTCGACAGTAATCTGTTGACATTGCAGCAGTGTAAAGTATTGTTTAGACTTTAAGAGCATTTGTTTTAGTGACCAGCTGAGCTAATGTTTTTGGAAAAGGGGATTTCATTCTAAAAACAGAAATAAAACTTCGTATTACCTGTTTGAATTACCTTTTAATATACCTAAATCTGGAAAAGATTAAAAATGTGATTGGTTATCGATAAACATATCCCGCGTCATCGCAGAAGAAATATAACTGATAAGAATCATAAAAAATGCAATGATGATCGATTGGCTTTTTTGGCTTTAGTAAATTTCATAGATAAGCTATGCTTTTAATTTCGGAGTAATAATACCTATCACTACTCGCATATTGACTTACACGAGCAAGCTCTTGCTTGACAGTCATTTGCGGCCAAAAGCTATGGTAAAATAATTTGAAATCCCAAGGATGGGTCGGTAGTTCAGTACTGTAAGTATACAGGTGAAAAAGGGGCAGCTTTTTTATTGTTTCGCTACTTATGTCCGAGTGTGATATGTTAGGGAGTGAGCTTATTACCGTCAACCGACCACAAATCTGGACTCCGTGGCTGCTTCTATGAAATTCCTGATAGAAAAACTCGACCTGGGATTCGAACCTAGGACGTCATGCTTAAATAGTCACACAGATACAAATACACGAAATAACTTACGGTTACTATAGGATTTCTTGCGTACCACTTGTATGCGGTGACCACGAAGTAAGCCGCAAAACCGACGCTGATTAACACTGAGAGTGCCCAGCAGCACCTGGGTCAGAACACCTTCATTGTTGCTTGAAGTAAACGTAAATACAGTATGTTAGGTTAAACGAAGGACTTATTGAGAGAAGGTATTCAGTATTCCCGTCGGGGCTGCGGGTTGTTCGTAAGAAATACCGCTGCCTCGGCGCACGGGCTAAGAAGGAACATGGGTGGTTTTTAGTCAGTAGAAGTCTGACACTCCCTTCCGCTCTGCCCAAGAGCGGGAGGAGTTATTTGATGAAAACCCAACCCACAAAAAAAAAGGTGTTCAGTATTCGGTTCTCGTCCCAAATATGTACAAAAACTTAATTTGTGACGTAATTGTGCCATGGCCCGGACGCTCTCCAGCAGAGCTATGACGTATCTTTTTAAATGTCAGTGGCTATCATAGTTTCCATCAATTAACTGTCAATTGGTTATGGTTTGGTACAAAATGGAACCATTTGACAGTTAATCGATGGACTCTATGATAGCCACTGACATTTAAAAAGATACGCACTAGCCCTGCTGATCTGACTTCATTAGACGTTTCTTTTTCGCCATGGCTTAGCCTACGCCAGTTTCAAAATATGAAGGGAAAATTGATTTTACCTAAAAGTCATAGCCCCGCGCACAGGTTGTGAGACTTTTGCCAAATATTTAGTAAGGTTTCTGTCTGTTATTTATCAGTGTTTTTTCTTTTTCATATTTTTATTAGTATCATAACGTAAGCATGCGCCCTGTCGCGGGTTTCAATATGTCCCTCGTTTAAACTAACATACAATAGGTCTATTTATAATAGGGATCAGTTATGGTCACATTTCTAAGACACGAGATCACTTTAGTTTATTCGCTTTTATTGCACGAGTAATAAAACTCAATACAGCCAGCTAAAGACACGTGGAAAAATGTCGACCTTATATCGATGTCACGACTATGTCCAGTTTATTTTTCCCCGTTAGAAAATCTACAAGCATTTCACCTCCTTGGACCACACTGACGCGGATAAATTACCTGGACTTCTCCAGAATGAGGCGAAATGCACGAACGGCGGAAAGAGATGATGATAGACACTTTTGCCCAGCCCAGGGCGCAGGACATCATGGGTTGGCTTTTATAATATCCTTGGTTTAAACCAGAACTTTAATGAAGTTAACTTCATTAAAAATAATTTCAACATAATAAAGGCCATAATCTCGCAAACATCAACCTACCTTTGGAACCCCTACTTGAAAATTATTCATTAACAATATACTACCTTTCACCATAACTGAAATCTCTCATTACAATATATTTGTACCCGTGTAGATCCGTCCTTTTACAAAACTCCACGAGTTTGTTTATACAGAATTGTTTCCGCATTTGTTTCTTACTCCAATTATTACTTTTGGATGTAATTTTGGATTTCTCTGACTCTACCTGAACCATTATCAAGCTTAGAGGGGATACTGTGTGTTGGAAAACGCCAGCACAAGCTGGACAAGTGGTGTGGACTTGTGAACTACACACGAGTTACTAATTATAAAACTAGATGATCTATCAGAGATAGCGCGACCACTTTATAAATATTTAAGCAAGTACCTACAGGTCATGGACGACACGGCTTCACAAAGCTCCGCGTGATAGTGGATCAATTAACTTGATATTTTTTAATACTTATAAACAGTAGGTACGGTACTGTTTACTACTTTTGTTGAGGACCGAGGCTAATCCGAACTTTACTTGATTTCAGAAAATAAGCAAAATAGCTAGGTACTGCAGATGTTCATAAACGGCGGTGGCCACTTAGTACTATCAGAGGTTCCAGCTTGTTTGCAGAAGTTATTCTATTCAAGTTTCGTTCGTTATAAGATCACAGAAAAATTACATACTTCTTGTCACAAATTCATTGGGGTAAACTATCCTTAACTGTATGGGTTGTCCACGTGGGTGGAAACTAATAATTTAGTTTAAATATTGCATGCAACTAATGACTTTATATAGGTACTTATAAGAGATACTAATGGCTCGATCAAAATCGTTTAACCTTGCCTTATGACCTTTTTATAATTCATCAAAAATAGGTAAAAAAACAATTAAGCAATCAATCAAACACAAGTATGTATAGTTAGTTGATTGCTTCTATAAATAATATAACTACCATTCAGAATTATTGTACATGTTAAAACGAAAATGTACCGAATCGGCTAAGTTGTCCTCACGTCCACAATAACAAGTTTCGATGATTCCAAGTGTCCACACTAGGCTTGTCTAGTCGTGGTATGAAAAACTATTTCTTAATATAATTCTCGCTGTCCACCCCATGCCATGGTGGACATTCCCTGTCCGATCGTAAATTTTCATGAGTGTCTACGGCCTACTAGTACAGTCAAATTAGTAGGTAAGTTCACCTCGGAATTTGAAATATCTCGTTTCCTATGGGTTTCTCGCTATTTGTATTTATGATCAATATTGTAGAAAATTAAATTCCCTACAACTTTTTTTTTTAATATTTTTATAAGTAGTTGAATCGTTTTCGAGAATGAAGGCGGAGAGCACGCGCCTAGAGCATCATTTAAGGTCACCCGGTAGGAAGATGGAATGGCGCAAGGGTGTCGACGCAAGTTGCATCCCACACCAAAGGCCTATCCAACTTCGGCCACCGTAGACGATGGACGATGAGTCATGAGCTAGCTCGCCGTCCGTCCGTCTTGTGACGACGACAGGCCGTGTCGACGGCGCGTTCGTGTTCCACGCGCGCCTCAAAGAGATTGTCAGCAACATGGAAGGGGCCCGTAAGGGCCGACGCTCCTCGGGGCTGCGGGTTGTTCGCAAGAGATACCGCGACCTCGGCGCAAGGGCTAAGAAGGAACATGGGTGGTTTTTAGTCAGTAGAAGTCTGACACTCCCTTTCGCTCTGCCCAAGAGCGGGAGGGGTTATTCGATGATTTTCCACCCGCCAAAAAAAAAAGGCCTGTTGTGCTGTGTTGGCCTGTAGGTTCCATGACAACTTATAATTTTAATTATCGTCTTCTTCATAGGCGTCTTCCGACCACTAGTATTTCAAAGGTTATTTTTGATAAATATGTAAGCCATCCCTTTACATATATGAAGTTACCACTTCATATATGTAAAGGGATGGCTTACAGCTGTCGGTGTTTTGGATCATGCACACTGCACGAACGCATTATTTTTGGGCTTTAAAAACTGCTTCCCGATCTGTAGAATTACCCCAAAATATTACACCATATCGCAGTGTTGAGGAGACGTATGCGTTGTATGCGCCTATTGCAACACCGTTATTATTTAACGGTGTTGCGATCACTTGCTTGAAGCGGGGTTTCACGAGGGGGTCGTCAGCGAGGACGGAATGACGGCTGTTGTCGTCTGTGCTTCTTGGGCGTGCCCTACTCCCGTTACCTGTTTCCGTCTCCTCGTTTCCCTACTGCTCTCTGCACTGTAGGAGGGTGGTAGCGTCATCGGGGTCGACGAGGTTATGCCTCGGTCGGCGGGTCGGGCTAATAAGCGAGGGTTCGTATCGGGCGGACGATGATCATGATGTGATCAAGGTTTTACTGCTGTGCTTAAGGGCTGAGTCAAATAGCTCGCCGTCCGTCCGTCTTATGACGATGACAGGCCGTGTCGACGGCGCGTTCGTGTTCCACGCGCGCCTCAAAGAGATGTCAGCAACACCGAAGGGGCCCGCAAGGGCCGACGCCCGTCGGGGCTGTGGGTTGTTCGAAAGAGATACCGCGACCTCGACACAAAGGGCTAAGAAGGAACATGGGTGGTTTTTAGTCAGTAGAAGTCTGACACTCCCTTCCGCTCTGCCCAGAGGGGAGGGGTTGTTTGATGATTTCCCACCCCCCAAAAAATAAAAATAAAGCTTGATGTGAACACGTCACAAGCGTATGTCATGGTTGGGTGAATCACCGCGGTATAGGCACCTTTTTTTTTTGGGAGGGTGGTAAATCAGCGGCAGGGAGTGTCAGGCTTAATCACCCATGTTCCTTCTTAGCCCTTTGTTCGGTATCTCTTTCGAACAACCCGCAGCCTCGACGGGACCGCGGTATACCTAAAGGTACCACTAAATGACTTGTACCTGAGTGACAACTACGACGTGCTCAGTAAACGAGCCGGTATTTACAGATCCTGCGTCATCGGTATGCACATATTCGAGGGTTTGAACTCATTTATCTTATGAGATAGACTACTTATCTCATGAAAAATATAGGGTGTAAAAGTACCCTTAACGCAAACAAAGGGCATTTGTTCTCCACACCACTGCGATAATTTTTTTGTTCTAGACCATTCCTGGGAACCTCCTAGTTACGGAGATATTGGGGGTCAAAGTTACAAATTTTTCACAGCAGTTTTTGTAAATACCTACTAGTATTTCAGGTTTTAACTTTACTTAAATTACCTCCATGACCCGTTTACTATTCAAAGCATCCACTAGCACAATGTTTTAAGAGTGCTACTTTGAGTTTTACCGTAAAATGTGATTTTTGACCCCAACCCCCCCCCCCCCTGTCTCTGACCCCGTGTCTGTTTGTTGCGGGAATGGTGGGCATCAACACGTTAGAAGTGAGACGTCACTACTATCTATTACTTAATAATAAAATTGACGACGGGACCACCTTAGCTCGCTGTTCACTGTTTGTTCCGGACCGACTGCGGCGGTCGCGGGCCTGTGCCTCACGAAGCTTGTTCGCAGCTCCCACTGTGCGTACCCAAACTGCTCGATATGCGCCCACAACCCAGGCGATGAATCTGCTGAACGCCCTAATTGCTCAGGAACCGGATCTAGATCTGTTTATGAGTAGCAATAAAGCTATGCTTAATTATTGCATACGATTTTTAAGTTAAAATGCTGCCGATGTATGTTGCTGGCGAAATGTGGGTGTACTGTTAGGTACACCTCTGCCTAACCCTTCGGGGATTACAGGCGTGATGTTATGTTATGTATGATTTTTAAGTTAAAGTGTGTTGTTGACTTGCTGCACGCGTTGGTGCAAACTGTAAGTGTGGCAAGTACCTGCTTATATAAATAAATAAATAAATAAAAAAAGTCATTTCCCAGCAAAAATTTTTGCGTAGGGGTTACTTAGTTTGATGTACAGAATGCTTGGTTGACGGATGCGTGAAGGGTTCGTTTACACCCTGTATGTGGGTTAATGAATGTATTATAAGCTCGTGGCTTAATAAGAACTGCCACTCGGGTCGATAGGTAAAGTTGTGCTTGCCTAGCTCGGTCTGTGGATGGGTGACCGACCGACATACCGAGTTTCCTCCGTGTCTCGGAAAGCACGTTAAGCTGTTGGTCCCGGCTGCCATATATAGATCTTTGGCAGTCGTTACAGGTAGTCTGTGACCTGAAATTCTGACATCCAGTCTTACCAAAGAGTATCGTATTACCTAGTATTAACTGGGTTGTGGAGGTCAGATAGGCAGTCGCTCCATGTAAAATACTGGTATTCAGCTGCACTGACTGCAGACTGGAAGCCGACCCCAACATAGTTGGGAAAAGGCTAAGCAGATGATGAATTAATGTATTTATACTACTACCTTACATACTAGGTATAAAAGTACAAAAATATATCTCTGAAAACTGAATGTTTCACTGAGCCGGGTCATATGCTTTTGATGTAACGAAACCAAAGCGACTTCTAATTCGACGACAACGCCATCTAGATAGCTATGGGGCAAACTTTGCTTCGAGTTGCATTGCAATGGCCAGTTTAATAAAAATATGTTGTAGTTTCATATACTTTTTTGTTCACACGTCCACTGCTGGACAAAGGTTTCCCTTAATGGCTGCCATAATGAGCGGCAACCTGCCGCTTGCATCCACCGACGACTCAAACGATGTCGTCGGATAGGTGCATTATGATGCCCGATTTAGTTACTGAATATCAAATCCAGCTCTGAACCGTTGCAAAAACGTAGTTCACTTCTTGAGTAAACGTTCTGTGAGCGTTGTCGCAGCGTACGGATAAGATTTTCTAAGGAATTCGGGAACAATCCCTAATCCCATAGAACCACGGGTCGGGTACCTCATTAAAATTACCAATGGATTCGACCCACCGGGACCACAGGTAACGAGTGATATACCTAAAGGAGATGGCAATCGGAAAGTTATTAGACAACCATTTCCACAGAAATATGCACAAATGTTTAAGGGTTTCCTAAAAGAAAAGCATAAAAGAAAACTACTGAGATCAAATGCATTTCATTCATTTATTTTGTCATATATTCTTTGGGTTCAATTCTTTTTAACATATTGAAGTTACAATAAATAAATTTGCGGAGTACAATCTACACTAGCAGCAGAACCATGAATTTAGTAACCATTAATTTATTTATATTCGAACTCAGGTACTTGGGGATAACCATAATAAGCACAAACCGAAAAATGGAATTTTCTAGAACCATAAACTCGAAACCGACGACATCCACTAAGTGCACTGGGTATACGGTTCTTTACCCTTTTCAGAGATTTTTACACAATACAGTCATTAATTTTTAATTCTTAACAATACATATATTGACCACTTGAACTTAAAACCATTATGTACTCGTACAAACAGTACCAAATAGTTTCAACTTCATCAAACAATTTGTTATAAAGTAGAATCTCATTTTGTTATTGTATAGTTCGACTCGTAATTATGCTACAACTTTTGACAAAAGCATCTACTAAAAATTTATCTCCACAAAGGTAGAAGTTACAGTTTATTGGTTGCTAGTGATCTCACGCAAGTACCCGCCAAGGACGAGGAGTTGTGGTCACCAGCCTGACAATACAAAGAAGCTATTATATTGGTCTTAGCAGAACTAGACCCTAACGTTTCTAAGTGCAGCCATAGTATGCCATTTTAGTTCAACAAATATTAAAATGACAGTGAACCATTGAACACATTACTCTAGCTAGAGAGATTACGCAGAGCGGAATGGACGTCGACGCACAATTTAACCTCCACGATAAAAACTTGTCAGCTGTATTTTTTTTTATCTAATTTTATGTTATTAGTGCACTTTTGTACAATCGAACAAGCTAATAAGTATACTTCTAGAACACTGAAAATATTAATTTTAATTTTGTTTTATTAAGTGTTTCGCTTTAAGCGACTGATGTCAAACGCTGTACCTATCGTTTGGCATCAGTCTCTAAATGTATCTGTATAATCTTAAAAGTAAATACAAGTTAGCTGGCTGTATACTTATTAGCTTGTTCGACTGTACAATACAACTGTGGCTTTAATTACTTAATCGTGAAAATGTATGTGGTTCGGAATGCGTGGTTATCGTTAGTGTGTCGAAGTATTCCACCCTGTATATTTTATACAAATAAATGACCAACAACCACTCACAAGTGTAATCTAAGTATCTGAATGTACACTATACAATATCTAAAAAAAACTGTCTGATCCCAAAACGGCATAATATATGTATATCAATGAATGACATTGCCAAATGAAATACGAAACATACATTTTCATAAAACTAACCATATTAATTTATTTTAAAATACATGATTGTTGTGCTCAAATAACCGTAATTTCCCCTTAAATCTAACAACGTTTTAAAAGGTGACAACATCATCTTCGGCATTAGTAATAATTAATGTCCGTGGTTCTATCGTCAATTGATTGTTTATGACATCACTACCCGAGAAGCGACCGGAGTGGCACCGCCCGCATTTCTGTGTTGCGAAGTTTGTTTAATTTCCGCATTTTATTTCATTTTCATCGTTACATTTTTTTTACTTGTTTTATTAATTCCGTCATGGATCGGACAGGGTTGTTTTAAATAATTGTGAATATTTTAAGAAAAAATGAGATGATTTATAACAATGATAGAACACAAAATTATAAAACTACCAAATCCCTGTCCCAAAACGATGAGTATAAATAAGTCACATTATTACATTATTGCACTATTAGTCGAGTGCAATTAGACAAAAAACAATCAAAAGGTGGAACGAAATATTCCAAACGCAAAAACATTTTTTTGCGCGGGTATATTTTTTTTCGATAGGAAAACTTGAAATTCGAGTAATTTATATTGTGGCGTAATAGTGTGACCTGTCTGTTTCCATTAAATGCAATTTTGGGCTGTTTATTTGTTCTTTCATCATCTTCCTGCCCTTATCCCAAGTTATTTGGGGTCGGCGCAACACGTCTTTTTCTTCTATTCTGCCGTCAGTCCTCACGCTATCATTTATTCCTTTTTCCTTCATATCATTCCTCACACACTCCATACATATTTTCTTTGGTCTTCCTCTCCCTCTCCATCCATCTACATTTATTTTCTATTTATTTGTTCATGTTTGTCAATAAATTGCATAGTACGCGATTCTTCTGTTAAATAATTTCAAAATTAACCAAAATTTCGTTTGTTTTTAACTTTCTCCGCATCTCTAGAAACTCAATAAAAAGTCCCAAATAAATCCGATCACTATAAAGTTCGTTCCACCTTATTGTCTAATTGCAATCTATTGTAATCAGAGATGCCTCGATAAGCCTTTTTGCCGATACGATACTGATACCGATACTTTTATAAAAATATCGGCAATACCGATGCCGATACCGATACGCTTATTGAAATAAATAATAAAGGTAAAATAATAAAACACAAGTCAGGTTAATTTTTTAAATTATTATAAAATACAGACAGGTTGAGATTAGGTAATAGTTTTAGTAATTAAAATTAACATTGATAAGATTTTTGTTTAAAAAACATAGTATTCTTAAGTTTTGCGGAGAAAGGCGATTTCGTAAGTCTGTTTGAATAAGACCTGCGGTGGCAAATGGTCTCTCCGATACGACAGAGCGCATTTGGAAACTAAAGTACTTCTGCGGCATTTTTTCAAGTTTAGGTATAAGACGTCATTGCGCCAGAAAACGAACGGATCTGCATCTCTCGATAAATTAGGAGACCTTAGGTATCTCTCGACTTCTGCTTTGAGAGAATTACAGCTCAGAGTAGACAGGGGCTCATCTTCCTCGGACTCTAATTATATTTTCACAAAACGCTCCAAAGCCCGCCTCTCGTTTGTAAAGTATCATTGAATCGGCCATAAAAATATCGCCGATGCCGATATATCGGCAAACCCGAAGTATCGCCGATATATCGGTATCGGTATCAGAATCGGATGCATCCTTAGTTGTAATATTCATAATTTAGTAACAGGCAATTTTTAAATAGTATCATAAATTGTAATACCTTTAAACTACGCTTAAGTATAACTTTAAACAAATATATAAAAATAAAAAATATCCAACTTTATCCAATGCATAACCTTTTCCCACGAGGGCAGACAGAAACTACCGAACGCATACATCTTTCGCATTGTCCATATTCACATATCATACATGCACGCCGGTTACGAGTATTACTGTTTACTAATCTTTATGAAGAATATCACCAATAAGCTCCTTAGAAAAACGTCCCCCCCTCCCGGGGCGTTGGCACTCACGTCAGCTGTGTTTTGTTAGTGGCCTTTCATTTACTTTATCCAATAATACCAAAATTAATTATTTATGCAGTGCCTACTATTTCTATCTCTTACTCGGGCCATTTTGCCATTATCATCGCACCAATAACCAGTCTCGGATTTAAAGGGATAAGCCGGGGCAGATTCAGAATGAAAATAAAATAATTTTTCATAAAACTCATGACGTGTTGCACGCACACCGTGTTGGTCAAACCCAAATGCCCATCGAATTAAGAATCGAGTTTCTTTTATCCTCCCTGAGTTATCAAGTCGGGGCTTTAAGAGCAAGCCCCAATTAACGAACGGTCGAACTTTCAGCGAGGCCATTAAGCTGGGGATTCTTGTTTTGTCATCTAATTATCGAGTTAGTTATAATGTTCGATAAAAATAAGTCAGCTTGACTAGCACAACTCTAAATACTGCAACAAACACGCAAAGCATGTGTAAAATCACAACGTCAAACGTTAATTATAAAATTATTCTTAAGCCAATCCACGCTCAGCTTACATTTACATTGAATAGCAAAGGCACTCCTTCGGAAGACCGGGTCAAATAGCAACGGCATTCTATTAAGTACACTTTTGTAAAACTTCCTTAATATCAAACAGGGCCCCGAGTCTGCTATTCAATAGTGTCAGAATGGTCTATCAGTGATCTCATAATTGTTGTTTTTGACAAGTTTGGTGTTGTCAAAATCAACAATTACCCATGGAATTCTTGCAACGAGCTGGGCCCCGAGTCTGCTATTCAATAGTGTCAGAATGGTCTATCAGTGATCTCATAATTGTTGATTTTGACAAGTTTGTTGTTGAATAGCAGACTCGGGGCCCAGTTGGTATGCCAATATAGTTATTACAAATATAATATGGATCGTGTGTACATATAAAACTGTAATTATTCATCACATTATTTAAGATCTAGGCACTAAAAAGATTCACTACATGCTTAGTAATTTGGAAGAAGTTCGGCCGGATCTGAAAAGTTCGCGACAAAATGTGGCCATTCTTTTATAATGTCGTACAACTTGTCACCAGGACTGAGAGTAGATGCCAGTTGGCGATGGGCGAACAGTTTATAGTCTTTATCCAGCTTGCCGATTTCCACCCCCCTCTTGAGTAACTTAAGACAGGCGTCAATTTGATTCTTGGGTGGTGGATCGTTATTAAATGTTCCGATGAAACTAATTCCAATGCTATATCTGTTGTAGCCCAGTGTGTGGGCCCCGACGTAATCCCAGCCACGGCCGAAGTACGCAGAGCCGTCGCCCGCCACTAAGAAATTGTAGCCAATGTCGTCCCACTTTCTTGACTCAATGTGGAACATTTGTATGAGGCGCACACGAAGAACGCATTCACTCTGGAATTGAAAACATGTATTTTAGAATGTCACACGACTAATTTGTATTTCGTTTTATAAGATATATCTAGCTTCTACCCGAAGCTTCACTAGCGTCGGAAATTATCCACGAGAACATTTTATATAAAGCCTTTTGACACTCGGGTATAACGAAAGAATTTTCGGAAACGTATCAGTAGTTTCGAATTTCGTCGTTGCTAAATCGTCTTTACGTGTTGATGAACTCAAACTGCGCAAGACTAGTATGCCACCTGCGCAGCTCTAACATTGTGCAGGAATGGTAGGACAGGAGGTGGCGCTTTGCATTTTTTTCCCAAGTAAGGTAAAAAGGTGTTTGAATATTTTGACCTGACAAAATATCATCAAGCTTTTATTAATCAATAGCTGAAATCAACACAAGCAATTGTGAGTGTATAAAATATCAAAACAACAGCTTTTTAGTCATTGCTTATGAAAATATATACGGCACTTAAAACAAAAACATTTTTTTTATATCTGTTTGTTCCGGCCAATCTCCGAGATGGCTGGACCGAGTCATTTTGATGATTTTGAGAGGACCTTTACTGGCTGGACTGACTGAATATATTAAGCAGTAGGAACTAAGGCTGTTTTTATAAGAATTAGGGTCCCGTGCAAATAAATTAAAACCCTTGAAATTAGTAACAAAATCAGATACCTACAAAACTGGCCAAGTGCAAGTCGGACTTGCACATGAAGGGTTCCGTACCATCGTAGTAGGTCAGCCCCCTTTAATTTGTATTGTTTCTTGTTAAAGCGGCAAAAGAAAAACATATTTATTTTTCATATTGATAAGTTTGTTATTCATAGTGTTTGTATGAATGACAAAGTTATATTTGCGGTTTTTTAAATGTTCTATATCTCAACAAAAAAAAATACTATATACCGTTCAAACCAGTTTAGGTTGAAAGTTTCCATTGCGATCTACAGCATACATTTATTTTTCATTTTTCGTTGTCTTAATTTAAAAGTTAGATGGGGGGGGACACAATTTATTACGTTGGAAGTGTCTACCTTTCAAACGATTGACTTTGAGAAAAAATGGTTTTAAGAACCTCAATATCATTTTTAAAAACCTATCAATAGACACCCCACACGAATAGGTTTGATGAAAAAAGTTTTTTAGTTTCAGTTCCATGAATGTTCATTCCCCATAATCTTTTTTAATTTTTGTATAAAAATCGTAAAGCGGTTCACATAAAACATCTACCTACCAAGTTTCAACTGTGTAGTCTTAAAAGTTTCAGAATAAAGTGGCTGTGACATACGGACGGACAGACAGACATGACGAATATATAAGGGTTCCGTTTTTTGGCATTCGGCTACGGAACCCTAAAAAGGGAAGTATATATTTTTTTAATAGTATCACGCGGACGAAAATCGCAGACAACAGCTTGTATATTATTATAAGCTATCGTAAGTTAGAATGTATCCACTGATGCTGCTATCAGTACAAATTATATAGCTTATATCTCGGCAAGGCTTTAGAAGATTTTGTCTCATGCAAAATGCAAACAAAAAGGTTGAAAACACTAATAGTGTAAAGACACCGAGCTCCATACTAAAGTATCAAACCTTGACGGCACGGTTGGCGCAGTGACTGAGCAATTGGACTGCTGCGCTGCGTGTCGCGGGTTCGATCCCCGCACGGAACAAATATTTGTATGGCCTACAGATAGTTGTTTCGGATCTGGGCGTTTGGTTCGTGTATGTAAGTTTTAATGTTTGTAAACGCACTCACAATACAGGAGAAATTTCGAATGTGGGGCAACGTTTTTTTTAAAAAAGAAATAGAAAGAAAACCGCTTTTTTGGAAACTATCAAATAGAAGATATTACAAACCTGTGTTCTACAACTTTCTGTTGCTGTGTGTGATATAATGACCCAGGGCACCGGTTGTCTGATCTTGTCTAACGAGTTCTCTACTGGCTGAGCCAGCCAATCACTTCTAGGGACTATCCTAAGATGATCTGGTGCTATCAACAATGGATTAGCTGAAAAATAACACTGAAATATTAGCAAAACCATACAACTACACCACAATATAAAAAAAATTACAAACATAAATATTATTTATTTAAATTTAACCAGTTCACAGTAAATGTAACTGGAGATAACCCCGACTCACATATTTATTTAATTTTAGTTAGTTAATACTATAATCAATCAAATATGCTAAACAAATCAAAATCGTTTTTTTTTATATTATTCATTATACAACATGATCTATAAAATGATTGTACCTCTCTTAATAGTGTATGGCTCATAATCATCAAGTACCTCTTCATAGTCTCTTTTTTTTCTACTTCTCGCTATATCTGAGACAATCCGTTCACCACCAGAGACATCCAATGTTAGTAATGTGTAAAACATCAACAGGAAAGTTAATGTTGCCAATACAGTTGAAAATATTATTAAGTTTAGGTTTTCATAGAACAATCCCACCACCTTTGTGTAGTCTGAAATGATAATATAATTATTGCGTCATTACTTTATTTATAACTACGCCACGCCAGTAAAATGATGTTAGTATTGTGCAAGTACAATGCCCATAGATTTGTCAACTACACACCTTATTTTTTAGGGACTCCCCTAATCCATACACCACATACTTTAGGAACAATTTGATTACCTTTTTAGCACAAGGACAAAGTGATTTAAATGATAACTTATGTATCACATAAATCTCTAGGGACTTTTTGTTAATAATAATTTATTAAATTTGATTACTGTTTTACTTTATTTTATTTTTTTTATCATAAGAAATTATCTACGTATTTTTATATGTGAAGAAAAGCTTTGTAGGTGCCTTATCAGTGTAAACAATACGTCTAATTCCTTCAAATAAGCAATTCTTGCAAACATGTACATATTAATAATCTGAATCTCGGTAACGGCTCCAACGATCTTCATGAAATTTAGTATGGAGGAGAAAAACCGAGCAAAGCTCAGTCATCCATTCAGGTACTAATACAAAAATCATTCAACCACTAGACAATGAAAAGTTTCCATTTGATACAAATGTGCAATAGGTTTTAATACATTTTATTGCCAAAGTTATAATAGAATTTGTTCTCTTCTTCACAAAAAGACCATTTTAAAGTGATAAAATAGTGATCTCGCATGTTAATGGTAAAATTGAAATTTTAAGGTGTATGATAATTAAGAGTAATTTTTATTAATTTTTTGTTAAGGTGCCTGAGTACATTGTATTCAGTAGAATGTTAAAAATAACAGTCACCACATAAAATGATTGATTAGTCAGTTAAGATGCACTTTCATGTGTAATTAAGAACATATTTTTTTATTCGTGTTTAAATATGCAACCATACACACATAACAACAAGAAAATTACAACAATTTTCTCATTTTACAGATGCTAGTGCATGGTAACGTATGAGCATGACCTGCAAACATACTATTACCACTTACTTGATTTCCCAGTACTACTGTCTTCTTCCGACATTGACGGTGATAACGGTGGACTATCATCTTGACTGGAATTGCTAAGTATTATTGACAATATTGCAAATATACCACCAAGTATAACTATGCAAACTGCTGAAAATGTTATTTTGTGCCATCTCCTTAAATGAAACTTCTTGATAGCTGTAAATAAATAAGAGCGTAATTTTATTTATCTTTTGTAGTTCATATTGATATTACAATTTAAGTGTTTCAGCCCATTAAATCAAGGTATAATTATTAAATAACACAATATATAATGCACAAGCGGAAGGTCACAACTAAGCTGTCAGGGTATAAACTGTAATCCTCTCTTTATAAATAATTAGTAAACTTAGCTGGCTAATGTTAAGCTTATTTTCACATACATTTATGAACATGTATGAGAAAACTAAAACCAAAGAAACTTTAGTGGAATAAACTCAACTTTACGGAGTATCTGCCGCACTCAAAGATGTTGTCCTTAAGCCGTCACTTAGTAAAGATAGGCAGTTTTTGTATGTCTATATAAAAACTACCGCACTCAGAGACATTTATTGATTACCTAAGCCATCATTTAGTAAACATTTTGACACTTTAGTGAAGGTTTTGAATGTCAAATCTTTACTAAGTGATGGTTTAAGTAATCAATAAACGTCTCTGAGTAACGGCAGTAAGATTAACAAATGCTTGTTTGTTTGTAGTTGAGTATGTATTTCCTACACTTGGATATTTTTATATGTGGATTCATGAAATAATTTCAATTTGAATGATGCAAGTCACCAAATTGGTTGTTTAGTTCTAGGTCAACTCGATCTAGATTCCTTTTAATATACTAAGAAAAAGCAGGTTAGTTTATTTTAAACCATAAGGAATCTAAATAATGATCGGGCAGACAGGATATTGACTCAGTAGTAAGAAATTACACACAATTTAACTACCTAACAGGCTTCAGTTCTTACTCAATTAAAACAACCACAAGCTATCAAAGCCGCATCATCAAAGTTGTGAAAAACACACAAAGAAGGGATATGCATAATAATGGTGGGGAATAGCAGCAAGCTGGGGGAAATTGGGAGCTGACTTTGGTTAAATAAAAGTGATGAACACTAATAACTTAGTGCTTAAATGTGAAGAAATTGAAGAACCACTGCAGATACACAGTGTCAACGATTTAATAGTGTCTGCGTTTTATCAGTTTTCACAATAAAGGTCTTAATCAACTTACAATTGTTAATTTTTGATTCCTCCTTGTATGTGTTAGCTGGAACTTCCTCATCATCTGTTTTCACATATGAAGGATTCTCTAGTCCAGAAGTATTTTGAATCACTTGCTTGATTACAACAGGTCCATTGAAATAGGTGTTGTTACCAATTATAACATTTTCAGAATGGCTCACTGCCACATTACCAATGGGAGAACTGCTGGACTTTACAACACTTGTTGGGATGGTCGCCACAGTATCAACCGTCCTTGAACTTTTAGTGTCTATCTTGTCGTCATCGTCACTGTCACTTTTCTCTTCAATAATTTGAAACTCTCCAAGCTCGCCTTCAACTTTAATACCAAGACCATTCACATAGCCTGACTCTAATTGCAGTGCCATTATCAGTCCAATACGTGCACATTCACATCTTCTAATCTATCATTACTGTGCTTTAGATAATATTTCTTTAGAAATGCACTTGTAACTTATTATCAGGAAAAAACAAAAAGGCACCCACATTAGCGTTGATGGCTGCAGTACAGTTTATACGGTGAAAGTGTTTTTTATAGCTTAGACAGTAAATAAGTAGGAACTTTATTCTTATTTGTAAATTATTGTTTTTCCCCATCAAGTTTTTCATCAACAGACTGAACAAGTGAACAAGTGAGTGAACAGGCTAAGAGTGAGTGAACTGAGAACTTTAATTTTATCATTCAATCACTGACAGCTTGATCTTTAGTTTCTTCATTTCAACCACGCATAGAGGAATAACGCATAGAAACGACATATCAGAGCTTACTTTTTAAGGTTCCGTCACCGAATGGCAAAAACTGGAACCCTTATAGATTAATCATGTCTGACTGTCTGTTCGTCCGTCTGTATGTCACAGCCACTTTATTCAGAAACAATTAATATTACACAGTTGAAACATGGAAGATGTATTCTGTAAACCGTTTTACGATTTTTATATAAAATTTAAAAAAAAGTGCAAGATTAAGGGAACTGTAACACTGATGACTAGGCAGCATGGTCTCAGACCTCACCCTGTACCCCTCTCCTCACCCTCCGTCAGGAACGAATATTAAAAAAGAAAGGAAAGTGAAATATTTTTTTTTTTGTATATTAAAATGAGGGGTGTAGGGTGTAGATAGATCTTTGGCAACGACATTGAGGTTTCTAAAACGATTGACTTTGAGAAAAATGTTTTTATATGTCAATCGCACCCTTCCTGTAAGAAAGCGGTAAGTGAAATCGGACAAGTTTTCAGGAGCTTAAAAAAACTGTCTTGCATTGTTAAAAAAAATCCCAGGAGTACCTTATAGAGAACAAAAGATGGCATTTAGCAGCGGCGAAATGATAGAGTTTCCAATTTTTCATTGTGTTATGTATACTGTGAGATAAGGTTGAATTACCTATACGGTTACCTAAATATTCCCCGAAACTGTTACAAAAGATGCCGGCTGTAAAAATGGATATTGCTTTGTGATGATCTTTTGTGTACCGCATTTGATGCGTTAAGTGTAGTTATTCCATTATTCATGCTACAATTTTAGGCTAATCTGAAAGTGTAAGTATCACTTACGTAGTTTTTACACGAGAAATTCATTTAAGTAGGTTTTCACGGTCTAAGCACAAATACATACTATATGTATGCGGAAGTTTCTACGTTTTGCTGGAGATTCTGAATATACGCTTATTTTATTGGGAAAATATTCAAATAATTAAGTGTATCATCGTTAACTTCTATTTTACTGTTCACAGCTTATCATGTACAAAAATTGTATGTCAATACTAAATTACCCCGGACTTGTGCAATGCCACCTCGAGACCCAGTTGCCGGATGTTGACCAGGGTAGATGACAGCGCTGTCTGTCAAATAGTCCTCAACTACACGACGAAGGTAGGCCCGGTGATACTGGAGTGCCTCCCTAATGCGGCTCCAGGGCATGGTGTTGAAGGCGTTGGCGATGTCGACAAACACCACCAAGACCACACCGCCCCGAGAGACTGCATACCCCGTCGTGAGGATTCTCACGCGCATGGTGGCATCCACCGTCGAGCGCCTCTTGCGGAAACCAGACTGGTGTTCCGCAAGATCCGGACCTATCCCCTCAAGGTAGGCGAGGCGGTTTGCAGTCACTCTTTCAAAGAGCTTGTCCACCTTGTCGAGCAGTACAATGGGCCGGTATGCGGACGGTAGAGGACGCAGGGCGCCCCGGCTCCTGAATGAGGACCAGCTTCCCCGTCTTCCAACGAAGCGGGAACTGGCCTCTTTCCAAGCATGCGCTTAAGAACCCCCCCAATTTAATGCTCTCCGGCGGTGTGAACGATGCCGTCGTCGATGTCCTGTATGGGGTTAACCCACAGATATAGATAGACCTAGATAACGCAAGTATCACGATCTGTATGAAAACTAAGCATGCCATTTTTTGACTACCTATTATATGTGCGTGTGGTGTGAGGGCCCGTTTGTTAAAACTCTGTAAAAATGTGCTTAGGATTTAGTGAACATTCCCCAACAATTGTGAAAGTTGGAATCAGATTTTGTGAAAGTCATATAAGCGAGTTATTGACTGTAAAGTTGGGCCCTCAGTTCTCACATAGAGGACTGAGGGCCCGCCTGTACCTGAAAAACTATGTACACTACAGAAAAAGTCTTTATGCCCAAATCTTACCTAATGCCGAACAAAATTTGTGAAAACAAGATATTATCGCAAAACACTGTCCTACTTTGTAAATCTTCGTTCAAAATGGGCCCTCAATCCGCATACACGTAAAAGTTTGTCACGCAAATAAAATGAATCCATTAACTTACAGCTACTGTTTGAAATCCTATTAGCTACTAAATAAATTGTGAAAATTTGTGAAAGCAAGAACAGATCACCACTTCTTGTTGTT
This sequence comes from Diarsia brunnea, assembly GCA_949774965.1. Classification (NCBI taxonomy): domain Eukaryota; kingdom Metazoa; phylum Arthropoda; class Insecta; order Lepidoptera; family Noctuidae; genus Diarsia; species Diarsia brunnea. The sequence goes on from OX458996.1 coordinate 17,066,053, forward strand.
TGAAAGTTATGACCCTGATAAAAATCGGGCCCTCAGTCCTCCATTTTTTTGTATTCTTTTTGTTACTCCTAACGTATGAAAGATAAGCCAAATATAAAACTGTCTCTTTTTGTGAAAAAAATTGTGCAAAAAATTCGATACTAGAAAGAAATTAAAAGACCCTTTATTGTATATGAAAATTGAATTTTATTTTTCCTTTCTGAATTAGCCAATAGGGTGACCACAATTTATTTTTCATTACTCGTACTCTGAAAGTAAGCCATAACATTTTAATTTTTTGCCATTCATGTACATCAATATCAAACGAGAATTATGAATTGGCCGATTCCTCTGAGTCTATGAAGGATTCAACGGATTCAGTAGTCGTTGTGCTGTCTGATGGAGGGTTTGTATCGACATCGCTATTGGCGAGGGTTTCTGTAATTAAGGTACGGCGATGCCGTAAGAATGACATGTGCAGAGCTTTTGCAGACATTCTTCCATTAATTTCCCGAGACATTTCCATAAATATGGGATTGTTATATTTGATGTCTATTTCCTGCAGATCAGCGAAATATTTTGTAAATAATGATATTTGTTCTTCTATAGGAACAGATGGTATGCGTCCTCTTGGCATGGTTATGCCAAGAGGACGCATATTATATTGTTGAATACAATTTCCGTTATCAATAGGTTGGAAGATCGTACTCAAGTTTACTTTAAAAACTGTACAATTTATAAATAAGTGAAATTGAATTAAACAATTCTTAGAGTGACTATTTAAGTAGACAAGCGCTAATAGATTATTCATGTTAATAAATAAAATGAAATAAAATATATTATATAAATATAATAGGTTAGGAACCTACTTATACAATTATGAGTATGTATCAAAACAAACTTACTGTGAAGATTTATAATTAATACCTGGAATATTATCGTATTTTTATTATATCAAAGATTGTTACAATAATATTATTTTCGTTACTATGGTAATCAGTCTTATATATTAATATTAAGAGAAAAAATGTACCTACATAATGCAAACTTCTTATATTGAATTGTAAGAAGTTTGCATTACGTGTAGGTACCATTTTTTCACTTACCTTATAAGCAAAGTTATAAGTTTGATATCTTGACCGAAGACGAGCGAGTGTCATGACCGAAGATGTGCTTGCTTGCGCATTAAAAAGTAATTATTATTTTTATTCTTCACTAGAACTGTTTCATAAAACTTGCCTTAGTGCTTTATCACCTACAACATCCGCTGCGCTATCATAAACTATTGTTTAGTAACTACATTAACTATTATAACTATTGTGCTTAAGTAAACTTACTTTACATACTTTGCAACAGCAGAAGGAACTAAAACATCAGTATCGCCACTAAGAAAGTATAATAAAATGAGGGTAAATCAAAATCAATAAAACATTTATTTCAAGTAAAAAGAAAAAGCTAAAATGAAATTATTGTCACCCTACCCGCGACTGTCACAATGACACGCGTACACAATAGAAAAATTGCTGATTTCAGTATCTGTTAAAATTTGTTGTTTTATCGTAATTCTTATTAGTAACAAATAACACCAATTTGTTGCACAATTTTTTTCACAAAAAAAATTGGTTGCCTGTAAAGTCGGTATACGGGGGAAAGTTTTACGTGACAACGAAAATAGAAGCGCAAGACATGAACCGGTGTGTATGCCTATCTCTCTCACTCTCTCTCTCTCGCTCTGGACGCGTGCCTCTCACTCGCTCTCATTGTGAGCGCATAACGTGAGCGGAGCGTAACGCAGTTTCTTGAAGTGTCACCCGGCAAACCAATTTATAAGACGTTGTCACGTCAAAAGAGACAGTTTTATGTTTGGCTTATCTTTCATACGTTAGGAGTAACAAAAAGAATACAAAAAAATGGAGGACTGAGGGCCCGATTTTTATCAGGGTCATAACTTTCAAACAACAAGAAGTGGTGATCTGTTCTTGCTTTCACAAATTTTCACAATTTATTTAGTAGCTAATAGGATTTCAAACAGTAGCTGTAAGTTAATGGATTCATTTTATTTGCGTGACAAACTTTTACGTGTATGCGGATTGAGGGCCCATTTTGAACGAAGATTTACAAAGTAGGACAGTGTTTTGCGATAATATCTTGTTTTCACAAATTTTGTTCGGCATTAGGTAAGATTTGGGCATAAAGACTTTTTCTGTAGTGTACATAGTTTTTCAGGTACAGGCGGGCCCTCAGTCCTCTATGTGAGAACTGAGGGCCCAACTTTACAGTCAATAACTCGCTTATATGACTTTCACAAAATCTGATTCCAACTTTCACAATTGTTGGGGAATGTTCACTAAATCCTAAGCACATTTTTACAGAGTTTTAACAAACGGGCCCTCACACCACACGCACATGAAATTTAAAAGAATTTACGTGAATTTAAAAATGTTCACTTCGATTATAATATATTTTGATTTTAAGGTTTTAAGTCAACTTCTTTTGTTGTTATGTTATACTTTACTTGAAAAATGGTTACTCTATGAGGTTTCATAGTGGAAATTGCTAATATATTATGTATTAAGAAATAATAGGAACAACTATCGTTGCGCGCTTGTCTTTTCTGCTCTACCCGACGTATTTTCAAAATTATTTTGATATTTGAAGAGTGTGTTGGTCCATTGTCACCAAGTCAGGATCTGATGATGGGATCCCAGAGAAATCGAGGGCAATCATCAAATTTTATAGGCAATTATTACGTTTTTCACATACTTTCTGAAGCTGTTCACGTATTTGTGTCTGATGATTATAATCTCATGTGGATGCGCTCATGATGGAAGCTACTACTCCTCAACGGTTAGGAGTTGAAATAAAATTCCTTCAAAATTATGGACCGATAGTTGTATTCTTTCAGGCTATTAGATTGACCTAATGATAGAAGGTAAATCTCATTAACCGAATTTAAAAAAGGAGATTCTTAATTCCTCGGAATCTTTTTTTTTATGTATATTCACCGATTACTCGAAGACGCCTTAACCGAAATGAAAAAGTCTATTTTTATTGGAAAGATATGATGATGGCATCCCAGAGAAATCGAGGGCACCTCACAAATTTTGTAGGCACGTATTACGTGTTCTGAGCTTTAACTAAAGCTATTTAATCTAGCATCTTTCAGTCATCACTTCATGTTGAGCTTATGAATTTAACCATTTTAGCTGTAATATCCTATACAAATATTGACTATGCATTCAACCAAGAAACCTAAACCTTAATCTTAAAAAATCCCGTATGATTGCTTTCAACTCCTAACCGTTGAGGAGTAGTACCTTTCATAATCAGCTCACCTAGGTAACCTGAAAGAATACAACCATATATAATTAATCAGTTTATTTCAGATAAAAATAATCCATACAAATTCAATTTCAACCAAATTAATAAACCATACAATTATATTGTAATTGTATGGTTTATTAATTTGGTTGAATTTGTATTAATTAATTAAAGGGAAATAAATAACTAAAATACAAAAAGATAAATTATTACAACTATTGTGTTAGTAAATTCTTGTACTATGCTAGCCAACTAAGACTAGGATCGCGCTTGCTGCCAACTTCACACGGTAGCAGTACGGAAGCAGCAAAAATAGAAATACGAATAAGAAATGTTATGTTTTTTATACAGGGTGTAAATCAACCCATCACACAGCATTCTGTACATCAAACTAAGTACCCCTATGCAAAAATTTTTGCTGGGAAACGACTTTTTTTTTGGGTCAAAAATAGCATTTTACGGTAAAACTCAATGTAGCACTGTTAAAACATTGTGCTAGTGGATGCTTTGAATTATAGCACACGGGTCTTGGAGGTAATTTAAGTAAAGTTATAACCTGAAAAACTAGTATTTACAAAAACAGCTGTGAATAATTTGGAACTTTGACTTCCAATATCTCCGTAACTAGGAGGTTCCCAGGTATGGTCTAGAACAAAAAAAATATCGCAGTGGTTGGGAAAACAAGTGCCCTTCGTTTGTGTTAAGGGTACTTTTACACCCTATATAATACACACATCAAAAGTGTCTAGGGATCAAGCATTTTTATGCGGATTTCTTGAGATTGAGATGTGGCTTTGTAATAAATTTATGATTTTATAAATTTATATGGATCCTTTTTGGTGCATTTCATAATTTGAATCAGGAACTGTGAATCAAATTCGAGTAAAAGATGAAAATCAGCTGTCAATATTTTCCCTATAAAAACATACAACGCATTGAAGACATTATTAGTGCTACTGTTTCCCTACTACTGATTAAAACCAACGTTATTATGGAGTGGGCGGCGACGTCATTTAAGCAGGGAAGAAATGCTCAGAGCCGTGGGAATGATAGAAGCTGGTTCCCGGCAACGTACTGTGGCTTTAGCTCTGAATACAAGTCAGAGTGTTATCAGTCGACTTTGGACACGTTACCGAAGCACTGGTACCGTGGCTGAGCGCCATGGAGGACGGTATCGCTGCACCACACGGAGACAAGACCGATACATTCAAATCTTAACTCGAAGAGCTCCAACAATAACCGCCATGATGTTAGCCGTGAGGCTTCATCACTCTTCAGGGAACTTAATTAGCGACCAAACAGTCAGAAACCGCTTGCATGAAGTGAACCTTCATTCCCGAAGACCGCTACGGGTACCACCTATAGCAATGCACAATCGTAGGATTCGATATCAATGGGCTCTTGAACACAGAAATTGGGCAGAAGAACAATGGCGTTTCGTGTGCTTTTCTGATGAGTCTCGTTTTGGTATGAGAGCGGATACAAGACGTATACGACACTGGAGAACCCCTGGACGCCAACAGCGATTAAAATCCTGCCAGGAAGTCCATCCTTATAGTGGTGGAACCATCATGGTATGGGCGGGTATTTGGATCGGCGGAAGAACTGAGTTGATTTGGATCAGAGGCAACCTCAACGCTCAAATTTATGCTGAGACGATTGTATCAGACGTCATCGTTCCTCTACAAGTGCAAATCGGTCCCTTAATTCAGTTAATGCATGATAATGCACGACCGCACACCGCAAGAGTTGTAAGACAGACTCTCGCCGCAGCTAACATCAATGTCCTGCCCTGGCCTGCTCAGTCGCCAGACTTGAACCCGATTGAGCATGCATGGGATATGCTACAGAGAAGAGCTCTGCCAAATATGGAGGGTATCCAGTCGCAAGAAGACCTTTTTTTGTTGTTGCAACGAACATGGGCGGCCATTCCACAGCGTGATTTGGATGAACTCATTTTGAGTATGCCAAACCGATGTTCTTGTGTTGTTAGTGTTCGCGGTAGAAACACGGATTATTAATTGTTTAAGTTACCCAATAAAATTTTAAAGAAAACTGTTATTTCAGTCTTTTTTTCGAACTTTAATGTTAGTGGTTCAAATGTCAAAAATCCCTTTATTAGGAAAATGGCAAATTTCTTTATTAATGCAAAGGTGACTTGGTTTATCGTTACTGTGACAAACGAAAACACTTTATTTGATGAATCCTTAAAGAAAATTTTAATTAATATCAATCAGGAGAAAAGTTATTGCAAAAATATATGTTGATCCCTAGACACTTTTGTTGTGTGTATTATAGGTATCTTTTATACCCTATATTATTTCTTGAATTCCATTAATACATTTTCAACTCAATACGAGTTCAAAGAGAGGTGCGGTGCTCCATCCTAGAGCACGAGAAATCGTTTTAATGTGCACAAGTACTTTGAAAGTGAAAAAAATCGTGTAATATTTTTATAAACAACAGGTTTTTGTTATATCCTACTCATATATAACTAATTTGACGTAAAATTGATTATAAATACCAAAAAAGTGAACATTAAATAAGTAATTAAACTAAGTATAATTTTTTTATTGACTTTTCTGCACACCGTACGCTTTGGTAATGAAGTTCGCGAGTTTTGCTGAACTAAATGGCGTCTTGACAGCGCTATTCTTAGTTGGCTTGCATAGTAATTATGCACTATGTTATTCAACACCCATCATTTGTTCTGGATAGGGCAATCCGTATGAGTCATAACCATCTGCATGATACCGTTGCCACTGCCTCGAACGCGCTGTAACAAGGAGGCTACTTTCTTTCTTATAACCGCATGGAAGCCGTCCGTTCGTGCCTCCGCAAACATTCCAGACGCACTACAATAGCGAGGCAGTCGCATTAGCAACCTGAAGACGTTGTTGTACTGGACACGCAGAGCACTAGCCGCTCGGCAAGTAAAGGTTACCCACAGACTGTTCGAGTATAACGACTGGCAGTACGGCGTAAACAGAGTAATTTTAACTGCCCTCGAGCAGCGAGCAAACCTGCGTGCAACCATATTCCCCCTTACTGCCAATGCACTGCGCTCCCTCTCTATGTCCGCATCATTTTGCAACTCCTCTGTCAACATGTGGACCAGATATTTGAATACATACGTCCCCATAATATTTTATTAAAGAATTATCCGCCAACTCCTAACCGTTAAGGAGTTAGACCTTCAATCATCAGCTCATCAACATGAAGTGATGACTGCTAGATGCGAATACTTGAAAAGCTTTAGAAAAAGACCGAAAAATATAAAATTTGAGGATTGCCCTCGATTTCCCTGGGATCCCATCAGTATCTACTGATGGGATCCCAGGGAAATCGAGGGCAATCCAAAGCAAATTTTTAATTTTTCAATTGGACCACGTCGGGAGTATACTCTTTTAAGCACAATAATATAATTTTTAAATTCTCGTAAATTCCCTCCCAAAAGAACATTTTCGAGAACTTGACAGCAAAGTTCTCGCAAGGAGAATGTTCTCGGGAATTTACCATCACTAGTCAGTCACAACCCTTGTTTTTAAAACCTTTTAGAAATACGGTTTAAAAAATCATATTTATTTAGATATAGATAACTATATGTACATTAATTAAAAACTAATAAATAAACTAACAATAAACTATATAAAAGGGCATCAAAAAACTGCTCCTCATCGCTGTCAGCCGGTAATGTGCCCAAAAGACTGGCGGCATTCCCACGTTGTATGGCAACACTTAGCCTCTGGCCAAGCTAAAAGCCAGCCCTTGGGTCACGAGAAGCGTCAACTAAGTGTTTAGAAATTTCCTTAAAATAGTTCGCTTTGATAATAAAATCAACCACAGGTTGGCACCACCCTTTGTTAATACGTGACGTCCACTGGCCAATATTAGTTAATTGCAATTCATAGGTAATTTGTATCAGAATTATTTGTACCTAATTATTTGTTCACGTGTAATCGCTGGAGCAGAACAGTTTACCATCAAAAGCATTCCTTTACATTACAAAAATTTAAATCAAATATCCTTCGCTATAATAATTCACGTACACAAATTACTTAAAAGTGGTCCCCCCTGTATCATCATCATCATTTCAGCCGAAAGACGTCCACTGCTGGACATAGGCCTCCCCTAAGTGTCGCCACATTGACCGGTCCCGTGCGTCTCACATTCAGCAGATCCCCACAAGGCGCGGCGGGCGCCACCTTCATTAGGTCATCCCACAGTCCCACCACTACGAGGGATTCCCACTGTATCATAATGTAGTATTTGAATCTAAGCCGTATTCAACGTAGTCACTATTCATAAATATTGTAACTACTTCATTATTAGGATATCTTATATCTTTCTCTTTAAGTACGGCTGCTAAGATTAAATAATTAAAATACTCACTGTCCAAATCGAAGTAACGTGCATCATGAGTGAGCAAGGCGATGTATGGGAAATCGGCGGGCAGTAGCAGCCTCTTGTAATGTAAAAAGTTGAGGATGTGGCGGAACTTGCCACCGTCGCGGTCGATGAAGTAGTGCTGCACGATGGGGATGGTGCCGTTGAACATCTTGCTGAGCCGCGACTCCGGATACCTGTACAGTGCACAACACTACCTACAATCGCTGCTCTCAGTACATGCAAACATGTCATCAAGTTGATGCATCCGTCGTTTAACATCTCCAACGTTCAGTGTGATCGATTCTCGAGAGATGCAAATTGTTCGTCGTGCGTCATGGATGAGTCGTTGATTCAATTGGACTACATTGTAAATGGTTTCTGATTGACATCTCTTCAACTAATGCTTTACCAAGTTTTAAAAGCGGCTGCTAAGGAATGCGCCTGGAAACCGATGTGCAAGTTATGAATATTCATGATTTTCCACATTTAAGATATGTGCATCATGTCAGTTGATTAAAAAAAATGTCGGGGACGAAATCAGCGTCTCGAGAAGGGGTGGGAGCACTGCATATCCCGCTGGCCTCGGGGTGCCACCGCCCGGTGCAAAGGCCGACACTACCGCCACACAATAACCCGCAGAGTTGTGATAAAACAAGCCTAAACAATCCGAACTAACTGCGAATATAACACTCATTATGTAGTCACTTGACACAGTAAATTGCAAATTGCAGTGATAACGCGACAGCCTGTATCCTGCCTTGTGTCTTCGTAGACCGTTGCCGTGCCGCGAAAGTTGCATGTGCTAACAACAATGTATTATTTGTGTAGTTGCATACCTTAACAACAGGGTATTAGTGTATGTAACTAAACGTATCATGGGCATTTGAATTGCTTGGCTGCCCACTTGATTGTAAGTTTTCCTTTGGCATATGATTATTACCTAATGCTTGTATTGTGTAGGTACCTAGGAGAAACGGTCTAACACGTCCTGACTTTAAACGACATCCCATGACAACTACAAATTGTACATTATATACTGTACATAACTCATAGCTTATTAGTTATTTCTGCATTCAGATCATTGCACAACAAAAGTACATAATGACGAGGAGCAACGAGTTTAGTTTGGTTTTGATAGACAACTACTCTAGTAAATAAAATATTTGAGAGCTTTCGCGTTGCATATTCAAAATATCTGAATTCTCTCCTGCATAAATCCTAGCTCTCACAAGACATTCTATTCACAAAAGAGCCTCTTCGCCTATTTTCCGTTCGGCAGCAGCCGGTAAAGCAAAATTTCGGCGTTGTGTAAATTCGACAAAGCTATTTCAAGATCACGTAGTGCACTCGTCATGGGTGTTAAACAATGACATGGGAAAGGTAATTTACTCTCGGAAAAATCTAAAAGACATGCATCTCATTATGTAGTGTTGTCTATATATATTCGAAATAGTAGTGACAGTGTCTTCGATTAAATGATTTGGGGAGACCGTGTGGAGCAATGGCACCGGGAGATGAATTTTGATGAGGAGAACTACTACTAGCAGACCACTTTCGGAAGATATCGATCAACGAATACTGTCTCTCTTGGTGACAAGATAGATCAAAGAATGAGAGACTAACAACCCTCAGTCAAGCCAACAGCTTCAACATAAATAAAAAAAATTATTGACAGACCCTATAATAAAAGAATAAGCAATTTAGCTCTTTCAGCTCAAATTTTACTGAGCTTATGGATTTTCTTTTGTGTCTTTACAGAGATTGTGAAAAACAAGGTTACGAGCTAGGTGCAGTGGCTAGTCCAACATAAAAGTACTACACCTATATTCGCGCTACTCGACCACGGCTACGCGCCACTACGCGCCAAAGGCTACGTGCGCCGTCTGCTACGTAACAAATCGCACAAAGGACTTGTACGAGTTACGACTATGCCAAAATAAGTGCCAAAGCTTTTGCCGACGACTACAAACTGACACCAATCAAGGAATCAAATAATGCAAGCGCGTCGAGTGGTCTCCTTTTTGCCAATGCTGTACATCCACGGGTGTATGCTAATTGCGGAGCACCAAATATTTCCTGCCTGTAACGATGTACCGTTGCCGTATACAAAAATCTTTGTGGCCACTGTATTTTACCATAAACCTATTACCTAGTTCTACCGACGCACTCGTCCTAAGCCTAAGGCAATGGATTTTACGAGAACTGCTTTTGAGAAATGCTTCGATATTTAAGCTTAATTTTTTTTTACGGAATGTTTTAAGACTTTTACTAAAACTTTATGTAGAAAAAGAACGGTTTTATTACTTTTATTCAGTTATATTCACTAAAATATTTATCTTTGTTGTGTGGACTGAGGGACCACAGTTCAGTCGTTATATTTTTTTTCTCTTTAATGCTTTTTGGTCTGTTATTTTGTAAATATCTTTCCAAATTCTTTACTAATGTCTGTATTCACAAAACCTTCTTTTTTAAGATACTTTCCGAGATGTGCATCTGGATTGAGGGCCCATTTTTTTAAACCTTGCCAAACGAAATAAGACTCATAGGGAAATTACTTAAAAATAGTTAAAACTTAAAGCATAGGGCCCCGAATTTCTTAAACGTGAATTAAAAATGTTATGATTAAATAACTTGGGCCCTCAATCCAGACGCGTGCATAAAGTGACATAGCCTAAATCTCAGTAAGTCCTATCTTTGGGTTCATAATTTTTATTCAGGAATTTAGTTAAGAATTTCTTAAAGATTTTAAGAAATTCCCAAATCTGTAGAATGTGACATTACAGATTTATGGCGGTATTTCTAGGGCCCTCAGTTCAAATGTGTCTGTACTGAGGAATCTGCAAAACATGGATTTATCTGAAGAAATACATAAATGCGACTTTAATATGTTTTACTTAGATACTTAGGTGAATTAGTTAAAAAGAAATAATGACGGAAAAGTTCATTGTTACGTAGTAAATGAAAGTCAAAATTTACTAAAACGTCTGAACTGAGAGCCCAACATTTTCGGCTTTATTGACTAGGCTCAACCTCATAGATTAACGCAAATTAGAATAAGATTTTTAACTATTCTTTAATTAAATTTTAACATATCGTCCGTTCTTCTTAATATCATACTTAAAGAGAAAATTGATTTTATACTTTTTATAAGGGAAAAATTTGTAGGGTGACCATAATGATCATAGTTAGTACCAGTACATTTTGCAAAGCGCAGTCGAAAAGTCGTAATATTTGCAGCTAAACGTATTATATATGTACCTACAGTTTACAATTTTGTTTTCTTTATTTGTATTACTATTTTTTATAATATGATATTAGTCCTTATTGTCCTTAAGGTTCTATTATGGGCCTAGTTGCAGAACAGCTGTGAAAAATTGGGAATAATTAATTAATTGTTCAATATCTCCGTAACTAGGGGGGTTCCCAGGTATGGTCTAGAACAAAAAAATGATCGCAGTGGTGGGGAGAACAAGTGCCTTTCGTTTGCGTTAAGGGTACTTTTACACCCTATATACCATTCAAACCGCCAGATTTATCTGCGTCGTTTGGTCTAGGTCTCATAGTCCTACGACGAGTTTTATTGTCGGCTATGATATTGCGTGTTTTCGGTCAAATCTACATTTTGTGCTTACAATACGACCCAAAAAAAGTGTTTTTAAAATTAAAAATATCCAGCAGTTACGACATTCTAAAAATTAGGAATATGATCTTAGTCGGTTTTTCATGTATTGACTTTTTCGTTTATTTGTATTTACGTATTTTCACTTGTTAAGAAAATTTCCTTTGAAATCACTTAGTAGATTTTACCTACACAAGGCAATTGTAATTAATGTGGTTAGATATTTTACATGACAATATATTTTGTGACATTGTCATGTGTATGAGTTAACCAGAAATAAAATGGAAGAAAAAATTAATTTTGTGTGGTCGGCACTACGTAGCGTATATGTTTTTTTTTTTTTGTTTTTTGTTTTTTTGTTTTTTTTTGTGTATTTGTTTTTTGTTTTTTTTTGTTTTTGTTTGTTTTTGTTTGTTTTGTTTTTTGTTGACTTTTATTCAATAATAAATAATTGATTTCATTTATTTTTGTGCATGATAATAATTACATAAGAGTTCTTGGTTCTTGGTCAGTTACGAAGGGAGATTTGGGGTAATTTTTAACCGACTTCCAAAAAGGAGAAGGTTCTCTATTCATGTGTATGAATTTTTTATACATCCGCGCATATCTCCGTCAATTGTGGACCGTATCAGGATTTGATGATTGAGTGAGTGAGCTGGTTATGGAAGGTACTCTCCTCAACGATTAGGAGTTGAAAGCAATAATAAGGAAATCTTGAAGTTTAAGGGCTTGGTTTCTAGTTTGAATGTTCAATGCATAGTAAATATTTGTATAGGATATTACAACTCATCATCATCTGCCTAGCCTTTTCCCAACTATGTTGGGGTCGGCTTCCAGTCTAACCGGATGCAGCTGAATACCAGTATTTTACATGGAGCGACTGCCTATCTGACCTCCACAACCCAGTTAATACTAGGTAATACGATACCCTTTGGTAAGACTGGTTGTCAGACTTTCAGGTCACTGACTACCTGTAACGACTGCCAAAGATCTATATATGGCAGCCGGGACCAACAGCTTAACGTGCTTTCCGAGGCACGGAGGAAACTCGGTATGTCGGGCGGTCACCCATCCACAGACCGACCTAGGCAAGCACAGCTTTACCTAAAGATAGACCCGAGTGGCAGTTCTTATTAAGCCACGAGCTCCTTATATATTACAACTAAAAAAGGAAAAAAAAATCGACTTCAAAAACATAAAAAAGTGAAAAACACAAAATCGAAGAACACAAAAAGTGAAAAACAAAAAAATTAAAAATAAACTTCACAAGAAAAAACAGCGCCTGAAGTCGGTGGCAATAAACGGAAATCAAACAAACAAAATATGTCACCAACTTCAAAAGCTGATTTTTTTAAATATTTTTTTTTTTTATTATTTTTAATTTCTCACTTATTTGTGTTTATCGATTATGTGTTTCTCATTTTTTTTATGTTTTTGACGTCGGTTTTTTTTTGCAAAAAAGTTTTTTAAGATACATTGTATTTAAGATACAATTTCCGAAATCACGAAAATCATTAAATAATGCTTAGGTAAATTTAATTGTTTTATTTTAAACTGTCAGATCTTTTTAGATCAATCTTGAAAATGTACCGGTACTAACTATGATCATTATGGTCACCTTACAAATTTTTCCCTTATATAAAAATAGAAAATCAATTTTCTCTTTAAGTATGATATTAAGAACAACGGACGATATGTTAAAATTTAATTAAAGAATAGTTAAAAATCTTATTCTAATTTGCGTTAATCTATGAGGTTGAGCCTAGTCAATAAAGCCGAAAATGTTGGGCTCTCAGTTCAGACGTTTTAGTAAATTTTGACTTTCATTTACTACGTAACAATGAACTTTTCCGTCATTATTTCTTTTTAACTAATTCACCTAAGTATCTAAGTAAAACATGTTAAAGTCGCATTTATGTATTTCTTCAGATAAATCCATGTTTTGCAGATTCCTCAGTACAGACACATTTGAACTGAGGGCCCTAGAAATACCGCCATAAATCTGTAATGTCACATTCTACAGATTTGGGAATTTCTTAAAATCTTTAAGAAATTCTTAACTAAATTCCTGAATAACAATTATGAACCCAGAGATAGGACTTACTGAGATTTAGGCTATGTCACTTTATGCACGCGTCTGGATTGAGGGCCCAAGTTATTTAATCATAACATTTTTAATTCACGTTTAAGAAATTCGTGGCCCTATGCTTTAAGTTTTAACTATTTTTAAGTAATTTCCCTATGAGTCTTATTTCGTTTGGCAAGGTTTAAAAAAATGGGCCCTCAATCCAGATGCACATCTTTCCGAGATCTGGCTAACCGTCTGTGAGAACTGAGGGACCACACTTTATGGGTCGTAGTTTTTAATATATTTGATTACAAATTTCCCGGATTTGTTCTACATTTGTTTTAAATCTTCTACTAAATCTTAGGATTTTCATTTCACGTATTCCTTTTTGGTCCCTCAGTTCACACGCACATCGAGGTGGACGCTCGACCAATACCGAAAACATTATTTTTGCTGGTCAAATATTGCGTTACAAATTTGTTCGTAGCCGAGGTCAACGCGAACGTACATAATAAGACCTGAGAGCAGCGGTGGCCCAGTGGTGGCGACCCCGCCTTACGTGCAGTAAGTCCTGAGTTCGAACCAAGGCAGGCACATTGCCCCGTTGTCGCCGCGTCGAGAAAGAGATACCGCGGCCTCGGCACAAAGAGCTAAGAAGGAACATGGGTGGTTTTTAGTCAGTAGAAGTCGGACACTCCGTACCGCTCTGCCCAAAGCGGGAGGAGACATTTGATGATTACCCACCCACCCAAAAAAAAACGCAGGCACATTGCTTTGTTTGTGCAATTCATGTCATCACCACTGCTTTCAAAAACGGTGATAGAAAACATCGTGAGAAACTGTATTAAAAACCAAAATTCGAAGGCGTGTGACATTCTTCTACCAACCCGCACTGGGCCCGCGTGATGGATTATAGCCATTATAGCCCATTCCCTCTCATAGAGAGAGCCTGTGTCCCAGCAGTGGGAACATTTATAGGCTGATGATGATGATAATAACACCTGTTTTCGCCGTAGCGGCTGCAGGAAAGTAAGAAACCTACTGACTTTCAATTGAAAACTATCCAGAAATTCACGATTCATTAACCCTGGGACGTTCGAAAATAACAGCAATTTTGTATCGATTCATGCGTTATAAATTTACAATTATTTTCTTTAAATTTTTATATAATAGGCACAGGTAGCGAAACTAAGCCTAGTTGATGCGATAACTACCTACGCTCCATTGAAGCCATAGGGTTGTCCCTTTTATGCACGGTTGCTGAAGTCCCTAGATAACTTCTCAACATAACATTTTTATTCTGTTGTGATCAATCAATCGAATTAAAAAAAGCTAGCTTACAAATACAATCTAAATAGGTTATCTTATGGCGTCGGTTAATCTCAACAAAAGACATTTAATGTAGTTTAAACACGGAAAACAGTTTAGTACACAACAACTTGTAGAACTATAGATCTTTAACTTTGTCATAACGGCGCACGCGGCTTAACCTGTTACAAGTCTTGGCGGGAGCGAGCCGCGGTTGGACGATACTCGATAACGTTTCGTGCGCTCGTTGGAGTGCGCGCTCGCTATCCACGGCTGCGGCACAGGTTGCGCGCGGGCAATGCTCATGAAAAAAAAAGGAAATCAAACAAACAAAAGTCACCGACTTCAGAAGCTGTTTTTTTAAAATAGTTTTTTTCATTTTTCATTTTCATTTTTCCATTTTTAGTTGTAATATCCTATACTAATAGTTACGATGCATTTAACATTCAACCAAGAAACCTAACCCTTAACCTTCAAGATTCTCTTATAATTGCTTTTAACTCCTAACCGTTGAGGAGTTGTACCTTCCACAATCAGCTCACCTAGATAACCTGAAAGAATACAACCCCATAAGATTTTATTTAAGAATTATCCTCCAACTCCTAACCGTTAAGGAGTTATTCCTTCCATCATCAGCTCATCAACATGAGGTAATGACTGCCAGATGTAAATACTTAAATAGCATTAGAAAAAATACGAAACACGTAATACGTGCCTATAAAATTTGATGGTTGCCCTCGATTTCGTTAAGATTCCATCATCAGATCCAGACATGGTAACAGTGGGACCATCTCGGGAGTATACTTTTTCGATTAAATTTTTTTTTTTTCAATTCGGTTCATAATTGAGGGAGTTATGCGGAAACAAATATGATACAAAAACAAAACCAAACCGACGAATTCAGAACCTCCCTCTTTTTGGAAGTCGATTAAAAATACTTTCTTCTGCTGATGAAGCCGGAGTTGACACAGCCGTATACCGCGCAATACGTTCGTTGCATTTAAAAAAATATCGGGAGATATGAACTTATACGTGACCAACTAACCACTCGTCTCGGCGCGGCACGCACAACTGAGCGCACTGCGAAGACTTGCTAAGTGCCCCGTCGATGCGCATGTTTGTGTGAGTGTGCGGTTTCGAGCGTTTGTAGGTAGTTTCCGTACTGTCCATATTTATATTGTGTAATAGGTCTTTTACCTATGTAATTGGAGAATCTCCAACCAGCAGTTTCAGATTGAATTATCTGTGGATTGGCGTGCAATTCGAAATTCAAATAAATTTTATTCGAAAAACGTGATAATTTTATTTCAAATTCAGTCATTAGTTTTTAGATAGTTTTTTGTTTTTGTAACATTTTGGTAGTTTTTGGCACCATGGATAAACTGAAAATTCGTACAATTTTCGATTTTAAGTTCCTACGTGGAAATACCGCTGCGCAAACAACACGAAACATTAACGACGTGTACTAACTCTGCTTGTATAAACTATAAACACGGTCCATTATTGGTTCAATCGTTTTAAATCTGGAAAATTTTAGTTGAAAAACGAGCCTCGCGGTCTGTCGGTAACTATAGGCGACAACGACGAATTAAAGGCGATAGTGGAAGCGGATCCAACTCAATCTACGGCTGTGCTTGCTGCGGGCCTTGGAGTTAGTGTCACAACAACATTGATGCATATAACTCCCATAAACTCCTTCATCACAAACTTCAGCTCTATTATTAAAAACCTCTTCATCACTAACTTCAGCTCTATTATCAAAAACCTCTTAATCACTAACTTCACCACCATCAACATTATCTTCAATACCGCCTCCAACTTCAACTTCATCAACACCATAGGTAGAATTAGGACAGCTCTACCCCTGAACACTGTCTCACTGTGTAGAAACGGACCTCACTTCTTTTTTTTTTTTCTAGATGAAAATGATTTACTGATCATTTTTGACCTTTTCAATGAAAACATTATTGATTCAACATTTGTTATTAGGTGTGATTCACGTTCATCGCTTCGTCTCCACGACGTCAAACTCACCGACTTGCGCATCCACGATTTGCTTACTGCGAAGTTTTATTATGGCACGACTTGGCACATTCAGATCTTCCATCTCGAACTCGATCAAACCTCCTTCAAGAACCACGTCGTCTTGGTAGTTCTCACTCATAGCTCTCGCCAAGATTTGATGGTAGAACTGATTCACGGTGCTCCTGATCTCTGAAGTTAGTTCCATCTTCGACACAGCTGTGATCAGCACATTCAACTTCTGTTTGGCGGTCGCTATAAGCTTGTCAAAATCTGCTTCCGGCTGCGGCACTTCCTGCAGAAAATCTTCTAAGGCGTATTGCACGGCAGGCGGGACATCTTTATTCCTCCTGGGCCATAACCTCTTGCTGCGTGTAAGAATTTATGTACTTACTCTCTTATTGTGAGATCCTTCTTAATTAAAATAAAACTACTCTCAAATAACACATTTTTTATATCGATTTTTCCACTAGACTTCACTGTCCATATTTTATCTCAACTCTTACACCTGCCTTCATAATTTGAAAACACGAACCGAAACATCTTTTCAAAGGACCATAGACTAACCTGCCAGTCATTCATAAACATTAAAATTCCCATATATCAACAGTATAAATAATTTGGACCAGTACCTACTTGGTTTGGCTGAATAAAAAAAACCTAAATTTTTATATTTTTAAATTATCATACAACTCTCCCATTTCATCGGTAAAGACCTATTATAATAATTATATTAGGTCTTCTTCTGTACGTGGGTATGTCACTGAACTCCTCCTAAACGGCTGGACCGATTTGGATTAAATTTTTTGTGTGTGTTCCATTGCAGTGGATTCGAGAATGGTTTAGATTCACAATTGGAGCCGGTAGGTGGCGCTGCTGTCCGGGCAGGACGACGTCTGCCAGGTATATTTTTACTAGCCTCCTAGTTAGGTATATTTTTTGATGATGGTTGAGATTGAGAGGGACATCATGTCTCTATCACCAATCGGGACTGAGTCATACTTTCTAAAAATACAACATAATAATTCATAATAATAATGTGAAACAATCAGCAATAATAATGTCAAAATTGGAAAATGTCACACTTATCCAGACCCGGTTTTGCCCGGATTATGCTAGAGATTTTTTTTTCTTAGCCTATATTGTCCTGGCTAGGCAACAGCCTCCCCCGTAGCTTTCCACTCTTCCCTCTGTGTGGTTTTCTCCGTCCAATTCGTCATAAACGCTTCTAGGTCGAAAGAGATTTAACTCAGAAAAAATGTACGGAACTGCAGTCAACGCGAGTGAAGATGCTGATTCTATAAAGATTTTAAATTGCTGAAATAGATAAAATTATACATATTTATTTATCAAAATCTAAATGCCAACTCGTGTGAATTCGGGACGGGACATTTGTTTTTCAACTTAGTTAATGTAGCAGAATATGAAGGTGTAGAATTTTTGAAATCGTTCCAGTAGTTTTTGAGTTTATTTGTTAAAACATACAAATCTATTCCCCGTCTTACTAGTATTAAATTATATCAATAACAAAATAATTATTTTGGAAATTTGAATTGTTAGAGATTTTCATTCAAAACGTAAATTTTCGGGGGATTACGGATCACGGCGGCCCACGGAGAGAGTTTGGGGAGAACCAAGATGGTCAATGAGAAGTTTCTTTTTTGAGTATTAAAAAAAAAAAGTAGTTTCCAAGAACTCTGTAGATGGCGTTGAACTTACTACGTTACTAGGTGCCAAAGCAAAAAAAAAAAACATTGCCTTTTATAAATGTCAATCATTGAAGTATCTGACACTTTCGTTTGTTTATATTATGCTTCCGAATATAACCTAGAGTTCTCGATCTCAAAATTCATCGAAGTGAAAAAAATCAAATAATTACGTGACGTTCCGTTCATTGCAGTAACATACTAAGTTCAGCGCCATCTATCTATCGACTACGGAAGCGTTTAAAAAAAATAAAAATAAAATCCCTCATTGGCAACACCAAGCTACAATACTCTGTGCTCGCTCAGTTGACGCCGTTGACGGGTGTTGACGCTTGTGTCCCGTCCTGTCGTATGATGTGTGAGATTGTTTACATAAATAAAGTTTAACTTTCTTCTGAACGCGTGTTAAAACTATTGATGTGTAATTTAACTAAACATTATTTTACTCGAACGATTTTGTGTTTAGAAGTTTGAAGACAGCCAATGGCTTAAGACCGCGGTAAGTCTTTTGTATAATTTAGAACAGGTGTTGAAAATAACTGCATTGTACTTTGTTGTTACTTTTATATATTTTATAATTTTTGTTATCAACTTATTTGTGTCATAAGAGCTTGCGTGGGCTAGTTAGTGCATGAACCCCCTATGTTTTACTCATCTTTTACCCTATCATATCCCATGTGATTTCGATTGTGTAAGTACCATGACTGGAGATATTTGAAGTGTGTTTTTATTAGAGGGATAACCATGATGTACAAGACTTATCCAGTAAGAGTATGTAGTTTTTATTTGTTGACATTAAATTGTTGATAAAAGTTGCTAGAGAGCTGCTCTGAGCAGCTCTCTTGCAACTTTTATCAACAAAGCAACTTGCAACATTGCATTTTTTGAATGCTGTGAGTAATTTAAATTACTGAGTTTGCGTTGATTACTTGCATTGTGTAGCTAGATTTATTTATTTGTATTTCCATTTCTGAGCTTGCATAGATTAGTTGCATGATGTAGCTGAATGAAGTGGTTTGTATTAACGTTATGCTGAATAAATGAATTTATTCATCTATATCAATGAAAATTATATTGTTATCATATGGTTCTAAGTTACTAATGTATCAATGTACTCGGGGAAAGTAAAAAAACATCCAGGAATAAACATTTACCTGAAAATATTGACACACGCACAGCTACGATAATATCACACATTGTTTGTTCACGGTAAAAGTAATAGACCAGAGCTAATCTATTTATATAAAAATCAATGTACCTATGTTTGTATTCTACAGACTCATCATTACAAGCTGATTTGATGGTGGTTGGGTAGGGTAGAAAAGGTAGGTAATAGGCAGTGTTACAGTTTTTGTAAGCATGAATTAGGGTTAGTTACATAAGTTACATAAACTTTCTTAAGTATTTAAAGTAATACGAAATAATTAAATAAATATTACTAATTCAACCAAAAAAAAGACTTATCCAAATATTTAGACAAAAAATAAACAAGCAAATAATCAAATAACTTCACTAACTCATAATTCTAAAAGTGAACTTCGTTAATAGGTATGTTACTTAGAAAGTAAACTCTAATAAAGGTTAAAACTTTAATGTTTCAACATTTTGTGTAACTTTATGCTATTTGTTAAGAGTTTACCACCTAAATGTTGCAATAGTGTCTGTTCCCGTAATGTAGAACAGTTAGTGCCTGATGCACAGAAGAGTATTTGCGTAATAAAACCGATCAAAATCCATAAACAATAAGTTAGTTAAACTAGTTTTGTTTAACTGGGCATTTATCCGCACTTAGCCTCTTGATTGGCCCATTGTGCGTGAAAGAATAAGTTACTCAATCCATTAAAACATTTTTCGTTTAATTTAGATAACCAATCTGACAATTGGCCGCCATATAACTGCTACTCGCACTAACTTGCTTATTATTGTAAAGTCAGTTGGATCTGAATTGCACATTTTAGTTCGCGACGCTTTTGTTAGTGTTGTTTAGTTAAGTATCTTGGCTCTCTTCCTATTGTGTTTATGTGTGATTGACTACAGAAAATATATTTATTGAATATGGAAGTGGCATTTAAAAATACTATTTTGTTGACTTTTTCTATTTCATTTATATGCATACAACCTATGTTTAACACATTCTATGTGTGGTATTTATTTTTACCTTAATGTAATAGTTTTTTTGTGTCAATTTAAGTGTCTGGTCCTACCAAACAATTTTTTTTAAAGACATGAAAGAGCCCAGCCTCCATACATTTTTGGGCTATTTTCCAAAGTGCTGGCCAACTAAACTAAACTTTATTTAATCAAAGAAAACTATATTAAGGTAGTTGACAAAAAAATCTAATTAGTCCGTTAGACAGATTTCCAAAAAATATTGGACATGTATTTTTTCTGTTTTTACGTAAGCAATAAATGAAGACGAGTGCACACTGCACAGTGGTCCCGGTTCCTAAGAAGGGCGGTCATAGGGGTTGCAGGGCGGATTAAAATTGAAAGAATAACTTTTTACCTAATAAATGATTGGTTTATTTATGTGGTGCCTTCTACATGCAATATGATAAGCCAACCACTAAATGTCATCATCACACATGTGAGGACCACATAGATACACAAAATATACACATTTTTAATGAGGGTAGAGAGATGAGTTGACCTGTTTCATCATGTTCATATAACTTAAATGCTAAGGTAACGTACAGTCTCTCCCATATGGCTATGCCACTTGCATGTTATATTGGTTTTACCTAGTGCTTTGCCATTCTCTTTGATATGCAGGTGTCTACTTATTATTGTACCTTACATGGCTATGCACCTCCATTACCTAGCTGGGCATAGGTCAACTTGCTTCGGTCTAAACAGGGTGTATCCCTGGAGATTCTAAACGTGTTTGCATAATCACTTACCCGGAGGCCTCCACCATCCCCATAGCCTCGCCACGGTTGCTCCAGCTCAGTTGACCGTGCCAGTGTGTTTCCGGACCACACTACAATGTATGGGAGTTCCAGACTTCCCTGTTCAATGTCCTTGCCTACCAAGTGTGCTGTGCACTGCAAGATTGAACTACCAGTGAAGGAAGAATATATAACTGTAAGAGTCCTCTCATCTCTCCACTAATCATGAATGTTTATCTCGACATAAGATATTACGAAGTAAAGACTCACCGGGATCTATTAGATAGGACTCCTAGAAGGTCGTCGCTTCTAGTTTGTCTCCTCACCACATGCTCTTCTTTCACCCTTTCAAACCTGTGTCCGGGCGGCGGGCTGTCCGGCAGCAGCCATCTTCTTTCCCGCCATATTTTCTACCCCAGTACCAACATGAACAAAATTAGTCAAAAGCCAAGCGTGGTGTTGCCACACTACAAAATGTAATTTAATATTGCCGTGTTGATACATACCAATTGTTTTATGACAATTTATTTATTTTTCGTTTTTTTTTATCTTTTGGTTTGTGTTTTTTTTATTGTTTTTTTTTTACAAAGATTATAAATTAAATCTCTCAAGCAATCGGTCTCAATATTATCAGTGTCCGGTAAAGATTCTGCTAGCATTCCAAACATTTCACGAGATCTATCTGCCTCATTTTCTGTATTCGTCGCAAATAACCAGGTATTAAGAGCAACCATTCGAGGACAAGAACACTAAACTTGATGGTGGCCCCTGCAGAATAAAAGCAAAACGACGGCACGGTTGGCGCAGTGGCTAAGCGATTGGACTGCTGCGCTGCGTGTCGCGGGTTCGATCCCCGCACGGAACAAATATTTGTGTGGCCTGCAGATAGTTGTTTCGGGTCTGGGTATTTGTGTATGTGACTTTATATGTTTGTGAACGCACCCACGATACAGGAGAAATTCCTACTGTGGGGCAACGTTTTTTTAAAAGAAAAAAAAAAAAAAACAGAATTACAAAAATACCTAAGGTACGGGGCTGCGGGTTGTTCGCAAGAGAAACCGCGGCCTCGACATGAAGGGCTAAGAAGGAACATGGGTGGTTTTTAGTCAGTAGAAGTCTGCCACTCCCTTTCGCTCTGCCCAAGAGCGGGAGGGGTTATTCGATGATTTTCCACCAGCCAAAAAAAAAAAATACAAAGGTATCAAAACCTGCATACGACCTAGTCATTTTAATTTATCTATAGCAATCCTTGGCGCACCTAGACGTTACAGTTTTTGAAACTAGACAAACAAGACATTATTTTGATATACCTACCTATGTTTCATCTTAGGCGATTCGTTCCTTCATATGTAAAAGTAGTTCTAATTGAATATTGGAAAGCGGCAAAAAACAAAGAAAACGGAAGTGTCTCTTTGACGGTGCTGGTAACCGATACTGACAGGGTTAAAGTAAACACAATATGATTAAAAATCGCGTAAATACCGTCTTTTTGAATATCCATGGCACAACAATATCACAAACAATCTATTTCCGAGAAAAACAACACCTTAAAAACGATAGATTTCGGCGAAAAGATAACGCCAATAATAATAATAATTTATTTTATTTCGGACACAAAAAGATCCATAGAGTGTTAGTAACATAATATTAAATAACTTATTATCTAGTGTTAGTACCAATTGACCTCGGAACAAGAAATATTGCGATTGGAGAGCTATAGCTCTCCGCTCTCAGGATGCTGTTCTGTTGCTCTTCTGAGTAACGAGGCACTTCTATTACGAACTATCGCGTGAAATCCGTCAGTACGAGATTGCGCAAACATCTCCGACGCACTAATGATGTGTTACCACTTTAGATGCACGAAATTAAATGTTCCATGTATGTTATTGCAATTTCTTTTATACCTGGGGTAGAAGGGCTATTTGTGTATCCTGTAACGATAAATGACATCAAAATTTGAACAACGATATTCCAGCCCTATGACCTATGGCCGGGACCACCCTACATTGGCGTGGTATATGTCCAGATAAAAAAAATCTATAATAAGTTTAGTAAACATACTTTGCCTGCAGAAAGTAAGTTAAATCATGGTGTAAGTTATTCCGTCTTTGTCCGGAGCAGTTTTCTTTTTAGGGTTCCATAGCCGAAAAGCAAAACGGAACCTTTAGATAGGAGTCTTTAGATAGGTCTTTAAAAATAACATTGTGATTTCTAAAACCAATTTTTTTTTCAAAGTAAATAGACACTTCCAAAGTGGTAAATTTATGCCCCCCCCACTCTAACATTTAAACTGAGAGATTGAAAAATATAAAAGAAACATAATAATATAATATGCTGTAGATCTTAATAGGCACTTTAAACAAAAAAAATGGTTTGAACGATATATTTAGTAAATAGTTTTTGAGATACAGCACATTTGAAAAACCGCAAATATAACTTTGTCATTCGTACGAATGACAAAGTTATATTTTAACACTATGAAAAACAAAGTTATCACAAAATATTTTTTCTGTTGCCGCTTTAACAAAAAAAAAATACAAATTAAAGGGGCTTCCCTACTACGATGGTACGGAACCCATCATATGCAAGTCCGACTTGCACTTTGCCAGTTTTCATTTTTATCTTGCAAACTAGATAGTGATTTTAACAAACTAAATCCGAGATGTGAAAGAAGGTTGCTTGTTTGTCACTGTGTCAACAACTTCTTTTGATCAGTTTCAGATGAACAAGCTTAAGTACCCTTTTATAACCTTAAAACCAAGGTATTTTTACACGACTGCCCCAAAAAAAGAGTGTTATGTTTTTAATCGT
The DNA here is from genome assembly GCA_949774965.1 of Diarsia brunnea. NCBI lineage: Eukaryota > Metazoa > Arthropoda > Insecta > Lepidoptera > Noctuidae > Diarsia > Diarsia brunnea. Next base: position 17,090,164 of record OX458996.1, read on the forward strand.
ATTTTTTCCTTTTCGTGCAAAAATATTTCCAGCTTAGTGTGGGTCGATTCCTAAAATTACGAGATATAAACAGGATTTGGATTACGTTTTAAATATAGATACCGCTGGTCCACTTGGATCTGATCCCTTATCCAAATAAGTCAATAATAATTTTAATTTTTACCTTTCCATTTAAGCTTCATAAAAACAATTTTCCACATAAAAAATAACATTTCGGAAAATGTATCGTTGGTGCCTGTATCCAGTAACACTTTAAAGTAAAATTAAATGAAGATTGAACTGCGTATGTCGAACATTTTTTCTGAAGAGTGTAGGTACGTACAGGTGAGTGTTTCTGTATAAGTGAGTGGAAGTGTGAGCGTATGTATGCGTCTGGTTTTAGGGTTCCGTAGCCGAATGACAAAACACAGAATTATTTACCTTTATTTTTTACCTTATAGATTCATCATTTCTCCGTCTGTCTGTCCGTCCGTATGTCACAGCCACTTTATTCTGAAACTATTAAGACTACACATTTGAAACTTGGTAGGTAGATGTATTCTGTACACCGCTTTAGGATTTTTATAAGTAGAAAAAAAAAAAGATTAAAGAGGGCTCCCCGTAGCTGCAGTTCAAGGGTTGCTAGATAGTTTTTTTTTTTTGTTTTTATCCTAAAATTAAACAATACAGTGAATCTTTGTTTCTCATTATATTTTTCAAATGGTCAATGAAACAAACCAAGGTTATAAAACTTAAGCTAACTAAAGCCCTTTTATAGTTTCTCGTTAGTAGCCCCTAAGACGACCCATAGTATGTAGTTTACACAAGAATTTGATAAATAGAGAAATTGACAAAAATATTATCGAATTTTATGACTTTGTTGGTATTGCCTAATCCTGTTCACGCACCATGCCTATGCTGGGGTCGGGTTCCAGTCTAACCGCATGCAGCTGATACCAGTATTTTACATGAAGCGACTGCCTATCTGACCTCCACAACCCAATTATTATGTTTGATTTAACTAATATTTACCTTATTTTTAGTCTTGTAAATTTCTCCAAGGCTTACTTTGCCCAAAAACTTCCCCTAGGAAAAAAAAAAAAAAGAAAAGAAAGAAAGTTTAGAGGAAAAAAAGAGGAGTATAGGGAAGTTAACAAAAATATGACGAACGAATGACTGCCATGCGCGTAATTATTTAGTCGCGCGGAAATAAATATGACGTTCCAGCAACATATTCAAAATACGAAGTTACGAGTAGTTCTACGAAACAGCAATAGGTACATTGCCGTTTCGTAGAACTACTCGCTGTAACATTTCAAGCAATCAACACACAAAAATCATTTATTTTAGCGTATTCCGGTAGTTTTTATACAATCTGCGAATGTTGAATCAGTTCCGTATGTTTTGTTTTGACCGGTGATAGTCACGTAGTTAGACTTTATATACTATTCCAGTACATTCTCTATGCGTCGTACAACAGCTACGTGCTACGCACATGTACTACGCCACAGAATAGATATGGACAGTACCGAAACTAAGCCTAGTTGATGCGAAAACTAACTAGGTACGCTCCATTGAAGCCATCGGGTTGTCCCTTTTAATGTTGTGGATACTGTTTTATTTAATCAAAACATTTTTATTCTGTTGTGATCAATTAATCCAATTGAAATAACTAGCCTCCAAATACAATTAAATACTTAGGTTATCTTATGGCGTCGGTTAATCTCAACGAAAGACTATAGTTTAAACACGGAAAACAGTTTAGTATTAATACACAACAACTTGTAGAACTATAGATCTTTAACTTTATCATTATGGCGCGCGCGGTGGAAGCGAGCCGCGGTTGGACGTTGTAACGTTTCGTGCGCTCGTCGGAGCGGGCGCGTGTTATCCGCGGAGGCAGCGCAGCGCAGACACAGGTGACGCGCGGCCAGTGCTCATGAGCGGCTGCAAACCGTACCGCATTTCAACCCGAAAATGCGTGTGATACCTTGGAATTAAAAAATCCATAACTTAAAAAAAAACTCGAATTGAGAACCTCCTTCTTTTTGGAAGTCGGTTAAAAATACTTTCTTTTGCTGATGAAGCCGAGTTTAAACAGCCGTATACCTCGCAATATATTCATGGCATTTTAAAACAGATTGGAAGATATAAACTTATACGTGACCAACTGACTACACGTCTCGGCGCGGCACGCACAACTGAGAGCACTGCAAAGGTAGCTTAGGTGCCTCGTCGATGCGCATGTTTGTGTGATTGTACGGTTTCGAGCGATTGTAGGTAGTTTCCGTACTGTCCATATTTATGCTGTGACTACATTGTACAAATCGTATTACTAGAAATAAATATTTATGTCCGGTTTTGAGACCTGGCCTCACTTTTTGAAGTGTTACTAGAGTAATCGATAGATCTCTTTCTCAAAGTTGAGAGCAGTGGTGGCGGCCCAGACTTACGAGCAGTAAGTCGTGGGTTCGAACCTAGGCAGGCGCATTACTTAGTGTAATTTTCATTTCATCACCGCTGCTCTCAAAACGGTGAAAGAAAACATCGTTTACATTCACAATTTGGAATTGGACGATCGCTCCGACTGATGTATTTAGCGGGGATCGAAGTAGCGAACACGGATGCACAATTGCACACGGTGGCGGGGTACCGCGTAGGTACTGTGCCGCTGAGCTACGCCACATGAGTAGAAAAACGCTCATGTGGCTACGCTGCTACATGCGCGCTTGACGTAATAGTGAATCACCTTTCTAACTGGCTACGAATGCTACGACTTGTGACGTGCTCTGGTACGAGATCGAATATTTGCTACGCGCTACGCAACTACTGTACAGTACAAGTGATATTCTTTTGTTGAATAGTTACCTATCGGGCATGCAGAGTTCTCCGTTGAATAGATGAACAAAAAGAACATTTCTGAACTCAGTGCTTACAACATTAAATAAGTGTAATAGCGTACACCTCATCGGAGATTCTAACACAGATATTATACTGTCTAATACAGATGAACAATGTTGTGCTATTCACCTAACCCTACCACCTATGGGCTTTTACCTGGTCATTACATTCTCACTAGAATTAATATTGTATTGATTACGTTCTCCTGAAATCCCGCAGCTCAAATGTAAACTTGTCTTGGAATCTCACATCACGGATCACCTTCCACTATTAATGTGTATGGATGATAATCGTCTGTTTCACCGAACCTGGACCAAGTCTGCTATTACAATAGTATCAGAATCAGTCAGAATGGTCTGTCATTGATTACTTAATTGTTGATTTTGACAAGTTTGGTAATCTATCTATATATATAAAAATGAAACCCGTTTTTCGTTGTCACGACTTGGCATGAAAACGGCTTGACCGATTTGGCTGATTTTTTTTTTTAAATGTTCGTTGAAGTTCAAGGATGGTTCTTACGGCGAGAAAAATTCGAATAATGGCCGGAAAAGCCCTAAAAACAGCCCTTTTCTTTTTCCCATACAAACGTTTTCTAACTAAAACGTAAAATCAATTTGAGCTTTAATACCGTACCCATAAAGTTCAAGTGTTAGTGGAGAGGTTTCGGGAAGGCAAAACAATTGAGTGACGTTCAGTTGTTCAGTCAACGAATGACAACTTCAAACAGACCATACGACATTATCACAATAATCACAAATAATTACTGTTTCTTTCCCAATAGAAAAACGATTTTTCAAATGGTGTTTGCGTATAATATAAAAATTAATTGCTGTTAGTTAGTCGCGCTAGAACTAGAGAACGGGTAGACCGATTTGTCTAATTTTGGTTTTGAAACATTTGTGGCAGTCCAGAGAAGGTGAGAAATTAGTAGTATGTAGGTAGGTAGGTAATAGGTAGGTGGTAGGTAGTTGGTACGTAGCCAGGTAAAAGGGCATTGCAACGCACGCGGGGTACAGCTATCTATCTATATAAATAAAAATGAATTGTTGTTCGTTAGTCTGATTAAAACTCGAGAACGGCTGGACCGATTTGGCTAATTATAGTGTTGAATTATTCGTGGAAGTCCAGGGAAGGTTTAAAAGGTGAGAAAGTGGTAGGTAGGTAGGCAGGGTAGTAGGTAGAGTAGTAGGTAGAGTAGTAGGTAGGGTAGTAAGTAGGATAGTAGAGTAGGTAGGGTAGTCGGTAGAGTAGTAGGTTGCGTAGTAGGTAGGTCGGGTAGTAGGTAGGTAGGTAGGGTAGTAGGTAGGTAGGTAGGGTAGTAGGTAGGTAGGTAGGTAGGTAGGGTAGTAGGTAGGTAGGTAGGGTAGTAGGTAGGTAGGTAGGGTAGTAGGTAGGTAGGGTAGTAGGTAGGTAGGGTAGGAGGTAGGAGGTAGTAGGTAGGTAGGTAGTTGGTACACAGGCTGGTAGTAGGTAGGAAAAGGGCATTGCAACGCATGCCGGGAACAGCTATCTATCTATATAAATAAAAATGAATTGTTGTTCGTTAGTCTCGCTAAAACTCGAGAACGGCTGGACCGATTTGGCTAATTATAGTGTTGAATTATTCGTGGTAGTCCAGGGAAGGTTTAAAAGGTGAGAAAGTTTTAGGTAGGTAGGCAGGGTAGTAGGTAGAGTAGTAGGTAGAGTAGTAGGTAGGGTAGTAAGTAGGATAGTAGAGTAGGTAGGGTAGTCGGTAGAGTAGTAGGTAGGGTAGTAAGTAGGTAGGGTAGTAGGTAGGTCGGGTAGTAGGTAGGTCGGGTAGTAGATAGGTAGGTAGGGTAGTAGGTAGGTAGGTAGGATAGTAGGTAGGTAGGGTAGTAGGTAGGTAGGGTAGTAGGTAGGTAGGGTAGTAGGTAGGTAGGGTAGTAGGTAGGTAGGGTAGGAGGTAGTAGGTAGGTAGGTAGTTGGTACACAGGCAGGTAGTAGGTAGGAAAAAGGGCATTGCAACGCATGCCGGGAACAGCTAGTCTACTAATATAAATGCGTCATTATGACTTTCCAATGGTCAACCACTGACACTCCATTGAAAGAAGTGGATTAAAATGGTAATCTCGTACGTAATGACAAATGAATGACTGACCTAGATGGTAATCTACTAAAATTTTGACAGTTCTTTTGACCAGTGATCTACCATTACAACGTCATTGTGCAGTCATAGCTTTTAATTGTTACGAGTATCGTGTTTGACGTGTTTTTTGTGAAATTATATTGAAGAGAAGACAATGTATTCACTACGAGCAAATATTCTCGAGCTAATGTTGTAATATATGTTTTTAGCTTTAAATCACATATTAAAATATTTTCGTCACATTTTAGGTCAGTGCGACTTATATTTTTAACTTTGTAGTTAATTCAGTACCTAGAAAATGAATTCAGACTATTTTAAATGAAAATGAGTATCATTTGTATTATATTTAATTCCAAAATAAACCATTACTAGCATTAGATTACACTTTACAGCCGATAACATAGAATAAAAACTGTGACTAAACTGGAATGTCCACCTTGGTCCAATTTGATTAATTTAAATTTCATAAATTTTAGTGTAATACAATAAGATTTATGAGTAAAATTAACGGTATAATTAAAAACAAAACAATATTCTATAAAAGATCCTAAAAAATGCTGAAGTATGTCTAAAAAAACCATGAACTTCGGTTAGTTAAATTGGTGTGACACGCAAAAATTCCCTTTTTTGCTTCTTATTTTTAATTTTAGATCAGTGGAATTAACAACAATTGACTCCATAATTATTTATTTTTAAAGATAATAAGCTATACTGTACATAAAAAAAAACTGCATTCGTTTGAGTATGAGATGGTCTTGTAAACTCTTTGTAAAATGTTGTGACAGTACTTTTTTCTTACGTACAATTTTTCTCGGAATGGCCCAGCTCACAAAGATTAGATTGCATCACGAAGGTGAAACTGATCCAACTGAGGATTACTATAACAAACTGCAGAAACTAACACAAAATAAATTATTTAAAGAAATTACAATCTTGTTTCAGTTTAAGTACATTTTATTTCTGTTCTGAGTAAGTACACACGTACAATATCAAGTAGGCAGAATAATAACATTATGTCGCATCTGCACGCATTGATAGTAATCTATGAGAACATGACACCCCCCGCCTGCCCCGCTGTCATCAAGTGCGCGCACATTATTTTGTTTGAAATAGCTTCTCTAGTATGTAATACCTCAATGGTCTACAGAGGGGCGAAACAGTTCTCTTCGACAATTTAGGGCATTTAAAAAACCCAAGGCCGACGCTGGATTTCAGGCTGTATAGCAGCATAGTAATGGCCCTTGGTCCTAGAAGTCGTCTTCCATGTTTCCGTCCATGAATTAAATAGCTTGGGTTTGGCACTGTTCCGCAAATCGTAGTTGTATTATAATATACATAAAAACAGTTAAACGTCAGTTTAACGCAGTAATGTCACTTTTGACTTTGACAGCTAAACAGATAAAATATTGAGTTGTATAGTTTCATATTTAATGTTTTTTTGCTATTTACGAACTTCTTATCACTTCAGATTGCTTCTAACACTAATAAATAATACGTAGAAATATATATAAATGAAATCTGGCACGAATACATGTTCAAATTTAATAGTAGTTTTTCGAAAATAATTTCTACTATCTGGTTTTATAATAATGGCAATACGACAATATTATAACACAATTCTATTACGAGACCATTGACGGACCAATGATCGATCATTATGAATTAGCAGATTACGAACTTTTAGCTAAATGACAATGAGATCGTGTTGGACTTGGAATGACGATATTTATAAAAATAGCAGACTTGAGGCCCAGGTTCGTTGAAACAGACGATATACGTATACGAGAAATAAACTTATATATAAGGAAGAATTAGAAAAGCTAAACGTAGTCTTAGAACACTCTGGATCAAAATAAAAGAGATTACGCATACCAAGAAAAGATGTACCCCTTCTAGAACTTTTAACAACCCAAGAACTTAGTAGTGTACGAGTTCGCATAACTCGTATACTACTAAGTTCTTTGCCAACAAAAAAGCACTGCACCAGCATTGAACCTCCTTTTTTGGAAGTCTGTAAAAGAGAATCAAATAACAAAAGTTTTAATCTTTCATAACATTCCTCTTACAACTTATCCATCTTTTCTTTGGCTTTCGTTTCCCCGTACATCAACAATATCTACTAGATTTTTTAGTCAATAAAAAATATTGGAAATCAGAAACTGGAACGTAGCCTTTTGCCTTAGAATTCAATTTATTCATTTCCAGGAATATTAAAAGTATTGACAAAATAAAAGCGCACTCATTTCCGTACCTGGGGAAATAACGCAAAGCTAACATCCGTAGCATCCCGGATGCATTTAAGCCCAAGCTCTTGCCAATAACTAAAAGTTTCGTGGAATTTGGTTTCACAAAATTGGAGGTAGTGCTTCTAAATTGAAGCGGCACGTGTATGATATAGAAGAGCATTTTGCTCCAAACCGAAGCATATCCGGGCCTATCAAAGCACGTCAATCAGTTGTCATATATATGTAGTCGTCGTAAAACAAACTACGATTTATTGGGATTGAGTTGTTTCAGTTTCAATATGGGTCAGTACAAAAGGCTTCGACACACTAGGTTATAGGCCCGCCTGCTGTACGCTCCACATATAGGTGCCGCACTGACTTGGCTAAGAGCTTGTGGTTTTCCCTGCCTAAGAAATATCAACATAAAGAAATTTCATGAATTCTTCCTAACCTTTATTTCGACTCTCTCATTCTTAACATTCGTTTGCCACTAGCAAAAGCTTCCAGAAAGTTCCGCTGCATGCTAGTCAAGCGTGCACCGCCCCTGCAGCCCTTCCATTGTACCCACTCCCCCGCCGCGCCCCCTACCAGGTAGGGTGGGCCTACCCTGCAACAGTGTCGGTGAAAGCGCGCACGGCTCCGGACGTTAACGCGACATACGGTCATCTCGTGAACGGTCACAAGCGACTACAATGTTTAATATTCGTTTGGTTATCAGAAACTCGAACTATTAATTCAAATTCACACTAAAAGTACATAAACTCATGAAATAATTATAGTTTATGAAAGTTTAAATTAAGTGTAGTGAAACAAATTTCGGAAAATAAATTGTAAACATAAACTGAGGTGAGTACGACTTACAGAAATTCGAGATACAGAGATTTGAGATTTATGTGATGTGAAAATATTAGAAAACTCATAGAAAATGCGTTTACAGTATTATAAATACATTTCGTTAGTTCGTTTTATTTTATTTCTGGTTTATTGGTGAAGTGGTCGCAAGCGAGTGAGGTTTTGGGTTCGATTCTCAGGTCAGGAAAAGTTTTATTGGTTATTCCATCAGTAATTTCTCAGTAGCATCCACGGAGCGTGAAATTGTGTCCAGTTGATGACAATAGGCTCGCTGCTTATTAAATGTAACTTAAACATTACAGACCAAATGTGGGTGTGTCCTATTAGTTAGGCCTCTGCGTAAGTACGGGCGTGAATGTAATACCGGTTATTGTTGATTAGATTACATTAGATTTGAATAAATTGTTGATGTTTTATAATAATGACTTGAGCCAAAAGAGGTAAATCACCCCCTTTTTGTTTACAGTGTGCTTTTGTCTTTGTTAACAGATAATGGGGTCTTGCTGCAGCAAGGAGTTCGGGCGGCAGTCCCCAACTCCGGCTCCAGCTCAGTCCCCAAATTCCAACATAGATGAATCCTATGGGTTGGCAGCGTTGTCCGCTACGCCTTCCACATACGAAGCGAGACCCCAGATTCCATCCCCTCCCCCGGGCTCCAAGGTGGACCCGCGTGTCATAGACGGCCTGGTGCTCGAACTCCTCGGCCTGATAGCATTCTTCGTCGACAAGTAAGTGCACAGATATGATCAATCTACAGGTACAGCTGTAAGCAGTGGAGCCGCGGAGGTCTAAAAGGATGCACTCTTGTCAAGTACACGTTTTTGTTTTGTGTAAATTTTTCAGACACATAAAAGATAAAGGCGCCTACGTAGTAATATTAAGCCTTCTGTGCTACGGGCTGGCCTCGTGTACAAGCGAGTCTGCTTAGATTCTGAATTCAATTCTCAAGATGGTCTAGCTTTTTTGTTGTTTTTTTTTCATTAGGATTTTCGTAGCAGGCTGGAATTCATAAGCTGGCGCTGAAGAAACTGTTTTGCCGATTAAATTATTATATGCAGACTGGGAGCGTCATGTCATGAGGTATACGCAGTTTAGTTTAATTTTCGTATTGTGCTCGTTACGGTGTTGTAAATCTATGTATACAACGATCATGTTCTTAAATTCGAACAAACAATAATTTTGATTACGCAATACCTTACGGGCTACAGTGTAATGCATAGAATTGTGAATTGTATTAAAATAACAGGTCCGTTTTTATTTTGACTTTAAATATCGAGCTCCTTCTCAGCGGGTTTTCATTGTTAACCGACTTCCAAGAGGGAGGAGATTCTCTATTCGTGTGTATGTATTGGAACGAAGTTCCTTCTCGCGCGTTGCGAAAGGGGGCTAGACGGAAAAAATTAAGACCAAAAGTTGTAACGACACTTTTTGCTATATTTCGCATTGAACAGTGTGGTGTCGCGACGATTATTTTTGTTGAGAGTGAAAACAGGTTTTTTTGTACATAATAAAATTCGTTTGAAAAATAATAACGAATAATAAATAAATAAAAAATAATAATAAATAAATAAATAATAATTATAATAAATAAATAAAAAATAATGCTAAAATCATGTGGGAAATACCTATACAGACTGATATTACCGTAACACATAATAGACCAGATTTAATATACAGGGTGTAAATCAACCCATCACACAGCCGTCAACCAAGCATTCTGTACATCAAACTAAGTACCCCTGCGCAAAGTTTTTGCTGGGAAACGCCTTTTTTTTTGGGGTCAAAAATCACATTTTACGGTAAAACTCAAAGTATCACTCTTAAAACATTGTGCTAGTGGATGCTTTGAATAGTAAACGGGTCATGGAGGTAATTTAAGTAAAGTTATAACCTGAACAACTATAGTATTTACAAAAAACAGCCGTAAAAAAATTGGAACTTTGACCCCCAATATCTCCGTAACTAGGGGGTTCCCAGGCATGGACTATAACAAAAAAATGATCGCAGTGGTGGGGAGAATAAGTGCCCTTAGTTTGCGTTAAGGGTACTTTTACACCCTATATGTAGACAAGACCAACAATACCACATTTTTAATAGATATAGCAGTACCTTCAGACTACAACATAGGAGCTGAAGAAATAGAAAAATTAAGCAAATATAACCTTTTGAAGACAGAAATTCGGCGCTTATGGAATACTCAAACCACAGTTGTCCCAATAGTAGTAGGAGCTACAGGCATTATTAGTAAAAGTTTACAAAAATACATAGACCAACTGAATACAGTAATAGACAAAACAATCCATACACACAAAAAAAAGCATCCATACACACAACCACCATACTCACAAAGGTATTGGGAGACACTGTGTTTCCCAGTAGTACACCTCGCACACGACAGACCCAACCAGACACACAACAATCATCACACACAGTAGACTCTCTGCAATCATCCGTCAGTACCTCACACACACCAAATACACAAAGTCTTTCATCAACCACACAAAGTACAATCCGCACACGAAGAAGGAGATAGGGGGAAATAGATATCTTTTTTCCTGCGGGATGCAGGACGGGATATCTATTCAAAAACCGACGTAAGGTCGAGTATCGGAAAACCGAAAAGAAACAAATAAATAAATATTAATAGCAATAACATTAATAATATATATATATTTTTTTTTTTAATAACTAGCTGTTCCGCTGATGCGTTGCAATGCCCTTTTTCCTACCTACTACCTGCCTGTGTACCAACTACCTACCTACCTACTACCTCCTACCCTACCTACTTACTACCCTACCTACTACTCTACCGACTACTCTACCTACTCTACTATCCTACTTACTACACTACCTACTACTCTACCTACTACCCTGCCTACCTACCTACCACTTTCTCACCTTTTAAACCTTCTCTGGACTTCCACGAATAATTCAACACTATAATTAGCCAAATCGGTCCAGCCGTTCTCGAGTTTTAGCGAGACTAACGAACAGCTATTCATTTTTATATAATATAGCTGTACCTCGCGTGCGTTGCAATGCCCTTTTACCTGCCTACGTACCAACTACCTACCACCTACCTATTACCTACCTACCTACATACTACTAATTTCTCACCTTCTCTGGACTGCCACAAATGTTTCAAAACCAAAATTAGACAAATCGGTCTAGCCGTTCTCTAGTTTTAGCGCGACTAACTAACAGCAATTAATTTTTATATTATACGCAAACACCATTTGAAAAATCGTTTTTCTATTGGGAAAGAAACAGTAATTATTTGTGTTTATTGTGATAATGTCGTATGGTCTGTTTCAAGTTGTCATTCGTTGACTGAACAACTGAACGTCACTCAATTGTTTTGCCTTCCCGGAACCTCTCCACTAACACTTGAACTTTATGGGTACGGTATTAAAGCTCAAATTGATTTTACGTTTTAGTTAGAAAACTTTTGTATGGGAAAAATAAAAGGGCTGTTTTTAGGGCTTTTCCGGCCATTATTCGATTTTTTCTCGCCGTAAGAACCATCCTTGAACTTCAACGAACATTTAAAAAAAAAAATCAGCCAAATCGGTCAAGCCGTTTTCATGCCAAGTCGTGACAACGGAAAACGGGTTTCATTTTTATATATATAGACTACCCTACCTACTACTCTACCTACTACCCTTCCTACCTACCTACCACTTTCTCACCTTTTAAACCTTCCCTGGACTTCCACGAATATTTCAAGACTAAAATTAGCCAAATCGGTCCAGCCGTTCTCGAGTTTTAGCCAGACTAACGAACAGCAATTCATTTTTATATATATAGATAGCTGTACCCCGCGTGCCCTTTTACCTGCCTACGTACCAACTACCTACCTACCTATACATACTACTAATTTCTCACTCACTGTGATTATTGTGATAATGTCGTATGGTCTGTTTGAAGTTGTCATTCGTTGACTGAACAACTGAACGTCACTCAATTGTTTTGCCTTCCCGGAACCTCTCCACTAACACTTCAACTTTATAGTACGGAATTAAAGCTCAAATTGATTTTACGTATTAGTTAGAAAACGTTTGTATGGGAAAAAGAAAATTGCTGTTTTTAGGGCTTTTCCGGCCATTATTCGAATTTTTCTCGCCGTAAAAACCATCCTTGAACTTCAACGAACATTTAAAAAAAAAAAACAGCCAAATCGGTCAAGCCGTTTTCATGCCATGTCGTGACAACGGAAAACGGGTTTCATTTTTATATATAAGATAAGACAAGAAGAAGAAGATAGATAATAAATGCTTAGGAACTTCGTTCCATCCGGGTGTCCCTTGACACCTCTCAAGTTTTTTTTTTTAATGTACCTATGTTCACCGATATACGTTATCCTTATATTTTCTAAAGCTATTCAAGTATTTGCGTCTGATAATCATAATCTCATGTGGATGCGGTGATGATGGAAGGTACAACTCCTCAACGGTTAGAAGTTAAAGCAAAATTCTTTCAAAAATATAGTAGTTATGTACCAATAGTTGTATTCTTTCAGGCTATTAGGTTGACCTGATGATAGAAGGTATATCTGATTTACTGACATCAAAAAGGGAGCTTCTCAATTCGTCATAATCTTTTTTTTAATTATGTTCAAGTTTCTAAAGCTGTTCAAGTATTTGCGACTGATAATCATAATCTTATATGAATGTGAGCATCATAATCTGATGATGGAAAGTACAGCAGACGGCGGCAAAAAAAAGAAATCAAACCAAGAAAAGTCGCCGACTTCTGAAGCTGATTCTTCTTCTGAAGATGTTTCTTTGTGTTTTTGAAATCGGTTTAATTTTTTGACAATAAGTTTTAACGTTTTATTGTTCTTTATTTTGTGTACCACTAAGGGACACACTACGCGCCATCTCAACTCAAAACAGAACTGCCTTGTTGGTCTAGTGGCCGCAAGCGCGACTGCTGAGCATTAGGTTCTGGATTCAATTCCCGGCTCGGTCAAAGTGTTATTGGGTTTTTCCATCAGGAATTCCTAGGTAGTCAAGATTTCTGACCGGTTGACTCACATTCGCCCCCTATTATATGAGACTTAAACATATCTGGCGAAATAAGGTTGTACTGTTAGCTACTTTTCTGCCTTACTCTTCGGGGATCACAGGCGTAATGGTTTGTATGCAATATTACAATTATACAACAATTATTTGTCTACGTTAATCTTGTAAGTAACAAAATGAACACTTGAGTTGTATCCATACCCGACTGCGGCGAAGCCCAAAAGACCTTGACCTGTATGTATGTCCGTTTCTTCCCTCATAACTCCTAAACGCATAAATGGATTTGGTTGTTAGTTTGGTATTGGTGGCGCGAGTGTCACTGGCTACATTAAAATTAAAAAACCAAAAACAAATTGCAGATTTTGGGAGCCATATCGCGGAGTTAAAAAAAACAAATTCCATTACCATCGAGTTGGGTATCAAAATGAAGGGTTTTATAAGGAGATAACAAAAATATACACAACTTGTATGTTTAAAAGAAATTCAAAGTGACAAATCGTATATTCAATTCATTTATTTGAGTCAGACATAAATATTCATAGCTTTGTTATTAAATAATTAAAAGTTATGTTAGTAAGCAGATTATTCAAAATTCATAAAGGACACAAATAGACAAATACACATTCACAATACTAAATTGTAACATTTATAACTAAATTTAAATCAAAATACAATAAAAAAATGAAATAATACAAGTTTAACTTTTAAATGTCAATATCAACGATAAAAAAATTAAAATTAATAAAATTATATGAGTCAAATTAAATAGGAAATTATGTCATAAATTAATTAGAATGTCATGAATAATACAATCAACAAAAAAAATATACAAATATGGGGCAAATCAGTTACTAGTATATCAAACGTGAAGCGTACTGCATGTTCCAACTATTCAATCTTTTTTGACATGAAACTGTACACAATGTCACAATATTGGACAGTCGAAACGGCCAGCCACAATACTGAGAATGCTGTTGTCACTGCCGCGGACACGCCTTAACAAGGATGCTGCTCTCTTCCTGAGAATGGAATGAAAGCCTTTGAGGCTTTCATGGCTATGAGAGCGTTTGCAAATATGCCCGACGCACTACAGTGCTATCGCATCGCATTCGCCAATGTTAAATAGGCCATTCTTATGGCTAATCGCCATCGCATTGGCCAATTTATTTATTTGAATAAATTAACTGACTTGGTATTACATGGATCTCGCTACTTTTTACGGTAGACGAACTGAGTTGGGCGTCTTGGCTTTTTTTACATGTTTTGTTTTTAGTGGGATCTTATTTATTCTTGTAGATACCTATAGGTATAAAATATAAAAGATTTTTACCTATATTTTGTACATAGATTTAGTATTTACCTATCTACATCTATTATTCCGTTGTTATTATACATATACAGGTACACTAATTCATTCACTGAAAATGTAACTGTAGCTTTGTAATCCTAAATCCTATACATTTATATGGGATTACAAAGTTATTTATGCGGGTAGTGTATGTAGAAAACTGGACTGAAATAGCATTTTTTTTAGTTTTTCCTTGTGTTATACACTAAACACAAATTGTATTCTTTCTATGTCCGCTTGAAGTGCATTAGAGTTTTGATGATCGGTCTGTCAGTGAGTGACAAAATTAAGATACTTTGAATAGTTATAATTCTTAAACTACTGGTTCAAATGGAATGAAATTTGAAATATACTGTGTTTATACAATGCCTAATTGGTTCAAAAATTCAAGCTTCTAGTTTTATCTACAACGAAATTATAGGAGGTCGAAAATGTCCTGAACTGTTTCGAGAAAAGGATGGTACGGCCGTGCCGCTTTATTGCTCGACTTGGCGGGGGCACTGCCGTGCCCCCAGATTATGTAACAAACGTTTGCACTTGTTTGAGTGTGTGTGTGATAGCGGCTATAGGGCAAGAATCGGATGGGATGCGTTTCAACACGGTGGTTTACACTTACCGATTTCTGTATCTGATCTAAGAAAATGAAAAAAACACCTAGGTACCCATTTTATTATTGATTCGGGTTGAGAATTATTAGTCACTAGCTGACCCACGCAACTTCGTCTGCGTCACATAATATAAGATTAGAATCTTTCTCGAGAAATCGACTATTCAACATAAAAAAACAGTGTTAGTTACCATACTCCTCGGAAACTCCTCTTGACGGCACGGTTGGCGCAGTGGCCAAGAGATTGGACTGCTGCGCTGCGTGTCGCGGGTTCGATCCCCGCACGGAACAAATATTTGCATTGCCTACAGATAGTTGTTTCGGGTCTGGGTGTGTTTGTGTATGTGAGTTTAAATGTTTGTAAACGCACCCACGATACAGGAGAAATTCCTAGTTTGGGGCGACGTTTTTAAAAAAAAAAAAAAAAAAGCTGAAGAGTTTGTTTGTTTGAACGCGATAAACTCAGGAACTACTAGTTGGAAATTGACGAAAATAAAACGTGTCAAAGATCGTGAGTGGGGGCTGGTGACGTCACTTTCTGGCAAAAAATGTACCAAACTGTGACATCGTGATGCTATTTTTCGAAGCACTGTATCGTCTTAATTTTTTGTTTACGTGAATAAAGAAAAAAATACGTGTCCTATATTTTTTGGAAATCTATTTGACGGACTAGTTAGATTTTTTTTGTCATCTACCCTATTGTTTGCCTTCCTGGAATGTCGCGCTTCACGTGTCTGTCTTTCCCGAATTATTTCACGTTCATTGCGATCTTCACGTTCCTGGGCAGTACGATTAGATTGATAATTAATTTGATTTGTTGCATTTCGGGTACTTCTGCCTAAATTTGTCCACCGCCTTAGAGGAGGCATGTCGAGTATAAGTGAGTCACAAACACACAACACTCTTTTAATATTATAGGAATTCCTTTTAGATTTACATATTATACAGGATGGTTCCGACAATACGACAATAAATGAAACCACTGGTAGTTCTAGTTCATAGGAACATTTTTAAACTATCAAATAAATCCTAACACCTTCGTGGTGCCGACAATACGACAACAAACTACCTAAATGTCTTTGCCAAATTCTTTTGTTACATTTTATTTCCACTCGTTAATCGGTGCAAATTATTCCTAAAGTTAGTAAACCAATATTTATTTGTAAATTGTAATCTATTTCGTTAACAGTTTTGTGCTACTTAGTTTGATTGTTTTTTTTCAATTTTTTTATTTTGGTGTTCAAACTTTTTTGATAGTTTAATAATGTTCTTATGGACTAGAACTACCAGTGGTTTCATTTATTGTCGTATTGTCGGCACCAACCTGTATTGATGCACATCAAAGAGACGTTTACATTTCGAGTGACATTTTACCTCAGACAGTTTGTGTTTGACTAACGTCACTCAAGTTTTGCCTTCCCGGAACCTCTCCACAAACACTTGAACTTTATCGTGTACTATTAAACTTCAAATTGACTTTTAAATATTATTACGAAAACGATTCGTATGGGAGTATAGAAAAGCGTTCTTTTTTGTAGACCTTTTCAGGCAATTTTTATATTTTTCTCTCCGTAAAAACCACCCTCGTACTTCTAGGAATATTCTAAAAAAAGAATTCGTGGAATCGGTTCAGCCGTGCTTGAGATTTGCGCCTAGCAACACATTCAGCGATTCATTTTTATATTATAGAGATAGATAATGTTTTCAAGCAAAAGGAAGGTGTTATTGTACATTTAACAGTAGGTAAGAGATACCTATAGTAACTTTTTTTTTTTTGGAGGGCGGCAAGTCATCAAGTGACTCCTCCCGCTCTGGGCAGAGCGGTAGGGAGTGTCAGACTTCTACTGACTAAAAACCACCCATGTACCTTCTTAGCCCTTTGTTTCGAGGCCGCGGTACCTTTTTCGAACAGCCCGCAGCACCTATAGTCATTTTCACTTTAATAATAATATATGCTAATCTAAACTAATATTATAAAGAGGAAATATTAGATTTTTTGTTGGTTACTTTTCAACTCAAAAACTTCTCGGTCGACTTTAAAAATGCTATATTATATTTTCAAAATACACGCGGACGGATATGTTTAACCTAAAATTTTAATAGTAAAAACTGAATATAGTAAGTCGCTGCGTGCTTTCGTGCTCGCAGTGTTCGTTGTTGCGGGAATTCGGCGTGGTGGCTTTAGGGATGACGTATTGCACTCGTAGTTTAGTTTTATGAATTGTTCTTCGGACATTCAAAAGTACTTGTAATGGTTTAATTGAAATAATTGCTTTGACTTTGACTTTATGCTGCTGGGAACTTTGTGTTAGAACTTTTAAGGAGGAAAATTCCGTCATACATAATATTTGCGGAACTTAAACCGTTTACGCAGTGGATGCAACGGAAGTTTTCAAAAATAAATATTTTTCCCGTTTTTTGGAACATTTTTCATTTTTGCTCCGCTCACATTGGTTGTAGCGTGATGTTATGTAGCCTATACAGGGATGGCGAACCAATGGCACGTTATACAATATTGTAGGCACACCACCGATAAACCATATTTTCATCTATGCCAAGTGCCTACGGGTAATTATTTTCAGAGAAGAATAACATAAGATTCGATTAGAAACCGTTTGGTAAAGGAAGTCCAGTTTAACATGCAATCTACTAAAAGTAACCTCTTGCAATTCTTATACTATACATTAAAATTTATGTTAGTTATCATCTAATTAGAAACAACAAATAAGTAACTGTAATGTTACTTTAATTTGAAGTACACATAGAATTGAAACATTTATTACGATATACTTAGGTCAAGTTTTTTTTCTGTTTGGTAGTAAGTAAACAGTTTTTAATTGAAAATATTTAGTTTAATTATATGCTTCAGTGTTTCGTTCTCGAGATTAGATATTACACTTGTAGTCACACATACAATGTCGCCACTAATGCACTCAGTTTAAAGAAAAAAAAAACAAATAAGATGTGGGTAGACTGACTCCCATCTTATAGATTTATTGCGTTCAATTCATCATTCACATTCCATTGCTCGGCCACTTTGTATTTCTAATTTGCGTTCTAGTGTTTTTTCGGCAATTTAGTGTTTTTAGTGCTCATAAACCAAAATGCTGAAGAGGAAACGTGATGATAAGGATTCATATAGTTATATTAAGAAGAAACTTAAGAAGTTGGAAAGGAAATTGTTAAAAGGACGCCGTAGATCTTCGTCATCCTCGGATTCTGAGCCAATGTTGTCAACACCACAAGGTATCTTTATTTACTATATTGGTGATTAATGGATTAACGATGCTACGCACGAGTTGCATCTTATCCTTTTTCAAACACGGGTTAACGATGTAACGCCTTGAGTTCATCTTACCCGCTGTTATCTGTGAGTACCTACCTACACCTAATCACGTACATAAATAAGTCTTGTTACCGATTTAGGTAACTGTAACCACAAAATAATATACTTTTGTCTGTTCTGTGGATCCATCACCCACTACATCATTCGTTAAAAACATCCAAAAGGATTTAACCGTACGCAATGAATACATAGCTACTTCTGGTTTGACAAAACCGCTCCGCAAGGAACTCTTAGGGTGGGTTGCACCATATTACTATAACGATAACCAAACCGTAACAAGCCATAAAACCATAACAAAAGCAAGCAATTTGATGGCTTGTTACGGTTTGGTTATCGTTATAGTAATATGGTGCAACCCACCCTTAGATTCTCATTTACCTCCGGGTAACTGTAAGCTCATTGACGCACCATCCCTTAATCCTGAGATTAAGGCAGCAGTCACTGAAGTCATAGTGAAGCGAGATAATGCTATGCAGGCAAAACAAAATTAGATTTCTAGCGCTATTTCATGTCTAAGTGAAGTTATTACAATTCTTTTGTCTAAAGATAAAAAAATCCGAACATATTAAAATTACTTGCAGATACCGGTACCCAAGTGATACTTGGAGTCAGGAGGAAAGAAAACAGCATATTAATTATTTAGAACTAATGGCTGCGTTTATCGGTTTTAAAATCTGTTCTAAAAATTTATTTGGTTGTCAAATTATTTTAAGAATAGAATAGAAAATATAATAAAATAGAAAAGAATAGACGGACGAATACGACTCCGATTTCTTATATGGTTTTCTTATATCTTATTTCTTATAAATCGAATGGGAAGTGTACAGTTTTCCCATTTAACAAAACTCACTAAAAGTATTTGGCAATGGTGTGAGGCTCGCAACATTTTCGTTTCTGCTCTGTACACCCCATCAATCGAGAACAGTATTGCCGATGCTGAATCGAGACGAGTTCACCCTGACATTGAATGGGAATTATCAGACTTTGCCGTTCAAGAATTAGTTCAATCGTTTGGCCAGCCAGATATAGATATGTTCGCTAGTCATATCAATAAAAAATGTGATAGATATGTATTATGGCACAAAGACCCTGACGCATATAATATAAATAAAATTTTCAATATGTTGGTCTGAATGGTATTTCTATGTATTTCTTCCATTCGCAATCGTTCTCAACACATTAGGTAAGATCATTAGGGAAAAAGCTAGAGGAATACTTGTCGTCCCGGTATGGCCGTCACAACCGTGGTATCCTTTGTTTACTATTACAAAGTAAACCTTTGATATTCCATTCTTGTAAAGAATAACAATCTCTCATTCCAGATTAGAAAGTAAACCTTTGATATTCTATTTTTCTAACTCTCATTCCAGCAACCGTCATATACTCAAGCGGATTACCCTGGGTGCCGGAGTATTGTGCGGGAATCTTTCCTAAGAAGAAGTATTCCTCCAGCACCGTTTCACATTATGTTAACGTCCCTGTCGGAATATTCTATCAAAGAATACGATAGTTGTTTGAAAAATGGTTTCTATTTTGTATGAAAAACAACATTAATCTTTATGAAGCCTTTTTTTTTTTGAGGGGTGGGAAATCATCAAATAACCCCTCCCGCTCTTGGGCAGAGCGAAAGGGAGTGTCAGACTTCTACTGACTAAAAACCACCCATGTTCCTTCTTCGCCCTTTATGTCGAGGCCTCGGTATCCCTTGCGGACAACCCGCAGCCTCGACAGGCGTCGGCCCTTGCGGGCCCCTTCCATGTTGCTGACATCTCTTTGAGGCGCGCGTGGAACACGAACGCGCCGTCGACACGGCCTGTCGTCGTCATAAGACGGACGGACGGCGAGCTTACCCATCACTCACCGTCCACAGGCCCGCGTCTACGGTGGCCGAAAGCCATCACGTGGCCCCCGACGCCCGGAGCGCCTCCCGCGGCGGCTGGGACGAGAGGTTCTCTCCCTCTCACGTTCCGCCACCTCCTTCGCTAGCATCACTGCTTCGCAGAAGGAGGCGACGGCGTCCCATTCCTCCTCGCCCCGGACCATGGCTTGCACCAGGGCCGGACGCGAGAGGTCGCCGCCGCCGATCGCCGCTACGAGAACACGGCGGGGCTCCGCCCAAGCGGGACAACCGGACACACCTCCACAGTGTGCTCCACCGTGTCCTCCGGCCGATCCTCGCAATGGTGGCATCCGGGCGTTTCCTCCCGCCTGATTCGGTGCAGGTACCTCCCGAAACAACCGTGTCCGGTGAGTACCTGCGTCAGACGGAAGGTGAGGGCGCCGTGGCGCCTCTCCAGCCACTCCTCAAAGAGGGGACTTACCGCCACTATCGTGGCGTGCCCTGCACGGGGTTGCGACAGTCGCTCTCTCCATGCCGCCATGAGATCGCACCGGAGGTCTGTCCGCTGCGCAGCAATTTGCCGCGGCAACGGAGTGACCCCCCGGTGCAGCGCCTCCGCGCGCCATTCATGCAGGCGCGCGAGGACTATCGCCTCCAGATCCCATGGCGGCAATCCGGCAAGGAGGTTCGCCGCCTCGCAGGAGATCGTGCGGTACCCACGGACTAGCCTTACGGCCATCACCTTTTGGGGCGCGTTCAGGTAGTGGGCGGCCCGCTTTCTCAAAGCACTCGCCCACACCGGGGCCCCGTAAAGGGCCATGGACCGCACGATCCCCGCATAGAGCCTCCGGCAGGAGGCGTTTGGCCCCCCCCAGATTGGGCAAGAGCCACCTGAAGGCAGCACCGGCTCGCTCCAGTCTGGGAGCCAAACGTCGGAAATACTCCACGAAGTTCCATCGGCTGTCGAGGACGAGTCCTAGGTACTTCAAAGTACTCTCGACGCCGATGGGAACCCCTCCCACCGTTAACTGGGATCCCGACGATGGCACATTCCCACGCCCATAGAAACACATGGCTTCTCAAACACATGGCTTCTGCCGGATCCTCTCAACGACTATCGCAACCCCGCGTGTCATATTGTCGGCCGCCGCCTCGTGCGACCCCCCCTGTGCCAGCACCAGCGTGTCGTCAGCGTAGCAGACGACGCTGACGCCGCTAGGAAGGTCAGCACGCAGCACCCAGTCGTAACCGATGTTCCACAGGGGCGGCCCCAGAGCCGATCCCTGTGGAACACCGCACGACATCTCTCGCCGGTTCCATTGTCCGTCTTGACCAGGGTAGATGACAGCCCTGTCTGTCAAATAGTCCCCGACTACACGACGAAGGTAGGCCGGCACCCGGTGATACCGGAGTGCCTCCCTAATGCAGCTCCAGGGCATGGTGTTGAAGGCGTTGGCGATGTCGAGAGACACCGCCAAGACCACACCGCCACGAGAGACCGCAACCCCCGTCGTGAGGGCTCTCACGCGCGCGTTGGCGTCCACCGTCGAGCTCCTCTTGCGGAAACCAAACTGGTGTTCCGCAAGATCCGGACCCATTACCTCAAGGTGCTCGGCGAGGCGGTTTGCAATTACTCTTTCAAAGAGCTTGCCAACCTCGTCGAGCAGCACAATGGGCCGGTATGCGGACGGCGAGTCCGCAGGGCGCCCCGGCTTCTGGATGAGGACCAGCTTCCCCGTCTTCCAACGAAGCGGAAACTGGCCTCTTTCCATGCACGCGCTTAAGAACCCCTCCAGTCGGGGCCCAAGAGCCTCTGAGGCCAGGACCCAGGCTTTGCCAGGCAAGCCGTCGGGTCCCGGGGCGGTATTTTTGGCCTTAAGCCTCCGTACCGCCACTCTCAGGTCTACCCCAGTCACCTCCGGAATGTCGTCATCGGTTCCTGATTGGTCCGCTTCCGGCACCGCAGGTGGCGGAGCCATTGGCGGGGGAGGATGCTCCCCTCGCGAAGGGAACAGAGCGCTCACCACATCCTCCACGAGCTCAGGCCGGAGACTCTGCGTCAGCGGGGGGGCCCGGGTGCGGAGTTGATTCCGCACCGCCTTGTAAGGGCGCCCCCACGGATCTCTGTTGAGAGTCTCCAGCATCTCCTCGCGGGCCTGATCTTTGGCCCGCTTACGAGCCTCGAGGAGGGCGGTCTTCGCCGCTCTGTACCCTTCATACAGCTCCGCCTCAGTGGCTTCCGCATTCGGAGGACGAATGCGGAGCCTGATCTTTATGAAGCCTCTATCCCAAAAAATATTTATTTTTTTACTGATTTATTTGATTGGGTTATTGCACATTCGCCACAAAGTAAATTCGTCACATTTTGAAAACTCCATACATTGAAAGTGTATTCGCCACATGCATAAAAAGTATGTGTAAATTCGTCACACGTCTTCATAGGTACATAATTTTTGCTTAAAGTACTGGTAACAAACAAAGTTATTGGTTTTTTTTGTTTTCTTTTTGTATGTACCAGGGTGTCATGATTCAGTTGAATATTAGCTACGGGGTGACAGCCCGAAAGAAATGATTAACCTCCTATTAACTTATGATACCCTAGTCCTACATAACACATTACATTACTCCTGTTAACTCCTGTATTTGGTGACAGTCCGAAAGAAATTATTAATCTTCTTTCAACTTATGAAACCCTAGTACTACATAACACATTACATTACTCCCGTTAACTCCTGTATTTGGTGACAGCCCGAAAGAAATGATTAATCTTCTATCAACTTATGAAACCCTAGTACTACATAACACATTACATTACTCCTGTTAACTCCTGTATTTCGTGCAAATGACAATCTCCACAAAATCATATAGAGTATAAAATATCATACCGGTGTTAAGAAAAAAAATCCTCATCGTCACACCAGTGTGACAGAGCAGTGTGAAGGTTGGTCAGACAACGATTTTTCTGCTGTCTATATGGAAATAACCAATATGGCGGATTTTTATTCATGAAAATAGAGCTGTGGCGAGTTTACACATACTTTTTTTCGTGGCGAATTTGCTTTGTGACGAATGTACAACAACCCATTTGATTCTGGTGCTCGGTGTGGTACATTGAACAGTTGCAGGTCAGCCGTGACTTTAATTTTAGGTTATCACATCACTAAAGATGATCGGTTACAAAGATTATTTAAGGGGTTGTTTAGACTTCGCCCACCCTTACTCAAATACGACTCGACCTGGGGTACCTCATTGGTCATAGAGATCTGGCGAGCTGGGTACCCCACGATAACTTACAGTTAGAAAATATTTCAAGAAAATTGGCTACTTTACTTGCACTTGTTACAGTCCACAGGGTCCAAACCCTATCCAAAATTAAAGTAGAAAATATTAGTATTTCATCTAATTAAATATCTATTAAGATTCCTGATTTGATAAAGACATTTAGTATAAAATCAAATCAGCCAATGCTTATACTACCATACTATCAGGAAAGACCCGAAATATGCCCAGCTAAATTATTTGTAGACTAGATGAAAACCCGACTTCGCTCGGGTGAAATTTGACTCATAATACACATCTAGGTGCAAAATGTAGGTAGATATTTCTGAAGTCATCGGTTCTCAAGGAATATTAAAGGTATAATAAGCAAGGCATAGATTCGTTCGTTGTGTTTAATAAATATAGTAAATAAAAAAAGCAACAGTTTTTTACACAAATAATTTTTATTTTAAATCAACATTCTAAACAAACTAACCCAAATAATTTATTAACAAAACATAATTTTTAAGGTTAACTATACAGGGTGTAAACGAACCCTTCACGCATCCGTCAACCAAGCATTCTGTACATCAAACTAAGTACCCCTACGCAAAAATGTTTGCTGGGAAATAACTTTTTTTTTTGGGGTCAAAAATCACATTTTTCGGTAAAACTCAAAGTAGCACTCTTAAAACATTGTGCTAGTGGATGCTTTGAATAGTAAACGGGTCATGGAGGTAATTTAAGTAAAGTTAAAACCTGAAATACTGGTATTTACAAAAACAACTGAAAAATTTGGAACACCTAAATGCATTCATTTAACAAATAACTCTCAATATCTACAAGTGTAATATCTAATTTCGAGAACGAAACACTGAAGCATAATTAATAATTAAACGAACTTACCTGTTAGTGAAGTTCGATCATAAGTATGTGCGGGATGCTAATCTCTTCGAACGCAACACCTCACATAATTAAAATCGAACTTCACTTACAGGTAAGTTCGTTTAATCATTAATTATTGGACGGCACGTGCAAAGACTCAATCAACATTGCTTTGGAAAAAATGGCACGTTGATCCATAAAGGTTCGCCATCCCTGGCCTATAACCTTCCTCAATAAATGGACTATCCAACATAAATAGAATTTTTCAATTCACAAACAAACTCTTCATCTTTATAATATTAGTATAAATGAAGACTATGCAGATTAGTGTCTAAATTGGTCTTTTGAAGAAAGCACCACACAGTAGGGAATGCAATCCGGACTGTCCGTTATCCGAAAAATCCGGAATAATCCGCACATTTTTAATCGACTTTCAAATCTGGATTCGAAAATAAAATAAATTCAAATAAAAAAAAATACTATATTTATATCACACCAGCGACTTCACCTGGTCTTGTTCACAAGTTGCTCAAAAAATTGTCGATTTCTTCTCTAGTATCCTAGCCACTTTAAAATATTAAAACTCAAATTCCTTACCCTTTCTATTGATTTATTAAAAGCGAACGTTAAGTCTGTCCGGTTGAGTTTTAATTTAATTATAAAAACCTCATAGTCGTCATTAAAGGTTTTAAGGACATCAGCATCAAATTAACCGAACATGTATGGGGAATGACGATAGAAGTTTGTCAAGCTATTAAGGCTGTAGCACCGTACTTAGCGTTAATATTTTATTTGTGCGTGGACCAAGGAGTCCGGACCTGGAATACAGCAACGTAATGTCCCTTTTCAAATCCGGGGACAGTAACGACACCAATAACTATAGACCTGTATCCGTGTCGCCAAATTTTGGGCCCACTCAGTTAGAATTTCATCGACACGGTAAAAAGAAGAAGCAAGGTTTTCAAAAGGCCCCGTCGTCGGGGCTGCGGGTTGTTCGAAAGAGATACCGCGGCCTCGGCACAAGGGCTAAGAAGGAACATGGGCGGTTTTTAGTCAGTAGAAGTCTGACACTCCCTTCCGCTCTGCCCAAGAGCGGGTGGGGTTATTTGATGATTTCCAACCCACCAAAAAAAAAAGAGAAAATGGTTTTGAAAAGGTAATGCCAAACCCCTTACCTCTTTTTAGTCTATATTAATACTCTAACCCATTCATTTAAAAACATCCCCAAATGCTATTGTTTGCAGACGATACTTCTTTAATATTTAATATAAACAGACGTGCCCTATATTTTTACGAATCGCATAATATTTGCTAGTATTGAATTTGATAGTATTGAATCAAGAGTAACTATAATTCGCCGAAATCACTTTTCCCGGAATCACAAAATATTTCTACAGTTTCAAAATTAACACAGAATATGTATTTCTGTTGCCGCTTTAACAACAAATAATACAAATAAATTAAAGTTGACTCCCCTACTACGATCATACGGACCCCATCATGCGCGAGTCCGACTCGCATTTGTCTTTTTTTTTAACATATTACACATTGGCCCTGACCGTAGTAAGTACTTAGAATAAAGAAATTACATCATCTAAAAGTTCCCAATGTATCCGGGCACCCCTTGCAATGGTACCTCTATACCGTACGGTGTTCGTTTATAAACATTATGTACCTATGTGCATTGTAATCGCCGCGGAAGGTTGGGATCCTCGGACACAAAAAATATGGAAGTTGTATCAAATATTTGTTTGTGAATTACCACACCGCACACCGTTAAGATTTGCAAATAACTCTTCAATTCACGGTAACAGATAGTAATCCCGTTTTAACTTGGGATTTATTGTGACCTTGCAGTCGCCACGAATACGAGAATCTCCATTTGCTTTGACGACAGGTACGATTGTTGTTCAATAATCAAAGTAATCTACGCGGTAGATGGTGCCATCTACCTCTAAGCGTTGCAATTCCCTTTCAAGTTGTGCTCAGAGTTCCAGCGTACCATACCATAGGTATTGCACGTAAGCTGGTTCGTTGGTCAGCTGTAGTCGGATATATTGTCAACTAAGACTCAAACTTACCATCACCATCTTTTATTTTATTAAACGGAACTTGAGTTATCTTTAAGAAAGCGCAACCACCCTCGTCCCAGTAGGGATCGTGCGACACCCTTAATAATAACGTAAAGATGTAATCATTTCACTTTTATTTTCCCTAATTGACACCTACTAAAATGTAACCTATTGACTCGATACGTTAGCCAAAGATACAATAGATTGTCCACGAAAAGTTTCTTATGTGAAAACATCCAGTTGTACGTACATATCCTCACTTGTGTGTGTGTGACCGCCAGTGTTTTGCTTGTCCGCCACTGTGTCACTGCAACAGTAGCGCACACCGCCGTTCACCTCACTATGTTTCTCTGCCGCTTCTAGAAACAGAGCCAACTCCATTGCCGCTTTGTATTGGATTTTCTTAACGCAAAAAGACCCTTGACCGCATCACGGCCTCACGGCATTTGATAAACCCGACAAAAACTGGTCACGCTGTTATTAGAACATGAGGCTTGAACATGAATTGCATTTACCGAAGTTACACTTCATCACGAGACGTTTTAGTGAATACTCTGTGAGGGACTCGCCGGTTTGTTGCCTTCGCAACCTGTACACGTGGCGACCGCGAACTCTGAACTTAGCGGCTCCAAAGGAGCCACGTTTTATTAGTCCACCATAATTAATGTATTGATCGTAGCAGGTGGCGTTCTGTGGTTTCTGCCTACCCCTATGGGAAAAGGGCTTGAGATTATAATATGTGTGTATAATGTATTGACTGCCTTAACTGGCGTCAAGCAGGTTTAGGATTCTCACATTGACTCGTAATATTTAAATAATCATACATGAATTATTCTTTAATAATTTCCTGGAACTTTCGTGAACTGTTATTAAACATAAAAAAGTCTCTTAGGTGGTTGTTAAGCTTTTTTTTATTGACATAAAATGGTGACATAATACAGCTGCTAAGTTGCTATACGAGTAGCAAATGCAAGCTAAGGCGGAGCCATATCCTTTTTCATAATGTCAAAATGAAACTTTACTTACCTAACTATATCGATTTTTGATAATAATTATCAAAACGATTTATTTTCTGAAACTAAGAAGTGACAATCAGAGTTTTTGGCGGGAATCGATAGCGTTCAATTCGGTGTCCGTCGCTTGTTATTGTGTTTCCACAGGGTTTTGATTAAAAAAATGGGGTTATTTTAAAGTGACAATCGACTCTACCCAATTCCACCTAATTCTAATCAAAATCAAATAAAATTATTGATAGCTTCGAAATATGGTTATTCGTTTAATCGTGCAATGGTACAACCTATTTTGTGTCGAAAAATATTTACTGAATGGTGGTCGAACATTGTAGAAATTCGATTGTTTCTTTCAACCCTTTCGATTATTAGTTTATCAATTCTGTTACACTTGAAGTTTAATCCCATATCTGAAAAAAAAAACAAACGTCATATGTCGTCAACGCTTTGCCGTTTGTTTGTCCGTTGTGCTTTTTTATTTTGGATTTTCATTGACCTGGGCAAGGGTTATTAGGCTCTCAGTTTGTATAGCTCCCATACTCCCGAGACTTGTTACGTATCCCCTTCTATTCCGCTAATGGCGGCTACGAGATCCCTTAGAACGCGAGACACTAGGTTTTGAACATGAACGACCAGGACGTAATTAGGTTGGTACTGGTTACAGTACCGACCGGCGAGTGCGGCGGGGGAGCCTATATATATATAAGGCTTAAATTTGACTTTCGAGAGTAAATTCTAAAGGAAAAATGTTTGTACTATCTCTTGAAACTGCTGTAAATATTGATGATGATATGTTTGTACTATAGTACAAACCTAATCATAACATCTGTTACCTAAAATATATACTATGAACTCAAACAAATAGATTATTCGGTGTCTATTACTATTAAATTTTATTTTTCACTTTTTTGTATTATTGAAGTCGGTTTATTTTTTGCAAAAAAACATTTAATGTGGTCTTTGTACTCATATGTCGATCTTTACCTTCAAATATCTCGGTAACGTGACCATGTAACGTAATGGGTACCATGTTACATGACGTTTTTTGTTCGTCTAGGTATCCTCTACCTATACATAAAAGTTTAAACCCCTTTTAATGAGTAAATTATTGCGCCATAATTTCCCGCACGGAACAAATATCTGTATGGCGTAAAGATAGTTGTTTCGGGTCTAGGTGTTCGTGTATGCGAGTGTAAATGTGTGTAAACGCACCCACGATACAGGAGAAATTCCCAGTGCGAAGTATGTATTTACTTATTTGAAACTGAACTTATTTTAAATACACACACTTATTTTATATATGCATATTTAAAAAAACTGTGTGGACGGCGGTTAATTTTGCCAGTGGGTGTACTGTATCTGCAACTAATTAGTAAAGGAAATTAAGTTCTCTATTTTATTTTTTCCATATAGTCTAGTTTGCTAGGTTTTAATTAAATTTTCGGTTTAAAAAAATTAGGTTCGTCTTGCCTTTTCTTCTTCTTTGTCTTGATTACCTTGTCTTCCTTTGCCTGGAAAAAAAATACATAGGTATAATTATTATGGCATATTGTATATATTGTATATTAAAAAAAACTGTTTGGAACTACTTTTTAAAATCGGAACTAATATAGTACACTACCTATTTATGTTAACAAAAATATATACGATGGAAACGAGACACCTCCTCCCGGCCCCGTCGGGGCTGCGTGTTGTTCGCAAGAGATACCGCGGCCTCGACATAAAGGGCTAAGAAGGAACATGGGTGGTTAGTCAGTAAAAGTCTGACACTCATTTGATGATTTTCCACCCGCCATAAAAAAAAAATGTTTAAGTAGAGGTGGAACAATAAGTACACCCACATTTCGCCAGTTATGATTGAGTTTCATGTAAAAGGAGCGAGCCTGTTGCCATCAACCGGGCACAAATCCAGATTACATGGCTGCTGCTGAAAATATCCTGGTGGCAAAACCCAATAAGCCCGCTCTTGGAATCGAACCCAAGTCCTCATGCACAGCAGTCACACTTTGCGACCACTAGTTAGATTCAAAATAGTAGATGGCAGATCAGTTTAATGGTTAAAATTACACAAACCAAATATAAATAATTTTTACGTTGAAACTACGATGGTTGGTACCTGTCCATCTGTCCGCTAATTGGATATGAAATCGCAGGAGTATGATTCAGGTAATACCTGTAACCATACTATGGTACGAAAATCAGAGCATTTCCCCGGAACACATTTCCCGAATTCACAGCAGTTATAATCTGCTGCGAATTCGGCAAATGTGTTTCGGGGAATGGCTCTTGAAATAAAATTTTGTGGAATTGCTAAATCTGGCTGTTTTAAACTGCTTGAGTAGTTGAGAAATAATTTCTGCATATTTATAAAACCATATATCCAATATCAACCATATATCTTGTATGTAACATCTACTCTACCTATCAGTGTGTAGTATTTATACATGTTACTTATTTAGAAATAGTAACAAAGAGCGTTGATAATATCAGTGTGTAGTATTTATACATGTTACTTATTTAGAAATAGTAACAAAGAGCGTTGATAATATTACATTTGACAAAAATACATTATTTCTGAGTATGAGTATTAATAGTCGAATATCTAATTACGGCTTCCGTTTCACGTTCACAAGGCAACCCACCTTTATTGTTTTCTAGACCGTATGAGAAGACATCCGGTGGAAGCCTCCACCGGATGTCCTTTAAGAAATGATTTTATATTATCTCTTTTGCTATTAATTAACGAAATACTTGGAGCGAAAAATATTGAAGTATTATTATCCTGCTGATATAAAAATAAAGCATTATTTTAGTTGTTATTGTATCAATGATATTTGAATTCTGGAAAATTGTTTAACCAAAGTCGGACAAACAAAACAATAAATCATTTTGGTATTCGAGTACCGAACAACCGACTAACTGCATGAATACACTGAAATGAAATATTGGCTACCGGTGGATTCAGGCTTTCACAAATGTATTCGGTGTTTTGACGAACTATTATACTACTGTACTGTCCGTATGAAATTGTTATTAAAATATTCCTTTCCTATGCGAATCGGATTTTGTTAACATTTTATTCAGAGAAAAAACGTACTAAAAAATATCGTTTTTTTGTTACAAGAACCGTAAGTACACTTTCTGAATAAGGTATTTTCTTTCAACTTCTAACCGTTGAGGAGTTGTACTATCCATCATCAGCGCAGCCACAAGAGATTATGATTATCAGACGCAAATACTTGAACAGCTTCAGAAAATATATGGAAAACGTAATTTGTGCCTATAAAATTTGAGGATTGCCTTCGATTTCTCTAGGTTCATCATCAGATCCTGACTTGGTGACAATGGGGAGTATACCCTTTCAAACAAAAAGAATTTTGAAAATCGGTCCACAATTGACGGAGATAATGCGCGGACATTCATTATAATCTACTTTTCCCAGAATGAAAATGATTTAATTTTCATGTAGGTAAATGGAAAATGCAGGTTTGAATAATCCCGTTTTAATCATCACATTCACAAGTTACATGGAAAAGAGAAGCTAGAATATGATGGTTTAATTTTGTGAAAATTAATTATGACACATTTTCCTTTTGTTCGGCAGATTGGTGCGTTATAATAATAATAATAATGATTTATTTCTCGCCACAATATAAATACATCAGAGAAGTAAAAAATTCGTAACAGCAATAATTATACTGTGGGAGACTGGTGCCTAAGCTAGACCGTGAGGTCTGTATTTCAGGACACCAGGTCTCCACCCTTTGGGTAATGTTTGCATTTTAATGTTATGCACGATATTATATGAATGCGAATGAAAATGAAATGAATGAATTTTTAAGTTGTATACATAAAAAACAACAATAAAGAAATAATAACGAAAGTAATTACAATATTTTGGTGCTTGGCGTTAGTACGTTTAGTACGTATTTGCGTGTGGTGTATGTGTGGGTGTATGTGTGGTAGTAGTGTGTGTTGGGGGAAATGTGTTATGAATTGACGTATTATCAATTAACCGATTCTTGGTAATAACATTCGTTAAAATATTTGGTTAAAACGAGAAAATACACATAGGTATTCACCAATAATTCATAAGTACGAAACAGAACAGTGCATTGTACTCGGCTTAAAAATGTGTTGTTCTCGGCGTAAGTGGTATTGTAACTGCTCCGTTGGTCTCGTGGTTGCAAGCACTGCAACCTCTGCTGAACCTGGGGGTCCTGGACTAGAAAGTGCAATAAGGTTTTCCATCAGGAATTTCTCAGTTGCGACTCGAAATTGGGAGTACTCCTCGAACATGTCGGATTTCCTTCCCACCAGGTTATGAATGCACTTATAGGTGTTTTTTTTTTAATGATCGATGGAAAGAAAACGTTAAGTATTATTTTCGATGGCTATAGAACAGTAAGACCAAAGAAACTATAACAGACTCTAGTCCGTGTAAAGGATGAAATAGCTAGAAAGAAGTAACGATATAAGTTTGACTAGTAATAGAGAAGTATAGAAGAAGAACACATGCTGCGCTGACCTCAAATAAATTGGGATAAGGGCAGAAGAATAATAACGTGGATAAAAAAAAAACTGTGTGGAGGGAGGGATGCAAAATTATGTACTGAATACGCGGTAACCGTCTGTGCGTCGGTGTTGCGTATACTGAATAGTTCATTTTACGAAGTAGGTACTATGACATATTTTGTTAAATCTTGGCACTGGAACGCGACCGCCTGGGAACCTCGCAATGGCTGTTAAGAGTTTGGATGTCATATAGAGACTTTTCTTGGAATCTAGACAGTTTATACCCGAAGAACATTGCGTTCTTATTTTCGTGAAAACTGCACGTTATGTGTAAAAACTGCACGTTATGTGTAACTTTCGTTAGAAACTTATTTCTAATCAAGTAAACTTTCTGGTGGGTCATCAATGCATTATCAAAAACACGGAATCACCGGATGAGCCTAATAACTTTTTTAAATTAAAAGCACAGTCGTTTTGAATGTGACTGCCATGTCGAGTTAAAACAAAAAACAAGGCACCAAAATAGAAAAAAATCAAGAGTCAACGCAACGGGAGTCGGAGTGATTCAATTTGTCTACGGTCTGAGCTTCGTACAAAAAGCAGTAGCCGTTTTTATTAAGTTTATACATAGGAAGTTCACTGTATGTAAGCTTCGTACAAAATATTAAGATATCCATTAAGCTCGTCTGTGATGCAGAAATATTTAAAAACGTAAAGACAGATTTTTACATGACTTTCATATTTTACATCTCTATTTATTTCCTAATGTTAAAGTAAAAAATCTAAAAAAATTAAATGCTGCAGATCTCAATAAAAACTTTTAACCAAAAATTTGTTTGACAAGAACGATATAAATATAGTCAGCAGTTGTTGAGATACAGCACATTTAAAACAAAACCATATTTTAATATATCGTGACTTATTAGTCGTCTTACAACGGCAGTCCACTTCATGTATTTTCGAGAATTTGCGAAGATAGACAAAAATTATAATATAATAAGTAGGGCCGCGTAGTGGTCTCGCACAGGTATCGTTGAGTCACCAACAAATATAATAATATGAATGTCTGGTCTTGAATGACGCTCTACGCGGCCTCTTAATCTATGGAGTTGATATTTCGGTGCTCGGCTATTTTCCTGGCAGGACATTCAGCGTCTCCGGTTTTATGGGCACTGTAAAAGTCTATAGTTAATTGTAATTTCTCTCTTCTCTATCTCAGTCCAATAAAACTTTTATTTAATATTTTTCAATAATGTTGATTCATTCAACATAATTTTATCTACTATCTGAAACGTGAACAAGTTGCACATTCCGGAGTCTGTTTTCTTCGTGCATTCGGGCCTTATATGACCAACTTCACCACAATGACCACACGTACGATTGAGCTCTCTGCAAGATTTTGCTGCATGGCCGTGCTGTTCACATTTATAACACCTCGTCACTAGTGTGAAAACCCTGACAGGACAGGACGGCCAATGAATAAAAATCCTTGATAGAAGGATTAGAGTTTTACGAATATTGGCTGAAACTTCAATAACGTAGTGCAGGTCGCAGCATCTCTCTTCCCAGATTTGTGGTGCGGTCAAAAAGGATTCGAAGGTCATCTCTGGAAACTTTTCGGCTACATTTTGCTCGAAAATGCACTTGAACACCTCATTTTCAGCCATGGACGTCGGCACACCTATAACCACGATTCGGGGTTTCCGCTCCGTTGGGCTCGTCGGCGGTAAGTCCAGATGTAGAAAGCTGGACTGCGTTCTTCAGTTTAGTTTTCCGGAAATAACTTCGGTTGTAACATGGCAGGGATACATCGTTCCCCACCGAAAACCCCTAAGACACCGATTGCTAGCATAAGCCAGACCCAAACACGCTCGGAACCGAATATCACCACGGCCATAACAGCGGCGTGCGACTATGTAAATACAACTCGAAATAAACGTCAGCGCAATAATACCTCACCGCAGGGCGGGTCGGCAGAGATGAACTTCCTAGATCCACAGGAGCTACAAGATCTTCTTGCAAAGTGGAAGAGCGAGCAGGGTGATAGAATTGCGAAACTACTGGCGGACCAGAAAACTTTAATAGCTGAGCTCTCTTCGAATATAAAAGATATAAAAACTCAAAACGTAAAGATACAGGCATCAAACTCTGAAATATGTAAGTCAAACGCTGGCATTGTTCAATCAATTGATTTTTTTAATAAACAGTTCGAAGACTTGAAGATGGAATTAGAAACTTTGAGGAAGGAGCGACGCGAGCAGCAAACTCACATTGAGTCTCTCGAACGGAAAATAGTAGATCTTCAACATAAAGCGAGATCGTCGGCCATAGAATTACGTAACATCCCGCAAGCAAGTTCAGAATCAAGCACCAGTCTATTAAAAACGGTATGTGGCGTGGGCACAGCTATTGGTGTACGCATTAGCGAAACAGAGCTGCGCGATATTTATCGTCTTCCTGGGAAATCCACGACGTCAACCTCACCGCGCCCAATAATAGCGGAATTATCGACTGTGCAAACTAAACAGAGCGTCCTGTCTGCTGTGCGTGCGTACAATAAAGGAAAGGGAAGAGACGATAAATTAAACACTGCAGTCATGGGTTTGCCTGGAGTTCGTCATCCCGTGTGCATCTCTGAACACCTACCAGCAAACATCAAAAAGCTTTTCTTTCAAGCCAGAGAGTTCGCCAACAAAAATGCCATCAAGTTCTGCTGGATCTCCAATAGCAATATATTCCTGCGCAAGATAGAGGGAGACAAACAGATTCTTGTAAGCTCTGAAAAATGCCTCACTAAACCGGATAACCCAAATCACATCTTCTGACCATCACTGTCTGTTCCTATTTCTTATTTTATTTTTTCTCCAGTATCCATTATAAGTTTATTTTTTATTAGAGTTTTAAAATTAACTTTTACACCAAACAATACACTCTTGTCTACGATTATCTTATACACCTTACACACAACACAACGACGCACACAATATATATATACACTAGCTGTTGCCCGCGACTTCGTTCGCGTGGAAATTTCGACTCTCTGGTATTGGGACTGCCTCTGGATGTACTATGTCAAATCGAATGCCAAATCAGACTACTACTAACTAAAACCCACCAATGTTCGTTATGAGCCCTTTGTGTCCAGGGCCACGGTATCTCTTTCGAACAACACGAAGCCCCGGCAGGCGTCAGCCCTAGCGGGCCGCTGATATATCTTTGAGGCGCGCATGAAACACGAACGCGCCGTCCATTAGGTACTCACCGTCTACAGGCCCGACATGTGAGAGAGAGTTCCTTATTCAGGCCCTGTCGCAAAATCCGATTTATATTCGTATCTGACCGTGACATCACTTTGGGTCCTATCAGAATACCAGCGCAGTGACTTTTTATTTTAAATGTTACAGCACCACGCTCTTCTTCTTCTTAGCGTGTGGGTAGTAAGGTCTAACGACCCCATACACCCTAGTGTCAGAGTTTCTAGACCGCCTCAAGGCCCTCTGACGTGGTCTATTTTGATGACCGCCATTTGGCGACCGGGACCACCGGCTTATACGTGCCTCCCGAAGCACGGAACCATCTTTTTATCAGACAATCAGGTGATTCAAGCCTGCAATGTCCTAGCCAAACTGGAAACAACTTTACAAAGTATGCTTCCCGCGGGAATCGAACCCACGACCACCGGGTCACAAGGCAAACGCCTAAACCACTCGACCACGGAGGCAGTTGAAACAAAAGTATATATTTTTTATATACTTTTGTTTTATTGTTAATTCAACCATTTTGTTATTTGTTTTGTCCTGTGTGAGTCTAATAAATACTTTTCTTTCTTTTTAAAAATACTACTAACGCCATCTATTGTCAACATTTAGAACTAAAAATTATTTTGTTCGTCTTAATTTATTCGTTCCATTAGGTACTGATAGGTTCAAACTAATACATTTACATCCTCCATCATCCCTTATTTTATCCCCATGGGGGTTGAATTTATCAAAATCCTATTTAAGCGGACGTCTTCATCATAGTAACTCCAATCTTTAATTTCAGTTCAATCAGTCGAAAATCTAAGAAGATTTATACAAACTTTCATCCCCTATTTTATCCCCTTAGGGGTGGAATTTATCAAAATCCTTTCTTAGGGGATGCCCACGTCATAGTAGCTTTATGCATGCAAAGTCTCAGCCCGATCGGTTTAAAATTGACAAAGTTTCATACAAACTTTCATCCCCTATTTTATCCCCTTGGGGGTAGAATTGACCAAAATCCTTTCTTAGCGGATGCCTACGTCATAACATCTACCTACATGCCAAATTTCAGCCCGATCCGTCCAGTGGTTTGGGCTGTGCGTTGATAGATCACTATGTCAGTCAGTCACCTTTGAGTTATATATATTTAGAAGATTATTTTGATCAAAATCCTTTTTTAGCGGATGCCTACGTCATAACATCTACCTACATGCCAAATTTCAGCCCGATCCGTCCAGTGGTTTGGGCTGTGGGTTGATAGATCACTATTTCAGTCAGTCACCTTTGAGTTATATATATTTAGATATATATTTAGACAAGCCCACATACTAAAATATACAATACTTTACCTCATCACCAAATACGCTAATACATTATGTACCTATCAAACTGCTACCTACCATATTATAATATCGGTGACTCAAACATTATTGGTAATAAATTTCTTTGTCCATAAGTCTGCTACACAGCATGTAATACGGTTAGTATTACTTTTACCTGACTACGGCGAAGGAAATAAGCAGGCTATAATTTTTAACTCACGTTTAGTACGACCTCCATCGTTTTGCCTTCTTCTTCGTTCAACTTTCTGGCCTTTACTAATAACAAATGGTTAATCTAGTATGATTAATGATGAAATAGACGCGCTTCACATTTCTAAATCGTTCAAGTGTCAACCTGAGAGCTGCGCGCAGTTTATGACAGACCCGACAATAGGTTTAAAAGTATTACATCTTAACATACGAAGCATTTCTAAAAATTTTGATGAGGTTTCTGTGCTTATGCGATTACTAGGTTTCCAGACCGACGTGCTTGTTCTCTCCGAGTGTTGGTTAAGCAGACTTTCACAATTGCAGACCTTGGATGGCTTCACGTCATACTACACTAAAAACACATACAACCAAAATGACGGGTGCGCTATTTACGTTAAATCTTCCCTTAAAGCTGACGTTAAGGAACCACATTTTGTTGACGCGAACTGTCTTATTTGTCGCATAGAGGACGTTACAATAGTGGCTATTTATCGCCCCCCTTCTTTTAAAAACATTAATCATTTTATTGATAGTCTCGAAAACGTACTCAAATTAACAACTCCTTCCGTGGTCCTGATCGGCGATATCAACATTGATATTAAGACTGACAACATTGATAGTCACTCAGATGAGTATTTAACCTGTGCTGCCTCTAACGGACTTCTCCCAGCTCATCAGTTTCCAATACGGCTTTCAAACTGTTTAGACCACATATTACTTAAAACAAATAAATCCGCTTTGACTTTCGTTATTGAATCATCCATAACAGATCACGATCCACTGCTATTGTTCCTACAAACAAGAAGTGCCAATTCAGATGTGACCCGTATTAGATCAAAAATAAACTACGAAGGCGCTATAGAGAATATCAAAACACATGACTGTAGGGCTAGCCAAGTTACAACCGCTTCGTTTCTATTCTCTTTCTATAATAGATAACGCTTCGGCGCAAGCGATTGTAGAAAGCGCTAAGTTGGTAGCCAACTTCACACAACTGAGTCGATCGCTCATTCTCTAATAAATATAGAAAAAACCTACACTTTAGTCTATGGTGAGCGTTTCTACTAACGTCAAACTAATGTCAAAATCGCAGTTGTTTACTTTATGCGCGGGTTGAAGTTTTGTTTTGAATTGTTATGAAAGGAATAAATTGTATTAAGTGTTAAAAAAGTAAGTGAAATAAGGTACAAGTTCTTCTTACAATTGGTTTAATATGATATCACAGTGCGGAATGTAATTTTAAACATTACTGTGTCGTGAAATAATATGATATTGTGCATTTCGATGAAAGATACTTAAATGAAGTGATAACTTTTATAATATTGGATCGAGATCTCGACCAGACCCAGAAAAGATCGCAGGTAGATTGGAATTAGTGGGAAGGTACGTAAATTATTACTTATTTTGTGACCTTCCTTTGTTAAAATCTAATATACTTGGGCACTTGAAAGTTTACAATATAAACAATGACGTGTTGCGCGGCATGAACCTATACTAGGTAGACCAGGTACTTCTTATTTTCTAAGGGTCAAACAAAATAATTACCTATTGTGTTTGACCCTTAGCGCACCACAATATATTTAAAGTATGCATTTTAAATGCTAAATAGGCACATATAATCCAAAATTATGAGAAATAAACAAAACACTTTCGGTCTCAAGACAGCTGTATCATAATAGACGCCATTTTTAAGCGTTATCTCCAGGGTCTCGGCAAACGCTAACGTATCGTTCAAATACTTCGCCAACGTTTCGTTTGCGCTTGTCAAAAGTGTGACATGGCTAGCATTTATATGGGATGTAGCGATCAACGTTGTAGAAAGGATCACATTTCATTCTATAATTTTGAACGATTCGATAAGTTGTAAACATGGCTACGAATTTTCTATTCGTTTGTTCTGACCACGTGACTTAGCGTTGAGATGACGTCATCCCCATACATTTGAGTCGTTTTCTACTAGCGTCAACGTTTGTAGATTGTCAACTTGGCTAAGCCTACTGGTCTCCTATGCTGTCAATCTCAGATCCTAATGATGCGGCAGATACGTTAATAGGTAATCTCTCATCTATTGTCACAAAGCACACCAGGGAGCAAACGGTTCCAAGAAGAGAACGTAATTTGAAGCCCTGGATTACGCCGGGCCTGCTCCGCTGTATACGACACCGTGACCGCATGCATGTCAAACTCAAAAAGTCGGATGATAATTTAATATTAAAAATCACCTACACTCGCTATCGCAATTTCTGTAATTCCCTGCTGAGAAAACTCAAACGCTCGTTTGAAAAAGAACAGTTTCGAAATGCAAAAAATAATGTTAAAGCAACTTGGAATGTTATTAAGAAGGTCTCAGATCATCAAACTCACTCTTCTCCCTCTTTGGACCTGTTACATTCATTTGATAGTCCTAAATCTTCGCTTAATCATATCAACCACTTTTTTGCAAATGTAGGCAGTAGCTTGGCGTCGAAATTTAAATCACCCTCAATAGTGCCCAATTCTGTGTCGAACTCAAATTCGTGTAACTCAATGGCCCTCTTTAAGGTAACCGAAGATGAAGTTGACTCCATTATTTTGGGGCTTAGGTCTGACTGTGCAACTGGGTTAGACTGCATACCGTCTAAAAGTAAACTTAATTGTTATTCTGATCTCTATTATCTTTGAAATCAAAACTTATTTGTTTCCTATTTAATAAAGAACACCGTCTTATTCGAAACCATGGCAACCGGTGCTATGGGTTTGACCTTGAAAAAACGTAAGAAAATTTCGCGGGCTACCCTGGAGCATCCACCTATTGCACCTTAACGATATACAACGTTGATCAACTAATTATAAGTAATGAACTTTGTCAGAAAGTTATGCTAGGTACATTTTTATCACATGGGAACATATTTGTGAGTAACACGCTACCAACTTAATAAATAGTCGAAATATAATAATCAATACAATACCTTTTAGTGTTATGACGATACGGTTTTGATACTGGGAAACGTCTATCAAAATCGGAATTGAAACCAAATCCCTACTTAATAAGGCCCAAATCTCAGTTTGACTTAACTGCGAGACGCAAGAGTCTTGCAGGCTTAGTCTTGTTTTTGCTCAAATCTTGCAGGGTTCAGTCTTGGTCTTGCTACAATAAGTCGGTCTTGGTCTTGGTCTTGCAAAAATGCAAGAACAAGACCAAGACCGATTTTGGGCAACACTAGTTGCGCTGGCCCCCTTGGACAAAATGGAAACCAGCCCCTGTAGGTTTCCATTTTGTTATATTTAATAAAACTTCACTATTGCGTGTCCATTATTCACTAAATTACACACTAAGCAAGATTAGGTACTTTATGCATTACGACAGTAATACCCTATAGGAGGTCACTATACTAAAGTATAAATTAAATATTGCTAATGAGCACGTCTTTACGCTGCGAGAGCACAAATGTGACACCTTTGATAGTGTTTGTATGAATGAAAAAGTTATATTTGCGGTTTTGAAAAAAACGTACAAAAAAGTTAAATGTACTATCTTTTTTTTTTTTTTGGGGGTGGGAAATCATCAAATAACCCCTCCCGCTCTTGGGCAGAGCGAAAGGGAGTGTCAGACTTCTACTGACTAAAAACCACCCGTGTTCCTTCTTAGCCCTTCATGTCGAAGCCGCGGTATCTGCGAACAACCCGCAGCTATCTCAAAAACTATTTATTAAATATCGTTCAAACCAATTTTTGTTGAAAGTTTTCATTGCGATCTACAACATATATTTTTTTAGATTTTTCACTCTCTTAGTTTAAAAGTTTTACACACATTTTACCACTTTGGAAGTGTCTATCTTTCAAACGAATAGGTTTTTTTCGGTTTACATAATACATCTAACTACCAAGTTTCAAATATTTAGTCTTAATAGTTTTCGAATAAAGTGGCTGTGACATACGGACGGACAGACAGACATGACGAATCTATAAGGGTTCCGTTTTTTGCCATTCGGCTTTCGGCAGGGTTCCGTACCCTAAAACAAACACAATGAAACTGCAAAAAAAAATACAGTCTGAATCAAGTTTGTGTATAGTTTGTGCTTGGTAGGTCTGTACAAAGAATAACAGCCTGAAATTATCATATCGGGTTCATTTTATACTCCCACAAATATGACAGTCAATTAACGTGGAAAAGCAACGTTACAACCAAGCAATTATATTCTGATGTTTCAATATTACAAAATAATAAAATATGAATAAAGATTTTCCTATTTATATCTCGATGAGTATCGCATCCCAACGATTTCAGGAAACGTTTTATTTTATACCACAAGAGGCAAATTGTGTGCATTCTAGGTAGTGGAAAACAACACTACCTAGAATTGTAATGTAAAGCAATTGCGGACAAAGAACCCTATATTTAGCTTCGGAGCGTTTGAAGGGCTATTGAGATAGATCTACACAATATATATTTAGTGCTTTTAGTATACTGGGTATTTGGTGCATCGTGTGCCAAATTAAAATGGTGGACTGGAGGGGTCATCTGCTATCCTTTCAGACCCCTAAACCTTTACCATGTTGTGATTTTTTAATGTTTTAATTAATAGAGACCCAATTTTTACATTTAAATACGAATTTAAAAAAGTATAAGGCGTAGACACTGAATTTTAATTTTATTTAGATGTGTATTGTATTCAAGTAGGTACTTTTAAATCCGAAATTAGTGACATTAGCCATCTACTCCACTCCTATCAAGATCGGAGACTCCACTCGAAGTTGTGGACGATAATGTCTACCTGGGACAAACGGTCCAGTTGGGATATGCATCTGGATTGAGGGCCCATTTTTTTAAACCTTGCCAAACGAAATAAGACTCATAGGGAAATTAGTTAAAAATAGTTAAAACTTAAAGCATAGGGCCACGAATTTCTTAAACGTGAATTAAAACTGTTATGATTAAATAACTTGGGCCCTCAATCCAGACGTGTGCATAAAGTGGCATAGCCTAAATCTCAGTAAGTCCTATCTCTGGGTTCATAATTTTTATTTTAGAATTTAGCTAAGAATTTCTTAAATATTTTAAGAAATTCCTAAATCTGTACAATATGACATTACAGATTTATGGCGGTATATCTAGGGCCCTCACTTCAAATGTGTCTGTACTGAGGAATCTGCAAAACATGGATTTATCTGAAGAAATACATAAATGCGACTTTAACATGTTTTACTTAGATACCTAAGTGAATTAGTAAAAAAGAAATAATGACAGAAAAGTTAATTGTTACGTAGTAAATGAAAGTCCAATTTTACTAAAACGTCTGAACTGAGAGCCCAACATTTTCGGCTTTATTGACAAGGCTCAACCTCATAGATTAACGCGAATTAGTATAAGATTTTTAACTATTTCTTAATTAAATTTTAACATATCGTCCGTTCTTCTAAATACTATACTTTAAGAGAAAATTGATTTTCTACTTAGAAAAATTTGTATTTTTTATGGGCCCTCAATCCAGATGCACATCCAGTTGGGTAGGTCTAACTTTGAGAAAGAGGTCAATCGTCGAATCCGACTCGGCTGGGCAGCGTTCGGGTAGTTGCGCGGTATCTTCTCGTCCAACTTACCAAAGTGTCTCAAGACGAAAGTCTATGACCAGTGTGTGTTGCCAGTGATTACATAAGAGACCGAAACGTGGTCGCTCACATAGGCCTCATGAGAAAGCTCAAAGTCAACCACAGGGCAATGGAGAGGGCTATGCTCGGAGTTTCATTGCGTAATCGAATCACAAATGAGGACATCCGCATGAGAGCCAAGGTTACCGACGTAGCCCGAAGAATCGCCAGACTTAAGTGGCAACGGGCAGGGCACATTGCTCGCAAAACCGATGGCCGATGGGGCCGAAAAGTTCTGGACTGGCGACCGCGAACCGGGAGACGTGACGTTGGAAAGCCTCCCACTTTGTGGACCGATGACCTGGTGAAGGTTGTGGAGACCCGCTGGATGCGAGACGCACGGGACCGGTCAATGTGGCGACACCTGGGGGAGGCCTATGTCCAGCAGTGGACGTCTTTTGGATGAAATGATGATGATAAGCCATCTAGTTTGAAAAAAAAAATCCAGTGTAGAAGTGTTTAGTGGGGGAGCTTTACGTCGAGCGTGCGATTGGCGTGAAGCCTCGTAACCTCAGCTACACACCAACAACCATGTGCTTTTTCGACCATGGTGATTAGTATAGATTGTCGACATTCCTCGTCAAAATTTTAAGTTGAACATTTAAAAAAAAGTACTGGTGACTCACCCTTGTCCAACAGAAAACTGTCCAATGTGTGCAAGACATTGTTAATGTTAAACATTTTATCTGAGAAAGTGAGAAGAACTATGGTTGTTTAAATTTTTCTGTTTCTGCTGTACGAAAGCGATGCTTTAGGCGATTATTACACTGCACCGCATACCGTTGCGAAGCACATTGTAAGCAATTTTCTCAATGTGCATAGCAAATACGCCTAGGACAACACACTGACAACGCGTCGGCGTACAATAGGGAATATGCATGTAATTTAAATTTGGTTTAAATATTTTTATTCCGAATGTTCATTGGCAGGACACATAATCTAAACCATTATTTTAGTAACTAATGTCTCTAAAATTATTAAAAATCAAAAATAAAAGTGCAAAATAAGCGAGCGAAATTCAAATTTTTAAAACGCTTCACCATTGGTGA
Source organism: Diarsia brunnea (assembly GCA_949774965.1). Classification (NCBI taxonomy): domain Eukaryota; kingdom Metazoa; phylum Arthropoda; class Insecta; order Lepidoptera; family Noctuidae; genus Diarsia; species Diarsia brunnea. The sequence continues at coordinate 17,133,587 of OX458996.1, forward strand.
AACGAAACGTGACGTCACACACTATATAAACAACTTCGTACTGCTTACATTTTATTTGTATGGCATTGTAGGTCTTTGATTATAAAACAAAGTATTATCGTGAGTGTTGTGAATTAATTTTGTGTTTTAGTGTAATTTTAACATCTTAGCGAGTTTAGAAATCATTTAAGACAATGACTGAAAGTGGTTTTGTAAAAGCACAATCGGATAATCATAATTATGCATTCATGCAGTCGACTTATATTCAATCAAATCTAAATTTTACGTCCGCTGAAGTAAACAAACTCAAGGGATGAATGTCCCGTCGTGGCTGCGGGTTGTTCGCAAGAGATACCGCAGCCACGACATGAAGGGCAAAGAAGGAACATGGGTGATTTTTAGTCAGTAGAAGTCTGACACTCCCTTTCGCTCTGCCCAAGAGCGGGAGGGGTTATTTGATGATTTCCCACCCCAAAAAAAAAAAAAAAGGGATGAATGTGTCTCTGAAGGGATCCCTCGTTTCTGCTGTGGTATAATTTAAGAACAGAGTTGAATAGTTATTTTTTTTGTTTACTTAACAAACAATAGACGGAATTACAAAACTTTGTAAACTGCATAACTACCGGACTGCTTGTGTGATTGATTTTCAATTCAAAACTTATTTCTGATTAACTGAAATCATAATTAAGGTATCGAAATACGTCATACTTACATCCCAACAATATAAACAAGTTGTTGCTGATTTAAATTCTTCTCTTCGCATAACCTTACACCATTTCTTACGTATTTTTGCACCTACCGGGACTCGTAAACACACTTAATCAGGTGTACTTTTGGTAGTGTTTTTGCATTCAGGTACAACGCAATACTTATAAGTTTGCTTTTGAGCTTTTTCCATGGTAAAATAAGTTAAGGACGAGAACACCTGTTAGTAAACAATGGACTGGACTGTCAGTGGCACTGGTGTTTGACGTCATCAACAGAGCGCGCGAAAATGGCGGCGTTTAAACAGCCTAGAATTAATCTCTATTTTAATTTTTTTTTTTACCTTATTATCATCATTTTTATTCAGTATTTATATTTTTTACCGTGTTAAAACGGTGTAAACAGTGAATTAAAAATCTATGTATATAAAACAAAGACGGGTTTGTTACAACACTTATAACTCGAGATCTGCTGAACCAATTTTCATGGTTATTGATTCGTTGGATTTGTCTCCGCCCCGAATAGCATAATACATCTTAAAAACAATGAAAACTCGATATGTGTAATGAATACTTAATCATTTCAATAAATGCTGATTTGTTTATTACATGTCAAACATTTGTTGTCCAATCCTGTCAAATACTGTTACAACTATTCATGTGTGGGTTTAGAAATTTATTTTTTGTAAAATGTCTCGAAAGTTCAGGTACTGTTATTTTGTTTGATTTAGACATTAATTTGTGTAAATTATTTATTAATTATTTAATTTTTAATTTTCGAAAATAATACCTAAGATTTATTCTACAGGTTAACAAAAGTGTAATAGTACATTATGGTATAAGTGTGTAACGTTGGTGATTACCGCTGAGGCGCCTTTGAGACCCGAGCCGTTAGGTGAGGGTCTTAAGAGAGCCGAGGACGGTAATCATCAATACACACGTGTATCATACGACGTTTTTCAACACACTTGTGAAGAAAATAACACAAAAAAATAATTTTTAACATGTTTTCAACAGTTAAAATGACGCATCTAACAATGGCGATCGGCCATAGACTAAAAGGATGAGGTTTCTTTTTTTTGCTTTTTGCGGATAGTGTTTTAGCCACGTAAAAAATGAGGATTTCAAAGTTTTTTTATTACAGAGAAAACAAAAGTTTTATTTATTGAAAACGTATACCTACACAAGTTGAAATTATCTATTTAAATTAATAAATTATCCTGAGCGCGCATCTAACAATGGCGATCGGCTATAGACTAAAAGATTAAGTTTTTTTTTTTTGGCTTTCTGCGGATAGTGTTGCAGTCACGTACAAAATGGGGAATTCAAAGTGTTTTTTATTGCAGAGAAAACAAAAGTTTTATTTATTAAAAACGTATGTATAAGTTGAAATTATCTATTTAAATTCGAAGTTGCATGAAATGAGCAAGGAATAGGTACATTAATTTATTTGTAGTATTAAACACAATCTTTTTAGTATCGAAACTTTTTTAAGAACAGAGCAACTCAACCAAAAAATAAAAATAAAAAACCTATAACTCACTTGTGAATAATGGTAATGAAAAATTCACAGTTTGATTACAGGTGTGATTATATGCCTAATTGCGGTGAAATTAGAGCCACTTTATGAGCAAGTGTGTTGAAAATGTCTTTTTATAGGTTGTCTATGATTTTTCTTGATAAGCTATTCATACGTAGTGGTTTTATACTCTTTGAGCTATTGTCTACGTCTCGAAAGTTCAGGCACTGTTGTTATATTTGGTGGCTAAGAACCAGGAGAAGGACATAGGATACTAGGTAGGGTAGTAGGTAGGGTAGTAGGTAGGGTAGTAGGTAGGGTAGTACGTAGGGTAGTAGGTAGGGTCGTAGGTAGGGAAGTAGGTAGGGTAGTAGGTAGGGTAGTAGGTAGGGTAGTAGGTAGGGTAGTAGGTAGGGTAGTAGGTAGGGTAGTAGGTAGGGTAGTAGGTAGGGTAGTGGGTAGGGTAGTAGATAGGGTAGTAGGTAGGGTAGATAGTTGGTAAGTAGGCAGGTAGTGTGTAGGAAAAAGGGCATAGCAACGCATGCGGGTACAGCTAGTATAAAATAAATACATGCATATACTCTACTTGTACAATGTTACAATCTGTGGCCCCGCGCTACGCGACAGAACGCGGTGCAGTGTGATAATCGACTTAGCTCTTATGGATAATATTATTATGATCTGTAAATAATAGTAACTGCGTCTGTTACCGTTTTACGAATTTTAATGCAATTCATATTATGATCTGCTAAAGTGGCCATTTTAACCCCCCCCCCCCCCGCCCCCCTATCAACATCATAAGGTCCATGCTGTTCGGGATCAGTTAGGACGTCACCCCCGACCGATGACATTAACCCCGATCCGATTGTACTGCTTATAAGTGTGCATTAAACGTTATGGTCTAATTGTAACCTTCTTTGTTGCAGTGACGATGCATCTCCAGTGTCTTTAGTGAAGCTACACGTCATCGCAGAAAAAGAGGACGGATGGTACCAGGTGGTCAAATCAATGGTCAATATTATACCTTTGGAAAATCCCTTGGGGCCCTCTGCCATTACGATCGTGTTCGACGACTGCCCACTCCCGTCGAAAGAACAAGTCATAAAGGTAGGTTTTGGTAAAGGGTTTTTGCGGAGTTTTAACGAGAAGAATAAGGTTTAGATCACGAGTGCCTACTGGCTAAACCCGTTTTAATATAGTACCCTATATTCAAATTTAACTCGTTTATTAATACTACGGTATTAATAAACGAGTGACTGTAAATTAAAGTGACAAAAATTATTTTATACCATACCTACTCTAAAAAGCTTATTTTATTCACGCAAAACAGTGAATAAAAAGGCCTTTTATTCACTGTTTTGTTTTTATTCACTATTTTGGTGTTTGAATTTGGAACACAAAAATATATCCGGTCTCTATTTCAATGCTTACACAAACTCCTTGCGCTAAGATTCGAAATTCAAAACTCTTTGGTGCAAATAAATTCTCGAGATTTGATTGGTCGATATTTGCGACAAGGAGTTTGGCATTAGATTAAAAACTGTTTTGTGTTCTTTGCTGCCTTTATAGAAAAATAAATATTGTTTCACAAGTTGACCACCCTAATGATAATAATAAGAAAATTACGCTTAATTTCAGTCATTGCTCTAAATTTAATGTCCATTTCAATTAATGTAACAATTCTTATTTCTTGATTAAATTTCTATTTTCGCTTAAATTATGTCTTTTCTCGTAGTCATGATATAAAGTATAGTATGCAACTCCTGAATAAAGTAAGAATTTATATCGAGGGCCATGAATCACTCCCGTCGTTCAGGATTCTAACAGTTGAATCACTCGCTGCGTTCGTGATTCAATCATTAGAATCCTTCACTTGCTCGTGACTCATCTACGGTCCTCGCTTTAAATCCGTCCTTTATTCACTAGTTGCATAATATACTAAATTTAGGTCATAGAATTACTAAGTGAGCGACTAACTGCGAGTGACGAGAAATAAACAGAACAGCAACTAAGAAACAAAAATTTGAGTAACTTAAAATACAAAATGAGTAGCTTCATAATATTTGAGCGACCTAATATTTGTTTGAGTGCCAACGTTACATTCTGCAACCTAGACCCCTTTTTTATTTTTGTTTATTTTTTGGGGGTGGGAAATCATCAAATAACCCCCCTCCCACTTTTGGGCAGAGCGGAAGGGAGTGTCAGAGTTCTACTGACTAAAAACCACCCATGTTCCTTCTTAGCCTTTGTGCCGAGGCCGCGGTATCTCTTTCGAACAACCCGCAACCCCGACGGGAACCTAGGCCCCTTTTTTTTTTCTGGGGGGTGGGAAATCATCAAATAACCCACCTCCCACTTTTGGGCAGAGCGGAGGGAGTGTCAGAGTTCTACTGACTAAAAACCACCCATGTTCCTTCTTAGCCTTTGTGCCGAGGCCGCGGTATCTCTTTCGAACAACCCGCAACCCCGACGGGAACCTAGGCCCCTTAAGTTTGTATTCAAACAGTAATTTTAATAAAAACAAATCATAATTACTTTCTATAATGGCCACGTGCAGAAAACTGCGAGTCAATTTTATTTATTATGATGAAAATCGAAAAAATATCTGAATACAAGCAGAACTACGCCCGGTCGCAGCAGTTTCCTGGGAAACGTAATACGGTTCTAGAAAATGTCGCTTCTGAGAATTTCCAATCGAGTTTACGAGGTCGCTGCTTTTATATTTTATTTTTTAACATCTCTATAATTTTGTTGTAATGTAAAGTATACGTAAACTTGAGTTGTTCGATTCGCCTGACGCCTTAATATTTGTCTTGGTAAATTGTTTTATGTTGATCGTTATTAAAATCGTTTTTTTTTTGTCGGAGGCTAAGTAGTGGCCAGTTTGTAAGATGGCCTCGTTTGGTCCGTGCTCAAAACTTGGCGTGAGGTTTTAGGTTGGATCCCGAGGAAGCCAATTCGTTATTGTTTTCCGTGTATATCAAACAGCCCGGTTTACTTACCTGGCTGCCCGGATTAGTGCTCACCTTCTATTGGGGATTCGCACCGTTAACCTCCATACAGATGAGATGCAATGTATGTATTTTATGATGGTTGCAGCTACAGCAGATGTTTGGTTTGTCGGCCATGCGCGCGTTTGCGAGCGACATCGACGTGCACGTGGAGCGCAACATATGCGTTGTGCTGGGCTGCGTGGCGGACAAGTTGGCAGGACCGAACAGCACCGCCGTGCTCACTGAAGAAACCCTGGATTATATGTTTTCGTTCCTGGTAAGTTATACCTTAAAAAATAGAACCAGTTGGAGTGTTGTTATTTATTTGCACAAACAATGTTTGTCAACATTGTATAGATAAAATTCAAGGGTCTGTTGTAATTTCAAAATAACAGCTTTTAACTGAATGCACGTGAAAGTATATGCGGTAATTATAACAAAAAAAAAACAGTTTTTTTATTTGTGTCTGTCTGTCCGTCTGTCCGTATGTTTGTTCCGGTTAATTTCCGAAAGGCTGGACCGATTGATGACAAGACTTTTTACTGGCAGATAACTTATGTTATACTTAAGGAGTAACCTTTTAGAATCAGGGTTCCGTTTTACACATGAAATTGTTTACAAAATCCAAAATCTCTTTTAGGTAAGCAGGGAACTGCTATTAAAACAATATCACGCAGACGAAGGTCATAGGCAACAAGCTAGTTAATTATAAATTCACGTAAGCGCACTACATGAATTTCTGATGCATGGGCCGGTTCACAACCCCCACATGAAAATTGAATTTCTGACGGCAGAGTAATTAGATATTCTCGCCCCAATATATGAACCTGGCCTGGTAGGGTTGAAATAACAGTGAACTATGCTTGAGCTCGAGCAAACTAACTTATCTGTAATGCCTGCTGTAGATAAGTTTGATGACTAAGATCTGGAGTTCATAGGTATTGCGAAGTTATGAACGTCGAACAATTACAAAGTTATCAACGGCATTTAGTGATACTAGAGCATCGCTGGATACACGTATAAGCTTAATATAATATACTTTAAACATAACAAAATACGGGTTTTTCCCACCGATTGCGATATCAGATTGTCGCGGATCACGGCGAGTGCTATCCAGTGATACCGTGATCCGATTCCCTCAAAAAATAAATGAATGTTTTTCCTAATGCAATAGCCACCCTACTAGCCAAGGGAATCAAATATTTATCGACCTTTGGCCACTTGCTGCACCACAAACGATTCATACAGCGCGACTAGGGTGAACTACTAATTATAAATTTATATTTGATGCCTTCGATCGAAGCAATACCTATATTAAAAATTTAAGAGAAGTTGCAGTTGTATAACCATATGAACGTGGAAGAAGCAAACGGAGTATTTAAGGACTCCGATCCCGAATGCCCTTTACAGTATATATATTATATCATTTAAACGTATCATTTAGAAGATACCACAGAATTATAAATTACGCACGACTAATTAATACGATTATCTTCAATATCTATTTTGGAATTTATTTAGCCAATACACTATGCAATTTAAAAAAAAAAAAAAAAATGAATATCTTAGGAGTTATTGCAACTGCCGGGGTCGCGTGATTGTCTAAACAGGGTACCGGGGCCCTGGCACGCAAAGGGCAACCGAAATAAGTGGTTTGCTTCGGGGTGGTTTTAGTCAGTAAGTCTGACGACACTCTACCGCTCTATCTAGAGCGGGAGGAGTCATTTGATGATTTCCCAACCTAAAAAATGTGTTCAATAACCCTGAACATATTTTAAGTAGCATAATAACCGTCCACCTTCTGCAATGTCATTCATTTAACCCTTTCGCTCTACCCAGGGCGGCAGGACTCATTTGATGATTTTACCACCCAAAAAAAAATATTTTTTGTAAAATAAAGGCGTTACAAATCAATTTGGATAAAATTATATTTTCGAGCCGTTTGTGGTTGAAACTCTGGGGCCGTGGGGTCCGAGTGCTCATAACCTGTTCAAGGAAATCTCAAAACGTTTAGTTGACGCTTCTCGTGACCTATGGGCTGGCTTTTACCTTGGCTAGAGGCTACGTGGGAGGCTAAAAAAAGATGGCGGGATGAGCTGGACTCACTGCTATCGCACTGGATCGCGAAAAGTGTAAGGAAGGAAGGGCCTCCCTTTGCCCTGCAGTGGGACAGTATATAGGCTCATAATAATAATGCCGCCAGTCTTTTCGCACAGTAACTGCTGACAGCGTTGAGGAGCAGTTTTTTGATGACCTTTTATAGTTTCTTGTTGGTTTATTTAATCGTTTTTAATTAATGTACATAGTTAGATAACATAAAAACTAATGCCATTTCAGATGTTCCGGCGTGAGCCCCGCATCGTTCTCTTCGCGTTGATCGCTTTGGAAAAGTTCGCTCACACCACGGAGAACAAACTCATAATAAAGAATCGGCTGACCCAAGATCGTGACAACCCATTGATTCTTCTAGAAAAGTTCGCCAACAGTGCAGACCACACCTGGCGTCAAGTCGGGTTCTGCGCTAAGTGGGCACTTGACAATCTATGTAAGTACCGCCTACCCAGTCAACTAGTTTCAGCAATTATTAACTCAAGACCTTTAAATAAATTACCAGAAATAACCGTCATTTATTTGTTACGTCATGGTACAGGTTTGTATTTATTTATAGCGATTTTATCATTAACACTGAACGCCGGAAACTTATTTTATTTGGTATGAGTTCCCGATATTTCGGCGTTGTTGCAAGCATTGTGGGTGGATGTTTATGAGCAGACAAGTCGGTCTCCCCTCTCTCTCTCGTTCGTTTTTAGGGTTCCGTACCTCAAAAGGAAAAAACCGAACCCTTATAGGATCACTTTGTTGTCCGTGCGTCTGTCTGTCAAGACCCTTTTTCACAGGAACGCATGGAGATATCAAGCTGAAATTTATATCAAATACTCAAGTCTGCTGTCCCTTAAAGCTGTGAAAAAATCAAACTTCTAAGCCAACGCAATCAAAATATACAGCCGTTTATCTCGCAAGGGAATCAAAACCTACAGGATACTTCCCGTGAACTTAGAATCTTGAAATTTGGAACGAAGCAACGTCTTATAGCACAAATAAAGAAAAAATTGCGGAAAGCATACTTTTTTAGTTACATCATATAAAAAATAGTTTTAAACATTGTTTGTACGTAACCCTCGGTGCGCGAGCCCGACTCGCACATGGCCGGTTTTTTTGCACCCGGTACCACTACCACTGTAACTCGCAACTCTATTCTGTTTCGTGTCCGACACACGAAACTCACCATGTCCACTCGCACAGTTTTTAGTTTTTGGGTCGGGTGTTAATGTTGTTAGCGACTAACCGAGTTTAAAAACTTAACTCGATATGTTCGCACGATATGATGCGCCGACCAAGCATAACCGTGTTATTGCCAAAATAATTCTGATGATGTCCACACGTGTAAAGAAGACAACATCATAGAAATACTGGTAATTCTATTGCGCGATCAAGCCGTAACAAATTAAAGGACAATTAAATTAAATAGTAACCTTATTTCGATTTTTCTTTCTTGTCGTTGCTGTTACTTTATGTCACATACTTACAAGTAGTAAAGAGTAGCGAACTAAAGTAATTAAAAGTGCAGAGTACGAACGTGACAGTTTAAATCATTCAGAAAAGGATACCAACTTCTAGCGTGCGTGCAGTGAAAATCTTTTGCAAGAAACGTTGAGTCCAAGTAAAAGTAAAAGCTTTAAGAAGTAGGTTTCTACAGAACTAAATAACTGATAAATTAAAAAACAAAACGAAAAGAATAGCGGAATAACTATGCTTTAAAAATCTTGGTGTACATAAGGTACAGTTATAGGTACCTAGTTGTTGTAAGGATTCATCTTTTCGACCACGATTCACTCGCGGCTCTTTGTTCACCTAACGATACAGTTTTGCAAAAGCAATTATTACAAATACTTACTGGTTGAATTAAACATTTTCCACGTTATGATTGACTTATCAAACAAAAAAAAACAGGCCCAAGTGCGAGTCGGACTCGCACATGAGGGGTTCCGTGCCAGAACGGCAAAAAATCACGTTTATTGTATATAAATAATTCAATAATTATTTTATTTTACTTTCGTACCTATTTGTTGTTATAGCGGCAACAGAAATACATAATTAGTGAAAATTTCAACTGTCTAGCTATCGCGGTTTTTGAGATACAGCCTGGTGACAGACAGACGGACGGACAGCGAAGTCTTTGTAATAGGGTCCCGTTTTTACCCTTTGGGTACGGAACCCTAAAAACGAGGAAAATTCCTTTTGCTTTCCATAGAGATATCTGACCTCCACAACCCAGTTAATACTAGGTAATACGATACTCTTTGATAAGACTGGATGTCAGAATTTCAGAATTTATAAAGATTATAATTATGAAAATTTTCTACTAACTTTCGGAGGTCACACTCTGCGTAAGACTTCAGAGAAACACAGGCATAGCTATTTTTACTTACAGACATCCCCCGTACTGCTATGTCAATATACAACCGATTTCTTTTTACTTACACACATCCCCCGTACTGCTATGTCAATATACAACCGATTTCTTTTTACTTACACACATCCCCCGTACTGCTATGTCAATATACAACCGATTTCTTTTAAGTGGGACAATATGAGATATTCCGAAACCGTCTTTTAAAATTATAAGTCTTTTTTATGAATACATTTTTGGCATAATTAAAATAATCCTGTTTTTGGTCAAATGTGTTCTGACAAAAAAAAATTGTAAAGTCGACTATTTTTTTTTTAATATATGGGTTCGTCTTTCATCATAATATTGCCGCCCTAAAAATAATGTGAATATGACAAGATGGCCCTCAAAGTGAGAGTAAACTGGCTTTTGGGCATGCTCGATCCATTATATACATCATACACCGCTTACCATCAACCGTGATCGAGGTCGAGAGCAGGCCCATATTATTATTTATTTTATTTATTATTTTAGGAAAACTTAAAAACAAGGTCGGTCTGTGGATGGGTGACCGCCCGACATACCGAGTTTCCTCCGTGCCTCGAAAAGCACGTTAAGCTGTTGGTCCCGGCTGCCATATATAGAGCTTTGGTAATCGTTACAGGTAGTCAGTGACCTGAAATTCTGACATCCAGTCTTACCAAAGAGTATCGTATTACCTAGTATTAACTGGGTTGTGGAGGTCAGATAGGCAGTCGCTCCATGTAAAATATCGGTACTCAGCTGCATCCGGTTAGACTGGAAGCCGACCCCAACATAGTTGGGAAAAGGCTAGGCAGATGATGATGATGATGATTTTAGGAAAACTTACAGCTGGGTAGACACAACAGTTAGGTTTATAAAAACAATATGGCCAATTACAAGTTTTCAATATTGTAATAATAACAAAAAACATAATAGCTGTAACACTAAGATCCAGAATTGAATTGGATTAAATCCTCTTGGAACCGCTTCGTTTTCCAGTTGAAGTAGTGGGGCGGCCGCTCAGCTACGAGAAGGTGGATATGAAGAACATCAACGTTATCTTGAACATGGCTGACGTCAGCGAGTACCTCAAAGTATCCGGCGACGGGCTAGAGGCACGCTGCGACTCGTACTCTTTTGAGAGTGTGCGGTGCACCTTCGCGGTAATACCCTTTTCTCTTTCTTACGACGTTGTATTGCACACTGCTCTTAAGCTACCTGTCTACTGCGGGCTGCGGAGCAGAGAAACAGATTAATATTGACCAATAGGATTGCATAAAATATGCCCTCTGTTCCAGTGTGCAATCCTATTGGTTATTTCTCCGTTTCTAAGCTCCACAGCCTCGCTCCGCTTCAATGGACAGGCAGTCTTAAGGTGGAAGTGCCCTGAAATGATTCTTCTTACGTATTTTCGCAATTTGCCTGTCAGTGTCTAGGTAGAACTAGCGAAATATGGTGTACTAATGAGTACACTTCTGCCTGACCCTTCGGGGATAACAGTGTACCTACACATTTTACAGTAAAACTCAATGTAACGCACTAAACCGACTTTAGAACATTGTGCTGATAATTGCATTGAATAGTAGTAAAGGTATTTAAAGCAAAGTGTTATTACTTTACTCTAAGATAAAAAAGTTAAAGTTCTCAGGCATGTAGCGCCATCTGTCGGTGAATTAAGTAACTATTTTACGATGTGCTTGCGAGTCGTACGTTTAGCTGTTCCAATCGTTGTGCATTCATTGATCTGGTCAGACCACATCGCGAGATTGTTCTTATTAATGAAATACCACCATTTGAGGTATACACACAAAATGAAGTGACCCATTCTAAGATCACTTAATATTTATTTGGACGGCCTCGTTGCGTAGCGCGACTGCTGAGGATAAGGTCCTGGGTTTGAGTCCCGGGTCAGGCAAAGTGTTGTGTTATTCCATCAACAATTTCCCAGTAGCATTCACGGAGGCTTGATTTGAGCCCGTTTGATGGCAATAGACAAGCTTACACGCCCCCTATTACATTGGACTTAAACATAACTGGCGAAATGTGGGTGTACTATTAAGTACACCTCTGCCTAACCTTTCGGGGATTACAGGCGTGATGTTATGTGATTCCTTTATACGAAAACCAAGATCTATAACAATTGTTTATGTAACACAGACCCACTTTCAGATTGTAACGAGTAAAAACAGAACTTAGGATCACCAACAAGCACGATAAAAATAGCAGGCATTCAATGTAAAATAAGCTCTATGCCGTTTAAAAAAGCCTTCAACTGGTGCGTGTAGAATAGGATTAGGTGATAAATGGGTCAAATGAGAACTCTTTACAAAGAATCATCATCAGCCTATAATGTTCCCACTGCAGGGACTCAGGTCTCCTCTCTAGGAGAGGGATGGGCTATTATAATCCACCACGCGGGCCCAATGCGGGTTGCTAGATGTCACATTTGTCTTCGAATTTTTGGTTCTATATAAGAGATTTCACCGTTTTGAGAGCAGTGGTGAGGAAATTAATTACACAAAGTAATGCACCTGCCTGGGTTCAAACCCAGGGCTAACTGTTCGTAAGTCGGGGCCGCCACCACTGCGCCACATTCTTTACAAATAATATTTAAGTGTTAATAAAGCAATAATAATAAGCTATTTCAAAACTGATTTCAGATAAACCGTGATGTGTGGTATTATGAATGCTACATCATAACTCCGGGCGTGATGCAGATCGGCTGGGCTACCAAAAACAGCCATTTCCTCAACCATGTCAGTCGACGAACCAGATAAGCTATAACACTCCGTACAGTCGGCCTATACGAAAACTTTGACTATACTTAGAACCTTGTCATATGGTAGATGCGGAGCTGGTGGCTAAAGAATAACAGCCTGGCGGGCTGATGTTCAGCGTTAAGCAGTGCTTGCCAAGGACGGTGGATGGGTGAACGCTCGATATTGCTCCGTGCCTCGGAAAGCACGTTAAGCCATTGTAGTCCGGTCAATTTAGACATCCAAGGTTACACTAATTTCCACCCGGCTGAAAATTGGTAGAATTGTTCAAAACGAAAAGTAAAAAGTTATAAATGAAATGTAAAAAGTCCTCATCGATCCGACACCTGGAAAAAAAGGTAATCGAGGTCACAAAAACTGGTTTTTCGTGATTTTCAGCAAGACGGTAAGTTTTATCATAATTATACTTATTCATACTAGGACGATTACCAACTGTTTCAACTTTTTGAATCGATATATCTCAAAACGGTGGCTTTTAGAAATAAAAGTGTTTAAACATTTTTAAAGTTTATTATCTGATCTATAATTTTGTCTCTGCAAATTTTATGATAAAATTTACCGTTTTGCTGAAAATAGCAAAAAACTCGTTTTTGTGACCTTTGACCTCGACTTTTTTTTTCCAGGTGTCGGATCGATGAGGACTTAGGTATTTACATGTAGCTGAGATGAGAATGCTTAGTTTATTATTTTTTAGTGTTTATTCTTATGTGCGGTGTTACGCGAATGGATAAAATAAGAAATGAGTAGGTACATAAGAGGTAGTCTGAAAGTGGCGCCGGTGACTGAAAAGTTGTGTGGAATTCGGTTGTCGTGGTATGGGCATGTGATGCGGAGGAATGAGGAAAATGTCGTGAGGAAGGTTTTGAATATGAAGGATATACGAGTAGAGGAATACCAAAGAAACGATGGATAGACTGTGTTAAGAATGCTATGGTAAGAAAGGAGGTGTCTCAAGAGATGACGAAAAATAGAGAGAGACATGCTGCGCCGACCCCAAATGAATTGGGATAAGAGCAAGAGAATGATGATGGATCGATGAGGACTTTTTACATTTCATTCGTAATGGTGTTTTGAACGATCCTACCAATTTTCAGCCCGGTGGAAATTAGTGTAACCTTAACCCTTGTAACCAGAAAATAGGGGTATTTTCTGGTCTTATTTGACCGGACTATTGGCCCCGGCTGTCATTAGTGGATCTGGACAGTCGTAACAGGCACTCAGTGGCTCAAAAGACTGACATCCAGTCTCACCTAGACGTATTTATTTAATATTCAGAAATTATCCAGTTACTGTACTGTGTTCTTGAAAAGAAGCTAGGCAGATGGTGATGCTGGAGACGCAGCAACGATGTATGATAAAGTTAACATTTGATTAAGTGCCGAAATGGTCAACGTTTTCGTAAAGCGATTGTACAAGCTAGGCACCGCCGCGCGACACTTGCACTGAACCAACAACTAACGCTATTTAACGCTATGGATGAACTTGTACTAACCAAACTAGCAAACTGGAAACTGAAGGCTATTTCGAACCTAAACTACCTATTCATTTATTCAATAATTGGCAAAGAAGGTTTAACTATTACATTATAATTGAGACATTTTAATGTTAAAATGCTTAAATTTAAGAATAAAGTAAGTACTAAAATATGCAACAAGTACCTCAAAAG